>CM033756.1:8436531-9676991 GCA_019671005.1 Hibiscus mutabilis
TTGTTAAACTGGTGTGGGTGGAAATCTTAATCAGTTTTTTTTTTACTTTAATAAGAATACAATTAGGTTAAAAAAACGCAAGATGTTTATCTACAAATTAAACCTAAGATTTTAAATATTGCTTGTTTAATCAGCAACCTTGAAGAATCTCAACTAATCAACCCATCTCCATTGATGTCAAAATCACAAAGTGAACATTGCATCATCTTCACTTGTTTGATAAAAGAAGAATAATTATCACTAACACAAGTCACCTCTGATTTATTCATTATTCACCTCGAAAATAATCGGATATATTTTTTTTATTTTTGACATATATACAATTAAATCAAAATCAAAATATTTACGATCATAGGTATAGGAAGGAGGGCAAGTCGGTGTTTGACGTCACTTCCTTTAATGATTGTCTTCAAAATTTTAATATTCTTAATATGGTCTTAAGATAATATTTGCACACATTTTACGGACAAAACTGATCGACTAATATTATAAAGCATGTCCTATAAGGAAATAGCAGCAAAATGGTTGAAATTGTGGACCCAGAAAATGAAGAATATTTCAGCTTTACCAGGAAAAATGCAAATGTGCTTAAATTGGCAATAAGTTAGGCAAAGTAGTCCCTTTGAAACACAAAGACATTGTCTCAGCTCACCTCTTTCCTTTTCAGATATTTATCATTACATATACATATATATGTACATATTGATTTCCGGCAAAAGACTTGTTGCTAGGAATATGTTGATCACAAGCACAAACCCCTTAAATTTGGGACAATGATGTTTTAAAAACCTTGAAATTCTAACTTCAAAATTAATCCAATTATATCTTTTTATGTTTTTTAAAATATTTTCATGAACCTACCGAACTAATCTATGGATTCTGATATATATATATATATATTAAGGTGATTATAAAGTAATATCTATTTAACAATTTAATAAGGCATACACACTTTGCAAGTAAAATTGATTGAACCCGGATCTCATAAATATATATATATATATATAGCTTTCTCTTAAAAAAATAATATTACTCTTTGAAACACATTGCTAATCCAGCTTTTCCTTGCTCTTGCCTCCCCCTCTCTTTCACAGCCTGTCAAACCCTGAATGATTACAGAAAACAAACTTTGAAAACTCTGAAGAGCTGTTTCCATGGTTGGGTGTTTTAGTTAACTCCGTCCAAAAAAAAAAAAAAACACAAGGGTTTCATCGTTGTTAGCTGTTCTAATCTGGGTTGTCTCTACATTTGCTTCTTGATGACAAGATTTACTTTCATGGATGAGAGAAGATCGGATGCTTGAGCTCTTCAGGATTCTGTTCGATGAGGAAACTTTTCCTTGCAGGTAAGAATCCAGTTTGTGTATTAGATTAATCGAGTGTTCCTGATTGATGTTGGGAATTGCGATTCTTCTGGTGTTGTGTAGATCTTCTGTTTGATCATTCTTTTCGCATGGAGATTAAGCTCATACCCAGTTTCTTACGGTTTTTTGTGTGATCCCTAGATGTTTGACGAATTGTTTGATTTGCTTGCTGTTGAATTGAAACACTACATAGTATTTGTATGAGGTGCCTATGTCGATCAATACTCACTCTCGAAATCATTTTCAGGCAATGGGAACCAAACTCGAGTACCACAAGAGCAAATTCGCACAGTAGCCGTAGTTTTTCTCTGCATTTCATGGATGATTATTTCAAAGCAAACACCATGGAATTGGGTGGGGTGCTGAGAATTAGGGTTACAAACATGGAATCGATCAAGAAGACGATGCAAATGCATGAGGAGATGTTCAAACACCAGGTATGGGACTATGAAAACATCCAAAATACTCTCTTTTTTCTTCCACAAATAGAATATCTTTTTTGTCTTAAATTATCCTATGTGTGTCCGGTTAGTATTCAAACATGAGTATGAAGATGCGGTACTCTACAGGGATAAAATAATTTTTAGTCATTGAATTTGATGGGGTGACACTTAGGTAGCGGGAGTATTCGATCGAGTCAAATTGAGTCGAAAAATTTTAAATTAGTTAAGTTTGACAAGTCCTATTTTATAACTCAAATTTTATTTTAAGTTTTGTTCGAGTCGAGTCAACTCGAGCTATTCGAGTTTTTGTTCAAATTTAATTGTAAATATTTATAATGATATTACATTCCAATTTAAACGACTTTCTATAATCATATATTATATATATATATTCATATATTTCCATATATAATATACATATATCGTGGGGACTCAACTTGAACTTGAAAATTAATTCACTAATTATATAACCTAAATTTTATTTAAATTTTTTTAATTCGAGTTAAATTTTAAAAATTACAATTTATGTCGAATTGAGTTCTTTTGCGTCAAATCGAATTTGCTCGCCCATGAGATTATGACATATGACGTAATCTCAATGTAATATGTTGTTAAAGTAAAACGGCCAAAAATCCAAATCCACGGACGGATCAATGTGGACAAAGAAAGTTCAATGGCCGAATTGGAAACAATGTCAAGTTTAAGGATTAACTTTTGTTTTCTCTAAATATACGAAATTATTGTTTAAAATCCAAATCCAATAATCATTGTCCCATTTTTTGGATTTAAACACTTTCAGTCCCTATTAATTTTAAAATTAAAGAAATTATCCTCAGTATTTTATCTTAATTCCATCCTTATACCATATTCAACTGAACCGATCGATTATACTAAGCATGAATCTTGAATTGAATTGCAGGTACGAGAACTTCACCGGTTGTACAGTGTTCAAAAGATGTTGATGAATGGACTCAAAAGGGAAACTAACACAAACAGGTTGTGGGCAACTTCGACGACCAGCCCCAGGGAAAGGAGCGGCAGTTGCTCCGGCGATCATATTCAAGCCATGAAAGCGGCAAAGAGCTTCGATCTGGAGAGACCGGCCGGAGAAAACTCCGGTGAAGACAGTGAAATTGAGCTGACACTGAGCATCGGCGGCGGTTCAAGCAAGAAGAAGAAGAAACTGAAAAACACCCAATCCAAGGCCTATAATCAATCTAATTGTGAAGAAATTAGGGAAGTTGATTCATCAGGTTCGTTTAAATCAAAGAAAGGAGAAGATTCCGGTGGCCCCAACACTCCATTATTGAGTTCTCCATGGTTTAAGCATAAGCAAGAGTTGACACCTTTGAACAATATTTAATTTTCTTTTTCCTTTTTTTAATTTAATTTGTAATGTTTGTACCATTCATAGATATATCTGATTAAATTAATTTTCTCTTGTTAATTAAATATCCAAATTCGAATCGGAAAAGTGGTCCTATTGGTAGAAGAGGACATGTTCTATCCAAGTGATCCGGGTAGATTATAAGGTTAGTCATTTAATCTTTAATGTAGTTATGCTTTGATCATTCAACTATAAAATTTAATTTGATTACTAAACTTTTGAATTGTGTTTGTTTAGGTCACTCAGGTGTTAAGCTTTTAGTGCCGACACAGAAATGTTGTGTTATGAGACTTTTTATTTCTGAAAATAATCTAAAATATTGAAATTTTTTTGGTTGACATTTTTCTTGGTCGTCATAATTATTGTCTAAAATTAAAACAAAATATATTTTTATAAACATTAAGCAATTTTTAAATTACATTTAATAAAATTAATTATTTAAAATGTTTAAAATAAATAAGGTTAGATTTAAAGAATATATGATTTTAATAATAATATTCTTCTTCTTTTATAATTACTTGGTTATATTTTGAAATTCTTACGTTAAAGCACATAGTATTTGGTAAACTATATCAGTAGTTACTAAATTATTGTTTCTTTCTATTTTATTCACTAACGACAGAAGTAGAAGTCGATCGTATAATTTTAAAGTGTAGAAATGATTATTTTTCCTTAAGAGAAGTGAGAGTGAGAAGATCAAATCATAAAAAGTCAAAAATAACTTTAGAAAATAAGGACCTAATTGATGAAATATGTAAGTTTTGGGACTAAAATTATTATCATACAATACAATTTTACTATCTTCATTAAAATTTAACGGTCAGTAATCAAAATAAAAAAATAAAATGTTGGTGATAATTTTATCAAAAAAATAATTTGATGACCAAAATAGAAAAAAAAATAGTTAGCTGATTACTGGTGTAGTTTATCCCATTATACTTTACTTTTAAACCATCGACTGCTTGTTGGCTCACTTTCCCAATCTGAAACCCTAAATGTCAAACTCAACAATGGTATCGGTGTCCCTCCCGCACGACATTATCCCCGAAATACTATGCCATTTGGGCATAGTTAGGGGATGAAGATGGTCCTCCGCCACTCGAAACGGAAATTATGGTCGAGAGCCTTGTCTATAGATTAATGTTTATGCAATACTATGATGGATAAACTACACGAAATGTCATTAAAATTTTAATCTTTGTATTGAAAATAACACAAAACTATAAAATGATATTATTATACCACTGAACTTTGTTTTTTGTTACTATTATACCACTCAACCGCTAAACTGTAACGGACTGTTAAATGCAAAACGACGTCGTTTTGTTAGAGAAAAATTAAAAAAATATTGCATTTAAAGGGGCTCGAACCAAGAACCTCTAGGATGAAAGGTTTACATCAAACCATTAGGCCAACTTAAAAATCTTTACATAATCCTAACACAAATAATATATAAATAATACTGCAGTTGAACTTAATTTCATTTATCTCATGATATAATTTTATAATATTTATAATATAATTTAATAAATATATTAACCTTATAAATAAATATTATTTATAATTTATATTACAAAACTAAAATATTATTTATAATATATACAACTAAACCCTAAAACTCAAACCATATATGTAACTAACTAAACTACAAATCCTAAACCCTAAATATATATATATATATATATATAATTAAATCTAAACCCCAAACCCTAAATATATATAACTAAATTCCAAACCCAAAACCCTAAAATTAAAATATTATTTATAATATATATCAGGATTTGTAATATAAATTATAAATAATATTTTAGTTTTAGGGGTTGGGCTTTAGGGTTTATGATTTAGGATTTAGTTATATATATAGGGTTTAGGGATTGGGTTTGGGGTTTAATTAAATATATAATTTAGGGTTTATAATTTAGGATTTAGTTATATATGATTTAGGGTTTAGTTACATGTATGGTTTAGGGTTTGGGGCTTAGGGTTTAGTTATATATATTATTGAATAATATTTTAGTTTTATAATATGAATTATAAATAATATTTATTTATAAAATTAATATATTTATAAAACTATATTATAAATATTATAAAATTTTATCATGAGATAAATGAAATTAAGTTTAACTTCAATATTATTTATATATTATTTGCCTGGTGGTTTGGTGTAAACCTTTCATTCTAGAGGTTTTTGGTTCGAGCCTTCCCAGATTTTTATAGTTGTAAATAATATTTTAGTTTTGTAATATAAATTATAAGTAATATTTATTGATAAAATTAATATATTTATAAAATTATATTATAAATATTATATAATTATATCATGAGATAAATAGAATTAAGTTCAATTGCAGTTTTATTTATATATTATTTACGTTGGAATTATATTAAATTTTTAAGTTGGTCTAATGGTTTGGGTCTAACCTTTCATCCTAGAGATTCTTAGTTCGGGCCTCACATTTTGACGGTTTACCATAGTTTGGATGGTATTCTGTTATCAAGGGCACAACTAGAAATTTGAGACTCTCTTATAGCCATAAGAGGTCTGTATGGGGCTCTTGCTAACAAGTTGGGGAATGAAGGTGCTCCAACTTCACTCGAAACGAAAATCATGGTCGAGAGCCTTGTACCTCTTAATGGCAATGGAGCAACGGTCGACAACAAGAACCAACATGGTAGGAAGAAGAGGAGAAAGAACACCAAACACCAACATGGTGGAAAAAAGAAGAGGAGAAATTTAATTAAAAGAATTCAGATCGGCATTGTTCGAACTTTTGTGTATGATGTAATATGAATCCTCATGTATTGGTTTTTCTTTGTGGTGTTGGGGATTATATGTTGTCCGGGGGAGTTCACCCTGTGGTATAAGCTACGGAAGGGACGGAACTATGAATCAAACAAGCTGATGCTACGACCGAGTTGATAATAAGCAGGAAGTATGTGTGCTATGCTATGGATATGATTATGGTTTCAGTGGCATGCATGTCTATAGATTTAAATGAAATTGAGGTTTCTAGTTTCCATTGGATGAGGATGAACTTATAGTTAAGATTATTCACTCCCCCCCCCTTAAAGATGTATTTATTTTCAATTTTAGCCCATCTCTCTATATATACATGTATATTTGACTTGAATTAGTGTCTCTCCATAATTTCATTAGGGTAAATTACACTCCAGGTCATTTAATTATGAATTTGATGACAAACATACAACTCTTCTTCTACAAGTTCCAAACAAATCAATTAAAATATTAATACAAATAAGTCATTGGCAATTCAAGAAGTTTGATGTAATAACAATTTTATATATTTCTGGAAGTTCCAAACAAATCAAATAAAATATTAGTACAGATAAATCACTAGCAGTTAAGTAATAGATGGAAATAGCAATATATGTTTGATATAATGGCAATTTTAGTTTTTAAAATTTATACAATTTATTAATTTATTCTTGTTTCGCCTTCGTATTTAAAAATTTCATCATTTAGTCCTTGTTCTTCTTGGTATAATAAAAATAAAAGAAAAGGAAAAAAATCCAACTCAAATTGAATAAGGAAGTTCTTACAAAACGGGAGCAGGGTGATGAGACAAATAAAAGCTCATCCATAGCTGAAACAACCAACAACAGTGCGCGCTTCAATATCAGCTAGAAAACAATACCGTCATTTGCTAATAGCGTAATGAATAACATTGTTCCGCAATAATACCCTAAGCAGCAACAGCTTCCTTATTTCATTAATCCACCAAAAATCCAGGATTCATCCTCATGATACCTGCATGTTGCATCACAATACTCTAGTAAAACGAGACCACGTACTCAAATACCGGACCAAAAGCTGTTCTAACAAGTACTTATGCATATACCCACAAGGAAAAAGGACACCGACGGCAAATGATCACAAACACACTCTAAGAACATAGATGTTATAGATATCCTACAAATTTTAGTTTCCTGTTACGCTGGAAAGCATCAAAGAAAAAGAACTACTATGCATGTACTTAACATTTAAGTTCAGTTTGATTTTCACTATCTGAGGTTCGGTTTCTACTTTAGGGTGAAAATCAAATTCCGGACCAGAGACCGAAAAACAGAAGCAGCATGGAAGTAGCATCATAGTTTACTGCAGAATTTGATATGGCACATGTATCAGGGATTCATGATAAATGCAGAAAGATAACAGTGATGACTCAAATTACTATGTATCGGGCATCGGACAACTTATCACCAGATATTTGTAAATAAATAAAGAACAGGTATGATTACCTGTACATATAACGACCACAGTAAGGGATCTTCAGCTACCCTGGAGGACTCTCTGAGGATCAAGTTGGCCACTGCAGTAACTGGACGGAACAGCGGAAAGTTCTTGCCTTCCCCTCCATTCCTCACCGGGTTTCAATGTGATGGGTTTCTCAATAGCAGCAGCCTCCACACACAGCATGTGCTTGTATTCATCATCTCCGAAATCAGCCATGGCCTTTGCCTTTTTATCCCAGGGATTCCACACCACTGCATGCAAAAGAAATAACACTGTTAAAGCAAAGAAAAGCCCATACTAACATAAGGAAAGGCATTTCGGGATATACTTTTAATCCAACCACTTGAAACGATCCAACAATAAACCATAATTTCTATTATAAATGGTTTTCATAGATTTACGCCTATAAAAAGGATAAAGAAGTTTCTCTACTATTAAGCAGCAATGAACAACACGGTAATATTTTTCCAGCTCCGACTATGTAAATATGAAGTACACGTGTGTGTGTGAGAGTGTTTGAGAGTATCAATAGAAGTCTTAACATAATCAGACTCCATATAAATAGCACAAATATCAATAAAACCTCACCAGCATCAGGGAGCCCATCTTTGCGTAATACAAAGGTTCTCTTCTTTTCATGATCCAGAATTGCAATTTTTGTAGGAGTACTGAGATATATCTTGTCCACCTTTTAAGCAGAAATAAGAATATGTTAACAGTAAATTAGGTTGAAGTGCGAGCAGACTGAGGGGCAAAGCAATCATGAACTCACTTCTCCTTCAAATGTTATCGCATCTCCCTGTTCAGTAAATCGCTCCCTGCTCTGTAAATTATCCAGATAATCATGTGTCTCTAATCCTTCAACACGAACTTCACTGTACAGAAGGAACAAAGTTCTTTTAAACTCTGATAATATGAACTCCTGCTCATAATAATGGTATAGTATTGAAATGAGACAAACGTTAAGTCATCAACTAACATATTCTACCATGAATCAGTTTTAATACTTGAGGTGCAATGCAACAATAAGAGAAAATATAAGAGCGCCAATTAAATTAGCACCCATATCAATAATTAGAAAGCAGTTAAATTTAAGAACAAAATAAATAATTTTATATATCCACAGTTGACTTAGTGAATATAAAAGTTCAAAATAAAGGTTCAAGAAAACAAACACAAGAAATAAAACTTGTATCCAAAAAGAAATTGTGAAAAATAACACATTATCCAAGTGATCTAAACCTAAGGAATGCTTTTTTGGAGGGGGGAGGGGGTTGGAACCTAAGAATTGGTATTTTTACATTATCATAAACCTTGTTATTGACACTAAGCAATGTGTGAAAATTCATCATTGAAAAGTGGAGTATAAGCAGGCTGAAGAGCGCTTGCAAATTTCATTATTGGAAAGGGCAATCAGGATCGTCCAGTCGAACACACAAATTCAAAGGGGTTCGGGCAAATTAGGCAAGGATAAACAAAGTTCCCGTCTCCCATACCTTCCAGAAGTAGCAGTGCAAACACAAGACATGCTTGCAATAGCAGACAGAATTTTAGACCGACATAAACTAGAACTAGTAATAGGACAAATGTCACTAGTAATGATAGTTTACTCGTTAGAACTTAATAATGACAAAGTATAATAGCTTAGCTCTCAACAGTTGATGTTAATGAACTGGGATATGCAAATGAGGAAGAAGATAGTGTGAACTATGCATGCCAAAAATTTGACTCCGAGATATGCATATATAAACCTGGAAGTAATAACATTAATGAGCATCTTATCACAGAAAAGATAAAAAAAAAATCCTTTTAGTTACCTGATATCAGAAACAGAAAAATATGTGTGATACGCAAATGTAAATGTGAACGCCTTCCCATCACTATTAGTATTCCTGATGCGAGACGTTAACATTAGATCTCCTCCAGGTCCCAAAGCTACCCTCAGGCGGAACTCATAGCTGAGATAGAAGACAGCCATGAAGACAAGTTAATTAATTGATCAAGCAAATAATGCCGCAAAGATTCAAATATGGATCTCTCTTTGTGAACTGACATTAAAAGATTAAAAAATGATACTACCTGTGAGGCCAAATCTTCATATCTTCTTCAGAAGGCTTAAGGATCAAATCAATGTGAGCTTTACTGGATGAGCTTGTTGGAAAAGCAGGTGGGTCAGTGTCAATGCTCCAAAATTTATTTCTGGCAAACCCATGCGGCTCAAGAGGACCAAGATTTGAAAACTGCAAACACAGAGCATGTTTTTCGTGACCAGGATGATAATGGTCTAATCAAGCTAGGACAATAGAAGATCTGCACATACTTGGGGGAAACACAAAGGAATTCCTCCACGAATTGCCTTTGGAGGCTTGAACAATGCCTGCAGTTAGAAACAAAAAAAAAAGCACATAACGTCTAAGTGTTGTCTTCTTAAACACTTGCATTTGCACATGCAAGTGCTCACTTTAGACAGCAACTATAGATTAATGCATTCTTCTTACTTGTTAAGCATATTCACCTAAATAATTGAAGTCATTTATCATTTTATATTTCATAAAACCAGAAAATGTATTCTTCCCGTTTCATATGATCACTGAATGGAACAAAAAATAAAGACAAGCAAAAAAAAGTTGCTGAACAGCAAATTTTCCTAAAAATACCAGAACACTTCATTTCATAATAGAGTAAGGAGTTTCAAGCAAAGTAATATAATTCATTCAATTTCTTTAAATATGGCATTACTCTAATCTTGTTTTTCTGAACAGTTAATCGGTGGGTTTATGTTATTGCAATAACTAACGAATCGGCTCTTGATGTTTTCAAAAATGGTTCAGAAAGGTTCACAATCTACAAAATACATAATATGCCTAACTTTTGCAATCGCTCACAATCAAAACAGACAGATCACGTGTTTACAAAGGCTACAGGGGAAGCAAATCTGCTTCCAATTGAGAATGAAGTAGATCATGTCCATAAAAGTACAGGTGAAGATTTTCTTTCGCAAATCGCAATATCAACTATTAGGCATTAAGCACAGAATTTCATTGGGAAAAAAGATTAGGTCTAAATGAAACATCGATTCAAAGGGCTTGGACAAGATATTTCAAACATTATATATCATATTTAGTCAAGAAAATTACTGTCACTAAAAAGCACCTTACTACTGACGAAAAGCAATTCCTCTCCATGCTCATTCTTCCAAGATGTCACATGGCCTCCATACAAATACACCTAAGAGGAAACTCGAAACAGTAATAAAAAGTCAAAGATCTGTGGAAAATAACAACAATAACAAAAAAGAATAAAAGATAAATTCAAAGAAATGAAAAGAAAACTAACGCAGATCAGATTGAACAGATCCAGAAACTAAAATATAAAAAATTACCTCGGCGGAGCTTCCACGAGTCTCCCGAAGGATGATTTTTTCGAGGCCGTTAACGCCCTTGGCTAACTCAACAGCTACTCTCTCGCTCGACATAGAATCTGTCCCAAAGATTGATTTCTAGATTTTTGCAGAGAAATTCGAAAGAAAATCGGAGTCCGTTGGTAAAATCCAACTGTGTCAATCTTGTTTCTTTGCACTTTTTTGTTAATCTTTTTGCATGAATTTCTTGATATATAATCATACTCGATAACGACGAAGCGTTGAATCTACATCACAGCTCGTTGCCACCCAATGGAAGTTTGGCGGAACTGTTAAACGGCCACCATTGGCCCAATACCCCTAGCCCTACCCAATCCACTCTGCCTCGATGTTTGAAAACCCATTTAAGGGTAAATTACAAATTTCATCACTCAACTTTCTTTTCACTCTTATTTTAGTCACTCGAGTTTGAACTTTTTTTAATTTAATCGATGAATTCTCTATTTGTTTTTTAAAAAATTATAAATGTCTTTGAGCTTTCATTTTTTTTGAAAAAATCATGATTTTTAATTCTCTCTATTTGTTTTTAAAAAATTATAAATGTCTTTGAGCTTTCATTTTTTTTTGAAAAAATCATGATTTTTAATTTTTTTTGATTTCTCAACAATGAAGTATAGTTTTTAAATTTTAACGGCGAGGAGGTAGAGAAAGAAGTAAGCAATATATCATAATTTTATGTTGATCGAACAATAGATATTGTAGATCGGAGTAGTTTAGGGTTTTGTTAATTTAAGATTGAGTTTTACGAGTTTTAAAGTGATTTTAAAAAAGAATGAAAAACTAAATTGAAAAGACTAATATGAGATAATTTTGTTGGTGTCTTGATTGGTCGAGAAGATGTCGAAGAATAATTATTTTAACACTAACGTGATAGAATAATAAAACTATAAAACTTTCATATTTGGAAAAAAAGATAAAATTAAAATGAAAGAAGAAGGGGAAAATGACGTAGATGACATGTATAGCAAAAAAACAATCTACATCAGTGCATGTAATTACCATCTCATCATTTTATTTTTGAGCGACTAAAATATGAACAAATTAAAAATTTAGTGATTAAATCAATTTTTTTTAACTCAAATAATTAAAATAAAGGCAAGAAGAAAGTTGACTGATAAAATTTATAATATATACTTGGTTTAGAGTGCACACTGTTAAATTCCTCTTTAGCTCTATGCAGTCTGCAACATAAAGAACAAATCTTGGGTATCTACCTAAATCCAGAGCAAAGCGGATGCTTGCTTCGATGGAGAAAATATAAAAAATGGGAAATTTAAACAACTAAAAACCTATTTTTTAAATGTAAATAATAATATAAAAAGCACACTTTTATTATCCAAAACAAGATACAATGAACTGGATCTTACACTCTGCTGTACAAACTTTTCATCCTCAGTTTACAAAATACAGCCTAAAGTGTCTGCATTTGCAAGCTCCCAATATTTTTTTTCTATTTTGACACCCAAAAAATAAAAAAATAAATTAAAAAAATGCAAACCTCACAACCATAAAGAATTTTCTAGACATCCAAACAACCACGAGGGGGAAAAGGGGTTGAAATCCAAATATATCAATGACAAAAAAAGCTTCATAGGGGAGCAGAAACAGCTAAATATGCACTGATGCTGTCCCACTTTTTCGACCCTGAAAAACAGGGTTTGGTTCTTCCCACTGCAGCCGAACAAAATGTGTGCAGTTAGAGTGATTTGCGGATTCGAGTTATGATAAAAAAGCAAACTTGATGGGAAATGAAAAGAACTTGGACAAATTTGCAAGCATGTTTTGTTCCACCTGCACTCTCATTTGCAGGGGGTTGCAATATATAGCTGATGAATCAAAGCGGGACTTAGAACAGTTGAAGAGCCATTTTTAGCTTGTTTTGTTTCCACTTAGGCAACTTATAGAATGCATCCTTTTTCATCCCGAACTTCTCCTTGAACTCCTCGGATGACAAGTACGTCTGCATATTTCGAATATAAGTCTCCGAGAAGAAATAATCATAAATGCCTAGAACATGATACCATCTTAAAACTATACCTCTCGCTTGGTCACATCTATTTCAGAAACGGGTATATCAGAAGGCCTTCATCGTCTTCAGCCTCATCCTCTTTGGCATCTTCTTGTATAGTAAGGGATTCTAGTTTGCTGCTCATGGAATTCTCCTTAGAGTTAGGCTCTGGTGTTGATTTGGGTGTCGGTGGGCTCACTTCACCAAGAAACATTCGTACGGTTTTGAGTACAAATATGAAAATAACATGAATTTATCTCGAAACATAGAAATCGCATACCTTTCACAGCTCTAGGTATGATGGTCTCTCGAGCTGGTGGTGGTTGTTCGAAAGATGCAGTAAGAGCTGCTATAGCTGCAGACTTCTTCGCAGAATCTGGGGTCACAGATTTTGGATACAGTTTTTTAACCACGGGTGGCGGAGTAGATTGGTTTCTAGCATTGGGATTCTCAAATGCAGCTGCTAGTGCATTGAAAGCAGGAGACCTTCCCCTCACACAAACCCGTTCAGGGCTGAAGGACATACTTCTCGAACGTTGTGATCTGTCTGGCACACTACTAGACCTTCCACCATATGATACCGGTGTTCTCCTCTTGGGTTTCTAAAGATGTAATATGACGGTAATCAGAGAATTAACTCTAAAGACAGATTGTTAAAGTAGTAACAAGAACACAATCATACACACATGCTATGTTACTCGGACTCCAGTTTACGTGTAAATGTCGAATACGAGTATGTTCATTTTTTAAAAAATGTTTTTCCATGTAATTAGAAAAAATTTTGAGAGTTATATTCCCATATCGGTATCTGGATGCGCTTTGGACACGAGTGTCAAGCATGTATACTTCAAGAAAAATGAAGAGTCTGTGCGAAATAGATAGTGATTTGAGAGCAGTGAAAGTTCAACTACTATGACAGACTAAAGTCAAGTCTTACATCAATCGCTGGTGTACCCCCGGTTTTCACAATGGTAAGTTTCCTTTGAAATGAGTTTCCATGCATCTGCAAGAAAATAAAAACACTATGACCCTTGCAAAGATATCAACCCTGAGCACTTCCAACGTAGTAGTAAATATACTTACCGCGGACTTTGCAGAATCCCATGTGAAAAAACGTGTGAAGAAGGGTGGCTCGCTCCCTTCCATGACTACGTAGACCGGAGCTTCACGGGATAAATTTTCTAAGAGAACATCCTGCTCGAGAAATTTCTGAGCAACAACAGAAGGAAAGGTAAGAACACACCCGGCATATCCGCCACAAACTATTTCAAGTTCCTAAAAGATACTGTATGAACTGACCAAGGACAAGTTCATTTACATTAGTTTTTAAGTTTTATGATTTAAGCATATGTGGTGGCACTCGACATCCGTATTTTGTTGATGATGAAAAAATACCCTTAAAAATAGAGTGCAACAACAATCCAGCTTCTATATAACCAGTTGATCTTACCTGACCAATGGTCAATGCCTGCAATTTATTCTTGGTATCAACCTGTTGTCTGACCCAGACAAAGATATCCGAGTGGCAATCTAGGATGAATATATCTTCAGTCATCAAATCATCTTGGGTGAAGTTATATATCTCCGTCACCTGCATAAGAACTTCGGTTGAAGCCAACAGTGCAAACAAAAGACAAGAATGTACAACATTGTTTTCCTTATTTTTAGCATTTTTGTCTTTTTGGGAATATAATGCCATAAGCTCAAAGCATTATTTCATAAGTATCATTGTGATATAATAAAAGTTAAGCATACTTGAAAAATTTATAAGCATTCTAGCATGATCCATATATGGATTCATCATACAAAGTTACAAGGAGATCAGATAAAATCATTAAGTTTTAAGAACCCACATACGGAAAATCAAAAATTCAAACCACATTAAATATGGATTTATACTGCAGGATTAGGAAGTAGAAGAAACGTAGATACGCACCTTAAGATTCCCTGCAGATTGTGGTACAATTTGCAATTAAACATGGCAATGAAGAAAGATAAGAAAATTAGAAAATTATAATATGAATGAACATTTTACTTTTCTAGAATTAAGAGACCAGGAATAACTTTATAACCATTAAAGAGTTACCAATACCTTTTGAGATAGTGCAGGAGAATATGTGAGGGTCACCTTCAGGTTCCCTTGCAATCTTTTGGCTCGGGTATTTGGATTTTCCTCCGAGCAACTCCCAAAACTTTTCAGATTCTAATCCTTCTTTTTGTGGCTTGGATTGTAAATTAGGCTGGAGATTATCAAAAGGGCAGCATAAGCCAATAAAAAACACCAAGGAATACCAACCAATTAAACATGAACATGAATCAGAACTTAAAGAATCAAATCAAAAACTCAAATAAATGAACCCAAAGTGAATAATAATATTCAAAACAATAAAGGGAAACAACCAACTTAGCCATACTAATAAAATGAAGTTCCGGGAAGGAAGTTCGAAATGTAAAACGTGCCTTTATGATATCTAGCTGTCTCTCAACAAGCTTGTGGTCATCGGGTGAAGTTAGGTTTCCAGTCCATGTGAATATGGTGGAACCACTATGTAATATGTAACAGTAGGAGTTCAAAGATGCCGCTACCTGATAGAAGTCGAATAAAGAAAAATGGAAAAGAGCATAAGTTCTCTCCTATAAACAATAAATGTACTGCAGACCAGATTATATTTTTGTATCTATACAAGCAACTATTTCGGGACTCAGTTTCACATTGTCCGGTCAAGGAAAAGTCAAAACAAGGTCCAGTCACTTTTTTTAGAATTCAAAAACAATAAAAACAAGTACCCAACCGTAGTCAGGTGGAGATTTTACACTTGCCATAAAAATTAGTTCTATCAGGATCGAAGTGTTACAAGTTCTTAAGGAAACAAAGATATTATATGAAACTTGGGACATACTGCTTCGACTTGTATAGCTTGCATATTATCAGGTCCAGAACCCTGTACTCGGAACAGTGCAAGGCCGTCTTCTGTGTATGCGCCATCTGGGATTTCCTTCTCAGCAATATAACTCTTGTATCCCTCACTAAGACCACCCTGATGAATTTTACATAACCGAACCAGTCATCTAGGGAAAACCTAAAAACATGAGTATCCATTGAACGAAGTAAAAGTTCTGAATCAAAATTTCTCAAACCTTAAACACAATAAAGCTCTGGAAGATAGAAAAGAATTGAATGGGTTCACTTCCTTCGTGGATGCAACCCTGTTAATCAGTTAAGATATCAACACAAGGAAAATAGAAACATACAGCAAAAGAACAACGCTCTAATTAAAAGAAAGCTACCTGGGTAGCCTGGAACTTCATTGCTTCAACCATTTTGGTTGCTAAAGAGACAGCGGAAACTCTTTCTTCCTGCGGAGAAAAAACTCATGATCAGTAAAGTAACAACACTAACCCAAGCATTGTAAGATACAGGTATAGTAGGAAAATTCACATCCATGGTACATATGAATGTTTCCTGTTCTGGAAAAAAGACAGTTTTGTCACAGGAAGTGAAAGCATTATGGCGCTCAACAGTTTTGGGAATTGAGAAACAAAAGATGGTCAGAGAATATTTAACCACCTCAACACTCTGCTTTCCAACCCATGTTCCTATGAGATACTCTTCTTTGTCTTCTCCAGGATAAGAATATTGAAAAATATAGCAATCCCCGTTGTAAAATTTTGACTGATCAGAAGCTGGAAGGAGAAATTTTTTCTGGCCATTCACACGCCAAACCTGCACAGCCAGATCAATACTATGATCAGTAAACTGGCTTCAAACCCAAAGTCACTGTGATACATATAATATGTCCATTGCATGGAGAGATTCCCTCATTAAACAAGAGAAAGAGACAGAGAGATTCCTCATTAAATGCAGTCCAAAAAACCCATAGATCATTGCAAAAGTTGAACAGTAATTTTCCATGAAATAAGATACCAATACCACTCATTAACTGGGAGAAGGAAACATAAAACCTCGCTTAAGTGCAAGACATTTGGCTATATAAAGGGATGGTGGGGGCGAACCCCGCCCCCTATTTTTCGAAGATTCAACAAGATGTATTCCCAACTTTGCAGTACGTAAAATTTGACTCCTTGTAACAGACATGGTAATTCATGAATTGTGATACACAATTACCAACTTCATTTTCGTTCAAAAAATATTTATCTAACTTCATTCTTTTACCATCTTTGAATAAGTAAAATGTTTATTAATCCAAATGCAGCAGGAAAGGGAACTGCCACATAAGAACTAAGCTTGCTATAGGTTTAAGCAAGATAACATGCAAGAACAAACAAAACTCTCTATCAGCAGATCTTCAGTCTAACAACCAAAAGGTAACTTTTTTCTACATTCGTATATTATAAATATTAATGCACATGATCTTTAACTCATATCATGAATTTTTCTACCCAATAAAATCAAATAAACAAATTGATGTCAAATATTTAGGCAGCCAGTTTCTTACTAATGTTAATAACAGAAAATGATACCTTTATCTGAATTTACTGTTTTCAGATTTTAGTTTACTTTTTAACTTCAATCATATTCAAGTATGTATTACTTTAATGTAAGTGCAACATCCCCCAAGATAAAATTCTAGCTCCACTGTTGGGGAAGCATGGCAGTAAAGGATCACAATACATACGAAGATTCAGCACATAGGAAAATGTACATAAACAATATAAGTACATACATACCCGCAAGTTTCCAGTGCAATCAATATACGGTTGGGGTTCTTCTTTCACTGGATCAGCTTTTGCTAGACGCTTGACATTCAGCCCTTGGCGTCGTAAAAGTGCTACCAAAAACCTTTGAAATATATTGATGATTCAAGTTGACAAATAATGACTATTTGATAGCTAAAATAGTAAAAATATTAAGCATGGACAATTTGTACTGCAAAAACAACAAAATTGCAAGATATTTCAGTTACTGACCAGCAATTTTGCTTCTACCATCCTCGGTAACAGCAATATTTGTGGTCTGGGGCCAGGACTCAAACTTCGACTTAAATAAAACAGTCTCAAACCCCTCAATTATATGAATTATTTGGATTTCGGTCTATCAGAACCACGGATTAACTCCTGATCGGTAACATCAACAATGGAAAAGGAGTGAATGAGAAATCCTAATAAAAGTTGGTCTAAATCACCTTAGAAAGCTATTACCTCAGCTGCTCCACTTGCGCTCTTCCTTTCATCAAGAGAAGTATTTCTTCCCATCCATACAAACACTTCTAACCCACAATCCAAAACATAGCATTTATTTGTGTCCAACAACTCCCGTGTTAAGGAATCAGTTTCAACAGGCTTTGCCTCCCCCTTCTCAAGGCTTGAAAAGCAAACATAATCGAATGAGACCATTGTTCAAAGTAGAAAATCATAGGACCCAAAAGAAGGCCCTTTACCAAATGCAAAGTATTTTTCTTTCCACTCAAAGATAACTAGTTGGTCTATTTAGAGAAAGCAAAACTTGCATTTTTAGAGGTAATCAACCAAACATTGAATGACCATAATCACCATCTCCAAACCAAGAATAAAAAATTACCTGAGTAGCTTGGCAGGATGAGACTCAACAGGTTTATCCTCATCACTAGCAGTCTTCCTTGGAAGTGGAGCAAAGCCACCAAAGAATCCCCAAAATTCTCCAGTTTCAGCATCGGCCATCAACCTTCCATCCTCTGCATGGAGTAATAAGATAGAATCTATTAGTCTATATACAATTATCCACTTCTCATTCCATTTATCTTATTCTTCCCTTCATTCAAGATCTGTATCTGTTGGTTTACTCACCAATGGCAGCTACCTCACATTTCCCATCATGATAAGTATCTTTAATGTATTGGACAACTTCTAGAGCTTTTGCTCTCTCTTGAATGGATGAATTGGACCCATTAAATTGAAATATTCTAGACTTCGTATCCAGTATAAAGATGTCATCATGGTAAAGTGAGGATCGAGCAAATGGAACCTGCCATATGACGCATGTCATCAACTTTTTGAAAGAAAAGTATTGAATAGCACACAAGAAAGAGCATTGTTAGTCCATAGAAGATAAATTAGGCCAAAATACTTGCCTCTTTTACATGGACAACATGTTTGCCTCTACATACAAACAGACGTATCTTATGTTCCTCTTCTTGAACATGTTTGAACCCAGATGCTACTCCTCCTTCCTGGGGTATGATACACGGATTAAAATAGGAAAGAAACTTCTCAGTTTCATGGCCCTGGACTTCACGATATTGAACAGCACGCCCTCCAAGGGCAGCATCAGGTTCAACAGTCTTGACTGCAGCAGTACCTGCTTCATCCTATGTTAAACAAGTTGTGGTCACAAAATTGATCTACTATTTCCTTTTAGTTTTGAAATGCAATCTATGCTTACTAAAATGTTAAGAGTTGAACAAGAAAAAAAAGACATTTGGGGGAACAATGTTTACCTGGGATGTATCTTTACCGAGCCAGTAGTGGATATCGTGACGCAAGGCACCACTTTTTAAGGCAGTTGTCTGAGCCAAGAAAAAAACAGTAAAAATTAAAGAACAATAATCCGAGAAGGAAAACTCGGATGCATTTTAAAGCCTCAAACTACAAGTATACTCAAGAAATATATGAGTGCTCAGTTTTTATAAATAACCCCAATGGAAATGAAACTAGAACATCCGCCAAATGCTTACGGCCTAGTAAAGTTTATCATTAAAATCCTCCAACAGGCTGTTTTCTAAATTACCATTGCCTTTTAGTGATTGCATTAAAAATAATAACAAGTCCACAAGTTTCAAATTTTGGTGTCAATAGAAGCATTCAATATCTAAAATCTATATGATGCTTCCTGACAAAATAACTTGCCTTCAAAATAATATAGGAATCGCCCGTGAAAAATTTTCCGTAAGATGACTTCGGAACAGGAACAGGAACAGGGCGGAAGTTTTCAATGCGCCAGATTTCAATTCCCCTTCACACCGTTAAGGAGAATAATCCATGAAGAAGTGCAACTCAAAAGCAGAGATACCCAAGATTAAAACAGAAACAGATTGCTAACTATAAACTGTCACCCCACATTAAGCGTACAACCTAAATTACTAGAGAAAATATTTTGAATATTGAATATCAATCTAAATAACAGTAAACAATCGGGATGATGATACATGTAACACTGCAAGTTTCTAAAAAGTAAAGGATACGCTTTTTTTCCCAGCTCCCTGAAAAGCAGGATCTAAATCTCTCATGGAAACCGCCATACTTCTTATGCAGCTTTAAATTTATGTTTTGATCTTCTGGGTCTTGAACTTGAAGCAAGTAATAGATTTAACCTGAAACATAATTGTCACCATTAATTCTATAGATAAATTACTGCAGCAAGAGAATCTAAAGAACCGGGGAAAAAAACAACTCTCTCATGACACTGTTCATGGTATTGCTATTGAAAAAGTAATCAAATTTACTTAATAAAAAATCAAGCAAGGAGATTATAGAATCCAGATTACAATAATTCATGATTATGTTGGAAGCGATGTTTTTTAGTAACCAAATATCCCACCACATCTGATCATGATAAATGTGATTTAAACATGATTTTGGAAGCAAAATTTTAAGCATGGTTAAATTTGGAACCTGTATTTATATCAGTTATTCATTAGGTAGAATAATGCCTTGCACTACTCTACAGAGCCAATGCTTAAGTGTACAGAATCTATCATTGTATTACACTTTCACATCAAACACTTGATCAAAAATTAACAGAAAACACCCACATCTCTTGTCTGATTGCCAGCAAAAGACGAGCATATAGCTCCATTGTTCTTTCCCTTTTCTTGGCCTTTTTTTCTGAAGAAGGTGAAATATCTACAAAATTTGTCATTATGGACCCAAAATAGCTACTCACCGGTAAGAGTATCAATAATTAAATCTTAAAAAGTCGAACTAGTTCAGACATTATAGACTCATAATCCCAAGTTCCAATTGCCTATAATGCCTTTTTTTTCTTCTCTTAATCAGCTCTCTCTGGAATTCTTAGTCCCATTTTAAACGGTAAAGCTAATTTTAACAGGGGTAGCATACGAATACAGTCAACTCAAAGACAAATTCTTAAATATATCAGCTAAGACCAAGCTTAGGCTCCCATGGAATTCCATTTGATAAAGCAGACTGCTTGATTAATTGTCCAGTCCTACTGGATCCATGTTTGCATATCCAGAAAAAAATCTAATTTTTTTTGGAAATACAACATTCCATCACTGTTTTAGATTTTAAATGACAAAAAGGCCATACTTTAATTGAAAATTCATATCGAGTGAACAAAAAGAACATAGCTAAATCATGCTCCCTAACACCAGTTCCTACTCAGCAAAAATCAGGCATAAAAAATGAAGTTAATTCATCAAAGATGAGCTGCTCTTTTAAACCCCCAACACATCATTAACCAATAGATCAAATCTTCAAACACCAAAAAAAAATCAAAATTATAAATGCTCCAACTTTGTCTAAAAACTCCACAATCCAGAAAAATACACTTCAAGCTAATATATCTCCTTGAATTTAGCAGATAGAACTTTAATTCAAAATACCCAGATTCCAAAAATCAACAAAAACATCATAAAAAATATTAAAAAAACAATAATTACCTGGTGTTGAAGTTGAAAGCATGCAGAACCCAGATCCAAAAAAAAATAAAGAAAAATAGAGAATAACAATATGAGATTGTTTTCTGAGTAGAAAACAAACCAAGAAAAAAGGTAGATTGAAAGGGAAAATATAGAATTGGAATGGAAGCTTTAGACAGCGAAACAAAGCATGAATTGTAGAGAGAAGGAAAGTTAGAGAGAGAAAGGTACAACAGAGAGAAAAGGGTATGAGGGTATTGAAAGTGCATGATGACTGCCAGTCGTGCTTATCACTAATGGCAACCAAAAACCCAAACTTTTTTTTTTCAAAAATGAACTGTAAAAGCTCATAACTAATTAATTAATAATGCAGGTAGAAATATTTAAAGATGAATTAAATAACAGAGTTTCGAACTTTTTTTTCTCTGGATGATGAATCAATACTTTTTTTAAAATTTTGTTTTAAAGTCAAAAATTTTCAATGAATTTTCTAATGGAAATCAAAAGGATTAAAAAGGATATTTTGCCTTTCTTTACGGCTTTTAAATCGTTTTACAAAGATTTTACGTGTTTTTGTTATTGTTATTGTTTATGTCTCAGAATCTTTGTGTTTGGTAATAACACTGATTACTAGTACTTTGTTTCTTTTAAAAAAATGATTTACAAGTAGCTTTAATAATAGAAAATTTATTGATTTTTTCTTAATTTCTTAATTGTATATTTTTTATTTAAAAACTATATAATAATTTAAGAACGAATATTAAATACATTAACTATATATAATTATATACACCAAATGATGATACGACATTAAAGTAAATTTCGATAAATATAGTTATAATATTTTATTACGTGTAGATGTTTATTTTTTTTACCTGAATAATCGTATTTTAGAAATTTATTTTTCAAAATAAGTTAATTTTATCATTATTTCTCAAAATAGTCCATTTTTAAGAATTTAATTCTGATTAGACTCAAAATTCATATAACTTTTATTGAAAAAAAATTATCTTATGGTTTGGCCCTGACAAATGGCTAAAGTTTATGATTGAGTTGTCATTACTCGAATTCGATTATAACTATAATCGAATTCATTTAATGATGATAAATTCATTAATTTAGTCACTGTATTAAAGAACTCGACTCTTACTGTAATTGAGTTCATTCTTTAAAAACACATGTTCGATGATAACAAACATCGTAACTTTGGACTTTAGTTCATTCGGAGAAAAAAACTAGATAAAAAAATAATGATAAAAGATTAATTGTTTTAGGAATTAATTCCCCAAAAAATGATTATTGAAATAAAAATAATAATATTTACTCCATTGATAGTGCATGTAATTATGTGCATCAATGTTTATTTATAATTTAATTTTGATATAATATATGATGTTTTCATGAATAAGTTATATTAGATTATTGTAAAATTTATTACTTTTAATATTAATGTAAAGTTACAACTTTTACTGAAATAATGGCCCCAAAAAGGCTAAAATAAAGTTCACATCGAACCATTTTAGACATTGAACAAAATAATACGGAAGAAGGATTTAAAATATAATGTGAGTTCAAAATTTTATACAAATGCAACACAATATTAAAAAATTATTTTGATATATAAATTTGTATAAATACGCAAACATGTCAATTTTAGAATTTAAGAATTGAATTTAAAATTTAGTGTTTAGAATTAAAGGTTAATATATAAATTTTAAGGTTTGTTGTTTAAATAATCATGGCGATACTGTAAAGGAACTTGTGAAAGCTATGGTCCCCTTTAAAATATTATATTTTTTTACGAATATATATAGTCCTTCACAAGTTTAAATTATCCAATAATTTAAATTTTTTAAATAACTTTCAATAAATGAGATTGAATTTCTGTATGAAGTATTGTGTATTTTTTACACAGTTTATGTATGTAAATATGACTCAATACACAAACTTGTAAGCTATCAGGGCGAAAGCTAGTGGAGAATTAGGCGCATCCTTTAACGGGTTATTGTGGGTCACGACCTCCAAAATTTTGAAAATTTAAATTTTGCCTCTAAAATTTTCAAAAATTTTAATTTGGCTCTCTCAAAATTTTATATGAGCTTTAAATTTTTTAATATTTTTAATTAAATTCTCTCTTAATTATTTTTTTAAAATCTTTCAAAATTATTAAAAATTTAGTTAAACCCTCGATTTTTTGAAAAAATTCCATCTAAACCTTCAAATTTTTAAAAATTTAAATTAGTCCCCTCAAACTTTTACTTCAAGTTCCGCCACTAGAACTAGACGCCATGTCTCCCAAATAATGAGAAATTAAAATCTAGCCCTTAAATTTTTTTAAAAAAATACTTTGATCCCCTCAAAATTTTTAAAATTTCATATTAAACTTAAAAAATTGAATATTTTTAATTAAATTCCTTATTTTAATCTTTTAAAAGTTCTCATTAAATCTCTCAAAATTATTAAAAAAATCAGTTAAACCTTCAAAAAATTTAAAACTCTTTCACCAAGTTTCGTCATCGTAAACTATACAAGCATACTAAATGTAAGGTTCAAATGTTTAGTTTAGGATTTAAGTGTTTAGATTTAAAATTTAAAATTTAAAATTTATGACTTATCTTTAGAATTTAAATTTTAAATTTTATATTTTAAATTTTATAATTTTAAATCAGATATATTGCTAAAATATATTGTACTCCTAAAGACAGTACACGAGTGTGTTAAAACAAATTAATAACGTATAAAAGAGAAAGTCTGTCACCGACCATGATTCTGCATATAAAAGTTAGGTGGTGGGGGTTTGTTTATGCTAGAACCGTTGGTTCGGTCGATATGGATTGATTTTGAATACAAAAATATTGAAATATTTTATTATTAAAAATATAAAAATAATAAAATAATAAAATAATTCGATAGTTCTAATCAAATTGAATTATGATTCAGATAGACCTAGAGACGTCTCTTATTTTCTTTTTTGGTAAATTACACCAGTAGCCACTGAACTATGATTTCTTTATTATTTTGGTCACCGAATTATTTTTTTGGCAAAAACATCACTAACGTTATGTTTCTTTCCTATTTTGGTCACCGGCCGTTAAAAACTTGACAGTTTTGCTGACGTGGAATTTTATTTTATTTTTTAATTTTTCATGTCATTTCTTATCTCTCTTCGTAAGCAATATATGATATTTTATAATATTTTTATTCAAACTATCAGGATGGTGACACTTATCACTACATGTTAGTGGAATAAAAGAAATGGAAAATCAAGCCCCTTATGCAGCCAGAGAGATGGTGACACGTGTAACTGCCTAATAGGATGGTGACACGTGTAACTACATATTAGTCGAATTTCTCTGGCTGTATAAGGGTTTGATTTTTCATTCATTTTATTCCACTAATAGGCAGTGACACATGTCACCATCATGTTAGTTTGAATAAAAATATTATAAAATAACATATATTGCTTACGAGGAGAGAGAAGAAATGACATGGAAAATAAAAAATAAAATAAAATTCCACGTCAACAAAATCGTTAAGTTTTTAACAGCCGGTGACCAAAATAGGAAGAAAACATAACGTTAGTGATGTTTTTGCCAAAAAAATAGTTCGGTGACCAAAATAGGAAAAAAAAACATAATTCGGTGACTACTGATGTAGTTTACCCTTTTTTTATTTATTAATATTCAATATCGTTTATATAACATTCCATATTTTTTGTTCAACTATTGATATTTGATTCATTACTCAATTAATTTTATTTGAGTAATATATTATTTTTTCTCCAAGATATTCACTAAAGCGAACTTAATAAATAATCATTCATGTTTTGTTGGTCCATATAAGAGATAGAAGTTTGTCACAAGATTTAAAAATGCTTAATACCCAGAGCGAATATCGAACTCTCGATGACAAGAGAATTTCTTATCATCTCATCTAAATTCAATAGTCATTATATTTTATAATTTACGAATACTAAAGTGACAGACTTAATTCATATGGTTCGGGTTGGAAAAATTGAATCCCTTCCGTTTGATTTATTCGAATCTCTTTAAACTAGATTTATTTAAATTTGTCATTTTAATATTTAAATTACTTTTTAAAAAAAATTTATAAGTATACTTATATTTGTGGTAAAATATAATACAAATCCAAATAATTATAATTAAAACTGAATCAATAGAAAATACAATCAGATTAAAAGTTAAAATATATTTGTTCTTTTATTTGAATGAAAAGAATTTAAAAACCATAATAATAAGATTTTATTAGGTATCTTAATCTGGTGATACCTTTTTTTTATAGAGGAATATTCTCTTTTCCCACTTTACTTGAAAGGGAACATAAGGGTGTAACGGTAATTTTATTTTGGACAAGAGAACAAGAAACGGAAAATAGAAGTTCCTATTTTTGCCGGCGTCGTATTGGTCCAAGTCCAACCACCACCGCCAGGCCAGCGCCGCCAACACCGACCACCACCGCCAAACCCGGACAGGGTGGCCAAGTCTGAAGTTGGATTCTAATTTCTTAAAGGCATAGGCAATCCGTGGGACTTGTTCAAAATATTTTATACTTATATAAATTTTAATAGTTAATTACAGAGAGGTACAAATGTTGCATAAATTTCTTTTTGTTTTAGGATTAAATTTCAAAAGTTTAAATTATAAGATTATAAAATATGGGTTATTACTAGAATTTAGGGTTTAGAATTTTAAACATATTTTATTTTTAAGGGTCAATATATAGAAGTGTAAATAAATTTAAATATTTGTATAAAAAAATACTTTTAATTATATGAGAAAAGCTTTGATACACAAGCTGTATAAATTAAAGTTCATACGAATCTGTTAAATTTAGAGTTTAGAATTTAATTTTGGTACTTGAGTTTAAGTTGTATGGTTTAAGATTTAAAATTTAGGTTTGAAGTTTAGAGCTAGAGATTTAAATTTTAAAAATTTAAGGAAGAATTCTATAATTTTTTATACATATTGTTTATCGAAATATAACTCTAAATACATATATTATTTTTTTTGTTGCCCTTCCGGTTTCCAGGGCCGGATCGACCCGCGTCGCACACATGGCTTTGGGGGTGAGTCTCCCAGCTAGGATTTTTTTTGCATACACAACGCCTCGAACTCGAGATCTGCTTAAGCGATATCAAGCTAGTTACCACTTAGATCAACCCGTTGGTTAAAAATATACATTAATTTTTGTTTTTCATATTATATTTTAGGATAAACTACATAAATGGTCACCAAACTTTTAGGGCAGATTCATTTTGGTCATCGTACTTTTAAAATATTCGATAAGGTCAGTCAACTTTTAGTTTGATTTGGATATGGTCCCTCCAGTTACCTTCCGTTAGAAGTTGACATTAGTTTTCGTTTTTCCTTAATAAAAAATGGGTAAACAACACCAATAATCACTCAACTTTCTCCTCACACATATTTTGGTCACTAGAGTTTAACAATTTTTAATTTAATAACTTAACTTTCGAATTGTTCATATTTTGAACGCTCTCAAATGACATGGTTATACAAATAGAAAAATTCGATTAATCCTTAATAAAATACGGGTAATGATTTTTTTACTTTGCTTATTAAATTTACCATATTTGTTATTTTAATAAGCAAAGTTACTCGAATCAAATATTCTAATTAGCTGGTCAATCGATTATCCGATTTAATTGGTACAATATAAGATCGAGAATTGAATAATATGAATTTAACAATTAACCAAAATAATTTTTTAAGGATTAATCGAACCCAATTTTGGTGCAAATTTTTAAAATAAATTATTTTTATTCTGTTACGGTTCACAATTTTAAGCAAAATTCTAAATACTAACCTTAAATTCTAAACCGTACAACTTAAACCCCTAAACCTTAACCCTAAACTAAAATCCTAATCCCTAAAATTAAAAGGCACGTGTAAACTAAAGTTTATACGTCTGTGTATCAAAGTTTTTTTTCCATATATATATATATATAATACACCGGCGTTAGCGAGGAATCAACGCTAGCCCAAGTAAAAACAATGGCCATTACAACTTTGTTCCCTACCCCCACTCTTTCTCAACCTATATATAGTTTCCACCCTTTATTAATCATTTTCCATTCCAATCTCCTTCCCACGTTATCATCTCTTATTTGTTTCCTTTTCCATCTTCCATGAATCCTAATCTTAAGCTGTCGAAGCTGGTAGCGATCTCGGTGGTGTTAGCATTATCGAGCTTGCAAAACTGGGCAAATGCAAAGCCCGAGGTGCCATGCTACTTCATATTCGGGGACTCGATGTCGGATAACGGAAACAACAACAACCTGAACACGTTGGCCAAAGTAAACTACCTTCCATACGGGAACGCTTTTCCCGAAGGACCAACCGGAAGGTTCACAAATGGCCGAACCTTGCACGATTTTATTGGTTTGCCCTTCACTTATCTCCATTTGCATTGTTTATCGTCATTATGTGGGATGGACCGCAGGAGCATTAGGGGGCAGTTGCGTTCTCTGAAAATTTTAAATTTGATCTAATTTCGTACTCTTAAAAATTTCAAATTCTCATATAATTTTATCAAGTAAAAAATCACATCCTCTAACATAAAATTTTGCGTCCATCCCGATTTACAATAGACATTCCATTTATATATGTATATGTGTATGTATCTGTGTATGATAGTTGAACTTCTGGGATTCAAACAATATATGCCTCCTTTTTCCCAAGTAAGGGGGAAAGACATTCTCAAAGGGGTGAACTATGCATCCGGTTCTGCAGGCATTCTTGACGAAACTGGGAAAAATAATATGGTAATTTGAAAGCCATTCATCACTGGATATTGCTTCCACATTTATTTATATATTTTTAAAAATTAATATTTATAAACATAGAAACCGACCATAAATCATAAAGACGGACATAAAGATTAAAAAAATATAGATAAAAACTGTAAAGTTTCAGACTGAATTATATGTTCAATCACAAAATAGAACATCTGACTCATGCATTGATCGACTCACATCTAAAATTTAATGATTAAATAGAGAAATATTATATTTTTAAGGTAAGTACTAAGATTTGCATAATTTATGATAATAATTCAATTTTGTAGGTCTGTTGTGGTCATGTTATTTTGCATGTTGCATCATTTTTGTTTGCGCATAATTTATGATAATAATTAAATTTTGTAAATGATATGCGCGTAACGTGTTCATGTTGTGTCCTAATTCAAATGATGTTTATTTTATTCTGTATCATAATGATGTTTATTTTATTTTATATTTAAATTTTATTTCAAAAATAAAGATATTAATTTAATTTTTTGAAGCAAAACGATCTAGTGGTTTGTGCAGGGCAGTGGTGAAGCCACGTTATAAATTGAAATGTTAGTTGATGTCTTAAATTTTTTTTTAAAAAAAATTTATATATTTTTTTAATTTTGACACCGTTATTTTAAATTTTAATATCGTAATTTAGATTTAATGACTTTGTCACGGACGCAGGGTGCTCGAATACCTATGAACCAGCAGATCTTACAGAATCACAGATCTGTAATCTCAAAAATAACAAAGGATATGTGGGATGACCCAATAGCTTCGCAAAAGCATCTAAGCAAATGCATTTACTCGATTCAAATCGGAAGCAATGACTACCTCAACAATTATTTCAAGCCCAAGTTCTACGACACCAGCCGACGCCATAGTCTGCCCGCCTTTACCACCATTCTCATTCAACAACTTTCACAGCAACTTAGGGTAATTACTCTTTACTTTCTATTAATTTTCAAATTAAATTAATATTAATATTGTTGTATGTCCGACTTTCGAGTCCTCTGCCGACCACTTCTCCGCTGCCACTCTTCCGTACGCGAAACCTTCGACTGATGTCAAGCCTACTTTGGTCCATCTGTCATATTATTTGACAGTTGTATCTACACTGTTAATCCATCAATACTTATCGGTCAGGGCATTTGTATACTCACGTGGATTAGATTAAAAAGGGGTCTTTGGATATTTAGAACACGGTTCACTATGTTCTCTGCTCCCAGGGAGGGACGGAGCGATGTATAAGTTGAGAGGGGTTCTTATCACTCTCAATTTTTTTTGATATAATAGTATTTTAGGTATTTTTTAGTTTAAACACTAATTAAATAAAGTTTTGTCTTTTTTAATTTTTAAATTTAAAAATTTAATAGACTTTTGTCACTGTTAATGTTTGATCATAGTTTCGTCCTTGTCTACTCTCTCTTTCCTCTCATTTTTTTTCTCATACCACCAACTACAACTTTTCGTTCAAATCAAAAAGTGAATTGTCAAAAACTACCATCATTCCACTTTTACCATCAATAAATATGCATGATTTTAGGAAACGAAATAAACCGGTTCAACTGGTTGAACGGAAACTAATTCATTTTTCGGGTCTAATATTTTGTTGTTTTGTCACCTAATTTGGATATACCACCAGATTTTGTACGATTATGGTGCAAGGAAGTTTGCCGTGTATGGACTGCCGATGATTGGCTGCACTCCGAGTGCAATTTGGAGTTTGGAACCAACGGGAAACCTTGTGTAGACATAATAAACGAGGGTGCAACTATTTTCAATGAAAAAGTCAAGTCACTCGTCCATCAACTTAACATGAATCTAACCTCTGCTAAATTCACCTATCTCAATCCGCCTGGAGTTCCGGTCGATCTATCCATCTTCGGTAAACAACCCTTCCTCTGTCTCCCGTATCATCATCACGGATCGAACATGGACAAAATAAATTTAACCTCGAACTAATTAAGTTGGTGTTGTGTTTTGGATGCATGTCGGGGGGGCATTCAGCGAAAGCCGAAGTATGCTGCGAAATCGGAGGCGGTAGCGGAGAGCTCTGTATTCGTGACTCGAGGCGGTGTAGTAGCCCGGAGAAGTATATATTTTGGGACGGCGTTCATCTTACTGAGACTCAATATAAGATGATAGCCGAGAGTGCTTATAGCTGCACGTCTCCTAGTTGTGCTGCTCCATTTAACATTCAAAAACTAGCAAATCTCTAATATAATAATAATGATAATTTAAATTCGAAAATTGTTTTAACATCATTTCGTACGATTATCGTCGAGGTCTTAGTTTAATGATAAGGTTGTTGTAGGAGCTTTAAGATTCCATGTTCAGGTTCGACCCTGTGTAACTAAATTTTATTCTAGTTTAAGTCTCTCCATGTATTGACCTTGCTCGTATTTATTGTGGTATAGGTTTAGATATATTCTGATCATCGGTCTGATCGTATAGTGTAATGATTAATTTAAATTATAGTTATTTAGTTGTATTATTCCTAATTGCATTTATGATTGTACTTGTATAATTAAGCTCACCATGAACAAAAATCATTTGTAATTTATCGGTGTCCATTTCTATACCTCAACACTAAAAATTAAATTATAAGCCATAACCTTAAATTCTAAATCTTAAACCATAAAAAATATACTTTACTCATAATTCCCTAAACCCTGTCATTAAACCTAATTTTTAATGTGAGGCATAAATAGGAGCATTGAAAAGGAACATTATTTTTTTTTTTGCTCATCACACTAATTTGCACTCGATTGAGCCCTGCAATTAACAAAAAATATCAATTAACTCACACCTTGTAGACATAGTGACTTGAACCTATATATCCTAGGATAAACATCATCCGCTTTTCCATTATGACACTTGTCGGGTTCATATGAATTATAAATTATAAAATATTTTAAGTTGAGTCAAAATTTAAAAACATTTGCATTTTGATAAAATAAATAGTCAATATAAATTTTAGATCCAAGAAGACATTAATATTATCTTAGAATTTAAATTGACATAGTTACATAATTACAATATGTACTTTAAACATGACACAAAGAATTAAGATGTAATTACACTCTATTAGTTAGGTATATTTCAAGAATTAGAACTTATCATAATTATTAGAGTAATGCTTACACTTTCATACATTTATCGTGTGGTCTTTAAACAGATTTTGATAAATAATTAGTAAATTGATGCTAATAAAATCTTTTATTTTTGTCATCAAAACTATCTTTGAACCAAGCAACACAACATCTTATTAATCTTTACAGCCTTGCTAATTTATGAATGTTAAATGGAAAAGCTTCGAGGGGAATCTCGGAGTCGTTAGCACTTTTAGCGACGATTTCATTCCAAGCGTCGATGGTATGGAGACCATCCCAAAATACATACTGCCTTGGCCTACTACACGGCGACGAATCAGGAACACAAAGCTCTCCGTCACCGGCCTGGTTTTGCAGCATGAGCTATCCGTCACTAAATGTCCCCCTCCCCAACAACAACATGCAACCAAAATACATCTTTAATCAGATTCTAATGGCTCAGTGGTATATTTGAACTAAATAATGTTAAAATAGTATCAATTTTTAGTATAATCGATATTAAACTTAAAGTTTAGTGGTATCTGGTGTAGTTTACTCTAAATATAACAAGTTAGATATCTGTAAATATCCGAATTCACACGAACAACAAAGGTGACGTTGTTTACCGAAAGCAGCAGGATTTCCAGAAGGATTAAGGTAGGTAAATTTAGCATCGGTTAGATTGGTGTTAAGTTGGTGGAGCAATGGCTTGAGTCTATTGTTGAAAAGGGTTGCACCCATGTTTACTTTTTCTACACAGATTGATCCATGGGTTCCATACACCGAAACTGCATACGGAGTGCAACTGATCAGCCCCAACCCGTACACGGCGAACTTCCTTGCACCAGTATCGTACAAACTCTGGTACAATGTATCAGATTCGAACACACACATATATATTCAATATTAATTTCTTTTTTGTAAAAAAAAATCTCTAGCTGTTTATAATCCAAAATATTTCTCATTAGATTTAATTTCTTAGACTGTTACCTTAAGCTGTCCTGAAAGTTGTTGAACAAGCAAAGTAGCATATTTCCGCTGCGAGTAGCATCGTTGGGTGTTGTACAACTCCAGCTTGAAATAGTTGTTGATGTAGTCATTGTTTCCGATTCGAACCGAATAAATGCATCGGCTTAGAAGAGATTTAGTCGCTGAATCATTTTGCATTAACGATCTAATTCTTGAGATTACAGTTTTGTGATTTTTTATCTGCTCGTTAAAAGGTATCCGACCACCCTGCACAACACATCGTAAGTTTATATTGCTATGTGCAATAATAATGTGGAACCGGTAAAAAGTATTCATGGGTCGGATTGAATCGAGCAAACTCATGTGTGAATGGCTTTTAAAATTTACCCGATGTTGTCCAGTTTCGCCACGAATGCCGGCGGCACCGGATGCATAGTTCACACCATTGAGAATGTTCTTCCCCTCTGATTTGGCGAAAGGAGGCATATAATCTTTGAACCCCAGAAGCTTAACTATCATCATAAATATATTAAACAAATTAGACTAATATGAATAAGCAATCATGAACAGAACTTTGAAAATATATGGAGATGGAACAGAGAGAAGGTCGTACCAATGAAATCGTGCATGGTTCGACCGTCGGTAAACCTTCCGGTTGGTCCCTGAGAAAAATCAATCCCATAAGGCGGATAGTTTTCTTTGACCAACGATGAAAGGTTGTTATTGTTCCCACTATCGGATATCGAGTCTCCGAAAATAAAGTAGCATGGCACTTTTTTTTTGCTCAGCAATAATGATTTTATTAAATTCAAAATATGTTGAAGACCTATTTATTAGGCTCATTAAAAACCTCACTAACCTAAATGGAGGAAAAAAGTACTACATAAGCAGGTAAATTCTAACGAGAACACACCAAATACAACACGGAAAAGGCAGTAAAAAACCAAACCGCACATAAAACTACTACTCGTCAAAACAGCCCCAAATAGCACACACCAACTCTAACAAAACCAATCAGAAACGACAATCAAAACCCACCACCTTGATTTAGAAAGATGCTGCCAATTTAGCCTTACCAACGCCAACATGATCTGCCCTCCCATTTTGGTCCCACGAGACAACCATGAATTCACCTCACCAATCGAGCATAAAAGGCGATCGTAATCAACAAAGATATACCACCACTTACATTGTTAGAATATCCTTTATTCCATTTGAAAATCTTGACACAAACAAAACTGCACCAATACTTTTATGCGGTTCAATCCAACTATCTCTATGAGAGTGAACCATTGAACAACGCCACGGACTTAACCATTGAACAACACCATGCAGCCAACTAAGGACCGAACCATTTTGCTTCCTCAAAATTTGTTTCAATACCCTTGACCAGATCACATACCAAACCATAGATGCCCATTAATCTCGAATCGCAGCCCAACAACATGTATTTCCTCAAGAGGTTGTAGATTCCAAATAAGGTCAGAAAACACAACACCACCATAAACGCTACTCCAAGACTTCTTCAACCAGCTTTGGAGGGGAAAAAACGTCTACCTCTTGTTATTCTGAACCGACACTACCATCAGCGCCATTCCCAAATCACCGATCCCGAACAAACAAACACAAACAACCAACTCTGAGAACAGAACTTTTCGATTTAACTTAACTCTCCTTTGAGACAGCCTCCTTCATTTCTAATTCAGCAATATCTCGAATTACTTCATCGATTGGACCAACAAACTGAACTCCTAATTTGGATCCCATTTCAACAACTTTCACAGCTTCTTTAGTTCCATTATCCCATCTTGTCTGAAGATCAGAGTCTGAAAGTGATCTCCCTTCCAGTATCGAGCACTCCACCTCCCAACCTTGTTTCTTTTTCTTCTTCATGACTCGGTCTCTCTTCTTTTTTTCCGCCTTTGACAACGCCTTCTCTTCCAAGACTGATAGCGACTTGTATCTTCTCTGTCTTTTTGATTTAAGATACTGAAGTTCCGGCATACTAAAAACAGGGGCATTTTGTGAAGACGGCACATCTGAAGAAGCGATAATATTGATTTCACCCCTTAATTCTTCAGAATTGGACAAAGGCTTCACAGTGAAATTAACATTTAATTGAGCCTCTGATATGTCCTCCACAGCATCCAGGCCCAAAGGGGGATCGAGATGCAGATCACCTTTTTTACCATCCGGACCGCTCTGCCCAGCTGTTCCGAAGGAACCACACCACCCTCTGAAAGCGATCCAAAGATAACTTCACTGCCTTGGAAGACCCAATGATGTGTTCTTGAAAACACATATCAGTAGCCTGCTTCCTTAAATGCTCCGAAGGAATTGAGACCATAGAATTATCCTTGGGGCACGGATTCAACCTGTCCCCACTCATTAGTATTCCACACCCCGTCATCTCGATAACCCCAATCTTGCTAGCTGCTTCTTCTTGGTTTAATAAACCGTCGTCCAAAACAGATTTCCCCATGCAAATTTAATTTGCTTCCTCATTTTCCAAAACCGTTTCGTCTTCCTTTACTCCAACCTTCACCGAACCTTTCGACTGATTACTACATCGGAAAGGTTCCGATCAGGACTCGGACGAAGAATCGCTCAAGATCGGTTTGCATTTCTGAACAATAGAAAATTTCCTGAAAAAATTCTCCGACCAAGGTATAATCTCTGAAAAAATTCTCCGAAAATTCTCCGTCAGCCTCAACCATGTAACTCTTTTCGGCAATCGAAAATTCTCCGACCAAGGTATAATCTCTGAAAAAAATTCCTTGAGGTATGACCACTCACGATTTTCTAAAAGCTCATAAAGATCTTGGTCCAAGATCTCCAACAGAAAACGGCGACCACCCAAGCTTTTAACCCCAATTTCTCCAAAACCCCAGTTGGATAACTTTTCCTCAACCTTGGATATACTACAAACCGACTCCATTGTACCGATCAAACACTTGCTTAATTTAGTGAGGACTTCATCCTCAACAAAGCCTTTAACCCTCTTTAAACCCGCCTCGGCCTTGTTTAACACAACAGCACAGTAAGAAGGTTTATCACCCAGGTTCCCTGTATGCTTTGGATCACTCCTCTGATACGCACTGTCTCCGAAAGGAACATGAGGATTCCGGTTTCTGCTTTTTAGATTTTCATCGACCTTCAGAAATTCCTTGCGTCTCGCCACTGGATCCCAGCCGTATTTGCTTCTTAAACTGACAGCCGAAACCTATGTAGTCGGGCTCCATTCAATTTTTCGATTGCTCTTTCAGCATCACTCCTTGTGTTGAATCTTACAAAGCCAAATCTTTTCCCCGATCTATCCAACTTTCTACAGATGAACGAATCTACAACTTCTCCATGTTTACCGAACGTATGCCTCAGCCCACTCCAGTGGAGAGATGGGGGAATATTTTGGACGAACAAGGAGATCACCTGGCTCATGGCATCAACCGGCCGGTAATTAGTAGCATGGCACTTGGGGACGTGCATTGCCCAGTTTTGCAGGTTCAACAATGCTAGCAACACTGGAATCGCCACCAGCTCAAGCTTTGACCCCATGAAGGGATTGCTATATTAAAATCAAGCATATAGCTTCTTTATATAGGCAAAGATCGTGGGACGTTTTGTCATTACATTAATAACAAAAAATTCTGAAGTTACAAATAAAACTCAACCATTTAATGAACTACTATAACATAAATTTAATAAATATTAATTGTTTTATGTTGATATTTCAAGGACAAAAATCATATGCCGTTTTTGGTGTCTCTTTTTGTGTCCAACACTAAAAAATTAAATCTTAAGCCTTAACACTAAATTTTAAACCCTAAACTATAAACCCTATACTCAACACTCTAAATCCTAACCTTAATTTATAATCTTAAACCTTAAACCTAATTTTTAAATGAAGGGGCATAAATAAGGACACCAAAAACGTTGATGATTTCTATTCATATTTCAACTGTTGCGGAATTTAACTTTTAAGGTACAAATTCCTATTATATGATTTGTTGTGGCTGACTTTTTTTTTTATTTTTCCGCAAATGATAAAATAAATTATCATTAAGTGTTAAAATATTAACAATTTTAGAAGAGTTACTTGTATCACATGAGCACTTCCTTGAAAGACCTCTAATCCCTAACAAAATCTGCATACTTCACCACAATCTCGGTGCCCAAACGAACTGGGAATTTGTTTCCCATGGATTGCTAAGAAAGATGAACTGCTTATGTGGTTCGATCGTATGTCCAAAACCACCCCAGCCTCTTTGCTAGTTATGCATGTTGTCACATGGGTTGTCCTATATGTATTATTGCCTTAAATTAACAGTTTTCATGAAGCTAAAATTTCAAAGAGCCTTATCCAAGAATAATACTATATGATTATGTGTATACACACGCCTAGCCAATGAGAATAATTAAAAAGAAGTTTAATTATTAAAAAGTCGTAAAATAATTAAAAAGTCAATTGAGTCACAATTCAAAAAGTGCAGTTGCGATGAGTAACAGAAAGATTTAATTATATAATCATATTCTAAAATTGTTAATATTTTCTTTTTTTTAATATTCTGGTGATTAATAGTAGTATATGTTCTTTACTTTTAACCCTTTAAAAAAAAATATACTGTGCAGACAAGTTGTCCTAGTGATAACAACAAATCATATAATGGGAATTTGTACCTTAAAAGCTAAATTTCACAACAACTTTTAAAAGTTGTTGCGAATATTCCAATCTTCAACAATATATATAATATTGTTGTAATATTTGACAGCTAAATAATTTGGTTATTAAACTCTATTTTTGCCTTGTAATGGATCCTTATATGTAGCTCTTATGCTTTGTCATTTATCTTCCAAAGCAATCCCATCTCACCTTGTTCCTTGAATAAAGTAATTCCTTTGATTTCTTATCCCCCATGGAAACTAAGCTTAAGCCATTGGAGCTGGTGGCGATTCTATTGTTGCTAGCATTGTTGAACCTGCAAAACTGGGCAAATGCAGATCCTATATAACAGGCTACTTTATTTTCGGAGATTCGATATCGGATAGCGGGAACAATAACAACCTTTCAACGTCGGCCAAAGTAAACTATCCGCCTCATAGGCGGATGCACCATTGTGACCTACCATTAAAAATTAGGATAAACTACATTGGTAATCACTTAATTTTTAAGGTGTATTCACTTTGGTCGTTGAAATCGAATTTTTTTATTACAATCACTAAAATTTTAATTTAATTCATTATGATCACTGTCGTTATCCCCGTTAAGAAATGTTGTGTGTCATGTTAAAGTCTTATTCCCAAAAAGAACAATAATTTCCAAATTTACAGTTATTGTCAAGACCAAAATTTCGATTAACAGAATGATCGTCAATCAATTTCAACAATGGGAAAAATTCATTTTGCCAAAAGTTTAACATAGTTTAGTTTCAAGTTGACCTGACGATTAACATTGATGAATCAGAACTAAGAATCTCAATTGAAATTAAAAATTAACATTTTGATCTTTTATTGTTAACCGTCATATCAACTTGAAATTGAACTATAAACCTTTCGGCCAAACGAATCATTCTCACCGTTGGGACTTGGGATTGATCGGTGATGTCTTCGTTCATCGAATTTTTGACCTTGATGACGGTTGTAAATTTGAAAAATTAGGGTTCTTTTGTGGAAAAAGACTTTAACGTGTCACGCCAGCATTTTAATTGGACGTAATGAAATCGAATTAAAAGTTTATTGATTGTTATGAAAGATTTTCGATTTCATTGACCAAAGTGAAAGCATCGTAAAAGTTAAGTGACTATAAGTGTAGTTTACCCTAAAAATATTAAGTATTTTTTGTTTAAATGAAAAATTAACCCTTAAATTATTTTAATTTTTTTCTTTGAACTCATAAACTAATTTTTTGTCAAAACAAGTATCTAAACCATGTTTGCTTGCATTGTAGTAATTCGGATCGTTGCATGCATAACAATTATCCTTTGTCAATACGTTATTACAATAGTATAGATTAATTTTAAATTATTATATTGGTAGGTGAACTACTAATATTAAATTTCTACATTCGCCCCTGATCTGCTTGATGGGATTGATTTTCCTCAGGGACCGACCGGAAGGTTTAGCGACGGCCGAACCATGCACGATTTCATTGGTACGACTGCCTGTCTCTCTGTTCCATCTCCATCTCCATGTATTTTCAAAGTTTTGTTAATTATTCTCATTTGTGATGATAGCTAAGCTTCTGGGGTTCGAAGATTATACGACTCCTTTCGCCGAATCAGAAGGGAAGAACATTCTCAATGGTGTGAACTATGCGTCCGGTGCCGTCGGCATTCGGGACGAAACGGGACAACATCGGGTAAATTTATAAAGCCATTCATCATCGTTTGTTTGCTCAAAGTTTTTCTTTAATCTTCTTTTATTGATTTAATGTTCATACCATACATGGTATTGTGCAGGGTGTTCTGATACCCTTAAACGAGCAGATAAAAAATCACAAAATTATGATCTCAAGAATTACATCGTTAATGCGAAATGATTCAGCGACGAAATCTCTTCTAAGCCGATGCATTTATTCGGTTCAAATCGGAAGCAACGACTACCTCAACAATTATTTCGAGCCAGAGTTGTACGACACCCGCCTCTACGCTCAACGGGAATATGCTACTTTGCTTGTCCAACAACTTTCGGACCAACTTAAGGTAATTGATATAATTAGCCCAAGACAGTTTCGGTTGTAGCAGAGTTTGTACCGGAGTTTAATTTTACGTGTGTTCAAATCTGATACATTGTACCAGAGTTTGTACGATACCGGTGCAAGGAAGTTCGCCGTGTATGGGTCGGGGCTGATCGGTTGCACTCCGTATGCAATTTCGGTGTACGGAACCCACGGATCAATCTGTGTAGAGAAATTAAACAGGGGTACAACCTATTTCAACAAGAGGCTCAAGTCAATGCTCCACCAACTTAACACCAATCTAACCGATGCTAAATTTACTATCTTAATCCTTCTGGAAATCCAGCTGATTTCGGATAGTGCGAACAACAATAAACTTGTAACGTCGGCCAAAGCAAACTATCCACCTTACGGGATTGATTTCCCAAGGACCAACAGGAAGGTTTAACAATGGCCGAACCATGCACGATTTCATTGGTATCACCGTCTCTCTTCTTCGTCTCCATATGTTTTCAAAGTTTTGTTTTGGCTTGAGGGGTAATTTTGTCCCTATAATAATTTCAAATTTATAATAATTTCAAATCAGTAATTTTGCATTTCTTTTTAAATTGCATCAATTTAGTCTTTCAAATCTTCCGAAATCAATAATGTTATCTCTCATTTTTAATTTAATCAATTTAACCCTCAAACTCTTGAATTGCATCATTCTCACCCTTTAATTGTTGTTGACTAACAACGCCGTCATCTCTAATGGTGATAGTTAAGCTTTTGGGGTTTGAAGATTATATGCCTCCTTTCGCCGAATCAGAAGGGAAGAACATCCTCAATGGTGTGAACTATGCGTCTGGTGCCGACGATACTGGAAAACATCGGGTAAATTCAAAAGCCAATCATCATCCAGTAGTGTACTTTGATATCATACATGTAAGGATTTAAATTACGGTTGCGGCTATTTTTCAATCGCATTACAGACACTACTACAGAATAGCAATTGCAGGTATCGTGATTTCAGATGATACCGTTGCCGTCATATAATGGCCGCTATTGCGGTTGCAGATTGCTATTTAAATCTCTGATGAGCTCGATCCAATCCAATCTGACCTATGAATATATTATTATTATTACATATAACAATCTAACTTCTAATGTGTTGTGCAGGGTGTTCGAATACCTTTAAACGATCAGATAAAAAATCACAAAACTATAATATCAAGAATTCAAGTTTTAATGGGAAACAATTCAGCGACGAAATCGCATCTAAGCCGATGCATTTATTCGTTTCAAATCGGAAGTAATGACTACATCAACAATTATTTTAAGCCAGAGTCGTACGACACCAGCAAACGCTACGCTCCGCGGGAGTATGCCACAGTACTCGTTCATCAAATTTCGAAGCAATCTAAGGTAATCGATATATAAGTATTGAATATCGATGTTCCATTAATCAATTTCTTTACCATACTATACCAGGCTATATACGACAGTGGTGCAAGGAAGTTCACCGTGTACGGGATGGGGCTGATCGGTTGCACGCCGGATGCTAGATATTTAGGCTATATACGACAGTGGTGCAAGGAAGTAAGCAATGGGAATTGGTGGCTGTAGAGGTTAATTTAGTTATTTGCTGAGTGAAGAATAAGGAAGGGAAGAAAATACAAAGGAAATGAAGAAAACACTAAATATTTGTATTGTTCATGTTACTAATTTAGTTATTTGCAGATATGTGACTTGTTATATTTATAGTCCTAATCCAAGATTAGAATTTAAACTTTTAATAGTGTATGATATTTTGGTTTAGTTTAAATATACATTTGGTATCTGAATTATACTTCTTTTCTCAAGTTGGTACCTAAAGTATTTTTACTCCCAATTTGGTACATGAACTAGATACTTTCTCCCAAGTTGACATCAAAAGCCAAGGGATTTGTGATCGGTTAGGCGTAGTTGGTTGTTAGTTGTATAACATTCATAATTGTGTGTACTCTTTTTCTCTATTTAGGGTTAGACAGGCTTTTAACACATAATTCAGGTTAAATCTTGTTCGAAACTTTATTAATAAAATTAATTTACCGAACAAATAAAAACATATTTAGTCTCAACTTGCAATGTACTCTGTACAATGATCATTTTACTCAATGAGATTCTAAACTCTAATCCATATTATCTATTTGTAGAGAAAGGTTGATTGTTTACATATGGAACTTGTATAGAAAATACTCCTAGTCGACATAGTCTTCCTAACTACTTTTAATTAATGTAAAATAAAAGAAATCTATAACTTGCACATTACAAAATAATTTACGTGGGGAATTTATTATGGTTTTGAGTAGGGACAGAGTTATGATTGAACTATGAGGGGACAAATTATTTAATTTTGAAACGATCATATGATATTAAAAAGTAATTAATCATAAAAATTAACTAATTTTAGGGTTATCGGAAATGAAGAGGATCTTATCAAGGATCTTATGGTTGAGATGGGTTGAGCTACTTACTGTCTTTTAGGTGTTCACGGTGCTAATTTGATGTATTCTTATAGGTCAATATATATTTAATTTCATTAATTTTAAAATTAATAGAGTCTTTAAAATGAATTAAACCATACAATTTTAAAACTAATAGTCTTTAAAATGAATTAAAAGATACAATTTTGTGAGGGGCAAGGGCTTAATTGAATGGTTTCAAAACTATTAATGACCTAAAATGTAGTCAAACCATTAAAATTAAAGCAATTGCCCCTCCGACTCCCAATGTACATCAGTCTACACTGAAAATTTCATATTCTCATATATATATATATATATTAGTATTTTTTTAAGTATTTTCTGTTATTGATCTCATTCCGAACTCCTTAAAATTTTGTTATTTCACACCTCCTATATTTCTAATATAACTTCTTAAGAATTTGCATCTCTAACATAAAATTTCGAGCCCATCCTGGTCTATGATTGTGAGATATATTCTAACAACTTATTTGTAGTTACATATATGATTAAGACATTGCAAACATCCATAAAATATTAACTGTGATTAGAAGCCGGAAAATGAGATTACATAACAAGTTACTACAATTAGTAATATTATAACATTTAACAATAATTTAATTTATAGTTTATGTATTTAAAAATTGGCAATAATTAGGGGTTGACATTCAATCGAGTCGAGTAAAAAAATTTTGTGTTAGTCGAGTTAAGGAGTTTTATTTTAGGACTTAAATTTTATTTGAATTTTTTTAGAGTCGAGTTGTTCGAGTTTTTGTTCAAATCTAATTCTAAACATTTATAATGTTATGATACTAATTAATTTCAATTTAAACAGTTTTCCAATTCAAGTTGAGTCAAGTTGTTCAAATATTTTCACATTGAGTAAAATCGAATAATTTGATTTTTCTGAGTCGAGTCAGGTTTTGCACACTCCTAACGATTAACAATAACACCTTAATGTCATGAAAACTAAATGTAATTTGTATGTAAAATTAAAAATAGCAAAGACAAACCTTATAATAGGAAATGAGATCTTAAAAACTAAATTTACTAATGACCAATGAAATTTTGGTGGTTAAACTCTATTTTTACCTGTAGTGGATCCTTATATATAATTTGTCTGCTTTGTTCAAAACCAATTCCCTTCCCACCTTATCTTTTTTTCTTGTTCTCATTAGTTTATCCTCCATGGAATCAAAGCTTAAGCCATTAGAGTTGGTGGCGATTCCATTGTTGTTAGCATTGTTGAACTGGGCAAATGCAGTTCCCCAGGTTCCATGCTACTTCATTTTCGGGGACTCTTTATCAGATAATGGGAACAATAATAAACTTGTAACGTCGGCCAAAGTAAACTATTCCCCTTACGGGATTGATTTCCCCCAAGGACCAACCGGAAGGTTTAGCAATGGCCGAACCATGCACGATTTCATCGGTATCACCATCTCTTGTCTCCATCTCCATATGTAGTAATCTCAAATTAATAATTTTATCAATTATTTAATTGCATTTGCTTAGCCTTCGAAGACTTTCAAAATTAGGAATGTTGTCACTCCTTTTTAATTGTATCAATTCAGTTTTCAAATTCTTGAATTGTATCAATCTCACCCTTTGATTGTTGTTAACTAATAGAGTCGTTATCATCAGTCAACCTTTGTCATGTCAGACACTTCATAATTAAATAATTAAAGGCGTCTAAGTTAGCATCTTCAGATGTCATTTTCTTTACTAAAGTAATGCCCTCCGATAAGATGATGACAAGTCAAATTCAATGACGTGGCAAGTCAAATTTGGCATGGCAGTACAATTGACATATTTTTATAAAATAAAAATTTACTTTTAAAAAATTAATTGAAATATCACCGTTCGTATTACCGCGTCATCAAAACTAGCTTATAATTATCGATATGACAAAGACAATTAACGATAACAACTGATGTGGAAGTAAATAGCAACCACATGCGCAAAATTTAACGGTTTTGTTAGTCAACGACGGTCAAAAGGTGAGATTAATATAATTCAGGAGTTTGATGGCTAAATTGATGAAATTAAAAACGATGGACAATACTACTGATTTAAAATGGCTATAAAGACTAAATTGATACAATTAAAAAGAACGGACAAAATTATTGATCTAAAATTACCGCAGGGACATAATTACCCTTAAGCCTTTTGTTTCTGATTGCTTATCCATATTAGCGTCTGATTTTGTTAATATATTCATGATAATAGTTAAACTCCTGGGGTTTGAAGATTATATGCCTCCTTTCGCCGAATTAGAAGGGAAGAACATTCTCAATGGTGTGAACTATGCGTCCGGTGCCGCCGGCATTCGTGACGAAACTGGACAACATCGGGTAAATTCGAAAGGCATTCATCATGCAGTAGTGTACTTTGATGCTATACATGAATTCGATCCGATCCAACCTGACGTATGAATACATTACTATTACATACAACAATCTAACTTCTGATGTGTTGTGCAGGGTGGTAGAATTCCTTTAACCGAGCAGATAAAAAATCACAAAACTATAATCTCAAAAATTACAGCTTTAATGGGAAACGATTCAGCGACGAAATCGCATCTAAGCCGCTGCATTTATTCGGTTCAAATCGGAAGCAACGACTACATCAACAATTATTTCAAGCCGGAGCTGTACAACACAAGCCAACGCTACGCTCCGCCGGAATATGCTTCCGTACTCGTTCAGCAACTTTCGGATCAACTTAAGGTAATCGATCGATATTTAAATATTGAACATATGTGTGGTGTTCCATTAACCAATTTCTTTATCATACTATACCAGACTTTGTACGATAGTGGTGCAAGGAAGTTCGCCGTGTACGGGCTGGGGCTGATCGGTTGCACGCCGGACGCACGCTCGGTGTACGGAACCAAAGGAGCACCTTGTGTGGTGAAATTGAATGAGGGTGCAACCCCTTTTAACGAAAGACTCAAGCCCATGATCGATCAACTTAACCACAATCTAACCGATGCTAAGTTCAACTTTCTTAACCCTTCCGGAAATACAGTTGGTCTTGGTAAACAACACTAGCTTCTCCTCTCGTATGAATTTCGATTTTTACGGATTCAGATAATATTTATACAGATATTCCCAATATCTAAAGGTGCGTAATTGATTGAGTTTATGAAATTACAATTCGAGTCAAGTCTAAAAATTCGAATATTTCAAGTCAAGTTTTGCGCATCTCTATTGATATTATGAATACCGGATTCATAATGGATGTGAATATTTAAACACTTCTTAATGTATTATGATACTTTGGTTTTGGTTGCATATTGTTGGGGGCATTCAGTGTCGGATAGTTCATGCTGCCAAACCGGGGGCGGTGGCGGAGAGCTTTGTCTTCCTAATTCAAAGCCGTGTGATAACCGGAATCAGTACATATTCTGGGACGGCGTCCATCTGACCGATGCTTGGAACGAGCTCGTTGCCAAGAGTGCTTACGGCTCCGAGAAACCCGAGGAAGCTCAGCCACTCAACATTCAGAAATTAGCACTGCAATAGATTGTAAATCTGAAACCATTCTTTCAAGGATAAGTAAGCAATGGGAATTGGTGGTTGTGGAGGTTAATTTAGTTGTTTGCTGAGTGAAGAATGAGAAAGGGAAGAAAATACAAAGGAAATAAAGAAAACACTAAATATATGTATTGTTTTTCATATTATTATGTGTATAAAGTAATAAAATCTACATTTTTATATGCTAATAATTTGTTGGGTAAACATCATTGGTCACTAAACTATTTTCGCTTTCTTATTTTGGTCACCAAACTATTATTTTGTACAAAATCATCACTAACGTTACGTTTTTTATAGTAATAAAGTCGCTAATATTACTTTTTTCCTGTTTTGGTCACCAATCTATTACTTCTTTCCTGTTTTGGTAGTTAAACTATTCATGTTTTCCTTTTTCGTGAGTTTTTTAACAGAAGGGGACCAAAATAAGAAGAAAAAATATAACATTAGTGACTATTTTGCCAAAATAATAATTTGGTGACCAAAACAAGAGAAAAAAAATAGTTTAGTGACTAATGGTGATATTTACCCTAATTTACTTTATGTATATATTGATGCATTCGTATCGTTTTAATGTGATTAGAGTAGTGTAAAATTATATAAATATTATAGATAAAATATTATATTTTTAATATAGATATGATGTTCTTACAGATCATAAAAGTTTTACATTTTTTAATTTATTTGCATCTAACAATTTAAAAGATATAAAATTAAATAAGTTTTACTGTTGAAGTTGATCGATTTTATTATGGTCTTTCTTTGATGGTGTTTCCTCCGGTTGTATGGTTGATGGACTCCTTCATTTATATTAATATAATAAACTTTTGCATAGCTAAAAAATAATTTTACGCCGCATAAGTGAATTATAATCATTTTTAACATTTTTTTACTAGGCAAATATATTATTATCAAATATTTATTTGGTACTTTGTGCATAGTTTATTAATTTCAACCACATTGCATTTTTAATTATTATTTAAAAGTTTTAGAAATTTAAATAAATTAACAATCAGTTAATCTACTGGATAATATATTAGATCTTTTCTACAAGGTTCAAATTCTGACATTATGAATAGACAAAACCGAATTGTGAGAATCGTACAATAATAAGTTTTTTCGTGCTCGATTCAAATTAGTCAATCAATCTAATAAACACATATGGTTATATAAAAAAACATTAAACAAAGCCATCCCATTGAACAATCAATGACAGTTGATCCTAACACTATTCATCAAATTCTCTCCTAGCGAATCATCTGCAGCATATTCGTCTGAAAACTCTCATTCTCATCCAAATCGTGCACGATCAAGTTCTCCACTTGATTAAAACTTTCAATCAAGCTCAGTCGCAATGCCTGATTTTAGAATTTTTTTATGTATTTCCTCAAAATATTTGACCACTTAATATTATTAAAATTTCATATTAATATATATTTATATGTATTGTAAATTTCTACTGATTTTCCCAACATTTTAGGGTCAAGATTTACTACCATAATTTCATTTCATTTTTTTAAGAAAATCTTAGCAGGTGATTGTTGGGGGATTATAGATCTTCATTTGATCCATGAAGTCATATATAAACATACATGATTCTTTTTGTTATCATCATCTATATCCAATTTATTAACTGACTAATTCGGTTCATGTACTACAAAGAACCATTATGAGAGGATTCTCTCAACCTAATTTATTTTATTTACAATGTTAGGATTTTAACTCATGTTCTTGTTAAAGGGATCTAGTGCTCTATTTTATTAGACCAACTGATTGTTGATTGTAGACCTAAGTGATTTGATAGGTAAGCTTAATGTTAAAATTATTTCGATAATTGATCCTTCCAAAGTAAAATATCTGGTTCCGTCACTACTCAGGTCTAACGATTAAATAGTATTGACCTTCCTTTATCCAAGATTGAAACCCTATGTATTGTTTCTTTGCTTAAGAAAATCCAAGCTCTTTGCTTTTATACATCCGCCATGGAACCTAAGCTTTTAAGCCATTAGAGGTGGTGGCGATTTCAGTGTTGTTAGCACTGTGGAGGTTGTCAAACCAGGCAAATGCAGAGGCCCAAGTGCCATGCTACTTCATCTTCGGGGATTAATGGGAACAACCACCACCTTAAAACATTGGCCAAAGTAATCTATCCACCGTATGGGATTGATTTCCCCCAAGGGCCAACCGGAAGGTTTAGTAATGGCAGAAACATGCAGGACTTTATCGGTACGGCCTTCTCTCTTCTCCTTCTCTGTATGTACTTCAATTTTGGGTAAATTATTTGCGGCGGCGGAAATTAGTAAAAGAGATTAGAGGAAGGTGGAGTTAGGGGTTGAGAGCAAAACATAAATATTTAAAAGTGAGGGGCAAATTCATAATTAATCTATTTTGAATATATATATATATATATATAAAAAGGAAAAAAATTGTGAGGGGGCAAGGGCCCCTCCCTCCCTTATGGTTGATGGGGTCAACTTAAAACTTTTTAAAAATTAGAGATTTAGGCTAAATTTTTTAAAAATCTTAAAGGTTTAGTATATTTTTAAAAATATAAATATTGGGTTCTAATTAATTTTTTTAAATTTTAAGTGGCTTAATGAAAACTTTTTAAAATTATGGTAGGAGATTTAGTTAAAAATATTTAAAAAATTTGAAGGTTAATATGAATTTTTAAAAAATCTTGAGGCGTCAAGTTATTTTTTTTTATAAATTTTAAGAGACTAAATTTTAGTTTTCTAAAATCGATGGTCAAAATAAAATCATCCTTACAATTAAGTGAGTATATAGGTAGTTAATTTATCCTTAAAAACTTTAACTCATTTCATTTATATATGTGATGGTAGTTGAACGTCTGGGATTCGAAGATTATGCGCCTCCTTTTGCCAAGTTACTAGGGAAGAACGTTTCCAACGGTGTGAGCGGGAATTCTCGGCGAAACCGGGAGAAATTTGGTCAATTTTGAAACCCATTCATTATTGGACACTATTACTAGTCTATTCGATCATTCGGAGGGTATAAACATACGTCTTGAGCAGGGTGCTCAGATACCTTTGAACCGGCAGATAAAAAATCTCAAAACTATCATCTCAACAATTATGAGGTTATTGCCAAATCATTTAGCAATAAATTTGCTTCTAAGTCAATGTATTTATTCGGTTCAAATCGGAAACAACGACTACCTGAACAATTATTTCACCCCGGAATTCTACAACACCAGCCAACGCTACACTCCGGCGGAATTCGCCACGATGCTCGTTCAACAACTTTCACGCCAACTTAAGGTAATTAGTACTTTATTCTCTACTGGTTTTTATTAAATTAAGAGTAATTTCTTACCTACTTTGTATGTACGTACAATACCAGACTTTGTACAATAATGGTGCGAGGAAGTTCGCCGTGTACAGAATAGGGGGGACCGGTTGCACTCCATACGTAATCTCAGCGAGCGGACCTGATGGGTCGGGTTGTGCAGACAAATTCAACGAGGGTGCAACCCTTTTCATTGATAGACTCAAGCCACTGGTCAATTAACTTAACAAGAACCTAACCGGTGCTAAATTCACCTATCTTAATCCTTCCGGAAATCCGGCTGGTCTCGATCAACAACACTAGCTTTGCCTCTCGTATAACGCAATGCGGATCTTAACTTTAGATTGCCTATTTTCCGAATCCATTTTATTTTTGTAGTTAATAGATTTAGATATCCATTATCCATTAAAGGTGGTGTTATGTTTTGGTTGCATAGTGATCAATGGTACATGCTGCGAAATGGGCGGCAGCGGCGGCGACGGAGAGCTTTGCCTTCCTAATTCCACGCCGTGTGGTAAGCCGAGACGATAGGTATTTTGGTACGGTGTCTATACTGCCGAGGCTTGGAATAAGATCGTCGCCAAGAGTGCTTGTAGCTCCAAATCTCCGGCCGAAGCTTCTCCGTATAACATTCAACAGTTAGCAAAGGAATAAAGCTTAATATATATGACAATATAAATAAAGTAATACTAGTTTAGGGGTTTGGGTTGTAGGGTTTAGAATTTAAGGTTAGTGTTTAGAATTTAGGGTTTAGTTTTTTAAGATTTAGGTTTAATTTTGATTTATAGTAGAAGTAGGCAGGCTTGTGTAAAATTTATTTTACACAGACTGTGTATCAAATTTAAACCCTAAATATACATACTAATTTTTATTTGGTTTTTCTCTAACATTTAGATTTTAAAAAATGAAAGTCGATTTAATCGATTTTCGATTTTTCTACGCCGCACCAATCACCCCGACTAATTATTTAGCCCTAATTCTAACACAATGGATTTGTGAGTATGCTCGTGTAGTAATAATGGCGTGACATAAGGACTTAATGTCAGTTGAACTTTTAATTTTGTAGTTTAATTTGAGCTGATTCGAAATAATAATAACAATAAATAATGATGAAATTCAAATTTGATTCAGATTAAGGTTATGGTAGAAGGTAATGTTATGGTAGATCCAAAATTATTTTATATAATATTGTAGAAATTTTTATTTTCAGCAATGATAATAAATACAACTTAAAGTTAGATTTAGTATTAATAAATACAATTAAATAGCAACGCCTAAGTAAGTCTGACGATCAAAGCTTAAAAGCTAAGACCCTTGCGGAAAACAAAGAACAACTGAAATAAAATGGTTAAGGAAAGCTTAAGCAAGGAGAATTGAGTGAATGCTTTGTATATTCCTCAAATCTAAAGTGAATTGAATGAGATGAGATGATTTACAATGAGGAGGGAGCCTCTATTTATAGTTAAACTCCTCTACATCCAACGGCTCAGTTTAAATTACATCGACGGTCGAGATTGATCTTATCTTATCTTATCTGATCAAATCTCAAATTCAAATCTCTAATTATCACAAACATTATCTACACATTATATTCCAGGTACTATCTTCCCACTAAAACTAAGCATTTCTATATTGAAATTTTTAATTCCATAAGTCGGGGGTTATTTCTTTACTGGAATTTTATCCGTTCCTCCCGATTCTTTAAGGTTTAGTCTTAATTAATTTGGACTGATCTACGTCACACACTTAGTTTTAGTGTGTGAGTTTTTAACATGGATTTTCTGCAAAGTTTAGAGACCTGCTTAAGCAATATCCTAACTCAATTTTCTTCAATCACAACGCAAGGATTCGAACCTTTGACCTTGTTTAAGAGATCTAATATCTCATCCACTAGACCAATTGATTGTTGGTTATATTTATATGCCTTTGATTACGTATTTTACACTATTTTTTATAAAAAAAAACCCAAAATTCCAAATTAACTGAATAAATTTTTTGGTTTTGGTTCATATAATATAGTTGGAGCGAGAGGTGCACGATGCGAAGAAAAAACGGGAATTTGTGATGAGGATTGCAGTTCAAAATGCGAAACTTCAAAGAACGGAAAAGGAATATGTGAGAAATCGTCACCAAACGAAACGGGGACATGCAAATGTTCGTACGAATGCGGCGACAACAGCGACAGCATCGGGAATTTATCGCCGGAAAACAAAAGATGCAGTGTGGGAATCAGACCATGCAGTGAGCAGTGCAACGATGTTTGTTGTGACCAAAATTGTGCCGCTGAATACCCACACCCTATGGATTGGCATGGCGTTTGCACTAGTATTGTTGGTATTCCCAGTTCAAATCAATGCCTTTGCTATTTTAATTGTTAAAAACAATTAGTCCTAAAAAATGCATAATGATAAATTTAGTTCTTATAGTTTAATTTTTTTCGTTCTGCCATGTATTTTTTTAACTAAATTTGATCCTCAACCTATTAAAGAGAGCTAAATTTGGCCTTTAATCGTTCAAAAAGAGTCGGATCACTATTTTAAAACTCCTAAACTTATGATTGTTAGAGACAATGCATATTGGATTCACAAATAAAATATAAATCCATTTTTATATTTATGTGTAAAATCTCTATTTTTTAAATATTAACCTAAATATTATATTTATGTGTTTTATTACACACTTCACGCCATTTTTTTAAAATCTCCAATTCCAAATTAACGAAATAAAAAACAAATGATTACGCATCTCAAGTTCAGTCGAACACAATTCGCAGAAACCATTAATAGACGTACCGAACCAGATGAGCCTATCTTTTGTGGGCAACTTATCAAGCACAACCATTCGAGAAATCATCGAGTATTTTGGGATGTGCCCCGTTTTGTGATTTATATTTATTTATTATATTTGCTTGTCAAATTAAATAAATAAGTATAAATAAAAAAATTAAGATTTGGTTATTCAACATTGAATTCTTTTATATGTTAAAAGAAATTAATTTACGTAACCGACTAAACCGAATTAAATATACTATTGAGTTGATTCAGTTGATATTTTTAATATAATCATCAATATCCAACGCATTAACCGACTAAACCGAATTAAATATACTATACTGGCTCATTATAAGAACAATCATTCCAATCTAACTTTTTAGGTTCACAGTGTCAGAATTCCGACACCTGACCTTACTAGACTAACTGACAATTAATACTCCTTCAAATGGTTGTTGATTTATTATTAGATTCTCGATGTATATTAAATCGAACCAATTTTGACCGAACCAACCAAATACAAACGCCTAAAATCTTTCAAATATTTTTCTAACCTAAAAGCTGGAATCTTCAAGGTTTGCTTCCAACAGGGTAAATTTCAAAGTGAGTATTTATTTCACATCAAGTGATGTACAAATGCAGAGAACTTTCTTGCATTAGTAGAAATATCAAAAAGCTAAAAATTCATAACAGATGAACATGCTTGAACTTCGATCCTTGTCACAATGCCATGCCATCTAAATCGAATAGAAGCAAAGCTAAAAGCACCGGCTCATCACAAAATTCAGATAATAATTGGTTATAGAAAAAAGTCGGACAAAGAATTACTTGACAAACACTTAAATTTTTAGACCAGAGTGAATGGCAACCACGCCACCAACAAGATTTTCGTACTCGACCATCTGAAATCCGGCATCCGCAATCATTGAAGCAAACTTTTCCTGCATTCAACGATATTTTTCATAATTATTTTATGACAATACAGTGGAGCTGAAATTGGCATCCACCGCAAATAAAGGACTGGATAACACTAGAAAAAGCTTAGTAATTCATTTAAAATGAAAATCCCAGAATTTCACAATTCGTGTTCCAGACTTCTAGTTGGTTTTATACATGGTTCGCTTTCTAAAAGCGAGTACACAGCTAGAACACTCTGGTTCAGTGAACCCAGATTATGGCTAAAAGGAAAAATAACAACCTTGAAATAACTTGTTTTCCAAAATATGCTTTAAATAATTGCATTTTACTCGGACGTGATAAGAATGTATGGAGGATTGAGTTATGACCTGTGGTGGGAAACGGCGTATGCTTTCGACTAGGTACTGATAGGATTCTCTATCACCTGCAACAACCTCTCCTAGTCCTGGGATAACAGAGAAAGAATAAAGGTCATACCTGCATAAAGGGCAAAAAAAATCATAGAATAAGGCTAAAGTAACCTGAATCTAATGAAATATGGAGCACTTACATAATGCGTAAAAGAAAGATCCACTAAGACTAGCTGTGCTTTCTCACATTAATTTTTGACAGCTAACAAGATTGATACTTATCTATTAGAACTCGAGATAAAATTCTCAATTTTTTCTCTCAAGTTTGTCAGGCATGTGCAATATTTGTGCGTAAAAAACAAACAGAACTAAATTTCAAACTGACAGGCAGCAGCTAGGCAAAATCAACAGAGAAGCATATTTGTAGTCCTGAGTTACCACTTAAGCGGTTAAAAGGAAAAAAAAAAGAGTGACCACTTCAGTAAAAATCAAGAAGATTAGAAGATGGTGGTAATTATACAAAATATTTGAAACTAGGCTGGATTTCTCAGTAAAAATAGACAGCAAATAGGGGGGGGGGAATCTGCCAATACATACTAGTCCTTAGGCCACTTGCTTATATAGTATACAACTATACATTATAACATGAACTATATTCAATTATGAAAAGTCTAAAGGATACTCACAATTCCTTAAATACAGGAATTTCAACATGGCTCAGTTCGAGACAAAGGAATCTTCCTCCCCGTTTCAAAACCCTGAGAGAGAGAGAGTGAGAAGTACAAGCATTATATATGTTATACCACAAACCATATTCAATTATAAAGAAGAGACGAAGCCTCATTTGAAGCAACAAGGAAAAGACATCTTCTATGGAACAGTCTATCACGTTGCTTACAAATGGGTCCACAACCACAAGTACCAATTATAATTGAAGTTCACAGTCAACTCCAATAAAAAAAGGAGAAAGAAAGTCTATTGCTGAACATAGTCCTATAATTATATCAGCACAAAACAGGTTGTGAATAATTAAATTGTGAGATTGAGAAAAAAGAAAACGAAGTTGACAATGGAACATTATCTTTCTCCTCATACAATGAGCTTCACAAGTATGCCATTGACTGTAAATAATGTCAATTCTTTCTCTTAACTCCCAATAAGAAAGAAAAAAGTATTTGTTGAACCATGAACCTAAAAATAAAGAAGCACGAGCAGTATGTTATTAATGTAATTGAACACATGCATTAACTGGTTCAGAGAAATAGGCAAATCTAAGGACATAGATGCTCCAGGGAAATTTTTTAGCCCCATGAATTCAAGCCATAATCTGGAAGTCTGTACCTAATTACTACTTTGAGTATCGATTGTAAAGCTAAGTGGATATTCTACAGTTTCTTTAACCAAAAGTTGCAGAATTTACAGCTTAAAAGGTGAAAAGGTTCTGAATTCCTTAATCAATTATTCATAGCAGTAACTAAACTCAGGATTGCTGTTGGTCAAAATAAAGCAAATGTCCCTTTTCTAAACTCTCTACTTTCTCTACACAGACTTGGTTTTTTTGAGGAATTATATAATATATAAAAGGAGATCAAAAGTTGAAACCTTACCTATAAGCTTCAGTAAGAACTTTCTCTATGTGGGTGACATTTCTAATTCCAAATGCAATGGTGTAACCATCCATTGAATTATCTTCAAAACTCAGCGCTTCTGCATCTCCTTGCACCCAAACAAGGGATTTGTCTTCTCCAAAACCTAAAAGCACAGGGAAACGAGATATATATAAAAAATAGTATTGGGGTGTGATTCAAATTTCCCCTTCCAACTAATTCTTCTCCTTTAGGAGATACAAATAATCGCTTTAACAACAAGCTTATTCTTTTATTTACCTCTCTCCAGGGCTCGATTTTTTCCAACATTTAACATGTTTTGGTTGATGTCACACACATATATCCGAGTTTCTTCCTGTAAATCATCGTTGATTGGATCTTGTAATGCTCTGCGTCTGATGCTGTTAATACTTTCCAGAATCCTGAAAGCAACATCACCTGCAAATTCAGCAATTTTAACCTAAGGAACACATGTTCATTTTAGATCAGGAAAATATGATGAAACATAACAACACCTCCACACTTGTCTCATTTAATTTTACTTTACAAAATGGCAGATAAATATCTTACTAAGGAGCTCAAATTCACATTAATTAACTTCAAACTTACATCCTATTATGAGTGTTATTCAATGTACTTATATTGGCCAAATTATCCTCGTTAATTAACTTCAAACTTACATCCTATTACGAGTGTTATTCAATGTACTTACATTGGCCAAATTAATCATCCAACCATTACAACTATACCAGCTAGTGTAACTCTTCTTTCACTTTTGCAGTTATTGTATCTGTCACATTACGTCCCCAAATTTACTATTTGACAGTGTTTTTATGTTTTCTCCACTACAAAAAATTTACATATGCTATGTTTAACAAAGAAGCCTACCTGTTCCACCAGCTACATCAAGATGTTTCATTCCTGAAAATGGGCTCAGTTTGGAGACCAGTCTGATAAATTGGGCAGCAGACACGAAGAAGATAAGAGAAAGCAAAGCAGATGATAAAAATGAAGTAAGAAGTAGAAAGATCTATAGAAAATCCAACCTATCCTTCCAAAGTCTATGTAGTCCAGCGCTCATAAAGTCATTCATGAGATCATAGTTTGAAGCAACATTGCTAAAAACTTTACCAACCATTTGGCTTTTTTCTTCTTCTCGTACTTCTTTAAACCCTGAAAATTTAACACTACAAACCTTCATTCTATAGAAGTCAAGGATTGTGAAACGGGGAAATTCGGATACATGAATAGGGTGAAGTATTTGAGCATTAAGAGCAAAGAAAATCATATCATATGTCAGGGGTTTATGGATACGAAATATGCATAGTTGACATTTGCATTATAAGAAATAACAACTTCCTAAACCCAAATTTTCATGGTTCCATCTTTGGATATCCTATTAAGCATCAGCCATCTATTTTACAATTTGTGTGCTACAAGATATAGTGCCACGTTTCCAACTAAAGTGAAGTTGCCTACAGTAATTCACATTTTCAAGTTAAATGGCTCAAACAGATATTACAGAACAGCATAAGGTCTGTGGGAAATAAAAAACTAAGGCATAGATGCAGAAATAGAAAACAAGCATAAAGATGTTCTACGCTTCTCAAATAAACTGATGGGCAAAATAGAATCAATGAATCAATAAGCGAGAATCCTTTTTTCATGAAGAGAAAGAAAGAAGCAGAGAAATACCAAAACTTGTGGCGTGTGAATGTAACAAAGAAACAGAACATAGCTTGGGCGAAACTCTGTTCCTGAGATTCCTAGTTACCAGCCTGAGAACCATTCCCGCTACGAAGATTGCCTACAAAAAAGAACTCGTATTCACTTTCTACTTACAATAGAATGCTCTATGTTACTCAGATTCTTCATTTTCTCCAAAATACCTATGTGAGACATATATTCAGACATGAACATGGGATATGAATATGATCCTTGAATTATATGAAAAAGCTTCTACAAAATTGAGCATATACACTTGTTCCTGAATCCTAGTAACATGGAAAACGAGTCCTCTATATGATAAAACATATAAAATTAGAGGAGACGGTTTTGCTTCAATAAGAACTTCCAATATTCAATGAAAAACTATAATTTCAACAGAATCGAAGCTTGAATGTATTATATAAACAGAATTACCAGTCGGTAGAGATTTTTAAGTCAGCTAAAGAAGAAAACAATCAATCTCACCGACTCGGAACAAAAGAAATAGTAAGAATATTGTTCATTTACTTCGACTCCAATGGGGTTCCATTCCTATATATTATACAGTCTTGAACAATTTGAATCGTTTGAAAACAAAAGAGTCCACAAATCCTTAAAAGAAAAACACGAAATCAAACATACAATTCGAGATGATAAAATTGAAAGGAAACCCCACAGGAACAACAAAAGAGAATGTGACAAAGGAACGAGACCTCGGTGCCGGTGATAGGAGCAGTCGGTGAGTCAGTCCGACGAGTTTTGTGAAGCGTCTTCTGATGAAAGTAGATTTGCAAAGGAACTGGAAGAAAGTAGAGGCAACGTAGAAGACAGGGCAGGCTTTATAATAAATACACCGCCACCCGAATAAAAAAACCGAACCCGAACCATTCGATCCAAATATTAATTGACTTTGACCTAAGCTGTTCATGGGCCGGGTAGCCCACCCTGTCCTGTTAGCCCATTGTCTGGACCAGGTTGACCTGGATTATAACTACTAAATCATTTAAAATACATTACTTAAATTTATTATAAAAATGTAAATATTAATATAAAGTTGTATCCAGTATGACTATGACCCACGTAAATATACATGATAAATACAATAGTATTTTTAAAGTTTAAGTTTAAAGAGAATTTCTAGGAATAAAGTTATTTAAATGATTATATGACATATTACTGAAAATATTATATTATATTGTTTGATTCATTTGTATGAAATGTAAGATTATAGTGTTTAGTTGGCACCTAAGAACTTATTTTACTGAATTGTTATCACGGTAGATATTTTTAGTGAGCCTAATCTTCCATATTAGTTTCGAATAGGGGTGAGTATTTGGTTGAGTCGTGAGTCGAGTTTAGGAAATTTGATATATTTATAATATTACGATACTAATTGATTGCAGTTTAAATGTATTTCTATAACTACGTACATATACGATATACATATACATTTTTTATACTTTTGATGATCTTTAGTTATATCAAGTGTCCCCAAGATGTCACATAAATTATAATTTGTTCATAAACTTTAAAATATTCTAATAAAGTCCTTGGAATATTAATATTGTATTAATTGTATTATTTTGTCATACTATCAATCAAGTTAACAAAATAAATGTCAATTCAAATCTAACATGAAGTATATTTTAAAACGCGTAAATAAAATTGTAAATGCATGTATACTTATAACATTAATAACTTGAATATGATTTTTTTAAAAGACAGTACCAATAAAATTTAAAATAATTATTTATTTATTAACTTGACATATTAATTTTATCAATGTAATAAATACACAAATATTTACAGTCTAATTTAATTATTTTAAATGTGCTTTATGTTAAATTTGAGTATTTAATGCACAAGTTTTTTTAATGTTCAAATAACGCACAAGTTAACTGTGAAGTCTGACTAAAGGACATAATTGATATTTTAAGGATTCATTACAATATCTTAAATTTATAATCTAGATTATAGTTTGAGGATATAAGGCAAAATTAACCCTTAATTTCAAATGTTATAAAGTGCAGCTAAATTGGGGTTTAAGGTTTTAAGCCCTCGGAACAGGTTCTTCTCATCTTTGTGTTTAACACTTCAAAACTCCAGCCGCCCCCTTTCACTCTCTCGCGACTCCACCGCTGGCGCCAGATTTGCTGCCTCTAGCCTTTACATTATCCTCCGCCTGCCCTCTATCTTGTACTTTACTCTATCTCGTTCTCCACCGGAATTTACTCGTACAAAAAGAAGAAAACAAAGGAGAAATTGAGTCGGCCTGAGTTGCAAGCCCCGCCGGAGATTTTCTACGACGACTCGGAAGCTCGAAAATACACTTTCTCTTCTCGTATTGCTGAAATACAGGTTCAGTTGAAAATTTAATATTTTTATTTTTTGTAGGATTATATTAGCAGTTGGAATTCAAAGTATTAAAATCTGACATTTTGTGGGAAAAAATTAGGCAAATCTTTCTGAGAGAGCACTGGAGCTTCTCGCCTTGCCTGATGATGGAGTCCCCAGGTTGCTCCTTGATATTGGTATGTACATTTAATCCTCTGCTCGAACAAAAAATAAAATAAAATTACAAGATATTTTGAATATTTAATTTGGCATATTTTGTTGTTATTTTAGGGTGTGGATCAGGGCTTAGTGGGGAGACAATAACTGAGAATGGTCGCCAATGGATTGGTTTAGACATTTCCCCTTCAATGCTTTGTAAGTTTTTATATATAAAAAAACCTTAATTTTGTGACACATTTATACTGCACGAGTTTTAAGGATTTTTTTTTTGTTGGATTTGATTTATAGATGTTGCTTTGCAAAATGAAGTTGAGGGTGATTTGTTACTTGGTGATATGGGCCAGGTATTTACCAAATTCTTATGTTTTTTACAAATTAAACTGCCGGTATCGTTTCCTGATGAATGTTTCTGAAATGAAGACTTCATTATGCTATATTTATGTTTCAGGGCTTAGGACTTCGACCTGGAGTTATTGATGGGGCTATAAGTATTTCTGCTGTACAGGTAAATAAATGTTACTTTGGAAATTCCCTCATATCTAATGAGAGTCTTGGTTTGTTGTTTGTCTGTCTTAGATTTCTGGGGCTGTGAAAGAATATAATAGTTTAGTTTGGGTCATTATCAAGTATTTTCTATAGTGTTAAATCGAATTTGAAGTTGTGCCTGGCTATTTTTTTCAACTTTTGAGAACCTTCATTTGCTGATTATCCATAGTGTTTTCATAATTCATGGGCAAATTAATTAAAAGACTTTCTTGCTCATGATTTTTCCCCTTTTGTTGCTTTGACATGCAGTGGTTGTGCAATGCTGACAAGTCCTCTCACGAGCCAAGATTGAGATTAAAGTATGTTGAGTTCTTACATACCTAATTTTTTATAAATTAAACCGACATTCCTATATACATGCAAATGGAAAATGTATATCTGTAAATTTAATGTGTGGTGATTCTCATGGCTTTTTAGGGCATTTTTCGGATCATTATATAGATGCTTAGCAAGGGGAGCAAGAGCAGTGCTCCAAGTATATCCTGAAAACCTAGCCCAGCGTGAGCTAATTTTGAGTTATGCAATGCGTGCTGGGTTTGCTGGTGGTGTGGTTGTTGACTACCCACACAGGTATGCCTCTATTCTACATGAACAATTTATGACAGGATTTAAAATTGCCTCCTCTCTTTGCATCTGTATTCGTGTTTGTTTGATGGATGCTTGAGTTATTGGAAAGTATATCATTGGCAATGAGAGTTGCTTCTATTCCATGACTACATATACTTGCTTCTATGCCTTTTGCTTGTTTTAGATCGGCTGTTTATGCATCTTGTTGGACCATCTGTTTTGAAATTGTTTTTAATGAATTTAAGATTCAGTCTCATTTGTCCAGGTTTGGCAAGGCAATGGAATGTGTTGCATGAAATTGTCTACAACATTTCATGACTACTGGTGTTGTTTCTCTCCTATTCTGCCCTTGGCATATTTATCTTAGCGTTCAATTCTTTTTACCTTAATATTACCTCTCGCACTTTGCTTTTTTGTTTATGTTTTTAGTACATTCGCTCATCTATTATATGCTTGTGTTCATTAGTGTCGGGAAGGTGCTATTGCTCCTAACGCGTAGGATATAATTTTGGTGAAAATATTCATTCAGGAACATAGGAGAGTTCAATTGAATTGACATTTCATGATATCATTTTAAGCACTCTTAACACGAACTAATCGTTTTCTGCCAGTACCAGAAGGAGAAAAGAATACCTTGTCCTCACTTGTGGCCCACCATCCCTCAGCACTGCCGTTCCTGGTGGAAAAGGTGAAGATGGAGAGAGTTGCTCGGATGACGAGAGCAGTGGAGATGAAGAAAATCAGACGGTGAGCCTATATATAAATATATCATATCACGTCACATTACTGCTCTTTTCCGGTCAAGGCTGTCACTTCTTTTTTCGGAAAAAGGAAATAAATAAACCAGTAGATAAAAGGTTTGCAAGGTTTAGTGCTTTGCTCAAAGTTGCTTCAGTTGATTGCTGTATTTCTGGGGTTTTGCAGGTTAGCATTTCGGACAGACATAGACCCAGGAAAAAGCAGAAAATAAACAAGAAAGGCAAGGGCAGAGAATGGGTGTTGAGGAAGAAGGAACATATGAGAAGGAAAGGGAATGCTGTGCCCCCAGACACCAAGTACACGGCTCGAAAACGCAAAGCTCGCTTCTGACGGCTATTACGTTATAATCTAGAACGAATCCGCGAGGACCGGTTCGGTAAGTTTTGGTGATGAACTAGTTTACATAGTAATTATTGTAGTGGCTAATATATGTTTTTTTTTCTTGTATTGATACATATCTGACAATGTTTTTTGGTTTAACGTTCTACATTTGGGATTGAACTTGTGGAATCTTGGAAAGTATACTTTTGAAATTTGGGGATTGTTAAATGGAGTTGATCGAGTAAATCTATCATTAAAACCGAACACAGATACTACATTGTACTCGAATAGTATTATAAAAAAAATATGAACAATGTTGTTTTTATAAATATCTAAATCCAATTAGCATTATTCAATATAATCTATCCCTATATAGAGATAGAGATATGTATAATATATTCGCACTACATAGTGAGTAGTGACGCAATCAAAACTATCAAATAAAGACGAATTAAATAAAAAATTGTTTAAAAATAAACTACGATCAGCAGGTCATTTTAAGGGTGAATTACACCGCAGTCATTTGGTTATTAGTTAAATTACATTTTGGTCACTGGATTAAGAGAAATTTTTTGTTAATTGATTGGGGTGAGTTATTTCGCTCACCATGTCGTTAACTTGCTAATTGGTAATGTTTACACAATTTATCAAATTTATTAATAATTATAAAATGACTTTTAGTATTTTTATTTTTTTCAATTTGGTCCAGATTATAAGAAAAACAGCTCTCAATGTTGTTTTTCTATCTTGTTTCCCCTTTCATTTTCCAATTCCTCTAGGAAATTAACCTAGAAATACACATTATTTGTTGCTTAAAAAATTTGCATTTTGGCTATTAAAAATCGAGTAATACAAGAAAAAATAAAGAACTGTATGGGTCACAAAGCTCACCACTCTTTTTAAAATCGATGACGAATGACATAGGTTCGACGAGATAAGTGTTTAAATTTTTAATATAGTGGGGGAGATTAACTCTTAAAGAATGTAGGAAAATCTAATGGTTTTATATAATTCATTTTATTACTATACCTTTCTTCGTATTATTGCCGCTCTTCCATTCCTTGTTTGGTTTTCTAATTGACAAAATATGAAAATATAAAAAAAATGATATCAACGTTACAATAAAGACAAACTAATTATTTTTTCAGAATTTATGAATATTTTTATGACATAAGAGAAAGATAAAACAGTTACGTATATATCATTACTATTTTATCATATTCGAGTCAATTTTTTAAAATAAAAACGTGATAAAAAGTTAAAGGCTAAACTATAAAATAAAGGGGCCAAAAAAACATCATTCCCGTCTTTAGAGGACCAATTGACTAATTTTAATTTAATTAAGAATTCAATTTTCAAAGTTTACATCTTTTTTTGGAAGGTAAAAAAAAACCATACAACTTTAAAAAAAAAAAAATCAAAAAATTCCCTGCAACTTGATAGGAACTGAAACGCTAAATTCCATTTGTTTTTATGCTCTCTTTCAACCAGTCCCAGTCTAAAGCTCACCCCCTCATATCCCGTACCCTTTATACACGCCGCTCCGTTTTCTCTCACGCTTCAACGCCGGCGGCAGCCATGGTTTTGCTCCCTTCCTTTTTTATCGATCGCGTTATTCTCTCTTTTCATTGATTTTTTTTTTAAAATTAACTTATTTGGATCGAATCTGCAGTCTCAGCAACCGGACACGAAGCCTTTGACTGAGGAAGAGCTCGAACGAAAGAAGAAGAAAGAAGAAAAGGTTCCTTTGTTTTTGTTCTATTCTACTTTAGTTGCTTCCGAAATATGGATTCGTTTGTTGTGATTTAGCTTTACCTTTGTTTTTGTTTTTTTTATTGACAGGCAAGGGAGAAGGAACTGAAGAAACTCAAGGCCTTAGAAAAAGCTGAGGCAGCCAAATTTAAGGTAAGTCTGCTACAAAGAATCTGCTTAAGAACTTGTGAAACTGTTCATACAAAGAATCTGCTTAAGAACTTGTGAAACTGTATTAGTTTTAGGCTTAGACGATTTTGGATACGAGACTAAATTATGGCACAACATCGGTTTACGAAATTTGATAGGATATGTTTAAACGTGATTAACACTACAAGTGAATACAAGTGTTTGTACTTTTGTTTAATATTTTTACACATTTGATAATTTTTTGTTGTGCTTAACTGTTTTTCTGGAAAAAATAAAATTGAGATACAATGTTTATACTTGGTTTGCTAGATATAAATAGTTTCTTTTGCTTTTAGCAATGTTGAAGTCGATGAGTGCTATGCTATTGTTTCTTGTAATTCTACAAAGGCGCAACAAGGATATAATGCTCCCAAAAAGAGTTCAAAGAAGAGTTCCAAGCGAGAAGCGGATGATGAGAATCCGGAGGATTTTGTGGATCCAGAGACTCCTTCTGGCACGAAGAAAAGACTCTCTAATCAGATGGCTAAACAATATAGTCCAGCTGCTGTGGAGAAGTCGTAAGTGTTGAAAAAGTTCACGTTATTGATGATTGGTTGATTAGATATGGTTTAAAGTTATTTTTTCTCTTTATCTTTAGTTGGTATGCTTGGTGGGAGAAATCTAGTTTTTTTCAGGCTGATGCAAGCAGCTTGAAACCGCCATTTGTGATTGTACGACAAACTGGAATTCACACTTTGTACTCACCTTTTTTCTTTAACCCCCTCCCAAAAAAATTGTGGTTCTTTAATAACTTGACTGATTTTGCAGGTTCTACCTCCACCAAATGTGACTGGGGCCCTACACATTGGCCATGCACTAACTGGTGCCATAGAGGTTGCATAGTATAATGCTACTGCCCCTATATTTGCATGCTGACTTTTACATTGAATTTCATTTATGCTTAATTTATATTGTATGCAGGACACTATTATTCGTTGGAGAAGAATGTCTGGGTATAATACATTGTGGGTACCTGGCATGGATCATGCTGGGATAGCTACACAGGTTGAGTTCCTTTAGTATTTATTTGGATCAGTTAAAGATTAAGTTTCATGTCCTTATATTTGGTATTGTATTTAAGTTGCTCTATTTTTTGCCTTTTGTTTGCTATAGACAAGTGTTACTTGAAGTTTCTCTAATGTCTGAATTTTTCAGGTGGTTGTAGAGAAAAAGCTAATGCGTGAAAGACGCTTAACTAGACATGATGTTGGTCGTGAAGAGTTTGTAAATGAAGTGAGTTTAATTCTGAAACCAAGTTTCTCCGAGTTTAACTTTGAAATTAAGATGGAGCTTAATGATTTGCTCTGCAAATTCACCTCATGGTTTTTTATTGATGCCGTATTATTAGGTTTGGAAGTGGAAGACCAAGTATGGTGGTACCATTCTGCGTCAGCTACGACGTTTGGGTGCCTCCCTTGATTGGTCCCGTGAGGTAAGACATAAATGACATCTTTTAAGCTCCTTATATTGGCTAATGGATGTATTGTTAATTTTTCCTTTATCTGTTCTATTATTATTTTCTCATGTTTCTTGCTGCTTTTTCATTTTTATTATGTTATTTGTTTACTATTCTCAGTGCTTTACAATGGATGAGAAGAGATCAAAGGCTGTGACAGAGGCTTTCATTCGGCTTTATAATGAGGGTCTTATTTATAGGTATGTTTTATGTGGAAAAATGTTGACAGTAAAAATGAATTGTTTGTAGCATTTAGAATGATAGTTATCCTTTGAGCATTATCTTTTGTCTTTTTCTAATTAAATTGCTTCTTGTTTTCTGCTTCCATTTTACAGGGATTTACGGTTAGTCAATTGGGACTGTGTCTTGCGAACTGCTATCTCTGATATAGAGGTAAGGCAATATTTTGAGTATTTTTTGTTTTTGCATCTTCTGCTGCATATCTTGAAGTTGCTCCATGTCTCTAGGTAGATTACACAGACATCAAAGAAAGGACTTTGTTAAAGGTACCCGGTTATGAAAAACCTGTGGAGTTTGGAGTATTAACTTCATTTGCTTACCCTTTGGAGGGAGATTTGGGTGAAATTGTTCTTGCCACTACAAGGGTGGAAACAATGCTTGGTGATACAGCTGTAGCTATTCATCCAGAAGACAAAAGGTACAGTCATCTGCATGGGAAATTTGCAATTCATCCTTTCATTGGCAGAAAACTCCCAATTGTCTGTGATGCAATTCTAGTTGATCCAAGTTTTGGAACCGGTGCAGTAAAGGTAAGAGTTCTACCATTGATTTTGAGATGCTGTGACTGTCTGTCTCTCCTTTTTTTTGTTTATATTTCTTGCAATTGCCTTCAATGTTGCACAGATAACTCCAGCTCATGATCCAAATGATTTTGAGGTGAGCAAGCGCCATAATCTTGAATTTATTAACATTTTCACTGATGATGGGAAAATAAATAGCAATGGTGGAGCAGAATTTGCTGGAATGCCACGGTTTAAGGCTCGTGAGGCTGTGATTGATGCACTGCAGAAGAAGGTATTTATTTTTGTTGATATGCATCTAGCAAGACTGATCTTTCAATGTGAGATCATGCATTTTTTTTGTGTAATTTTCTTTGCTGCTGTGGTATTGATAGTTAAATTTCTTGATTATGGGTGTGTCTCGCCCCCTTGTACCCCATCTATTTGTGCGGCAAGAATTAAACTTGGTGGTTTAAAAGCCCAATGCTCTACCCAAACTTCAAGGTCTTTTCCTACCATGCTGGATCCACGTGACGACATTTCATAATCACACTCTACTTAAGATCACATACATGGTTAATCCCTGCCTCCTATTGGTGGTTTAAAAGCCCAATGCTCTACCCCAAACTTCAGGATCTTTTCCTACCATGCTGGATCCCTGGCATCAACAAAAATAAATAACTAAGCGTAACTAAGATTCCTAGAAAGAAATTGCTAGAAGGGAGGGCAATAATGATTGCATCCTGATTTTGCATAAAAAGTCTTTCAGTTGTTGACCAATTGTTGCATTTTGCACTTTTATATGGATTATTTTTTGCATTAGGTAATTTCTATTTTCATCCATGCATGATATTTAATTCATTAACTTATTTGTTTATCATTAGAAATTGTATAGAGGAGCACAAAACAATGAGATGCGCCTTGGCCTTTGTTCAAGAAGCAATGATGTTATTGAGCCAATGATAAAGCCCCAGTGGTATGTTGGCTGCAGTAGCATGGCAAAGCAGTCTCTTGATGCAGCTATGGATGATCAAAACAGGAAGCTTGAGTTCATTCCAAAGCAGTATACTGCAGAATGGAAAAGGTACTTGTTTTCTTTTACTTCCCGCCAATATGTTGTAGAATAATGATCTTGCTCTAGTATTGTGACTATTTTTTATGTTGGGGGTTGTCAGATTCTCATTTTGACTTAGATTGCTACCATCTGGTTAAGCAAAAGCCTGAACTTTTTAATTATAAAAAAAAAGAAGAAAAGATGAAGGGAAGTAGGGAACCATTGATTTTACAAGTTTTAGGTTAACAAGTCTTGTTGGTATCCATTGATGACTTTGTTAGTATATTCTGTCGTATTTATCTCATGCTGTCCAGGTTTCAAATGTTGCAGGTGGCTTGAAAACATCCGTGATTGGTGTATTTCAAGGCAGCTTTGGTGGGGTTACTTTATTCCTGCATGGTATGTTACATTGGAAGATGATGAACAGAAGGAATTTGGTGCTTACAATGATCACTGGATAGTTACCAGAGATGAGGAACAGGCTCTGGCAGAAGCTAGGAAGAAACATTCCGGGAAGAAGTTTGAGATGTCTCAAGATCCTGATGTACTTGACACCTGGTTTTCTGCTGGTCTTTTTCCGTTATCTGTGTTGGGATGGCCTGATGATACAGCTGATTTAAAAGCATTTTATCCAACATCGGTCCTTGAAACTGGGCATGATATTATCTTCTTCTGGGTTGCTCGGATGGTTATGTTTGGAATTAAATTGGGAGGCGATGTACCATTCAGTAAGGTGAGTGCAATCGTTGTCCTAAATTATATACAGCACGCTTGTGAGATTGCTTCAGGTTCTCTATTAACCCTTGACAATTTTCATTTTTTTCAGGTTTACTTGCATCCCATGATCCGAGATGCGCATGGGCGCAAGATGTCAAAGTCCTTGGGAAATGTAATCGATCCTCTCGAGGTGATAAATGGTATATCACTCGAAGGCCTTCATAAGAAGCTCGAAGATGGCAACTTGGATCCTAATGAGGTGGCCATTGCCAAAGAAGGGCAGCGGAAAGATTTTCCTAATGGTATTGCTGAATGTGGTGCCGATGCTCTCCGGTTTGCTCTTGTTTCCTACACTGCTCAGGTTCTTGCTACATGTGTATCCTGTTATGATATACGATTCCTTGTTCCTTCCATTCTTCTCAAGGATCTTTGCATCTCTCAGCTGTTTTCTTTCTTTTTGTTTCAGTCGGATAAAATTAACTTGGATATCCAAAGAGTAGTGGGCTACAGGCAGTGGTGCAACAAATTATGGAATGCTGTTCGTTTTGCCATGAGCAAACTTCCAGATGACTATACTCCTCCATCATCCATAAATCCCGGGGCAATGCCTTTCAGTTGTCTCTGGATACTCTCAGTGCTTAATAAAGGCTATATCAAAGACTGTATTGTCATTAAATTCATATGAATTTTCTGATGCTACCACCAGTGTGTATTCTTGGTGGCAGTATCAGTTCTGCGACATTTTCATCGAGGCTATTAAGCCATACTTCGCTGGTGATAATACGGCCTTTTCCTCTGAAAGGAAATTTGCACAAGATGCTCTTTGGACTTGTCTGGAAATTGGCCTGCGTTTGCTTCATCCATTTATGCCATTTGTTACCGAAGAACTGTGGCAGCGCCTTCCAGGAGTAAAGAGCCACACAAAGAAAGAATCTGTAATGATATGCCAATACCCATCACCAGTAGAGGTAAGTTCTGGTTTCCTCTGGGTGATATACTTTGGTTTGATTATCCTGAAAACTGAAAAAGCATGATAACTGAACAAAAAATTTGTTCAAGTTCAACTTTTAATTTTGGTTTTTTGCAATGGCTGCTACTTTTTCCCCTGCAGAGCTGGACAAATGAAAGGGCGGAATATGAAATGGACCTTGTAGAGTCCACAGTAAGGTCACTTCGAGCTGAGCTGCTTTCTAAGCAGAAGAACGAAAGGTTCATATGTGAAGCATTATATATATATATATATATATAGTTATAGTTATTTCAAATCTTCGAAGAAGTAACTCTCTTCATCGCTTTGCCTAATTGTATTGCATTGATTTATTTGTTTCAGGTTACCTGCTTTTGCATTCTGTCAAAATGATGAAGTGGCAAAAATCATGAGATCTAGCGAATTAGAGATCTTAACCCTTGCCCCATTATCGTCTTTTAAGGTATTGCGGCATACTTAACATGGACATCATCAAATTTCTATTTAGAGTTTTAGATTATCTTCCGATTAATCTGAGTTTGATTTTTAACGTTTTCATGTTACCGTTCTCCAGGTTCTACTGAGTGGTGTAGATGATGCTCCTGCTGGATGTGCAGTTGAAAATGTTAATGAGAACCTTAAAGTTTATCTTAAGGTTCAAGGAGCCCTAAATGCAGAAGCAGAACGCGAAAAGATTAAGACTAAAATGGATGAAATTCTGAAGTAAGTACTTTTTATTAATGAATGATATAGGCACGAACTGTATTGCCTCAACTCTTCGTTTTTCTTAAAACACTTGTATTCAACACTTGTATCTGACCGATCTGAACTTGGGTACGGAGGTAGGACCCTACAAAGACACTCTTGTACATGAAGAAAACTTCAAAAAAAGAAAGAAAAAGAAACATATCCATGTTGAACACATTGATAACCGTCTCACATTTGAGTTTGAGTAACATAGTCCGATAATATCACAAGAGGGTTGCCAGAACTCACATAACCGATTTTTTCCCGGTTTAACAGGCAGCAGGAGAAGTTGAAGAAGATCATCAATGCATCGGGATATCAAGAAAAAGTTCCATCTCATATCCAAGAAGAGAATGCAACGAAGCTGGCCAAGCTCCTCCAGGAATTCGAGTTTTTCAAGAAAGAAAGCGATCGATTAGAATCCGAATCGCAGCATCAACAGTAAGGGTAACCTCCGAAAAGCTTCTCAGAGTGAATGATAACTTGGATGACATTTCTTTTAATGATTGTTTTTTGTTACTGTCCAAATCTCACCAATACATATGTGGATCATTAATGTTTGATTCTTACCATGTTTGTCATGCAAGAGTTGCCCAATTTGTTAAAATCCCCAGAAGGTACCCTTGCTAATTATGTTTGTGATATGTTGAAATTCTAGATACAAATACTACACATGGATTCACTTGAACTACTAAGTTCTAGAAACTTGAATCATTTTTCTACACTTCATATTTTGCTTAATTCAATAATCGTATTTGACATTCTTTTCGCAGGGATGATGTATGTCAAGTTGTTATACTTTTATTATTATTTTTTTATATTTATCGGTATCTAATTTATTGACTGATTAATTCGGAGCAAGTACTGTAGAGTCTCATTGTGAGACCACTTTTCTAACCCAATTTGAATTTGTTCTATTAGTATTATGTCAAAATTAAACCTTCGACTTTGTTTAAAGGTTTAATGTTATTTAAAGTAATAAATATTTTGTAATGTCATAATTTAAAGTAATATTTGGTAATGTCATAATTTAGTTGGTATTTGTATAACTCATAATGTCAGGTTTAATTGATTGTTTATTAACAATATAGATTATATATAGTTTTCTATTTAAATTCTAACGATAATAATCTTCACCTTTATTTTAAAAAATAAAATCTAAAACTTTAATCTTAATTTTTAACCTTAAATTGTAAATTTTACAAATTAATATTTAAAGATAAATTTTTAATCTCTTAAACAGAAAGGATCGAAAAGACTACACAATATATGTATATATTAACTGAATTTTTCTATTAACATCACCAACATATCTCAAAAGAGTACTACTTTATAAATATTAAAATATATTATTTTTAAAAAGTAATAAATATTTTATAAAAAAACATTAGTGTTCGAAAAATTTTATATAATTAAAAATACATAGAAAACCAAAATATAGTTTTTTAAAAATTCAAAAATTAAAAGAATATATAAACTTATAAAAAATATAGAAATAAATAAACCAACCCCCCACCCCACCCACCACAAATCTATTGAAAAACCCTACCTTCTAAAAAAAAAAAAAAAAAACCATCAAAACCCTACCATCACAGAGCTGATTACAGGCAGAGATAAAGCTGCAAGTGAAGTGAAAAAGAAAGAAAATGGCGCAAGTTGGCGGGAGAGAATCGGAAGACTTCATGCTGGTCACAACAAAGCCTTGGTAGGATGGAAAGAAATTTAGAAGGGTGGAAAAGTAAAGGGGTAGAAAAATGGAAAGATGGAAAATTAGTTTTTTTATTCCCATTAGTGTTCTTGGTAAGTAGGATGGAAAAGTTGAAACAAAATGCAATTTCCTTTCCTTTCATTGCTTTGTTTGGTTGAGTTGAAAAATGGGAGGAAAAAAAAGTAAATTTCGAAAGAAAAAACATATTTTGAACTGATTCACATCTCTCCCATCTCGTTTTCTTTCCCTTTACTTTTCTTTCATGCCAAGCACATTCAAAATTTGATTTCTTTCCACTTTTCCTCTCCCTCCTTTCAGGAGTTGTTCTTGTTAATCTAGATTGGGGTTTGGGGTGGTTGAATTGAGTACATTGATTCACTACTACTATAAATTTTCATCTGGATGCAGACATGAACCCTGGTGGTGCCCTTTTCTTATTTTTCTCATTCACTTAAACAATCCTATTGGCATGCTTTTACATAATTGTCAAGTATGGGAGCATATCGGTGGAATATGACAGTCAATTTCACACCATGGGAAATGGTTGTGTTGGTGTTGTTTTAACCGTTTAAATAATTGGTTGAAGTCCCTCATTTTGATATATCACCCCTACTTGTAGCTATTATATTCTATTGTCCTATTGTATGTAATTTGTGTTTATCACATGCAAACTTGTATGATGCATTTTTTAAAACTTTCTATGTCAGATCAAATTCCTTATGTTGAATCCGGTACTTATGTTGCCTACAATAACGAGAATGGTGGGGTGATTGAGAATTTAAAGCGAGATGTTATTGTTGATCTGGACTCTGAATTCCAATCTGTACCGGATTGGGTAGCGATGAAAGCCATGATTAGCTCTTGGTTAGCTGGTGCAATGATGTATGAACTATGGGTTAGTTCTGATGGAAAATCGGCATACAAGATTTATTATTCTGATCTTTCATGGCCAATAGGAAAACTTCTATTCCTAAAGCAAGTATATAGTGTTAAACAGCGTCTTGGAATTACCAAAGACAATGCTGGACAGAGAGAGGATGAGGTCCCACTTTTACCTTTGATTTTTCCATCTGTTCTCTATTTTGCATGAATCTGCATGCTCATATTTAAGTCATGCAGCACTTGCATTTGTGCTATGAAGAAACTCTACCGGTGTGCTTTCTTATATTGATGTGTGTGTGTGTGTGTGAGGGTCGCTACTAGATTTTCAAAATTGCACTTCTTTATTCTGTAGGCAGATTTACAAGAGAGCGAAAATTGCTTATGGTGCTCTATCTACTAGGTTAGGAGACCAGAACTTCCTCTTTGATGATAGGTAATTCCTATTGATACCCTGGCGTAGATATTAAAACCTGTTTTCCATTTTAATTGAGTGGTTTCTCAAATGGAACAGCATTTTACTTAAACCTGATGATGACGTAGACAACTGGATTATGACATGTTTGCAGGCCTTCAAATTTGGGTGCAACTTTTCTCGGATATGTTCTAGTCACCCTTCATGCATTACCGGTGAGTTACCATAGAAGCTATACTATTTTATTCTAGCTGTTAGCACCAAAAGATGATTTAGGGTAGTTACATGGTTAATTTAAATCATTACAATTCTTAAACTTGAATTCAAACATCTTGTGTGAACTAATCCGAGGAGTATTCGCATCTGTTTAACATTCAATTATCTGAAAGGAAACTTGAGCCACAGGAAAGATGAATTCCTTCAAATTGCATGGCAGATATTCTTAAAATGAATCATTTTGTCGAATATAAGCATCATTTAATATCTTTCATGGCAATTATGAGCAATTTGGTAGGTTCTTCTAAGAACAGGTAAATCATACCTGATGCCTGATGGTTTATACTGTAATAACTAATAACTGCGGCTGCTTTAACCCGAAGGCAGAAATTACTAGTCTAGGATTGTTTTCGTCTTGCTTTGCTAAACTGTCATCATAAAGCGATAGTGATGATTCGTCTTTAAGCTTTCAGATTTTTTTGTTAATTTTGAGTTAGTCTCTGGTAAAGATACTTCCTCTTGAAAGGAAAACAAACATAAGTTGAAATCATGGAATAATTCAAATTAAAATATTGAAGATCCTTTGTATGAATGGAAAGAAGTCCAGCATTACAGCTTCTTTAGTACAGAACTTTCCCCCTTTGAAGTTCTTTAAAATATGTTCTTTTGCAATCCTTCACTACTAGGAAACATCAGTGCTTCGAAGCAAACTCTTGGAGCATGGTAACGTTGTCAGGTATGCTGAAAAACATAAAATGGAGATGATCGAATCCGATTCATCATCTTCTGGTCCATGATTTCAGTCTGTCCCTTCATCATCAACTCCAAAAAGAGGTGCCTCAAATTGGAGTAAGTTACCACAAAGCACCTTCTTTTGTTTTTTTTTTCCTTTCGTTTATTTGTTAATATTAATTTAGTTTATGGCTGTCCGGTTGGGGTCTTCGTTATCTTTAATCATCTCCTTATTGCGATGTTTTACGTTGCGTTCTGATGTTGAAATCCTATTCTGGCCTACAATTGACAATTATAAAGCTTATGCTTGACATCTGAAATAAACATGGTTCGTTTTGTCCCCGATTAGGTTCAAACCCGAAGAGCCAGCCAAAGAGGGAGAAAACAGAGGGAGAGAAAACGTTTAAGCGGAGGGCAAGATATCTCTTAGCGGCGCAGCTAGTCGCGGTTCTGCTTTTTCTCTCCTTGATGTGCGGAAATGATCCTGGAGACATGGAGCTTGACGACGAAGACGAGGGCATCGCTTTTGATTGAGACGAACATCCCATTTTTCGGGTACTCATCACTGACATTTCCCAGTATTCATGACAAGTTTAGTAATCTGTTGAGGTTGAACTATTAGTATTTACGTTAACCAAATATGTCATATAAATACAATAGTTTGGCCGGTGAGACAATGAGAATATCTATCAACTACCAAACATGATACTTACAAAGTAAGATTAAAAATTCGAATCATAATGTTGTGAATAGAGTAAATTGGGTTGAAAGAGTTATCTTATACTCCATATGTCCCATATAAGTTATCTTATCGACTTTTCACCTAGTTTTAGGAAGATTTTTTTTGTAAGAGATGGGATATAAAATAATTCAATGACAATTTAGTCCGAAAATTTTATATTTTGTTTGGTGGAAAACTAAAGAAAAGGGTAGAAGAGGAGATATTGGTTTTAAAAGCTGTAGAATTTTTCAAGAAGACAATTTGAGACAATTTTTAAAAGTAAAAAAAAAAACAATTTTAGTGCGACAGGGAATAATAAGTTTTTGCAGTACTTTATTTAGATTAATCAGTTAATGGATCGAATAACTATGGTTATAAAAATATATACCTACCACTACTAATCATGTTTAAGATGACGTGTACAAAGTAAGTTGCCTAAAATGCCTACCAAGCATTCCATTTACAAAACAAGTAAATAGTAAGGGTATTTGTGTCATTTCAAATGCAATAGAAGCCTCTTAGTCGTCGTGCATACTTCGATCCTGAAAGCAACATGCATGTGGGAACCTGGGAGAAAGATAGTTTCCTCCACGCGCTTTTGTCTAACGTGCATTCGTACGCCATTGGCTCGTTATTTAGTGTTTAAGAGTAAGGGATAAACCAATATTTAGTCCCTGAATATGACAACATTTCTAAATTGGTTCCTGCATTTTCGGCCCCATTAATCTCAAAACTTGGCAGGTTTTGAAATTTGGTCCCCAAACTTGAAATCCATATAGTTTGTGGTGACATGAATTTTTGAGATTTTATCTTGTCAGCACTTAAAAAATAAAAAATAAATGCGTTTAAAAAATTCCATGTGATGATGTGGAATAATAATACTAGAGGGCCATGTCACCACACCTTAACACGAAATCCATGTTTTGGGATCAAATTTGAAAAGTTGCCAAGTTTTGCGATTAATACGGGTCTTAAAAAAATTAGGGACCAAGTTAAAATAAGTTATCAAATTCGTGGACTAATGTTACTTTTATCTCTAAAAGATATTGTTACTATTTTTTTATAAACTATGTGAGAATCTTCTAGGTCTAAATCTATTTAATTTGTAAAAAAAAATAAGTTAATTGATTTACTTTAATTTATCAAAAAAATTGATATTTGTACTTTACTAAAATTGAAAAAAATATATAGTTATGGTTATGAAATATTGACAAATGACACTTCATTAAAAAATTTAAAATATCATACCTAAATTTTAATGTACATTTTAAGAAATTCACAAAATTATTGTATGTATTTTTAAAAACAAGTTTTATTTATATAAAATTTTAAAAACGAGTTTTTCAAAAAGTATAAATAATCATATGAATATTTATGTAATTTACCCTTGTATTTAAAGTAACTCTATATTTATAGAAATTTTATTAAAATACGTAATGTAAAATATTATATATATTTAAAGATAATAATATACCAATATCGTGTTTATATTATTTTCTATATACACTACAAATATCTAATATAGATAAACTAAGCAAAAAAAAATGATTTTTTTTAATAAAAACATATATTTCCTTTTTATCAAATAGATAAGGACAAAACATAAAAGTAATGTGTAGGAAAACATTAATTTAAGGATAATTTTCACTTGTAATCCTTTTTATTTGGGATTTATTTTATTTTAATTATTCGAATTAAAAAAAATTATTTTTGTCGCTTACGTTTTGAATCGTATCTATTTTGGTACCTTGACCTTATTAATAAAAAAATTAATTTTTAATTCAACTCCAAACTTTCAAAATTTTTTTTTAATATATTCCCAAAAAAATATTATCGAAACAGGTCTTTGATTGAAACATGTCCGATGGCCACTTCAAACCCTAGATCCAATCTCCGATGGCCACTTCAAAGAAATCGAACGAGTTGTTGGAATCGATGTACTCCGTCATCGCTCTGCTCTTCATTTTAGTAGCCTGCGTCGAACTCTGCGACGCAGCCGCTGCCGTCGTCGTCTACCGTCTTATCCAATACGACATGTCCGGTTCCCCTTTCGGATCTCGATTCGCCGCCCTCAACCACCACGCCGCCTCCTTGCGTTTCTCTCCTGGCGCCGATCTTTCCAGAACCGTTCTCATCATCCCTCTGCGCGAATTGAATATCACCTTCGTTCGAGGTTCACTTTTATTTCATCAGTTTAATTTTCCCTATATTTGTAGTCTTTTAGTTTAATTTCATTTATTTCTTTCTTGGCAGAATACATTACTCAGAAAAAGCCGTTAGGAGGGTTGTTATTTTTGCTTCCTGAAGTACTTAGCTTTAAACATGGAGGGAATAAGCAAGTTCGTGAAAAAGAGAAAATGAAAAAATTATTGGCTGAGCTTGAACGGTTGCTTGTACATTCAAATATACCTGTGAGTACATAGAGACATATTAATATCTTTATGTATTGAGATTGGACTTTCCTTTCCTTTTTTGCCAACCTAATTTTTAGCAAGATCTGAACCTGTCAACTTCATGTTAGTAAATTATTTGTGGTACTGCATTCTTTTTTATTTACACTAGCATTTTCATCTTGATTGAATTTAATTTTGACCTTGTTCGAATGATTCAACCATTGTTCCAAAAATCCTGCTGAGTCTAAAAGATTTAGATTCCACATTCTTGATCTGTGCTTCCATATTTTGAGGATGCTTGTGTTCTCATATCAACTAGTTGAATGGAAAATAGCATAAACCCTGAAATCCCTTCTTACACATAGAATGATCTATGTGCAACGCCTCCTTTTCCTCTCCACTATATTCAAAACAAACCAAATTTGGTGCATCAACCCCAATGTTTTTGATGCACTTGCAGTAGGATATATGCAGTTGTTTTAGCCTCAGCAATGTGCCACCAACATTTATATGCGTAAGCTGTTTTGAATGAGAGACATGCAATGTTTCAAGCAAGGGACAGTTGGAAAGGAATGACTCCAGAACCTGATCCACTTACATCCAACATTTATATGATCCTATAATAGAAGCACGCTGCATTAAAATATAAATTAATTAAAATAAATCGCCGGCTCTGTGTTTTTGTATGGAAATTAACTTGAAATACCAGCCCACTAGCTCTCTCGCTGTCCGAAAGAATTTTAGATATAAATATAATCACATCCATAAATCTCTAAATCATTGCATAGGTCAATCGTTTTTATATACACAGAGATTAATCTTCACATATATATATATATATATATTCATTTGTTTCTCCTTTTAGATCTTCATTGTCTTTTAGTTCTTTGGAACTTTCAAATTCTGGGGTTTTAAGATCTCTTCAGCCACCTCCATTTCTCAGGTAACTTTGCTGCCTCTCCCATTTTCTTAAGAAAATACATTGTTCCATTCACTGTTGAATTGATTAATTGTTTCTTTGTTGTGGTCTGGTATTGACTAAGCAGAGATTGAATGTTACAGATGTTTTTTCCCTTGTTGTTGTTGGATTTGAATGAGTCGTCTTAGCTTTGGTGGTAGGTTGAAGATCAGCGAGGTCTTCGATTTGGGTTGACTTTTTCAATCAAAAACGATTGAAAGATGCTTGTGTTTGATTTTTAATAGTTTGGCAAATCCAAATCTTTTACGTTTCTGTTTCTTTCTTGTGCTGGAAAAGAAACTCGAGTCAGGTCGAGTTTTGCTCACCCTTAGTCTTGGTATTGAAGTTGACCTTTTTAGTTTGATGGATGCTTGTGTTACAAACTTTGTATATGGTTTCGTTTTCCAGATCACATTACATTGATCCACTGAAGAATCTGTTGTTGGATACTAATTCATTACCTTGAGGATGAAACACATGGATATAGCTGTTTTGTTCATATACTAGATGAAGGAAGCTAAAGGGTGGCGACTAGGTGGTATGGGTGATAAGCCTGGATCTCAACATCGCCCTCCCTCGAAGAGGCCGATATGGATTATTCTAACGGTGTCTTTAGTCAGCTTTCGTCTACTTTGTGCTTATCTCTATCCGACAAACAGCAATGTCACATGTTACACATTTTCTCCTAGAGGTTGCAGGGGCCTTAGTGATTGGCTTCCTCCTGCTCCTATAAGGAAATTTACGGATGAGGAGGTTATATCACGGGTTGTGGTTAGGGATATTTTGAATACACCTGTACAATCTAAGAATCCTAAAATTGCATTCATGTTCTTAACTCCGGGATCACTGCCATTTGAGAAGCTTTGGGATATGTTATTCCGTGTAAGTTATTTTTTTTTTTTCTGTTTGTTCATTTTTCGTTTCTATGATCTATCGTCTTCATATGCTTCATGGATTCTTTTTATTCCATTAAACTTCATGAACTTGGCCTCCATGAACTGATATATTGGGAAGAAATTCATTCATGGATTGTTCCTATATAACAGGATTGGATAGATCATATACAAAACCTACCATCTTGATTCCGATACTAATAGTAGTATCGAAAAGCTGTCTAGGGTAGTACATTTATTCGGATCGATTCCCATATTGTACCTTTCTAGCAAAGAACATTTCCTTTATTGATTGAAAATGCAAATATGGGTTCATGTGCGTGAAGGTACCAGGGAATCCATCATGCATATTGTGAATTGGTATAGTTTCTGGGATGGCGGGCAGGGCAGATTCCCCTGATTTGTATGATTCGGGATGTACGAATCAGTAGCCATTTGGTTATACTGGACTGTCTGCCTGGTGCTGTTTCTGTTGAATTTTTGCAGGAAGGAATTGTGATCGTTCTCTATTTTTATCTTAGTTTCGGTTACTTATGAGATGTTGTGTATCTTGATGGAAAAAAAATGCTCCATTTTCCTGGCAGGGACATGAGGGAAGATTTTCTGTTCATGTCCATGCATCACAAGAAAAACCGGTGCACGAGGGCAGTTACTTTCTTAACCGAGAAATTCGCAGTTCAGCGGTATGTTTCTGCAGTCTGTCTTAATCATATGATGAACTCTAAAGTGTGATCTATTTTATCCTACAAAACAGTCGAAACTTTCTCCATTTATTGTTGGCCAATATGCATGATTTCCTTATGGTCTTATGCCTGTAGTTAAATACTAAAACACATAGGCATATGCTTTGAAAACGTTGATTGTTTATTGACACTAAATTTGCAGGTTCAATGGGGAGCGTTTAATATGGTTGATGCAGAGAAACGGTTGTTGGCATATGCTCTAAAAGATCCTGATAACCAGCATTTTGTTTTACTCTCTGACAGGTAAAACAGTTTGTCTCGTTTCCTAATAAATGCATATATATTACTTATACTATTATGGAATCTGAATTATTGATGGTGGCATTGCAGTTGTGTTCCATTTCATAATTTTGATCATGTCTACAATTATCTGATGCATGCTAATATGAGTTTCATTGACTGGTAAGTGAAATCTTAAAGTATTATTATATATATATATATATATGGAACTCCTGAACTGTTTCCCATGTTTGAAATGTAATCCCCCACACCATGTTTGCCAGCTTTGTGGATCTTGGGCCACATGGAAATGGCAGGTATTCAGAGCGCATGTTACCAGAAGTAGAAGAGAAAGACTTCAGAAAAGGTGCACAGGTATGTCTCAATCAGCAGCGGATCCAGGAATTCAAGAAATTGGTCCAAAATATTTATAAACTTTAATCTCTTATATTTATTTATAGCCATAAATTATTTGATTACAAAGTAAACGTACATGTAAAAAGTTATACTCAAAGAGAAAACAATGGCGGATCCAGAAATATTTTTGAGGGTCTGCCCATATAAAATCTCAGGGTACGCACAACTTATAAAGATTTAAAAAAATTTAAAAAAATAAATTCAAATGTATAAAATTTAAAAAGTTCAGGATGGGCACCCTAAGATACATCTGCCACGGGGAGAGAAGTAGAGTTCCACATGGAATTGAACTGCTCCGCCCGTCACCGCCAAACAACATCCTTATAAACATTTTGGAGTGGACCAAAATAGAATTTAGGTGACACAACTCTTAACAAAAACTATTGCTATTTAGATCTAGTATGCACTACTATTAGATAGAGTCTTCCATAAATGAAGTCTCTTATTATGAAATATTTCAGCATTCAGCAGACCTCCTTGAGCAAACTTGTACAGTGTCTTGTTACAGCAAGTTTAAATCGTTGAATTTTACGCAGTGGTTCACAATGAAGCGGCAGCATGCTATGATAGTTATGGCTGACAGTCTTTACTACTCGAGGTTTCGGGATTACTGCAAGGTGAATTTGATTCACTGTAATCTGTTTTTGTTTCGAATCCGTGCTTAAGTTTAAGTCGCTGACACATAACGTTCATGTTCTTGATTGTTACAGCCATTTTTGGATGGCAAAAATTGCATCGCCAACGAGCATTACTTCCCGACCTTTTTCCATGTGAGAATCATACTCTGCATCATCTTGTTTCATACCCTTTTCACTTTTGCTTCTTCTAATGTGTTTCCCTTTACGCACCTCCAGTTGATTGATCCCGGTGGTATTGCAAACTGGTCAGTAACATATGTCTACTGGTCCGAGAGAAAATGGCACCCGAAATCATACAGGGTTCAAGATGTTACCTACGAGCTTCTAAGGAACATTACGGTACACGAGCTCATCTCTTTGTTCTTGATGCTAATGATGTAACAGTTGTTTCGTAGTATGGCCAACACTCAACAACTTTCGATCTCTGTTTTTGCAGTCGCTCGACCAGGAGACTCACATAACAAGTAACGATAAGGTATGCATTCCCCACGAATTGTAACATACTGAATTCCGACAATGGTGCTTATGTTAGTCCGTCCTTGTTACAGGGTAGCGAGCTGCTACAACCCTGCCTATGGAACGGTATCAGACGACCGTGTTTCCTGTTTGCAAGGAAATTCTATCTAGAAACCTTGGATAAGTTGGTGACACTCCTTAATTTTTGATTGAATTCTTTGGCCGGTTCGATCGTATTTTCTCGATCCTTTCGTTCCATCCCTCGGTTTTACATATAGAATCACACGTTTGTAAATTGGCCATGTTTTGCCATCACAATTCTTGTGTGCTAGGGTAACTAGAATAGCACCACGATGGCAATCGAATGTGGCCGGAGGCTAGCAAGTGGTTAGGGTCGTGTCGTGGCCGGAGGCTTGCAATAATTCTTGTGTGCAAGGGTAACTAGAATAGCACCACGATGGCAATCGAATGTGGCCCGAGGCTAGCAAGTGGCTAGGGTCGTGTCGTGTCCGTCGAGACGGGTAATTACTTGTCCTTTTCACCCCATTTGTACCATTAATACATGAAAGAACATTGGGGGATTCATTGTTGTTTATCTGCAAAAGTTGCAAAACAGGATGCACTCTATTCTGGAAATACAAGGCTTAATTTTTAATTGTCTTATCAAATAAGTGTTCAAATTTGTTTTTTTTTTTTAAAGTATTTTTATGTGCCTAATGTTTTATTTTCTAGTTTTACACGACAAACGTTAAAAAATCATTATCACATCATTGATGTCACGTGGCCTATTAGTCAAGCAATAATTTTTTTAAGTATTAAGAGAATTACAATGTGATATATGTTTATACTTTTTTAAACCATTTGACAACGTATACACATTTTGTAAACAAAATTGATTGAACCTGAATCTCTTAAGATAAACATGCATTAAGAACATACGTCGACCAATAAATTTGATAAAATAATTATATAAAAAATCATATAAGTCAATGTCTGCATTATCCTTATATTAATTTGGAAATACCAACAAATGGTGACATGCATTAAATACGCTCAAAACGACGTATTAAAAAGATATAAATCCATATTGATTTTTTTTTCTGCTTAATTTTTTTTCAAAGAGCAAATATATTTAATCTGTTGGGCAAGCTGTTCATTTTTGTTCTCTCATTTTTCTTAAATCATTAATTCTAAACTCACCAGAAGCACATCTTCTTTCCTCTAGAGTATTTCCTAGGTAAAATTAAGATTGAAATTAAGCATTGTCAAAAAAAAAATTATCTTTTTCAACAAATTTTTTTGAAAAATTCAAATAAAATAATTTCAAATTTCATTATTGAATTTAAATACTCTCAAAACAACGCGTCCTCTGTATATTGCAACAATAACAATAAGACTCGATTGGCTATAATATATTTATTATTATTTTACTGGTTATTTTAAAAGCAAAACTTATAGAAGGAATATGCTACGACTACGAGTCTCCCCCATGCCATGGCATTTTACCTTGTACAAATTATTCCACATCTATATTTCATACATATAATATATATAATCTAAATCTCATACCTTATTAACCCACAAATTACAAAGAATAACAATACCGGACCATATCCATCTACTGTTACTACAATACAATTAACCAATCACAATCCTGAATCGTACCGAAATCCGTGTTTTTTCACAAACCATATGTATAATTCAGTGTTTGTGACTGAATAATTGCAAGGATGTAGTAAACTGAAAGATTGCAGCTCCCCTAATTATACAACCATAAAACATTAAGTTCTGCTTACCGGTTTAATCTATCGCCAGTGTGCCATAGCCACCACCGGTATAACTACCTTGTGTCCTCTGCTGCCTTTCATGGTGATCGATCCGAAGCTGTAACTTCCGGTTATTGACCGAGTGGTGAGGGTTACAGAGAACTTTCTTGATGCACCGGGTCTCAGAGTCATGGCTGACGGCCTGGTTTCGATGGCAATGGACGGATGCATTCTGGCTGTGATGACGTAGGTTTCTTCCTCGGCGACATTTGTTACCGTACGAGTGACGGTTTGAGTTCGACTAGATGAGAGATTGTGATTGATGGGGTGTTGAAATTTGAGGGGCGGCCCACGGTGGTATTGCATGGGGAGTTTGTGTACTTCTGTATCTCATGAATGTCGATACCAGGCGTTGTGCATAAGAATCCCAGATAATCCTCATAACCTACAAAAGGCAAGAGGCAACCAAATAAAGAATCCGAATGATTTTGCAAAGCTACAATGCACACAGTTAGATGTTAGCTTATATACTTTTTAGTGGTTCAATCCATTTTCTATCTGTTTTCACCGGTTGAATATATGCATGGTCAGAGTCCATTTAGACCATCCCTTTCCTAGGTAGGAATACCTGCAGGATAACATTACAAAGCAAAAGCAAGAATACCTGCTTCGAAGATGAGTCCAGGATCCAAAGCAGCTCTCGGATCAACATGACCACTCCCATAATCAAAAGGAGTGGCAGTGACAAGTTTCATGGCCTCTGTTTCAGAATACTGTTGTGCTTGAAGAGGCCTCCCTCCTCTGTCGAGCGTTGTTGTTGTAGTCATCAAGGCTGATTTTATCGCAGCAGGGCTCCAACGAGGATGTTTCTGCTTTAAAAGAGCAGCTATCCCTGCTATATGTGGTGCAGCCATACTGGTTCCGGATATCAAAGCAAATCCTTCTCCTGCTCGAAACAAGGAATTGATTAAGATTTCCAAATTTCCATCGGTATAAGCATGATGTTATCTTCTCTTCCTCTAACATGTGAGAGCTTTCTAAAAGTGATGGTTGAGAATACGAGGAAGAAAAACAAAATATAAAAACCGAGCACATCTTTACCTACGAAATTAGGCTCATCTGTTCCATTTGGAGACCAAGCAGCCCAAATTAGAGAACCAGGTGCCAAAATGTCAGGCTTGAGAAGATCAGCATCTTGAAAGTTGAAATCTTTTATGTTGGGCCCTCGAGCAGAAAATAGTGCAACCTCTGGAGCAGATTTATGGAGAATTGGCATCAAACCATCCCCAATGCTACCAATAGCTTTGAAGCCCTTGACTCTTCCGGTCCAGTCTCTTGATGTAGAGATATTATAGTAGTCAATAAGATCCTACAAAAGAGATTTCCAAGAGATAAATCATAAAATTTTGTGTCATCAAGTTTAAAAGGTTGAATGAAATTCTATCAAACAATGAGAGCATGTTGCAGATTCTAAAAGCTGTCAGCTTAAATAATCATATCAAAAAGAATAGGTAACAGGAGCAAGGAGAAGTACCATTGTCTTTGGGACATCAGTGATAAGGATTCCGGGTATACCAACGGGAACAGGGTCAAACTTCGTTCCAGGAGAAACATTTTCCACTGCAAGAACAAAACCAATTGCACCAAGAGCCTTGGCTGTTTCAGAGACTTTCTTAATTGATGCAGTACCGACAACAAAGTTGAAGGAATAGCCACAAAGAAGAATGTTTCCCTCAACCAACTTCTTGTCTAAAACTTCTGACCTTTGGCAGTCAGAGGGACTATACTTCGATACAGAGGAATCCAGTAACACATCATTAGCAGCAACCATGGTGTAGGTTTGATTTGGATGCGTAGAAGCTGCAATAATCCATAAGTTACACACTTCAGCTACTGTTCTTTAAAAACATTCTCCAAAAGTTAAATGCATATTAGGCTACCAGATCAGAACAAATAAATTACCAAAGTTGAGGTTACTTACGGGACAATCCAATTCCTGCTAAATTTTTTCCATTTCCCAAGGTCAGATGGTTTTTGTATCTACGATCATCAATTGCTGCTGCAACAGATGTTATCCATGGACTATAAGAAACCAAAGTTTTAGGGAAAGGACCTCCATTTCCTGCTGCCTGTGCAACAAAAACGCCAGCTTTTACAGCTGCCAGAAGTGTAGCATCGAAAGGATTTAAAAATGTGGTCCTCGTGTTTGTTGGCGGACTATTCGGCCCCACTGAGAGACTGAGAATATCAACACCATCATGAACAGCCTGATCATTAAAGATGTCAAATCACAAGTTGTTGATAAAAATAACTAAGAAATTGATCAACTACCATTTTAAACAACTTTAAAATCACAAGTTGTTGATCATTAAAAATGAGGTCCTCGTGCTTCTTTTTAAACGTTCAGAATTCAATTAAAATAACCAAAACAGATTCATTCATTTTTCTTGACAAAGGAACATGCAAGTCATCAACATATCCAATTCGAAGATAATCATCAAAGTATCAGTACATGACTTGGTCAACTACCATTTTGCTGCAACAAAAGTTATCTTTTAATTTTGAATTTGCAGCAACACAATTGAACCATTTCAGTTTTTATTTTTCATTCTCTTTGATTATGTTTGATTGATTCTTCGAAGTTTTAGGCGGTAGTTTTCACTCATCTTTTTGTATAAATACTCTTGATTACTAGAATAATATCATCATCCATTCTTCTACATTCTCTGCACCTTTACAAAGAAGATGTGTTCTTTATGCAAAAACATATCCAAGCCGTGTCTCAATTGTTAGCAAGACGAGAACCATATAAGAAGATAGCCAGGAAGATCTGTTATCTAGCTACCTAGAGTCCCAAATATTAGGTGTAAAAGGAAAATATTACTTAAAATAATGTTGAATTTGTATCTCAGGTAAAAACTAAGCTCAAAAATGATGGGAAGACATGTTAACTGTAACACCCCGAATTTTTGCCCCAGTGTAAAAATCTAATTTTGAAATTCCAAAATTCAAAACCCTAAGAATTGAGAATTTAAAAAAATAAAACCATAATTAAGAAATTTGGGAATTAATTAAATTTTAAACAAATTTAATGACCTTTTTATAAAGAAATGATATTAGATATCTATTTTGTGAACCCTAGAAAATTTCAAGGAATTACCTTGTAATTTTATCCAAAATTATATATATAAGTTTGGTTTCACCCTTCCTGCGCATTCTTTTGCCGCAGCCGTTCTTCCCTCTCCATCTCTCAATTTATATTCGAAAAATATCTTTTTCTTTCTTTTTTTATTTATTTAATTCGATCAAACTCCGCTAAGTCTCTGGCACTGCTCAACTCAACTCTATCTTCAGTTAATTTAAAGATCGACTATTCGAATCAGATAAGTATTCATATATTATTAAATTTCGTTAGATAAATATACAAGAATAATTTCTTAATCATAATGATAATTGTAATAGTGTTATCGTAGGATTATTCTCATAGGTACCAATACAGCTGGACCCCGTACTTTAGATTATGAGAGACTCGTCATTCCGTAGGTTGAGTTTGCTTCGGCTAAGGTGTGTTTTCTTCCAGTGCTATAAATAAATGATTTTATTTGTGTGTTTTACACTTGAGTGATTTTTCTTTATTGTGTTGTGATTTTAAATTATGTTTTCGTTGCATAATATTTTCAGACTGAACAAAATTGAGATTTAAAATAAATGTGTTGTGAATCCCTAATTTATTATCGGACTGTGTTGAGACTGTGAAAAATTGTGACATCTTTTTACTGTGTTATCATGGGATGAGATTGTACGGAGGAAGTTCAGTGGTTTTATACCACCTGTGTTGGTGACTATGTAGTGAGAAGTTCTGGGGAACCTACTCTTTTTGGTGACTATGCAGTATGGGTGCATTGCATTGTGATTTTCATAAAACTATATTTATACAAGATTTGTGCTTTAAAAATAATTTTGTAAAAACTGTGTGAAACTCGAGTTTGTGATTGCTTGCACTTTAGAGACACATTAAGCTCTTTAGCTTATTACCTTATAGTTTTCTTTTACAGATATCTTTGGACTATAGGCGACTTGGTACCCGGAGGATTTCTTTGTTTTATCGATTTTATTTTATCTTCAGTATGGACTGTATTATTTTGAAGACTTGTTTATTATTATTATTAGGGAAACTTTGATGTATTTGGAAATTGAGGTTATTTTCAGTATACATGCATAATTTTTACATTTGGATGTTTTATTTAAACTTTTAAACTATAATATTATTGTTGAATTTTTAATAACGTTTTGAGATAGTTCATTTGAAAATTTAAATTATTTTATATTATCAATTTTTAGATATCATTTTAACGCTTGGGTTTTGACGAATTATTAACTATTTAATTATTTTATAATTATTATGATTTATTATAAATAAAATTGGTTTCTTTAGGGTAAAGTTTTCAATGGTGACTTCCTAAATTCAGCCTTTTCTTCTTGGCCGAGTTTAGAGGTTACATTTAGTGGTATCAGAGCTCAAGTTTAATACTCGGAACTGTGAGGCTCACATAAAATTTTTAAACCGAAAATGATGTTTGCATGCATATTAAATATTTTTGGGCAAAATAGAATTTTTTGATAAATATATTATTTCAAAAAAAGATATATTTTGAATAGAAACTTCAAGTATCAACTCTAATTCCATGATTATTTCCTTTTGTAGATAGATTACTATGCCATCTTTTATGTTGAAGAAAGAGGAATTTAGAACGAAGAATTTTAAGTTGTGTCAGTTACTTTTTGGGATCTATCGCTAAGTCTGGGAGAATTGTTCGTTCTAAATTTCTCTTTCTTTTAAGGGTGAGAGAATTGTAACATCCCGAATTTTTGCCCCAGTTTAAAAACTTAATTTTGAAATCCCTAAATTCAAAACCCTAATTAAGAAATTTGGGAATTAATTGAATTTTAAACAAATTTAATGAACTTTTTATAAAGAATTGATATTAGGTATTTATTTTGTGAACCCTAGAAAATTTCAAAGACTTACCTTGTAATTTATCCAAAATTATATATATAAGTTTGGTTTCACCCTTTCTGCGCATTCTTTTGCCGCAGCCATTCTTCCCTCTCCCTCTCTCAATTTATATTCGAAACACATCTTCTTTTTCTTTTTTATTTATTTATTTAATTCGATCAAACTCCGCTGAGTCTCTGGCACTGCTAAATTCAACTATATCTTCGGTTAATTTGAAGATCAACTATTCGAATCAGATAAGTATTCATGTATCATTAAATTTCGTTAGATAAGTATACATGAATAATTTCTTAATCATAGTGATAATAGTAATAGTGTCATCGTAGGATTATTCTCATAGGTATCAATACAGCTGGACCCCGTACTTTTGATTATGAGAGACTCGTCATTCCGTAGGTTGAGTTTGCTTCGGCTAAGGTGTGTTTTCTTCCGATGCTATAAATAGATGATTTTATTTGTGTGGTTTACACTTGAGTGTTTTTTCTTTATTGTGTTGTAATTTTAAATTATGTTTTCGTTGCATAATATTTTCAGACTAAATAAAATTGAGATTTAAAATAAATGTGTTGTGAATCCCTGATTTATTATCGGACTGTGTTGAGATTGTAAAAAATTATGACATATTTTTACTGTGTTATTATGGGTTGGGATTGTACGGAGGAAGTTCAGTTGTTTTATACCACTTGTGTTGGTGACTATGTAGTGAGGGGTTATGGAGAACCTACTCTTTTTTGTGACTATGCAGTATGAGTGCATTGCATTGTGATTTTCATAAAACTGTTTATACAAGATTTGTGCTTTAAATTTTTTTTTGTGAAACTGAGTTTGTGATTGCTTGCACTTTAGAGACACACTAAGCTCTTTAGCTTACTCCCCATAGTTTTCTTTTACAGATATCTTTGGACTCTAAGCGACTTGGTACCCGGAGGATCTCTTTGTTTTATCCATTTTATTTTATCTTCAGTATGGATTGTATTATTTTTAAGACTTGTTTATTATTATTATTAGGGAAACTTTGATGTATTTGGAAATTGAGGTTATTTTCAGTATACATACATAATTTTTACATTTAGATGTTTTATTTAAACTTTCAAACTATAATATTATTGTTCGATTTTTAATAACATTTTGAGATAGTTTATTTAGAAATTTAAATTATTTTATATTATTAATTTTTAGATATCATTTTAACGATTGGGTTTTGACGAATTATTAACTATTTAATTATTTTACAATTATTATGATTTATTATAAATAAAATAGGTTTCTTGAGGGTAAAGTTTTCAATATTGTCTTCTTAAATTCGACCTTTTCTTCTTGGCCGGGTTTAGGGGTTACATTAACTTAGCAGAAATTTTAAATCAACATAAATAGGAATCATAGAAATAACTATCCCAAGTAAAAAATGCAGCACACCTGGTCAATTGCAGCTACCACATCAGCTACAAAACCTCCAAAAAGCCTGTATAGTGCCTTATAGACAGCAATCCTGAAACAAAAGAAAAATGTCAATTTCCGTATCAAAGAAAATTAAACATCTTTCAATTGCATTTAATCTAGGTTGATATAAGTAATTTCCACCTGGCACGAGGAGCCATTCCACTTGCTTTTCCAAATTCATGGCCATTCACTCTCACAGGAATACCATTATTCCCAGCTGCTATAGCTGCTGTATGACTGATAACCAGTGACATGAAAAAGAAGGGGAACTTGTTAGAATGAAATAGTAGATACAATTTTTTTCTCACTCAATACTTGTAATTTTATATAAAAAAATTCTATCAATTGCCAAAGTGAGAAGAATAGAAGCTCTATAAAGAAAAGTTTCATGCTGCTTAGTTTTGCCCAGAAATGCTTCAAGAAATTAGAAGTAGTCACTTCATTTTATGCTCACTGAACATATTTATTTACAGTTTAAGATTATATATCAGCCTCTTTCCAGCACTTTCCTTCTCGCAATGTAGCAAGCATATAAAAGTTAGACCTCTCTCGATAGTATATTTGTTAAAGATAAAGTAAGGTATTGTTTCCTATTTGAATCATAACTGCAACTTAGTATGGCAACTAACCTTCCATGTCCATCACCATCCATGGGAGAGGCAAAATCAATAGCAGGATTAAAAGCACCAGCTGCTTTTGCAGCTTCAGCAAAATGTTGGGCTCCAATGATCTTGCCATTACAGAAGTTAATCTTGGTATCAGGATCAATTTCGCATTTTCCTCTGTACTTTGGAACAGGCCTATATGGATCAGTAAGATGGGATGCAAAGCTTGGATGACGTGGATAGATTCCCGAGTCTACAAATCCTATAACAATGTCCTCTCCTGCCCTGTCACAACCACCTCCTGTTGGCCATACACCAGTTGGGAGCCCTAGAAATTGTGGGGTATGCGTTGTAAGCCTCCTCACCTTCCAATCTCTCTCCACAGACTTTACACCGGGAGCACGTCTTAGAGTTTCTGCCTACTAATATATTGTCAAAGTGTAAGGAATAAGAATGAAAGAGATTGGATTCGAAACAATTTGCAAGTTATTTAGCTAAAAATTATTCCAAATGCAAAATCACAATGTGTAGGAGCTAAAATTTTATTTCACCTGTTCGGGGGAAAGGTGAACTGAAAAGCCATTTATCAGATGTTTATAACTGTAGAGTTTCTCGTAACTCCCATGCTCAAACAGCATACCAAGAAGCATATCATGTTTCTTTTCAAGATGACTAGCATAGGATGTTACTAATTCACTGAAACAACAACCAATGAAAACAGAAGGTGATAATTAGTGAAGCAAGCGTTGGAAAATTTTGATCAACTAAGAGATTAATTGTGCGTGTCCATCTACTTGAGTGAGAGAAAGAAGTCAAAATCATTCATGTCAAGGCAGTAAGTAATATACCAAGACTTTGCAACAATAGAATGAACCACGTTATTGTGTTACATAAGAGATTTCATTAATTGCATAACTAAGTAAGGTTAAAATTTGCTCAAGTTCAAAATTAATGGTTCAAACATAGAATTACAAGGTTTGTCCCTGAAGATTGTCAAATAATCTAAGTTAGCAGTAACGCAAAAGAGGAGATTAACCTGGGTTGGTTTCTTCCTAAGGCCTCACAACAACTCTCCTCAACATGTGCATGAAAATAGAACAGAACTTCAAACTTAGCATATTTTATTCGCTTATCTCTTCTTTAAAAAATACATTCACTTTTTTTCTAAATTCCCCTTCAATTAATATAACTTTAACTCCCTAACTTTGTTTTATTTCTGAAGCAGGTTTTCACATACACAGAGTAAGCTAGCGTTCACTTTCATAATAATCATTATTCAACAGAAAAAACAGGATTAAATCATCATCAAAATTTACAGTAAAAATATTGAAAATATTTCTTTAGAAATTTAGAACAATAAGCACAACAGAGTAGCTACGCTGAGGTGAAAGATCCAAATTTCCTAACCAGCAAATATATGATTTACAGTTTTTTCTTTAAAGAATCTATTTATACGGAATATAAAGGAGTGGACAAAATAGAAGAATGTCCAACTCTAATCACTAGACTAAGCCAATCCAATTAAGAAATTCTAATCACTACTGCAACATATTATATATGTTGGATTCTTTTATACTCATATCCAACACTTGTTCCGAACCTAATGAAATCTGGTAGGAAGGATGAGTTACTAAACATAAGAAAGAGCTTTTAAGAAAACATGAAACAAACTCGTATTGAACATATACTCACGCTCGTACCATATCCACATTCAATGCATATGAACATATGAAAAGAATCTCAAAAAATTAAATATACATTCATATTGAACACCTGTTCATAAAATTCACTTTTAAATCCAAATAATATAAACTAATGCTATATATCAACGATAGTTCAAAAACAATACTATATAATACGGAAGTCTAATTCATAGTATTATTTTAGGCCGCAAAAATGTGCATGTATCATTCAAAAACGCCAACTGCTGAAAAGGATATCAAATAAGTCAAGACCCCACAGCAGAATCTGCCAAAACATTAAAAAAAACAATGGCTAAACATCAAACATATACTAACAAAAAATTTTACCTTGTAGTGTCAAGCTTCTCATCTGACTCCACAGCCGTAGCTTCAAACCCATTTTCACCACCTTTGTAGCTAATGATAGGCTCTCCTTCAACCGTCACTATGTAAACATCTGCTTTCCCACAAACCACAAGCAGCCCCAATAGCACCACCAGGAGAACCCACCCAAGCTCCACCGCCTTCATTTTTTCACGCTTACAAGATCTGCTTCAAATTAAAAATTAGTATTTCAAGAAAAAATCTGGCCCTCTTTTTTTCCCTGCTTGTAAAGTCAATCTTAAACAGCAATTACTTACTCCTTTTGCTTATTAAAAAGACAAAACAAAAACAAAAAAAATACAGTTATACGTAAGGATAAAGACTTAAGTAAAAGTGATTGTTTGATATTGACGTCTATAGTAAAAAAAAATTAAGCAACTTGGATTCAGAGCTTTCCAGCTAAAAGTAAACTTACACCAATGGGGAATAGATTTAACTGACATTTATTAAGCTCAGTTCAGCTACTTAAATAAACTATTTAGTATTTTTTTTCTTTAAGAAAAACAAAGCAGACTTAAATCAGTAAAATGGGAAAGGGAAAAACGAAAATATTACCTCGGAGAGACAAAAAAAACCGATCCAATCCAGCCGGAAGCTTGCGTTTCGCAGTCTTACATTAACGCCAACGTCGTTTTTATCTACGATTCAAACAAAGAATAGTTACAAAAACGAGCTAAAAATCAAGAAAAACCAGAATCTCCATAAGCGTTTTCGGTGGTAAAGAAGATCACAGCAGTATCACTCGAAAACCAAAAGGAACAAAAAAAAATAAAAGGAATAAGAAAATTTAGGCTTACGCAAGTAATAAAGAAGGGAATCGATGAAGCTTTTATAAGACGATTCTAATCAAAGCAAAACAAAAAGTGGGAAACAGAGGAGAAAATGATTGGATCAGAAAGAAAGAAAGAGAGAGATAGAGAATAAATTTATTCACATTTGCAGAGATTTTGACAAGTTCGTAGAGATCATTTTTCCATTCAAACCAAACAAAGCAAAGAAAAGAAAATGAGAAAAAATTGCTGGGGAAAATAAAAGATTAACAAGGAAAAATGAAAATCAGAGATTTAAGCAATGGAGAGAGTAAAGTTTGTGTAGGTTTATTAGTAGTCTGACTAGTGAGGAAGAAAAAAGATTAAGTGAGAGTGTGAGGCAGGTAGTTTTGTATGTTTTTTTTATCCGATTTATTATTCAATTAACTTAAATTGTAAAAATTTATTATAACACGATTTTTTTAATTTAGTTTAGTTAAATTAATTTTTGTATAATCAAAAGTACCTCACCGGTTAATCAATTAGTTCAGGTTGAGTATTGTATATGTGAGATAATTTTTTTAACTTGGTTTTTTCGAATTCAATTTTTTAACATGAATAAAAATTTAATATCTCATCTAAATATATCAATTAATAATTAATTACCGTTAATCAATTTATTCAAATTTAATATTATAAAAATCCAATATAGCTTATTTTTTTAATCTAATTTTCTCGATTCACTCTTATATGTTTTAAACTCCCGACCTCAGCTAAAGATTTGAGTGTCATAATAGTATTTAATAAATAAATTATAATAATGATTATGACAGAAATAAAGCCGACCCATTTTTATTTTTATTTTTATTTTTTTGTGAATTAGTGAAAATGCCTTTTTCATATATTTGCCTTTTTCTTGTTGTAGTTTTTGTTGTCTTCTTATCATTAATTATTGTCTGAGAGAGAAATTCGCGCGCAAGCTGTCGGGGTTTATAGTTTAATTGAAATGACTTAATTGCCCTGGAAATTAGTTGTGAATACTACAGGGCCTAATTATCGTCTCAGTCCCTATGCATGCTAATGTATGAGATTTTAACTCCTCTACTTTAATTCCATATGATTTGATCCCTCCTTTTGTATGATGTTAGTAATGGATTCAAATCGATAGCACCATTAGTTTCTTACATTTAAGTGATGATGCGGGATTTTTTCAATTATTTTTTCACATAATTAGGGTCACGTGAAAATCCATTCAACCATATCCAACAAATGATAAATTTACAAAACCAACTTAATGCTAAAGTTGTTTTGAAAAAAATCCGGTCATTTCCTTGATAACAATAACTAGCGGTGTTATCAATTTGAATCTTCTAATAATATTGTAAGAATAAAAAGACTGAAGTATGACAAATGAAAGGAAAGTGATCAAATTTTAGATTTTAACATAATATAGGGCTGACATCCATAATTAAACCTTTTAACGGATGGATGGTAAGGGAGCAACATGGGAGGGCATCTGATTGGACTGAAACAGACAGATCCAACTACTAATATTTAATATAAAGCCTAATACACAGTTTATCAGCTAAAATATACCATTTTCCCCATTTTGGTCCTTAACGCTTTTTTCGTCCAATTTGTCCCTTATAATTTCCATCTGTAACATATAGATCCTTGGGCTTAGCGGACGTTAAGAAAACATTTGTTCATCCAAATCTAATTGACCTGAAAGTTTTATAAAATTGCCCTGAAATAGAAAGAAAATTCAGATTCCGACGACAAATTTCCATATTTTCTTAAATATTTTTTTGTAAACTTTTAAACATTTTAATTTCATTCATAAACTATGACCCTCACGCTAATTTAGTCCCCAAATTTTTTAATATTATAATTTCATCCTAAATTATCAATGTATAATAATCACATCCCGTGTTAATAAAATTATTATGAAATGTTGACTATCATGTAAACATTGATGCATATTATGTAATAATATGCTTTTGACATAAATGATAATTTGGAGATGAAATTATAACGTTTAAAGAAAATTTGGGGACAAATTTTAATGATGATCATAGTTTAGGGATGAAATTGAAATATTCAAAAGTTTGAGGACTAATTTATAACATAGGCATAACTTGGGATGAAATTAGAATATTCAAAAGTTTATGAACCAATTTGGAAAGAAAGTCATAATTTAAGGACAGAGGTGCAATTGCCTCTAAACTTTAAGAGATGAAGTGAGAAAAAAACATGAAGGGACAAAGTGGAAAAATTATTTAATAGAGTCAGCTTACCACGTCATCCGTGGTCCCAGCTAATAATGTTCATTCATTTTATTTTTTTTAAAAGGTGAATCTTAATCTCTTTCTTACATGTCAATAAAAAATAGGTGATTATTTAGAACTTAAAATGACATGGATGAATTTTATTAGCTGAGATCACAGATGACATGGTGAGTCGGATTCATATAATAATTTATGGGCAAAGTGAGAAAAGTGTCATACTTAAGAGAACAGATTGTTTATTACGCTTAATTTAATTTAATTTTTTTTTTTTTACATTTACACGTAACTTATATTTTATTTTTAATAAATTTATGGTTTGTAAAATTTGAATTTAAAGAACCATTCCCCTTTATTTATATATAATAATAATAACAGGAACAAGTACGTTGTAAATAATCAGACTATTATATTTTTGTTTAAATGCTGGGAATATTTTGTAAATTAAAAATATGAATTAAAACAAGAGATTTTGGTCACTTGAATCTTAAAACTAGACACGGCCACGGTTGTGTAATAAAAAAAATATATGTCCGTTATCACCGAATTATTAGAGGTGACTCGTTTATAACATCAACTTTTCAATTAGTCTAAATTTATCATTAAATTTTATTTTTCGATTCGTTTATACCAACGCGCCGTTAACTCTTTAAAGCCATGATAACTTGGATGCTAGAACAAAATGACATCGTTTTAGTGCCGCTATTTTGATACTAAATTGCCCAAAACGGCGTCGTTTTGCTGGATGAAAATATAAAAAATTATGCACTCAATGAGATTTGAACCTGAAACCTTTAAAAACAAAGGCAACCTCCTAACTACTAAATCAACTTAACATCGTTATTTTGTTTATGACACAAATAATATATATTCTAAACTGTAATTTATCATATAAATAATATTACTCTATATAAATAATATATTTATATTATTTATATATTAATGTACATATATTAATATATAAATAATAAATGAAATATAAATATTTTATATATTATAAATAATATTAAATAGATAAATATATTATTATAAAAACTAAGAGGCTGATTTTCAAATTTCGAAATTTCAGAAAAGTCCAAAATCCAACAAAATCTTAAACCTTAAACCCTAAACCTTAACCCTAAATTCTAAACCTTAAACTCCAAAATTTTATTATAAACAAATAATATTAAAATATATAAAGAAATAATATATTATTATAAAAACTAAAAAACTATTTTTTAAAAAAATCTAAAATTTCCAAATTTTATAAAAAGAAAACCCAAAAATTCACCAAAACTCTAAAGCTTAAACCCCAAATCCATCCATTTTTACTGCTAATGGGTTTATGGTTTTAGGGTTTAGGATTTATAGGTTAGAATTTATTGTTGCTGTGGATTTTGGGATTTTTTTGTAAATTTTAGGTTTTGAAACTTAGCTTTTAGTTTTTATAATAATATAGTATTTATTTATATATTTAATAATATAAATTTTTTTATTTAATATAAAACTTTTATTTATTAGTTATATATATTAATATATTATTACATGTATATTAATATTATTTATAATATATTTATATTATTTATATGGAGTAATATTATTTATATAATAAAATAAATTGAATTAATCTCAACTGCAACTTGGAATATATATTATTTGGGCTGAAAACTATAATATCCCAATTTTTTGACTAGTGACCAAATTGTAATTCTGAAAGTTTAGGGGTTAAAGTGTAAACTTTGGAAAAGTTCAAGGGCCAGAGTGTAATTTTAAAAAGTTAGGTAATTGAACCCCGTAAATGCATAGTTCACCCCCGAGAGTGGTATTTTCGTGTTACCCGAATTTTTCATACGATGCTTATATTATTCGAATTTAGATCGAATAAAATTGTTAAGCGTGCTTAGGCCAGGGAAATATTAGAATGGGTGACCTTCGGGAAAGTCCCATAAAAATGTTTTTGATCGATATTTTGGACTAAGTAAGAGTATAGAAAATTTGTACGGGTTGTCGATAAAAGAATTCTAAGAGAAATTTTATTCTATGAAGATTTTTTATAATTATCGGAATAATAGACTGAGTTATGAAAAATTCAGTCTAAGCCTTTGGAAAATGAAGTTTTTATGGGATAATAGAGTTTATTCCTGAATAGAGAAAATGTAGAATTTTCGGAATAAATCCGATAGCTTGAAAAAGGTAAAATCGTAGTAGAAGTATTTTATGGATATCGGTATATCGGATCGAATTTAAATTTTGTAGATGGTTCCAAAGATTATGGAAAATACATAAAATATTATTTTATGAATATTTTATTAATGTTGGAGGAATTATAACTAGATTTAGTTAGAATATGATGGAGTGAATATAAAGCTCAAAGAAATAAAATTTGGAAATCGTATTTAATGAAATTCGGATAATTAGATCGAATAAATATCATAAATTAAAAGTGATGATATTTTGGGAAGGAGGCTGGTTAGAATATAACCAATTTGGTTCAATTTTTATGGAATGGCAATTTTCAAGACTTGTTGTAAATAAAGTCTAGTTGGAGGGCAAATTGGTCATTTGCCATGGATGGCATTTTTGAAATATTTTGGAACTTTGAGGGTAATTTTGAAAGGTGAATAACACGTGGATTTAATCATGGCCATTGATTTTTATAAGATTGAATCTTGGCCATTGGATAAAAAGGGTAAAATAGTGATTTCACTATGTAAAATGAATTAAAAATTCATTTTATTTTAAACATGTGGATTAATATTAAAAGATGAGAAAAATCTTTCTCATACATATTCCATGCTATTTGAAAATGAGGGGGAAGAAAGGAGAAAATTTTCCAAGTTCAATTCAAGCCCTGAAACTCGATTTTCAGGTAATATTTCGAACTACAAAGTTGTTCTACTCATCAAGCTCTATCTTTTGGTGTGAATAATTCATGGAAAACATGCTTGGTTGATGGGAATTCTGTATGAGAATAAATTAGGGTTTATGAACTTAATTTGGGGTTTTGAGATTTTATGATTCCATGTTGAAATCAATCTATTGTGATGTTAAAATCATGCTATTGAGTTGAGATTTAAACTCTACATGTTTTAATTTTTATGAAGATAATTAGAGTTTATGGATTCAAGTTTAATTCGGGGTTGTGATGTTAGATTAATGATTTAGTAAGCTTGGATTTGGATTAATTTTATGTTTGAGGTTATAAACCCTAACCCTAAAATTTTGGGGTTTTGGTTAGGAAGCTAAATTAAGAATGATGTTGAATGGATTGTGATGTTGGATGCTTAATTTTGATGTTAGAATAAAGAATTTCCCCAATTGAATTTTAAGGGACCATTTCGAAAAGATTGAGAAATTAGGGAAAATTATTGAAAATTTTATTTTAGCATTAGAATTGATGAATTGTGATTAAAATGGCTTGTATTTGTGATTAGGGACCAAAATGAAAATTTTTGGAAGTTGAAGGACCAATTCGGCAATTTAGGAAAAAATAGGGATTGGTCTTGAATTTATGTAAAATTGATATAATTGAAGATTCAAGTATGTTATGAAAGTTAAGGGATTAAAATGTCAAGAAAGGAAATATGGGGAACCTATTTCGAAATAAATAGTTAGTGAAGGACCAAATTGAATAAAGTTGAAAGTTGAAGGAAAATTTATAAGGATGTTAGAAATAAATAAATGGTTTAATTATACATGAATTTACGTGCAAAAGTGAAGTAGTGACTAAAATGTCACTTTTATAAAGTTTGAGGACTAAAAAGGTAATAGTCCAAAATGAGTGATTAATTATTGACATTGTTCAAATTAGGCTTGAACAATTGTTTAATGTTCAAAATGGTCAATAAAGACCTAGGGACCATTTCGACAATGATGTAAAGTATTGGGGAAATTTCGAAAAAAAATTTATATTCGAATGGTCATGTTTAAGTATTAAGTTAGTAATGTTAGACTTAAGTCAAGCATGAAAGTGGTAATGAATATGTTCGATTGGTCTTATACAGTTCCAAAAGAGATTGAAGGATAACCAAATGATAAAAAGAAAAGAATGACTTCGAGTAAGCTTAGTGAGGCATACTATTCATGGTCCAGGTGAGTGCAATCTTATTTATTTTAATTATGATACGAGGAAGACTTGTGATAAGTCAACCTCAAATGTTGAAAGAAAAGGATTTGATTTATATTAAATGGTTTTGAATGATTTTGTGAATGATTTCGGGTATGAACTGCCCTATGCATATTTTTATATGTTAAAATTATTGATTTTGATCCATTGATATTATCGAAATGAATGAAAGGTTCATAATAGTGAATTGTTCAAAAAGGCCATTGTATGATTATTGAGAGTCTTGGTATATTGGCATGCCAAAGAGGTGGAGTATATCGATATAATATTACTGTCAAATTACAGTAATGATACAGTGAGCTGTGTTTTACAACTATGACCTATCGTTATTATTGATGCCGTTAAGTTACGGTAGTGTTTACATTGATACATTGACATTGATACATTGATATATTGTTTTATTATGGCACAACAAATTGGTTGATGTCAGCACATGTGCATACTCATCATTGACTCGCATATCATGTATTTTCATCCATAATACATTGGGCTATATTGAATTTGAAAGTACAATGGATCGTATTGATATAACATGTATTGCACATATATATGACTATTGAGATTTTTACAGGTTACGAAAAAGGGGAATGGATTTGATAAGTCAGTCTTTATAATTTTCAAATCCTTTTTTATAGTTATATTGCACTCTATTTATTTCTATTATTACTTTGCAAAGAAATGTTTTAATTATTTTACATTGCCTCACTAAATTCCTACTTAGCGTGTGTTATTTTACACGTAGGTTCTCCAAAACTAGACTAGCAAGGAGGAGCTATTAATTGGGAATATCAAGTTACTATCTGTAAGTATAGTACGTACATCCTAATGAAATTTGATAGACTAGTGGGCATGTAATATTTAAAGTAGGTAAATTGTTTTGTAAATCTAAATTTAGAACGTCTTTATACATTGTTATTGAAGTATGGACTTAGAGAAATGGTTTGCTATTAATAATTATGAATTTTGACGTAGTTAAGTGTTGTTTAACCCTGATCGCGTAAAAATTTTTAAAAAAAAAAAAGGTCTAGGCAGTGTACATAGTTTTTACCCTGAATTATATTTTTATTTAAATAACTCAATTATGAATTTTATAAATAAATTCGGGGTCAAATCTAGATGCAATAGACTGACATAGTTTTTAATTCAAAACCAAGAAAGGGTTAAACTACAAGATAAAGTTTTATAAAAAATATTCAAGTCAAGATTTTTTTCAATGACTCAGTAACATCTTTAATGTATATTCGGCTTACGAGTATACGTTAAGGGTGTTACAAAAACAAAACAAAGACGTTAAGTTGGCTTAGTGTCTAAAAGGTTGCCTTTGATTCTAAAGGTTCTAAGTTCAAATCTCATTGAATGCATAATTTTTCATATTTTCATACAGCAAAATGACGCCATTTTGTGCAATTTAGTATCAAAATAGCTGCACTAAAATGACGTCGTTTTGATCTAGCATCCAAATCATCACACCGTTAAGGAGTTAACGGTTAGGTGCTATAAACAAGTCAAAAATAAAGTTTAATTACAAATTTAGACCAATTAAAAGGTTGGTAGTATAAATATGTTACTACCAATAATTTAGTAGTATCTGGTATAGTTTACCCTAAAAAAATATTGGCTATAATAATAAAGCCTACATTTCATCAACTTCGTTTTAATATTTCTTTACGGTTTTATTATATCTAAGTATGTGTTTTTTTTTTTAACTTTCGAGTGATATCAATGAAAATATATTGTTATTTTTTATGAAACATACATTTGAATAATTTATCTATAAAATATGCGTATATTATCAAATAATTAAAAAATAAAAAGATACTTTTTTGAAATCATAACATTGCTAAAAATTAAGTTTTTTAAAATTTTAATTGTATTCAAAATAAATAGTTACAAATTTGTATTTTTAAAAGAAACATTACTCATTTAAATTATACATCGTATTTTGTCATACGAGTGATGTTAGTGAACGAAAACATTTAATGTAAAAAATATTTACAAGAATTGTTCAATAAATGATTATATGCAGGGATAAGTCATTAAGGGAACAATAGGGGCTTGTGCTCCATTTTTTTGTCTGGTAATAATTTTAGTCATTGTTAGTTTGAATATTTATCAAATTAAATATTATTTTATAAAAAAATAAATAAAAATATTTTTTAGGTCCGGTTAATTTTGAAGTCTAATCTTAATTTCATGCTTAATTATAAGTGGAGTGGTAAGAAATATATACATAAATTTTATTGAAACTTTGTTGTTTAAATCTTCGACATTTTTTTTAGTTATATCGATTAATCTGTGACACCAGTTTAACGTAATATTTTAGAATAGGCATAAAATCACAAAATACCCCAACGTTTGACTGAATAGTCACTTTGGTCCCTATTATTTTTTTAAGTAATTCAACCTTTAACGTTTCATTTTGGGTTAAAATGACCATTCTGCAGATGAAAATTGTTAGAAAACTTGATGATAAACATTTTGAAATGACTTGACATAATGATAAGTCAGCAAAAAATTATTTTATATTTTATGTAATTTTATAAATTTATTTTTTGACTGATGTAATTTTTTTAAGTCAACATACTTATATATATGATACTGTCATGTCAACATGCACTGCCATATAGGTTTGTCACTTTATTTCAAGCCATTTGCCGTCGGTTGAGTAACAATTTTCATCTGCAGAGGGGTCATTTTGACCCAAAATAAAACGTTGATTGTTAAATTGCTCTAAAAATTAATAAAAGACCAAAGTGACTATTCAATTAAATGTCAGAGGCATTTTTTGACTTTATGCGTTTATAATAACAGTAACTTTAATTTCTTTCGCTCGCATGTGACATATTAATTGAAATAAAAAATATTAAATTTTTTCAGAAAAGTAAAGAAGAAGAAAAATTCAATGGTCAGAAAGTAAATGTAGAAAAATTTGAGTAGTTGAGGCCGTTTAAAGTCAAAATGTTCCCACGTGAACAAATTAATTTCCCACCTTCCCTAATTAATTTACTTTAATTTTGATTATAAAAATGGTTAACTAACAACTTAATTCTTAAACAATGTATATACAAGCTTAGAGCATGTCGGGGGAATATATTAATATATTCTCATCTTTCATGTGAAGGAAAGTGTCTAGATGATACACAACAGAGAAACCAGCGCTACCGGAGTAAAAAACGACTAGATCTCATCACGGCGGAGCTGAAGGTGACACTGGCCGTCCTGTGTGGCTGGAGGACCAAGAGTTACAAGACAACAAGGTCAGACGCCACAATTGAAATCATCAGTAGTAGTCAGTAACAGATCCATAAATTAAGTGGGCACACATATATTAAAGATTAACAATATAAAAAAATTTGTACGTAATTAGGCATAAATAAAATTTTAAAATTAAAATAGATAACTAATAAACAAATTCAAATTTTTATGGTGGGCACAAATAAAATTTTAGAGAGACATATTCGATAAAATAAATAAGTAATAAAAAAAATTTAAACTTTTAGAATGAACACAAATAAAATTTTAAATAGATATACTCAGTAAATTTTTTAATTAATAAAAGAAATTAGATTTTCAAAGCGGATACGTGCCTACCTTAAGCCCTTATTACATCTGCCACTGGCAGTAGTACCTCATGTAAGAGAGGATGCAGAGGAAATTAAACTATACAGTTAAGAGTGTTTATAATAGGATATTAGCGGTATCTAATGTATATCTATTTAAAATTTACTGAGTATATCTATTTAAAATTTTATTTGTGTTCATTCTAAAAGTTTAAAATCTATTGAAAATCTAATTTCTTTTATTAATTAAAAAATTTACTAAGAGTTATGAGACAATCTATTTAAAATTTTATTTGTGTTCATTCTAAAAGTTTAAATTTAATCCTTTACTTATTTATTTTATCCATTTATGGCGGAGACTCTAAAATTTAAATTTGATTCATGTCCAAAGCAAAATTTAAATTTATTTACAATTAGTTATCAATTTTAATTTTAAATTTTTATTTATGCCTAAGACTTCCATTAAAAGTTTTTATTTTGTTAAACTTTAAAATATTCGTTTAATGTAATTTATGGACCTAGGTCTATCTCTGGATTAGATAGTAGCTCTGAATTTAGTATTTTATAATTTCTTATTAGATAATTTTGATAGACTAATTGTAAAAAATTTAATTTTCGGAGGCTTAGTTTTAAGTCAAATTATAATGTAATATTCATGGTTTAGAGGTTAGGTTTGTTAGTTTCAATTTAATTCAAATTCAACTAAGAGTTCAAATGAGACAATCAGAGGCGGACGACAATAAGGTCAGTTTGAGCGCCCATTCTGAAAGGGTAACATTTAATCCTTCAAAATTTTAAAAGTTTCATTTTGATCCATTTATGGGCGGAGACACTGACCACAAATTATAAAACGGATTCATGTCCAAAGCAAAATTTTAATTATTTACAAATGCTTCCTCCAATGGTGCCATCCCCACTCGATTTTAGAAAAAAATGCCGAAGATAATTAATTTGAAATCATTTGGATCGTTAGAACTTAAAAATATTCGTTTAATGTACACGTGTCGGACCTAGGTCTACTCTGGATTAGATAGTAGCTCGGAATTTAGTATTTTATAATTTACTTATTAGATAATTATTTGATAGACTAATTGTAAAAAATTTTAATTTTTACGAGCGGCTTAGTTTTAAGGTTTAATGACATAATTTTATGTTGTATGGTTTAGAGGTTAGGTTTGTTAGTTTAGAATTTAGTGTTTAGAGTTAGAATTTATGGTTTATAGGTTAAAACCTAAATCATCATTTTCATATTTATAAGTTTATGTAAATTTTAAGGATTAAAACAAAAATAACAATAACCCCTAAATTCTAACCATTATCCCTAAATTCTAAACTCCTACACCTAAACCACTAAATTTGAAAAAATAGGTGCCTAAAGTTTTAAAATTAGGCGTTTGTGGAAAACTAAAAATTTGTTAAAAAATTGAATGTAAATCCTTATTTATATTAATATTTTTGCGACTAAACTTTAAAAAAATACAGATAATAAATTTGAAATCATTTGGATCTATTAAAGTCGAAGAAAAAATTATATTTAAATTTTGGTTCGACATGAATTAATGTGGTTATTAATAACTGAACTATTAAGGTGGCGAGAGTCGAGAGGATCATGACCCTCCTTAAATTATTTTTTGGTTCTCTTTTATTCCGAAGTTAGTTAAATTAGTCAAATTAAGTCTTGTCCATCATTTTCATATTTATGGTCCAGTCTTTATTTACGTTAGGACTTAAAAATATTAGTTCTATGTACACGTGTCGGACCTAGGTCTATCCCTGGATTAGATAGTAGCTCGGTTTAATCCAAAAGGTTAAATTATTATTTTATAATTTATTTATATTGATATTTTATGATTATTTTTTTAAATATAATTAATAAATTTGAAATCATTTAGATCTATTAAACTCGAAGAAAAAACTATATTTAAATTTTTTTAACATATGAATTGATAAAATTTTAACTTTTGAAACTTTAACAGAACTATTTTTACAAATAAATACTTTAGTGCATCCTAACCTCAAAAAAATTTTTTTTTTTCTATTTTTTGTATTTATGTAAAATTTAAAATTAAACAAATTAAATCCTAATTCTCAATTTTTATTTAAATACTTATTAAACTCATATTAATTTTTAAAATTAAACGATTTAAATCCTAATTTCGTCTATGGCCCTTTAAGTATAAATAGATTGGCCTTTGTGAAACAACTTTCTATTACTGCACACTTTAATATAGTTATTTAACAAAAAAAATATCAAAATTCTATATATCTATATATTATTATAACCTGAAATTAAATTAAATTAAAATGAGGACAAATTATACTATTAATTTATGAATAGGAAAAGGTAGATGGGATAGATTGTAGCACATGTGAGTCTGCCCTACCAGAGTTTGTCGTTTTCCTTATACATCACATGTGACGGACCACTTCACTGCCCCAAACGATTCCAATTTCTATATAAGGCATATAATCTGATTTATATATTTTATATTTTCAAAATTCATTAAAAATGTGAATTGAATTTATTTGAGTTAACATTTCTCGTGTATAATATACAAGAGAATGTGAGATTAAATATATATTTTTTAAAGTTTGATATAAGATTATTGTCATCCAATTCTTTAGAAAAAATAATATTTTAAATTAAGAAAAAATTCACTAAAAGCAATTCTAAAATAAATTGTCATTTTTTCTCTTTCCCGACATTGAATTTCGTTTCACGTAGTGTTCAAAATGTCTTTTCAAGACCCCATCTTTTGAAAAAAAATAGTCAAATGGTCATTGCAATATCACTTGTCACGAGACCATTATCATCTTATCAACAAATGTATGATAAGATGTGAACCGTCACTACTTTTACATCCTAAGATCTCTTTTTTTTATAACCCTAAATTGATGTCTATAGGCTCTTTAATGTAAGATTGAGTATCACTATATTTAAATGTTTAATATATTTCAATTTATAGGTAGAAAAGAGTTTGAGTAAGATAAAAAAATGTATATTAAACTATATATTTAAAAAATTCATACTAACTAATATATTAGTGAACCTGAACAAAAAATTACAAGATAAAGTATTAATTCTTGTGTTTACCAAGAATAATTATGTTATTAAAATAAATTGTAACTTTTTGAAATATTACAAATATAATTATCGATGTAAATATATAAATATTTTTATCATAACTAATATAAAAAAATAGATATTGTAATTTTTAAATACAAAAATATATTTATTTATTCTAAATATATAAATAATTTTTATTTATTTAAATTATATTAGAAAATATTATTTTAATTAATGATGTTAAAAATATTATATTTGTATAATTACTAATATAATTGATATGAAAATATTGTTTTGATTAAAGATATTTTAAAAATTCAAATTAGTTATTATAAAAATTTATTTTGATTGTTGATGTTTCATAAATTACAAAACGATCACTAAATTTATCGAGTTATTACTTATTATGAGCGATTCTTCTTACTCAATTTACAAAGTCAGTGAGGCAGGCCGGCTCAACTAAGAAGGCTTAAATTTCGAAAATCCCATCATTGTTAATCCATCCTTTTAAATTTCGCATTCGCAGAGAAGCAAGAAGCTAGGGTTTGGGTTGAATTTTGGGGAGAAATGGCAATGAGGAAAGTTTACAGCGAGATCAAAGGGATGAAAGTGAAGGAAGTCCCTAACTACGTGAAGCCGATGCTATCCATGGATTACGTGAAGAAAGCTTTTCAAAGGGGTTTGGACAATTACAATTCCAAATACATTCAAACCGATTCAATCGAGCCTCTTTACCATGTCTGCTTCGGTGGAATGATCTTTTCTTACCTCGTCGCTCTCCCCAACGAGCGCCGCCATCTCGCGCACAAGGAACACGGCAATCATTGATCCCCATCCAGGTATTTCTAATATTCTCCCCTTTTTTGGATTTTTTAGGTTTATTGATCTGGGTATTGTTTTAAATGGATGATTGATGTTTAGATTTCATGTCACATTGTTGAAATGATGGGGATTTTAGTCATGGATCGATGGGTTGTTTCGATAACGATTTGTTTTCTTTAATATTGGTTTAAATTTGTTGCTCATGTAATTATATGCTGATTTAATTGAATTTTCTTGAACTTTATTGGTGGGTTTTTGCATATATGTTTGGTAATGCTTATCGGATCTATGATTTTGATGATATTTTATTATACATAAGTTTGTTTAAAGAGTGCTGGGATTTGTGTTGCTGGATTGTGATCTTTGAAATAAGAGATTTGATTGCATTTGTTTGGTTATATCTTTTGCCCCCGTTTTAACATTGATGCGTGCTTAGCTTTTATGTTTCACTGCAAACAAATGCGAACAACAATGCTAGTTTCGATGTTTGACTCTAATGAAGTTTCAAGTGATGATGGATTTGTGGTTATGATTGTTTCGTTGGTGCACTTGTTTGTATTTGGGAATTCATTAGTCATAGAAAATTTGAGACGTAACGAGTGCAAACCTTTGATGACGTGATGATCTTTCCTCGATCGTTGTTGCCATTGTTGGTTTGTTTTTTGTCATCAACTTATACTCTAGTTGGACTAACAATCCTTTAATAGAACTTATGTTGGATGGATGAAGATGTACAACTATGAAAATTATGCATATACACATTAAAGTTTAAAACACCATCAACATATCTGACTATGCTTGGGTCCTGGATGGTGTAACATTTATTACAATGTGGGATTGGGATGGTACTAGCGTTCAGCCATGTCACGGTCTTTCTTTAATCGTTGTTCTCATTGTTTGGTTTTTTGGGCATCGACTTACAGTTAGGCTGGACCATCATTTGATAGAACTTGTCTTGGATGCACTGGCTTTTAACTTTCAAGTACTATGAAAGTCATATAATATATACATAAATAAACTTATAACCATTAATCTATTCTGAAAACAATATGGAAAAAGTGCATGTGATACATTTATTGAAATTCAAATGGCAATGGAGGCTGCCATGTTTGGCATAGACTCTTAATTTTCCTTGAAGTGTCCATGACCCCGAAAATCATATATGGACACGGGAACGAGGATATAAACTGTGCCTGATACGTGAATACGCTTGTATTTTATTCATGCTGTGATTGGGAAGACTTGTTTTGCTAACATTTATCATTTAACTATTTGTCTTTTGCAGGTTAAAGGGTGGGGGCTTATGGCTTAATGCATTTGGTTGTAATTTCTGAACACTCTTTGGCAGGAAGATACTGTCTTGACCAGATGCTTTGCAGCATTATGGTGATAAAATAAAATAAAATACAATTGATTTTTGTTATGGTGACGTGTTGCTGATTTCTATTGATTAATAAGAGTCAATATATGAAATAATTATTTTTTTCCAATAATGTGTTACCTTTTAAAACACAAATTTGATACAATGTTTATACTAAGATTCTTCTAAAACTTAATCGGAATATTTTAAATACGTTTTATCTTAAATTATAATGTTCTTACAACTTAAAATAAACTTTTAATTTTAGTTAACGATTTTTTATATTTGAATTATAATTAGAATTTAGTTTTATGCTTTAATTTGGTTGTGCATTGTCAAACGATAAGGTAATTTTTCTCTTAAAATTATACTTTTAATTTAAATTTATCACATTTATTTGGTCTCATCGATCAACCTTTTTAAACATATTTGATTTATATTCTGTCACAAAATTTTTCAAATCAGTTATTTTAAAAATCATTTTTAAAAATCGGACTTTGCAAAATTAAATAAATGATGATGCTAAGAATAAAACTTGAAACAATTTTCGTTTTTAATATGAATGAAAATTTTGCAATATTTGTTAAAAAAAAGTTTGTTCTAATAAAATAAATAGAATTAAATGATAAATAAAATAAAATAGAAAATAAAAAGTTTAAGTATTATTTGATAGATTTATGGTAATTTTATTAATTTTAATTAAAATGACAGTTGAATATACAATAGTTGGAATTCATATAGCTATTAAATTAATTAGTGAAGAAAAAAACACAACTGAAAAATTAATCGTTTTTTTCATTTTTATTTATTACTGATATCTAATTTATGGGTAAAAGAATGAAAAAAAAAATTAGAACGATCCTCCTAGTTAAATGTCAAAATTTTAAAATTCTGATTTTACTTAAAAAAAACCTAACATCTAATTCTGCTATAACAATTATACCTATTCAAAAAAATCATATTTATTCATAAATCAGATCGAATCGCAAACCACGAGTCAAAATTTTTTAAAATCCAATTCATGATCAACTCTAGATTCTAATAATTCACCAAGAATTATGCTCCTTCATATGTCTGGCGTTCGGCTCCGTGATTTTTCCATTGATTGTCTTTCATAAAACTATCATCCTAAACCCTAAATCAATTGTTATATTCTTTTGATGCTTCATTGTGATCGAACAAACCATTGCTTAAAATTTTAAACCGTGTCAATAAACTGCAAAATATTCGAATGGTACACCGTCGCCAGCATCACCTTCACAGAAAATCAAAGTCAGAGATCCGTCGCCGGTGGACTCTAATATCGTAATGGCAACGTAATCTCCATTACATTATCATCTAAGAGTTGAAGGCATCAATTCATCAAACCTTATTTCGAATAAACATAAATCCGACATGTAAAGATTAACACAAATATGAGAAAATTGCCCGAAAATAACGACAAATTAAACTGCTAACAACGATAACACATTAATCTATATTTTTATATAAATTCTAATACATTTATATGTTTTATCTATAAATAATTCTTTGATACACATTGTATAAAACAAATTTTATCAGCGTTTATTTAAACAAAAAATCTTAAATAAGACATGACATCATCGCATCAAAATAAATATTTTTTTATAATATTTAAGTATTTCATGATACTTTTTTTTGACAAATATATTTTTTAATTGATACTATCAAATAACTCCAAATCTTCTGTCACTTGTAGTCGTATTCATTTACTTGTGAGTCATAATTTTATTAGATATATTAAGATTTGACATGTTTATCTTAAACACATTTCTTAATTTTAACAAAATTAATAATTTATTTCATATAAATTTTTAACATACTTTTTTCTTCATTTTATTATTTTTAAATATTTTCTCATATTATATTTTTATTCAAAATCATTAAATTTAAATCATAATAATAAGGGATAACTCTCAATTTTATTTCACGTGCCATCGTGTTTGTGTCATGCTACTTTTTGTACTTTGAAAATATTAAACCTATTTATATATCTATTAAAAATTAACACAATTATCTATTTGTATCTAAGGACGAAGCAGTGTTAGGTTGGTATTATTATATTTTTCAAAAATTTTAAATTAAAAATTTTAATAGACTTTTATCCCTTTCAATATTTGATCCTAAATCATTATTTTATCATACTATTTTCTCACAAAACAAACAAATTAGAAGTTACAAAAAATATTTTAAAATAATTACTAGTAAACCGTTAATAAAATTATTGTAATCTTTAACAATTATCATCTATAAAATGCTAAAATCAAAATATGTTTTTTTTCATCTTAATTTTGACAAAATAATGAATTTGATTCATTATTATTTATATTTATATTATTTTATCTTGAGATGCATAGCAATAAAAATTAATTTAAACCTAGACAAATAATTTCACAAATATGTTACATTCATTCAAAATTCAGATACTGGCTTTATCAAATTAATGATCACTTTAATTATTTGTGGGTCCTAATTATTTCCACAATTGTTTATTTATTATTTTAGGTCGTAGTCATTTTCAACAATTGCATTAAGATATTCTTTTTGAAACGTTTGTATTCAATTATAAAAGCTTAATTATAAATTAAGTATCCAAATTATGTCTTTTCTTTACAATAAACGTTTAAAATATTTTTAATTGAAATAAGTACATAAAATTTTATTTTTTGATTGTGAAAAAAATTAATCAAAATAAATGTCCAAAAAATAAAATTTTAAGATACATATTTTTTCAAAATATACTTTAAGTATTTCTTTTTGTCTTGTTTTAAATTCATTTTAGACAACTAACAAAAAAAACTTGAGCCTATTTTAACCAAAAAAAAAATAAACGTCTAAAAAAATATAGTTGGAAGTTTATTTTTGATATTAATCCATAAAAGTATTATAACCATTTTTTTTTAAATTCAGACTTTTAATATTTTGATTGTAATGTAAATATCATATGTTTATTTTCCGTACAAAGATACCAATCCATTTTATCATTTTAAATTAGTAAAAGATTAAAGCATTCTTATATTAATACCCACACATTTTGTATAGTTAAATTTGAGAATTGACTTCACATATTTACTTTTGTTTCATTATGATTTTTTTTATGTATTATATTTGATAACCAGTATAATATAAATTACTTAACCAAAGCTCAATCTAACACGCAAGTCGTTTGATTTTTTTTAAATATTAACTTCATAATTGGAATTAAATTACTTTATAAAATTTTCATATTATTTTATTTTGACTTTATATTTAAACACGTGTTATTCAACCCCTTGACAGTATTTATTTATGGCTTCAAAGTGAACAAACCTAACTTAAAAGACACTAAGAAGCTAAATAAATGAGAGGAACCATGAACCTAACATTGAGACTATTTCCCAGGTGGTAATAAAAACATCATATTATTATTATTATTATTATTATTATTATTATTATTATTATTATTATTATATCAAGACTTATGTATCAATAGCAACAAATATTTATGTATTTGGCATCATTATTATGTAATAAATTCATTAATATTTTTTAACATAGAAAATTATTTAATTAAATAATCTAAAATGTGATAGAATTATGGCATTATTAATATTAAAGTTAATTGCACCATATGTCACATCATATTATTACATAATATTCATCTATGTTTACATGATAGTTAATAATTTTTAAACAATTTTATTAACAATAGACATGAGTAGAATATACTGATGAAATTAAAAATTTAGGTAATAATATAGAATAAAGGTAATAGTTGAGGATGAAATTAGAACTTTCAAAAGTTTGAGGACTTATTTAGAGTGAGATTCACAATCTAAGAATGAAATTAGATTATTTAAAAGTTTAAGGATCAATTCAGAACAAGAGTAATAGTTTAAAGACGTGCGGTACAATTAACTCCTCCTCCTCCTCCTCTTCTTCTTCTTCTTCTTCTTCTTCTTATTAGTTCAAGTTAGAATTAGGCAAGAAGATACAATGTTTAAAGTTTTAAGTTGTCAAACTTGGATGTAAAACATTACATCTTCTCCTATTACATCAAATGTTTTGAAGAAAGCATTAATTAAACTGATAATTTTACATATATATATATTATTAAGTTTTCTGAAACTTAACCTGAGTCTGCACCATCCCCAGCAGAGAAACAATCACACAAATTCATTCCAACAAAGAGACTGCAAAGTCTAATCAAAGTCAAAACGATAATTCTCTTAAAGCCTAAAAGTAGAGTAGCCACTTACACTAGATGATCCTCCGTATCCGCCATAGGGTTGGGACGGAAGTGAAGATGTGCCGCCCAACTGCGAAAACGTGGGCCTATAACACGCGTCTCTGTAGCCGCTGCTTGCAATTGGATCTTTGTGGTTGCTCATGAATTCCTGCATTAACCAAAAATAATCGACAATCTTGATATGTAAATAACATCCATCTACGTAACTCAAACTTGAGTGTGTGCCATAAACGAGTATGTTTGATTTTTCTCAATATATCTGTGTATTTGGAAAGTTCTTAGATCATATATCCAAACCAATGTCCGCATATTCTCAGACAAAGATGTCAGACACAAGTACTTTGATGAAAATAAAGCTTCAGAGCAATATAGAAATCCAAAGAGATCAAAACCATCAAGGAGAATACAGAGCAGGCATGGTTCCATAATTAATATGTGCAAAAAACAATAGTTATATGAGTGAAACTTCAAACACCAGCAAGATTAAATTAAACATATAAGTCATTTCTTACTTGAATCAGTTGTTGAGCCAACTGAACCTGTGTTGAGGTGCCTTTAATTTCAACGGTTATTTCATCAGATAGGCCACCACTTTCTTGCACAGTTATGACAGCTCCACTAGTGCGACGAATGTGTGCAATATTAACTCCTCCAATCCCAATGATGTCCTCAGCATAAGAAAATGGTATTTGCATCGTTTGGGCAATCTGATTCCAGAAATGCAATAAGAGAGATGATAATACATGAAAACTAATATATATACACACACACACACACATATATGCATATATTGTATGAAGAATGTGTTGCATCTGTCAAATCTAGGCAAACATAACAAAGTTTCACTTCAAAAGCCTAATTTAAACTACTACAAAATTTCATTGCAAAATCTTCAAGCTATATTAAATGTTTGTAACAAGATCATTGTAATAAAAAGAGAAAAATGCTACATTCAAGCTCTTTGACCAAAGTAGCAGTGATGTAAGGGAAAGAATGACCTGAAATCTGGCTCAAAATGATTTTCTTCTCACCTTCTCAAATTAACTAATAATTAACATAGTACTAATTTCATGGAGAATCCCAAATTTCGCTCTAGTCGGCCCTCTTCATTTCTCTCCCCTCTTACTCCTATTTCTGTTGCGTCCTCTAATTTTCAATCTTAACTCCAAATACCCCTTTATCTTCCTTGTTTGGAATCATAATCTCTAATTTCACTCTTGCCCATTTGGGAAAAGGAAAATAAAAGAGTACTAATAATTCAGGCACACAAAAACAAACCTGAGTAACTATAGGAACAGCAGATCGATGAAGCCCTGAACTAGAATGTACAATCGAAAGTGCAGGATCCTGCCCATAGAATGAAATTCCAGAAGATGGGATTCGTGACTCAAACTGTTTTTCATGTTCGAGGAACAAAGAGTCTCTCCTAATAGGAAGATCAATTCCGATTCCACTTTGAGAAGCAGTAAACAGAGATGACTTTTCAGACCTTGTCTCTGCTTGAAGGTCTTGAGTGCCTATCGAATTATGCTGCAAACATTGATAGCACCACTTAACATGAAACAGTTGCAGGGTACATAAAAAAGGTTTGATAGAAATTGAACTTACTGTCTTTTCAAAGAAAGGAAGAACAGTTTGATCAACCAAAAATTTCCTCAGGTGGCCCACCACAGCTTCAAGAGCTTTAAGAACCTGCAGGGCTTCCCCCTGCAACTCTGCAATCCTCTCATCTGCAACCACATAAGATGGAGTTTCCTCTGCAGAAACAGTACCAGTTCACCATAATTAAAAAATCCCAAAACCTATGATTTATAGGGCAATTCTTGAACAGAAAAGAAGATAGAAAAGCTTGGATTTATTGTACAATTTGTATAACTATGATTGTCTATAATAATCAAAGGAAGCAACAAAAATTATTTACTTTTACTACTAGAAAATATCATTTACTAGTGAGAAAAAATGCTTCTATGAACTACACAATCAGAATGGTTTGAGTTAAAACAGTAGTAAAATTCAGATGAAAAGATGAAATATAAAAGGATCAAATGATTGAAGCAGGCAATAACAGCAACATTTTGAGGATTTTACATTGCTAAGACAGCCACTTGTTGATTCATCAATGTGACAACACTCAGCAGAAAATCAGCCATTTAGAATATATCTAAAATCACACAGCTGGTATCAGTATCTTATTCCAGTCTCAGAAAAATAAACTTCAAGCTATGCAGATTTGAAAATGTTGTGCACCATCAAGGCAAGCCCTTAAATTGACAGGGATGGAACAGGGCACAACTAAAAGTGTTATTTCATTATTGACATGTTAAAGTTAGCAAGAGAAGAGAGTTTGCTTCAGTATTAAAGTACATAGGAATGGATAGGATGACTTCAAATTTAATGCCAATAATTCAATTGTTATGGAGAGGTAGAAGGAATGTATAATCCCAAAAGAATAGTGGCATAGGAATGGATAGGATAACTTCAAATTTAATGCCATATTTATCAAAAACTCGAGCCTTGTAATTTAAGGATAGAACAAGCAGGTGGAATTATCCTATATGAATAGGGTTAAACAACATTATGGAGAGGTAGAAGGAATGTATAATCCCACAAGAATAGTGGCGTAGGAATGGATACGCTAACTTCTAATTTAATGCCATATTTATCAAAAACTCGAGCCTTATAATTTAAGGATAGAACAAGCAGCTGGAATTATCCTATATCAATAGGGTTAAACAATCTTATGGAGAGGTAGAAGGAATGTATAATCCCACAAGAATAGTGGCATAAAATAGGACGAGAGCATCAAAGTTCCAAGATAAAGACATTTCATTAGTCAATTCAAAGTCCTATGCACCAATTGAAACCCAAATGCATAGATGAGCAAGAAGGGAACCCAACCTCTCATGAATTAAACCAATACTTTGAAATGTACAAAACATACCTCCTGACAATACCCTCACGGTTGCACCAGTGCTTTCTTGTAATGACTTGATTACGGAGCCTTGCTTTCCAATTAAACTGATTGCTTGAGTAGATGCTACCAACAACCGGATTGAACAAAATGTAGCACCAGCTGCTTTAGCATCGGTATTGTTGTCCGGAAGTCCATAGACGCGTTTGAAAATCCTTATAGCAGCATCCATTGCAGGGGAAAGTGGAGCCTCTGGTTCTTCCTTCCCAGATATTAGCACCTGCAAGAAAAACCAAATAATTCAAGGAACCAGTAAAGGTTATGGAGAAAACTGTAATTTAACTCCAATATCTCGTTATAAATCAAATACAGGTGGTGAAATCCAAAATCTAAAGAATAATCAGTAGAAATACTCCAATTTTGTTACCCAAACATATCAATGGACAGCAATTTGCATATTTCCCCTTTTTCCTTCAAAAATCACAGGAGACAAAGTATTTGCCATTTGCTCAAAAGTCAAAACTTTGCCTAATATACAACAGTTGTACTTCTCTAGACCGTAAAAGTTACCAAAGTTATCTAAATTTATAGAAATCTCACAACGGACAAATAACAAACTAAACTCACTTGTTACTTCTAAAGCATTTTTCTTTTGAAAATTAAATCTTGAATTGCAAGATGCGTGATTTACATCGATATGGATTAATTAGGGTTGAAACTTGTCCTATTTTACCCTTTACTCTTTCTTTATTTTCTTCTAAAGCATATATCAACTAAAGAGAGCAAATCTCAGGCCTAGAGAATGGGCAACTGTGAAATTTATAACGAAAAAGAAAAGATAAGGGAGTTACAATGCGATCGGGAGTCCCAACAGCGCCATCAAGGACGCGGATACGGGCGCGGGTTTCCTCGCACATCTTCTTGATGAGTTCTCCTTTCCGGCCGATTATGCTGCCGACTTTCGCGACCGGAACGATGAGCCGAAACACGCAGTGGCCGGGCCAGCCGGGCCACTTCTCTGCTGCTGGGTTGTTGGCGGTGGTTTCTGATGGATCAGCTACTGTAGCCATCGGTGCCTGGGTCATTTCCGAACCGTTCTCCGGAGCGTCGGCGATTTCCATGGCGGGATTTACTCACGGGAGAGCTGGTCGGCGCTTCAAAAGGTTTCTATTTCGACTTGCTCGGGGAGAGAATAAAAATCGCTGATAAAATAAAACGGATTCCGTGGATCAAATAAGAGGCGTTTATAAGAGATGAAGTCGGGTCGGGTTTATATTAGGTTAATTTACGACTCTTCTTGAGGAATAAATTAGGTCAAATTCTCCCTCTAAAATAATTTTTTGGGTTAAAATTAAGAGCTGAATTTTGTTAAAGATAAAAAAATACAATTAAATATATCTAAAATATAATGATAAATTACAGATTATGTTTACTAAGAATTAAAACATAAAAAATTTAAAGGACATATAAAAAATGAAATTTCTCTTAACATGAGATTCAATTTTTCAGAAATCTAATAATTATCGTAAAAATCTTTTCATTCTATTTAATTATATATTTTATATAGTGATATAGAAGATATGATTAACATAATTAATTTTATTTACGTGTTCAGTTAATAATTTTAATTACATTAACAAGCTACTACAAAAAAAAATATAATTATATTAGACTATCGACCTTCCTTGATCAAAAAGCTATATCATAATAATAATTACACGAATACAAAATTACCAGATAAAAGATAGTTAAAAAATGCAGCACAAAACATAAAAAATCATACTACTCAAATTAATTTAATTAAATTATATCAAAAAATTTAATTATTAGTAAATACTATTATTTATTAGCTAAATAAATACAAAAGTTGCCTGTTGTATTTTAAAATTTTAAAATATTAATCGAATATTTATAATTAGTAACATAGGGTGAGATGAGTGAATATATGATGCAATATTAAAATTTTTAAATTTAAAAAATAATTTATTTTTTAATCATGATTAAATTGATAAAATATAATTTAATGATAAAGTGGTATATTTGTAACAAAGTTTTAATCAAATAGTTACTTTGTAACTTTTAAAAGAATAGGAAGTATGTGTTGTATTTTATCCAAATATTAATCGTACTGGTGCCTCCTGAAGCAAAGTTGCCTGTTCGTAGTTCATAAACGAAAGCAAATAAAGGAAACCAAAGATTCGACGCAATCTCCACCAACTAAATCCAATCCCAGATGGAAAATTCTTCCATTTCCAGAAAAACCCGTGTCGGATTGACCACCATCTTCTTCATTGTACTGTTCTTCTTCAGCATTCTCCTTTTCACCAATCGCACACTCGAGCCCTCCGTTTCCCTTTACCAGCCATCCTTTTCAGTCACCACATCCCACGCTCATTCCCCACTCCCCGCCGTCTCCGATCCGCCGCCTCCGCCTCCGTTGCCACCACCAGCTGCCGCCGTAGAGCCACTGAACTTATCATCAACCCACCACGAGCCTGTTCTTTTAATTTCCCAAGCTGATAAGCTTGACCCTTCTTCGAATACCACAAGTATCGGCGATTCACTCTCTGCTCTGGAGAAGCCGAGCCCGCCTGCTTCAGATGACGGAGCGACTCCAGAGAAGCGGGACCCACTGCCGAATAGCTTAGTTGTTGACAATGGCGAAGAGAAGAAGAGGGAAGCGTGTGATCTTTACAGTGGAACTTGGGTGAAGGACGAGGAGTACCCAATTTACAAACCGGGTTCTTGTCCTTTTATTGATGACGCCTTTGATTGCCATGGAAATGGAAGAAAAGATGCTGATTACTTGAAATGGCGTTGGAAGCCTGATGGCTGCGATCTTCCAAGGTATAAGCTTTCTTCATTTCACATTTCCATGGAACTGCTTGTGAAATGGTTAATTTGAGGTTGCAAATGTTGGAATCTGAACACCAAATCTATTGAATATCACATCTTAAGAATGGTTGTATGATTCAAATGAGCTAATAATAGGACAATACTCATGCTAAATGAATGACTTTATTTACCAAGACTTGCTGATCTTGTGTCATTGTAAATTTGGTATATTAAGTTAATTTACTACTTCTCATGTTTTTCATGTTTTTTTCTTGTTGCTGAAATTAAATTATGTAGAAAACTTTTCTCAAATGCCACACACTCAGTTGTATTGTATGCATAAATGATTTATTGAGTACTAGAATTATCATAGGTAGATACCGGCTCGTAGTGGGGTTAAAAAGCTAATATACTTTTTCATCAAATTTTGTTTAATTTTTCCCTTATGTATTTTTTCAAGGACAATAATGGTGCTTTCGGATATCCTATCTTATTTCATTTTCATAATTTAGCATTTGTTTCAGTGAAGAATACTTCAAGGATGAGTAACTCTAGTTATCACAAGCACTAAGTTGGAAAATCTTGCTTCATGAACTGTCTGCTTTATCGTAAACCCGTTGAGGCTGACACTTCTTTGTCACTATAAATGCAACTAAGTACGGTTCTTTGATACTCAAAATTATTGCAAAGGATTTCCGGGGAAAAAATGAAATACCCATGTTGGAATGATATACTCATATCAGAGGCCCCATCTCAAGTCCCCATAACTTATCAATGGGAATTTCCTTGCTACTCTGCTTAAGAAAAAACTGAAATTTAACTTTAGGAAGTTTTAGGGGAAAGTAATTTGTCCAGCTATATTGATCCAGTAGTGTGGAGAAGAACGATACTTCCCCCCATGCATTTAAAATATCCCCAAAATGACTGATCTTGTTTACATGTTGGGGTTTTAGACTGCATTTGTAAGTTAGTATTGTGTAAGAGCCGAAAAGGGCCACTCTTTGAATTCTGGCAGTTAAGAAAACAAAGGAAAAATCACTTGCAGAAAAAACAGAGGGAATGTCTTTCTTTTAAGTCCCTTCCATTTATTGTTTGTTTTGGATCTTAGAATAGATGAGAATTTGAGTATTTTAAAGCTCTAAATCACTTGCTAATAAAACTTAGGATTAAAAGTGAATGAGGGCGAGTTATTGAAATTTGGACCTAAAGAAGAGATCTATCTTTTCTCATTTTGTGCATTTATCTTTTGTAATATTAACCTTGGACTTCCTATCACTGATTGAGTTCAAAGCACACTCCCAGTGTTCATACAAGAACCTAAGAATGTAATTGGTACTTTCATCTTTCGGACTTTAAAAACTTTTAGTTTATCTTTGAATTTCTCTGAATATTGATGAGTGATGACATCCTATTTCTCTGAATTTCTATTGTCTGTTTTGACAAGGTAACCCTTTTCACTTAACTCTATTGTTAGTTAATGCCTGTTTCTTCTTTATTTAACCCCATCTTTGCATTTACTTTACAACTGCAAGATCTTATTTATATATTTATTTACCAATTAAACTCAGGTTTAATGCTACTGACTTCTTGGAGAGACTAAGAGGTAAAAAGGTGATGCTGGTTGGAGACTCAATGAACCGCAATCAGTTTGAGTCAATCTTATGCCTTCTCCGCGAAGGCCTTACCAATAAGAGCAGAATGTATGAGGTCCATGGCAACAAAGTATCAAAAGGAAGAGGGTAATTTGTATTCAAAATCGAGGTAACAAATTGCTTGTTATATTTCTTCATCACTCAAAATTGTCTCATCGTATCTCAAATCTTTCATTAGGTTAGGTTTCCTCATGTTTCGTTAATTGAGCAAGTATTTTTTAAAACATCTTTTTCAATTAACCTTTAACGTCATCAAGCCCTTCATGTATGATTTGATTCAAGAGTATACGACTTTATCCAACGCAGTAATCTTCTATTGGTGGAGTTCTGTAATATATGTCTATTCACACGATAATTGCTAATGGAGCTTGCATTTCTTTATCATATCATTTTAAATTTTACAAACAAATGAAACCAGAGAAGGATTATATGGAAAACAGCAATATTTTTATTTCGAAACGATCTATTTGAAATTTTGAGCAGGACTACGACTGTACAGTGGAATTTCTAAGGTCTCATTTTCTTGTACGACAAGGACCCCGCACTCTATCAATAGATTTAATCGATAAGTCATCTCGTAAATGGAAGCGGGCTGATATTCTCATTTTCAATACCGCCCACTGGTGGGTTCATGGAAAGACTGCCCGAGGGTATGTTACCAATCTTACTACCATTATACTTCATCTTGTTTTTACTTGTTTCAACCATTGAATTTGCTTTCTTTGACAAGCATGTATTCTTGTCACCATGATGAAGTATTTCGAGTTCATTGTTTAAAATGTTTTCTTATATTGTTTTGCCCTATGTCAGTTGGACTCGTGTGTGTGCTGGATATGGCTATGTTCAATTTTTTAAAGTTTTTCTATGTAATTAGAGGGGTCCTTGGAGGATCATATCTTCATAACATGTCAAAAATGAAAAATGTGCCTGACTCCCGTGTTGGATACGGGTATTTCAAGAATCAAGAAAATTTAAGAGTCACAGTAACAAAGGTTATATTCGTTTTAGGGTGTGTGTGGTATGGTGGTAGGGTGGAAGAGTGGGAGGAAATGGATAGACGAGAGTGTAAAAGTTTGTATTTCAAGAAAAAAATAAGTGGCAGTAACATAAGTTTTCCCTCAAAACAATATATTAGTTTTGTAGGGTGGAAAAGTGGGAGGAATGAATAGAGGAGAATGTAAAAGTTGAAAGAAGAAAATATGAACAAATATCATTTTCCGTAACTATTAACAAAAACAAATCACTTCAAATCGGAAAAGAGATGGAAGAAAATGAGTGTCTGGAGTTTGTATGTTTACAGGAGTGTCCATCATTTTTAAAATTTTTTTTTTTCATATTAACTTACAAAGTCTATAATCATAAAATAACGTACTTTTATTTTCTTTTATTTTTTTGTCTTACAATGTGTGGAAGGAAAATTAGTTTTTCTTTCCATGTTTTTTCTGCCAACATTTCCGCTTGACCAAGCAAAGCCTTATGGAGAAATGACGAACATGATTAATTGATACAGGGTGAATTACTACAAAGAAGGTGATTATCTGTATCCAAAATTGGATGGCGTTGAAGCTTATCAAAGAGCTTTGAAGACCTGGGCAAAATGGATCGATGACAATATTAAACCCGCAAAACAGTTGGTCTTCTTTCGTGGATACTCTTCTGCTCATTTCAGGTATAGCCAAAACCGAATTTATTTCCATTAGACTGGTTTCATTCTCATTCCATTAGTGATTAAAAAGCTAGACCGGACCGATTAAACTAGGAACCAACAGGCTGTGTAACCCGGTATGGTATACTGTTAATACGTGCTATTCATTATTGTAATGAAAATTCTTATTTGACATTAATCAAAGAACCATATTAACATACAAGTATCTTGTATACATATATTTATATGCATAAAAGATTAACTTGTGTTGGCAAATTAACTTCTAATCCATTAATCCATGAAATAGAGGTGGAGATTGGGACTCAGGTGGAACTTGTAACGGGGAAACTGAACCAATTTTGAGTAGAGGGCCCTTCATTGAAACCTACCCTCCGAAAATGAAAATAGTGGAAGAAGTGATTCGCAATATGAAGGTTCCTGTGGCACTCTTAAACATAACGAGATTGACTAACTTCCGCAAGGATGGCCATCCGTCAATCTACCGCAAGGGCGCAGCGAAAGGGAAAAAGGTTTCTCGAAGGCATCAAGATTGCAGTCATTGGTGTCTTCCCGGGGTTCCCGATACCTGGAATGAGCTTATCTATGCCACGCTGTTCTTCAACGAACAATTTTCAAGAGGTAAAAAAACAACTTTCAGTGTATAGATTTGAACTTTTCCTTTGGCAAAAAAGAGAGAGTAAGTTATTATTTTAATCACAGTAAGTAAATTTTGTTTATGTCAACAGGATAACTTGAAACCAGACAATTCTTTGGCTTTATAGCTGGGTATAATACCCGATTCCGGAAGTGGAATTGACGGGGAATACGGGAACCTTTTTCAGTCCGATAACGCGGGAATCAGAAAATGGATTAAAATGTATTGTTTTATTTAGAAAAATGAAAATTAATGTGTCATGTCAGTCTTTTTAACAGAACCTAACGAGAGGGACGGGAATTATGCTGAAAGATAAATAAAAGATTAATGATTATAACTATGTTTTAAAATTTTAGTGATCAAAATAAGAGCATTTTAAAAGTTTGGTAACCATTTACGTAATTTATCCTTTAAATAATGTTATACATTTTTGTTCAATTTTCACTACCACTGCTTCATTATCAATCAGTGCAATGAAATGACAATGTATTATTAGTACTGGACAAACAGCTTGGATTAACCTAACTTGGCATGAAATCAAATAAAATAATGAATTAAAAAGAAGAAAAAAAGTTAGTATTTTCTTATTACGAACGCAACTGATCGTGTTTTGTTTTAAACAAATTTCATTCGACAAAACAAGAGAGGCACGTAGCTTCGACAGAGCATACCAGGCCTTACATGTCTTTCCCTCCTTGCTTTCCCAACATTGCCCCCGCACTTTTCGTATGGATTCTACGCTTAAGGGGTGTGTTTATTTTTACGGTGATAAAATTAATTTGGATTATCGTGATTTTATAAAATTAATTTTGTGTAAAATTAATTTTAAAGTAAAGTGATTTATGTTTGGGAGTTTTTTTCATAAAAATCACGACTGTGAAAAAATAGTGTAAAGATCATGACCAATCACAATGCCTTATTTTTCCCAAAATTACAATTGGTGTCTATAATTGATTTTGAATTTTTGCTTCCAACCATGTTGGCACGTAAATCGAAACATATTTTTTCGTTCAATCGGGATTTTTAACCTCGCACCGAATATCTAAACATGCACCAAGTCATTTCACTCTATTCTCTCTTTTTTTTTTCTCTTTTGATTCTTCAAGACTTTATTCTAATTAATCTGAATCGATCTACGTTGCACACTTGATATTAATAAGTAAGTCTCACTGTATGATTTTTCTGTATACATAATACATTAAACTCGAAATTACTTAAATGATATTGAGCTGCTACCATGTAAACCAACCTTTAATTAATTATCTTCACTTTCAATAATAAAGTTATTAATCTACTTTTTATATATAAAAAACAAATTAAATCTTAATTTTTTTTCATAATTAAATTTTTATATTTTAAAGTTTTATTAATTTAATCCTTGATCAATATCGATTGTTAAATTTAATAATTTTTTAAATTAATAAATATTATATATCATGTCACAGTGTTATCGCTTGATATTTTTAAAATTTTCATTTTATTTAAAAATTTTAAAAAAACTAAAAGACTTCTAAAAGTTATTACAAAATATTTTTAATAAAATTTAATGAATGTTATATTGGTAAAATTGTAATATTTGGTGCGGCAGTAATTTTTTAAAGAAAAAATGTTAAAGTTTAATTGTCAAAATTGATCAAAGGGTTTAATTGATTAACTTTACCGGTTCAAGAGCTTAATTAATTAATTTTTTTAAATATAAATTATTTTGTCCTTATTTTTTTGGTATAACTATCGCTATCCAACTTATTGACTGATTAATCCGGAGTAAGTATTGCAGAAGTCTATTGTGGGACAATCTACCAACTTAATTTGCTCCATTCGTAACGTTAAGATTTTAAACTCTGACATTACTTAAGAGTTTTAGTGTCTCATCTCACTACATCAATTGATTATTGGTAATTATTTTATCTTTATTAAAATATTGACATCAATTTTTTTATATATACAAATTTATTTATGTTTTTAAAGACGTAACAATAAATCGTAAAATAATTGACGTCAACCAAGAGCAGATGCATATGGTTCCCTAGGGAAGCAACAATATCCCATTTTTTATACGCCAAGTTTAATTTAGTTTTAATTTATTCTTTCAAAACTAATTTAATACATAAATGTAAAAATAAAAACTGTATACCCATTTAAAAAATATTTTAGATTCATTTTTAAATTTTTAAATCCGTCACTTGACTACAATATTTTAAAAGGGAAAGAATAGTTAACGTCAACTTGATGATTTGTTACTATTCGTCACATTTGGATCAATTTATCAAAATATAAATTTTAGGGCAACAATAGACACAAAAAAAATTTATAGATTAAAATGACAAAACTGGTAAAGTTGAGGGGCCAAAAAAGATTATTTTGCCAAATAAACCTTGCGAGGATATTTTATTAGTGGCCGGCTCGGTGTCCCCCGCCGTAGGCCACAACTGCCTCTCTTTTTGGTTCGCATGTGTTGGCCGGCCACCCATGTGCGGCGGAATGGTGGAGGCTATTTGCTATTTAAAGACCATGCGGCACGCCTTGTCGCCTCCACCGACCGTCGCCCATCAAATCCTCAAAAATCTCAATTATACCGATCCGTGGATTTTATCAACTTGTATTGATTGCGAAGAAATTGCATTTCAAAGCTAATTTTAAAGAATTCTAATTTGATCGGTATTATTTATAAATTATAAGATTATGTTTAAGTGTAATTATCTTTTAATTTAGATATTGAATAAAAAATTTACAATCCTCCCGTTATAGATAAAATCAAGGGACAATTATAAGAGATTGGAATTAAAAATGTCCATGAACCGTTTTGATATTCCACTTTTTCTTTTAAGAAATTACAAAAAAATGAGTTTAATGACATTTTTACCTTCATTTCTTAAAAAAATATCTTCATATATGGTATCTATGTTTTTAGGGTAAATTATAAATCTCACCACTCAACTTTTTTCTTACTCTTATTTTAATCACAAAAGTTTTAAATGTTCAATTTCATCATTGAGCTTTCAGTTTATTCATATTTTAACTAATCCATCGTTAAATGCGTAACGGAGTTATATCTAACTATTTATTTTTTATAAAATATGAAATGGTCCCAAAATTTTATTCATTTCGTGTGAAATTTTTTGTTTTTAGATTTTATTTGGTTTCTCAATGATGAAGCATTTTTTTTTCAAATATCATAGTGTAGAAGTGAGGAAGAAGAAAATAAGGTATATTTCGATTCTACACTGATTGGACGGTGGATATTGTAGATTATAGTGTTTTAAGTTTTGTAAGTTTTTTGGTTAAGCTTCGTGAGTTTTAAAGAAAATCTAAGTTTCTTATAATTGTACTTCTAATACTTTAAAAATGAATAGTCTATACATATTAAAAGTCGATACATATATAAATTCGTTTAATTTACAAATTGAGAATTTATTAGTTTATCGAAAACAAATCTCGATGGATATGAATTAGTTCAATCGATAGATTGGCAGTTTATTAATTAAATCAGAATAAAATTTGATAATTTAATTGTGTATTAATTCAATTACAATAAAAATTAAGTATTAATTAAATTGATATTAATTCAATCAGTTAAACTCTATGACAATGCACACACACCTTGCAGACAAAACGATTTGAACTTAAATTTTCTAAGATAAATATCATCCGTTTTTTCACTGAAACTACTAGTTGAGTTCTCTAATACCTTATTTTTAATAACTGAAAGTTAGTGGCGGAATGGAATGAAAATAAACTTTTAATAGGTTAGTATTTATTAATTCAATCAAAATAAATTTTGATAAGTTAATTGAGTACTAATTCAATTTATATTAGCATTGTAATGAATTGTAAGGAGTTTCGTCTAATATCTTATTTTAGGGATCGAACTACGCTACTTAGCCCTGCTTCTTTTACATAGTTAAGTTTTTTTTTCTTGTTTTTCGGGTTCAAAACTTCTCAACATAGAACGCTTTCTTTCTTCACATCCTCTCGCTTACGCTCGAGACAATAAAGAATTTTAAGCGTGAAAATAAACTAATTGAATATTCATTATTCAAATTAAATTTGTTTAAAAAATAAATACTATAATATGTTGAGTGGTCCAATATAAAAAAGAACATTATTATATCTAGGAGATACATATTCAAATAATTTATCATACGATTTGTGTGAATGACTAAGAGTAAGAGAACATATATTACATGTAATCAAACTAGAATATTAGAAAAATTAAATTTTTTTGAATAATTTTTACTTAAGAGGAGGGGAATTTTTTTTTACTCATAATAGGTCTTGAACCTACAACCCAAAGAAATAAATAGTGTTAACCGAGAACTTTAACCATCTACTCTAAAAATTATTGACTAAAAAAACTAATTTTTTTATTTTTTTATTGATTAAAAAATTTAAATCTAGTGGATATCATTGAAATTCTTCTATTAAATTCAAGCGCATTATAATATCGCTTTTTCGGTTAATGACTCCCAAATTACTATATTTTCTTCAAAATATTACATTAACAAAATTAATAGAAAAAATCTAACATGTTCACTCACAATTGAACTTAAATTTTCAAATCAGAAAAAAGTAAAAAAAGGCTAAATTTAACTTGAAACATATTTTAATTGTGAAAAAAAATTAAATCAATCAAAAAGGGAAATTAGTTATCAATTTCATGGGATGGGAAACATCATCATTCTTTGTCATCTTCAACCTTCAGTCCTTCAATTCTCTCCACAGCCTCTTTCAAATCCAATCTCTTGTCCATATCCAAATCACAGCAACTCAACCCAATCTCCAACAAATCAACAACCAACTTCTTATCTCCTTCCCTTATCTCCCCCATATCTTTATCCAAAACCACATCAATTTTCGACTCATAATCTGCAGCAGCATCTCCTACAATGGACTTCACCCACACTGCCAAATCCTGTTCATCGTTTCCTTTGACTTTCTGCAAGAAAATCCCCGGGAATTTTCCTGTTAGAATCTCGAGAATCAACACCCCGAGGCTCCAGACGTCGGTTTTCTTGGTGATTCGTCCGGTTTTGATGTATTCCGGGGATTTGTAGGCCACCATGTGTTCTTGGGCGGTTTCTTGGTTGATGACGGGGTTAGGCTGTAGTCGGTGAGGAGGGGTTGGAGGGATTGGTTGAGGAGGACGTTGGAGGATTTGAGGTGGCCGTGGGGTGCTACCAAACCGGGCAGCTCCTTGTAGAGGTGGTCGAGGCCTTTGGCCACCCCTTTCACGATGCTCAGCCGTGTTGGCCAATCGAGAGGCGGTTGCCCTAGGCTCTGATGACCTGAAAAAAAAAATAAAAAAGGGTTATCAGATGGTGAACTAGGAGTAAAGTTCATGATTTGCAAGTTACGACTTATGAATGATATTAACCGGAGTAAATTAAGTAAATCTTTCCATTAATTTTACTCTTAAACCTATTTTAATTATTAAAATTTAAAAATATTTAATTTACTTACTAAAATTTAAAAATTACACATTTTTTTGTTATTTCACATTTACCGTCGTTCAATACCAAAATACAATTTTATTCTTATTTATATCTATGATTTACAAGTAGAAAATTTCATGTTTTTTTTAACCACCCATTTTCGACACATTAGTACTATTTATATCTAATTTTATATAGAACCATTATCAACATTAAGAGGGTCAAAATATATAAATTTTTCATTCAAATATAACGGTTTAATGTGAATATAGAAAACTCAAAATTCAATGACAAAATTTAATTTATCTAATATTTAAATTAATGAGGACCTAAAATATTATTTGTCTAAAAATTAAATTGAACATGATTAATTCAAAAAATTAAAATATATTAACTAAGTGCATATAAATTTTTAAATTTCCAAATTTTTTATTTTTTAAATGCTAAATATAACTGTAAAAATAAAATTTTATATTATTAAATATAAAATTATATTAAATTATTATTTATTATTGAATAAAAATGCTTTAAAATTATAAAAATTTTAAAATAATTATTAAATTTATTCAAATAATAATATTATAGTTGAAAAACCTATTTATTTAAAGTGTTTTTCTTTTTTTTTTTAGATAAAAGTATTTTTTGTTCATTTTTTAACAAAATAAAAAATATGACATATTTTGAAGAAGGTTCCAGGTAGCTTTCTATGGCAGTGTGGAAGGAGCACGTGGCACAAATGTGCCAAAATCAGTGCATAACAATGGGTCCTACATCTTCTTTTAAGTTAAAAAATTAATCTTTTTTTCTTCACTCGTTTTTTTTCATCTTTTTTTTAGACAATTTTTTTTAGTTTTCGATTTTCTATCTATTTTTATTTATTTTTCCAAGCTTATTCTCAGCTACATACTTCCTCTTTCGTTGTATGTCTTAAGGTGACCATTGTAACTTTTACCGGTTCTCCTTTTTTTTCTTTTCCTTCAGGTTATTTTTTTAATATTTTTTTCCCTAAATTATTCTTTTTATGGCTGCCGATTATATACAATTATATTTTAGATTAAACGCCGAAAGGACGCGCCTTACCGTTTTACACACTTTACGCGCTTTTTGAATGCTTCGTCGCTTTAGCGTCTAGGCGCGCTCCAAGCTCGCTTTTTTAAACACTGGGTTGACCATGCTAAAACTAGTAAAATTCATGGTTTTCAAGTAATGAGCGACTAACCATGAAGATGAACAGCCAAGCTTCCACTGTGGACGAAATCGAAGACGAGAAGCTTTTCATCCCTCCGATAAAAGTAAGCGATGATTGGAAGCAAGTTCTCATGCCTTAATTTTCCTAGGCTTTTCATATGCGCATGGAACTCCTCTTTACCGACGTTGTTCATCTGTTGAAACCTCTTCACCACCATCGTCGGCCCTGTCGGTGTTGCCGCCTTGTAAGACGCCCCAAAGCTTCCACTACCCAACACTTCTGCCGTGGATTTCAGCAGCGCCGTCAAATCAAACTTTTCTCTATCATCCATCAGGAAACAGAGTTTCACAGGCTCCACTTTTTGAGTTTTCGGAAGCGGTGCCTCTACCGTCGACGATGCTTGCGTTCTGCGCCGACCGATTAAGAGGACGGTAAGTATAGAGAATACTATTAATCCCCCAGCTAAGAAAATTATCATAATAATCCATATTGATGTTGTCAAAGGTTTGGATGGAGGGGCCTGGGCTCGGGTGGCGGAAGGCGGAGAAGAAGTGACAGTGGGACTAAGGGGAGGCCGAGGAGAAGGGGGAGGAGGAGGGGAATCGCATTTTGTCTTCAATGGTGCTCCACAAAGACCTTTATTGCCTGCATATAACCAAAGAAAATGGTAGGGTTTTTAAACTTCATAAATTAAACATTTATATTTAAGATTATAAAAAAGCTAAATGATAAGAAGTTTAATGTTTTTTAAATTATGTTCTTAGATTTGAGTTCTATGAAGAAAAAAAATATTAGAACAATTTTATTTTTAAATAGGGATAAAGCTAAGTTAAATTATTTTACATTAAAATTAAGTATTAAAATCTTAAAAACTGAAAAAATAACAATTTTATTTAATTAATATATAAATTAAAAATGACCTAAAATAATATTATACTAAAAGTTTTGGTCACGCGTGCCTCGATCTCTAAATGATTATGTCTTTTCCTCTAAACATGATTGACATATCTTGGCTTTAGATAAAGTCAGATATATGTAATTATCAGATATTAATGGATCTCAGACAAAAAATATAGATAAATGACTTATTTGATATATCACCTATTTTGTAGTTCTATTTTGGTCACCCACTAATAATTTAACAAAAATCATACTTAATATAATATATTTTTTATTTTAATACTCTATTGTTAATCTTGTTTGCTGGCTTAATAATGTAGCATGATATAGTAATAATTTTAGTATTCAAAACTTATATTCTATCAAATTAATTTTAGTCCGGTTTTGGTTTTAACCCCTTCTTTTCCCCAACTATATATATGTATGTATATACATGTATGATGTTATGTTCATTACTTTCACATTCTTAATTTTATATATGACCAAATGATTAAATTATAATAATTATTACATTCGCAATCACAATAAACACAATAGATTTCGATTACTCACGTGAAAACATGGTGGTATCCATCTTTCTAAGTTTTTCCGGTATAGAACCCTCCAATGCATTGTTCGAGAGGTTCACCACTTGTAAGTTCGTCTGTTTAAAGTCCGGTATCCGACCCGAAAACCGATTCCCATCGACTTTAAGCTCTTTGAGCTTAGGAAGATCCAACACCGACGAAGGAATCTCACCGGAAAACTTATTTTCCGAAAGATACAATTTCATCATCTTGATCAAACCTTTGAATGCATCCGCCGGAATGTCACCGGAAAACTGATTCTTCGACAAATAAAGGGATTTCAAGTCCTTAAGTTTCCTGAAATCCGGCATGGAGCCTTGGAAATTATTGTTCATAAAGCTCAAGGATTTCAAGTTCGGAAACCCAGACAATGTATCGACGTCAATGGTGCCGGAAATCCCCAAGCCCTCGAGTTGTATACCCAAGACGGAGCTGTTCATGCAAACAACGCCGACCCAACTCGAGCGGTGGGCGTCGCACGGCGGCTTGGTGTTCTTTTCCCAACCCAAACCACCGGCGTTTTTCAAAGAAGCCTTGAATTTCAAAAGGGTTTCGGGCTCGGACAACGAATGGGAAGAAACGAAAAGCATTGATGTTGATATTGAAAACAGAATGAGCCGGAGGTGAGAGGTGGCCATGGCGGAGGGTTTTGGTAACGCTGGGTGAAGGAGGGCAACGCATGCTCGCCCTTCGCCGCGGGACCAGCAGTGAGGAGGAGGAATGGTGGTGGGATTTCGAGCTCGGAGGACGAAAACCAAACGGAAAAAGAAAACGAGAATGGGCGGAGATTAGGATTGATTTGAATCAGCGTTTAGGCAGCTAATAATAGGGTTGAGTTGTTAAAAGGGTTTGTTTGTTCCAATGTAGGGCTGTGCATGTGTTACGTTCATAACGTCTTCGTCTTCCTCTTTATCTGTCATATTCCTTATTTAAGTTGGAATTTTGGGAAATGTTTTTCTTTCATTTCCAGTCATTTGATGCAAACTCGAGTGTGGATTTATAGTTTAGGAGTTTAAAATATTCGAGTGGTTTATATTATGGGATATTTATAAATGTTGTCTAAATTCGAGCAAGATTATTGCCACAAATAATTCTTGTTGCTCGAATCTATGAGATGAGTCGAGTGGATGGATGTTGTTAGCCATGGGAATAACTTTAGATATCTTAATATCAAGCTCTTTATTACCAACATTTATATTAACATCATATTCGATAATAAATTAAGATATATTATCTTTTCGTCGATACTAACAAGACATCATGCATGAATGGGTACTTTATAATAGGAAATACAAACCTTTAGATTTTTTCACCCTCATTAACTCTAATCAAGGGCGAGCATAGAATTTTATGTTAAAGTTTTCATTGTATCTCTTTTAATAATATTATTTTCATTTCTTATTATTTATAAATATTTAAATTCAATTTTTTTTTCCATTTATACAGTTGAGATTAGACTTCATAACAGTAAATTCAAACCCTTTGACTCTTCATCTTTACTACCTCTTATTAGAGACGGGCGCATAATTTTTTTTCTATGAGCTTCATTGTAGAACAATTTTTTTTTTGGTACCCCTCTTTATGTCAAAGCTCAACACAAAAAAATAAATTTTAATCCCTAAAAAATAAACCTTACATTCTACACCATAATCCTATACCCTAAATGTATTTATATTCATTCATTGTATCGCTTTCAACCCTATTGTTCTCTTTTTTTAGTAAATATTTTATTATATCCGATATACGTTAATAAGATTTATAGTCTTTATTTTTCACTTAAAAATGTTATATACTTTTTTAATATAATAATTTAATAGTAATATTTTGTTGTTCTATAATAGAATACAATTATTAAATTGATGCCTTGACTAAACATACTCACTTGGTTTGACACTATCGCAAATAAAAAATTAAATTGATAAAATTTTTAAATAAAATATTAAATTTATTAAATTGTTTTAAATTAATACCAAATTGATATAATATATAAATTTTAGGGGTTAAAAATGTTAAGTCCACATTAGATGTTTGTTTCAATTTTAACGGCGAATGATATGTTTGTAACAATTTTTAATTGAACGACATATATAATTTTTAGAAAAATAACTGACTAGTTTGTTACCCAACACATAATGGGATGACTTAGAGTGAATTTACCCTCGAAAAAATCATTTCGTGTAATTTTAGATAATTATTTGAATCGTTTATTCGAATTTAATCAATTCTGCTTCTGGGCCAAGATAAATTCACATCATCTAAGTTTTGATTGAATACGAGACTGTTTCTTTCACTATCTCCGTCTTATCCTATTGTATCGGATCCCCAAAATGATTGACGCAATTTGGGCAGAGATTGAGCGCTCCGAAAGGTAATTTCAATAGTTAATTTGATAAAAAATTGTGTTTTAATTAAAGTTTCCATGCCTCTCTTGATGAATTTCGTTTGATTTTTGTAAAAGCTTCATGGTTTGCTCCATGTATGAAGAGGCCGCATCATTAGCTTCCTCCGTAATAAAGAAAATCGGCCGACCCAATCTTTCCGTTGATGATGATGATTTTGAGTTTGATTTGTATGAAGCCATGGAGGCAGCTGGTATGGTCTTGGTTCAGTCCTTGAATCAGTTCTCCAGGTACAGCTAACTTCCGTTTTATTTGTTTGGCGGGAGGGAAAATGGAAGAAGAACAGGATATGGTTTCCTTTTTTTTTTTTTGCTTATTATAGTTGTTTTCGATGTTATCTTATGCAGGACATCTACGATTCTGAATGAGCTCAAAACTTTGTTTGTTTCAGTTGAAGCAATCCCTGTTCAAGTTCTACTAACTGGGTAATTTTTGCTTTATGCTATATGTCTATGTTATCTTGACTCGAGAATGAGTTTTGTGTACGAATATGTGTTCGATATGGATATGCTCTATTTCTTTACATATGGATATATATTTTGAGGATCATATTATCCCAATTCCTTTGTCTGAATTTAAAGAAGATAAAGAGTTTGAGTAACATAGCTATTCATTCAAAATGCTTCTTATTTTTTGTGTTCTAGGTGTTTCTCTAATCTTAAAAAGAATATTAGTATATGGCTTCGAAATTGTTGTCCATTCTGAATCCAGCTTCATTGGTGGTCAAAGTGTATAAATTTTAGAGAAATCTTTGATACACAAGCTTGTGTAAATTTTAGTTTACACAAGCGTTTAAAATTTAGGGTTTATGGGTTTAGTTTAGGGTTTAGGAGTGTTGTAGGGTTTAAAATTTAGGATTTAAGGTTAGAGATTTAGATTCTAGATTATATGCTTTAAATACGAACGGCTGTATAATTTTTGTACACATGTTGTGTATCAAAATATAACCCTAAATTTTATCCCTTTTCAGCCAAAGTCAAACTGATCCTTATCTCTTAACTTTTTGGTTTTACTATTACTCCCGATGAGTGTACAATGATGCTCCCCCTCTTTATTATTTTCTGAGGTTAGATATTTAATCATGTTGCAATTCGACATTGACATACATGTCGAGGTCTCACTTGTGAATGTAAGGTCTAGTTTAAATGCTACAGTCATCTTGATGTACCACTGTACCATAAACACAGTCAAATTTAGCCTAGGGATAGGCATACGAGAACCAATAGGACAATGGTGCTAAATTCCTTCCATTTTTGAATTTTCAGTGTATGTTTCCAAATATCAGAAGGTTCAACTTTAGGAGCGAAAGAATTTCTTGAGGAATTTATAAGCAAGTGGAGATACGTGGATGAACATTACTATGTCATTGCTAGTGCTGAAAGAAGTTTGAATTTCAAGGAAGGAAGTGATAGCTATTTTGTCTTGGGAGCTGATAAGTATATTCAAGTTGTTGAGCTGTATGCTGTCATGCTTCTTGGAAAAGTTTCCAGTGATGCCAATCTTGCAATCTCTTGGGTTGAGCAAGCTGCTTTGCCAGAGAAAAACCGACAGGTAATATATGTTAAGCAGAATTTTCTGTCTTGGTCCACCGTTAGATTGAGTTGTTTGCCTTTTCTGTCTTGGTCCGCTGTTAGATTTAGTCATTTGCTGGACATGATGTTGAATGTGCTTGATTTTTATTCATTATGTGGGATATATACGAGTATTGCACCGACTTGCTATCTTTTTATGTATTATTCTAGGAACTTTTGAGAAGATTGCACTCCCTATATTCCACAAAGGTAACTCATTTATCACAAGGCTCCTTGTCACATTCGCCTCAAGCAAACTATGAATCTCATTCTTCTGCTAAGGGGCCAAATGTGCCTGAGGGGACACCAAGAGGTTTAAAGGGCAGCTACCTAATTAATGGAGAGAAAGATTCAAAGCAGTCCAATCTGAAACTGTACAGACAATCACGTGGCCTTTTATCTTGGTTTCGTAATATCACTTTGAAGTTTGGTAATCATCAGATGGTCATATCGAATGGTAAAATTTTGATAGCCTGTCTGTTCCTTTTCTCATATTACATCATTCGGAGGAAAGGAGTTTCTTTATGGAGGTAAGTTTGTCTTCTTGTTTTTCATGCATGCCTTAGATGTCGTCATGTCGATATCAGTAACTTGAATAGATTCGTGGTTTACCTTTTTGCTTTATATCAGAGGCCACTTGACTCTTAAGTCATGTCAATTATTTCTCATAATTTTGAATTACACAAGGATAGAATTGCGTATGTTCAATTACCATGTTAAATTGTTTTTAAGTCAATTATAACTCTTCAAAATTCCCTGAATCGAAATGCCATTTAACTCTTTACCCTCTAATAGTTGTTCATAACCTTTAATGGTTGAAGCATGCTTAATGTTCTTAATTACCCTGAAAAATATTGTATGTATCTGCAGTCCTGCATTCTCAGTTCAATATATTCAGTTTAACAAAAATTGATTGAGGAAAAACAGACCGAAAATTCTATATGATGCCGTCAGGGATGGAGCCACTCTTTGGTTGGAACCCCTCCCAAATTTTTTGGTACAACAGAATTTTAGATTTTCTAGTTTAAATATTAGTCAAATAAGGTATTTGCCCCTCCTAATTTTTAGATTTAACTACTTCATTGATCCTTAGACCCTCCCAATATTTAATCCTAGCTTCGTCCCTGGGTGCCGTAACAAGTGGCTAGCACTTTTAGGTTAGAAAATGATGAATGCGTGTTTTGTAGAGAAAGGGGAATATAAATCCATATATATACACGATTTATACATTTGTTGTTGTTGTTTATAGGCTTGTTAAGAGACAAGCATTGTTTGTGAAGAAGTCTGTGGTGGACTTGTGGGAACTTGCATTTTCGTTCCAAGTAAACCCTCTCGCTGCTATTCAACCATTGACGGCTGCGAGCTAATGAGCCGAGACCAGTCGAGACGGATATCGGTCGAAAGTTTCAACCACTGCTCCTGCAACTTAGCTGTTACTTCACATTCAATTGTCTTCTGCTGATTATATCTCACACTCCATACATGCATTGTTTGTTATCTTAGTTTCTTACCAGATGTTTAGCTTCTACTTGATGCAAGTGTAACGGACTTTAGTCTTTTCAATTTAAAAGAAAAAATACATAGCTCTATGTCATGTTTAATTATTACATATACAAACAATTAAATATATTTTTATCTAATAAGGAAACTAATTAGATTTTTTAAGGGTTTAGAATTTAGAGTTTATTATTTATAGTTTAAGATTTAGAATTTTATGGTTAAAGTTTTAAGGTTTAAATAGGAAGGATTGTGTATTTTTTTTTTGAACAGTTTGTGTATCAAAATATAATCATGTTTTTAACTCGTTAATAGGGCCGTCCATGAGGCAGGGCAGTAAGGGGCTAAGGGCACCTGTTTAGGATCCATCATCCATAATTAAAAATAAATAAAAAGTTGTTTGAAATTTAATTATGTATTAGTGGAGCCACCACCCCTAATTAAATATAAATAATTATTGAAATTTATTTAGTCTAGTTATTAATGGGTTCTAGGGTCTATAAATGAATGATAGTTTAATTTTTTCTAATATTTTTATTAGTGTCTATTTTTGCATTACTTGTTATTAGATGGTTTTATTTTGAAGTTCAATTTGTCCAGTACTTGTAGTTTAGGGGTTTAATTTTTTATTATTAAGTGTATACTCTTATAATTTATTTAATTTTTCAAAATTTATTATTAGAGATTTATTTTTCCTAATACTTATTATTATGAGTATTTTTTTCTCAATATTTATTATTAGTTACATACTCTTAAGTTTTATTTTGTTAATACTTATTATTAGAAGTTTAGTTTTTAAATTCGCCACCAAACTTTTAAGAACGAACCTGCCCATTAGTTTTACCTTTTAAAGAGAACATCATCGACAAAGGGATTAATCATTGTTACTAGTAACGACTATTAGGTATTCAATGATAAAAGTGTAATTTAATAGTTTTATATATATTAAAATGAAAAAAATTAATACATAGGCAGTGTAAACTTTAATTTATACGTGCATTTTAATTTTAGGGGTTAAGATTTTAGTTTAGGGGTTTATGTTGTAAGGTTTATAATTTAACGTTAATGTTTAGAATTTAGGGTTTAAGGTTTAGTTTTTCAGGGTTAGAGTTAGGAATTTAGGATTTAAGTTTTATAGTGTAAATATGCAACTTTGTGTAAAATTAGTTTTGCACAACATGTGTATCAAAATTCTACCCTTATTAAAATGCCTTTTAAATAGTAACACATAAATAATAAAAAAATATTCACGTTAATTTAAAAGTTAGTTGGTTAATTCATATCAAGTACTATAAAAATCTATCACAAAATTATTTATTTAATTTAATTTATTAGCTATTAAAATTCAGGTTGGTGCGTATAGACATTATAGATATTGATATATGAAAAGGTTTTGATGTAACAATTATTCTTAAGACCTAGCCGCAAAATTTGCTCTCTTTTTTTCTTGGACCGCCGGCACATTAATTTTAGTGTTAGTTCTAAATTATTGATAATATTTTCTATCTTTCGAGTTATTATATTTTGTTTTATTTTTTAATAAAAAATTATATCTTTGTGGTATCTATTTTTCGGTTTATTGACACGTATTTTATACTTTTTGATCTCTTTTAATCGTGTGCGCTCATTGTAATTTAAATATTTTTATTTTAATAAATTTAGCGATTTTTATAAAAAATATTCTCGAGACAATAATTAATATACAAACACAATATAATATCGGTTTTTAATTTGAGTTAACCCTAAACCCCATATTAAAGATAGCTGCCAAACCCTACGTCACTAGTTTGCCGCTTAATTGCTGACAAATGAAAGAATAACAAAAATATATATATATATACTGGTTCTAGTCCTTCAGTACAATAAATTTAAAATTTAATCATTTATTTTCAAAATGTTATCGGTGGTTCTTTATTATTCATATTATTAATTGCTGCCGTTTGATAATGTGGATTTTACAGAAACATGATAATGTGAAAATTCAGTTATTTGTGTGATACATAGTAAATTCACATATCAGCTTATAATTTAAAACTTATTTCTTTAAAAAAATATATCATTATTTTAATTATAATTAACAAATATTTGAACTATTCCTTTAAATTTTATCCTTAACTATCCCTATAACATTATAAAATGTTGTTTCAATTAAAAAAACAAAACAAAATTAAACCCAACAAGTGATGTCAATGAAAAAACGAATGTTGTTCATATTAAGAGACCCGAGTTCAATCGCTTTGTCTGCAAGATTAATAATGTGTAATTATATATGAACAAATACTATCTTATAATTACTTTTAAAAAAATTTGTACACACAAAGCCTCAAACTCAAAATCGATACCAAACTAATTAGCACTTGAACTAATTTATTGGTTAAAAGCTCTCTGGTTAATAAAACAAAACTAAATTATTTTAATTTTATTCGTACAAAATTATATTTATGTCTGATTTCAAATCTGAATACAGAAACACGATACGGAACACCGAATGCGTTTATTTTTGCCACATAGACCAATGTCATGTGGCAATGTGTTTGTACCGACCTTTTCTTCTCAAAAGCCAAAAATCCTTCTTTTCCCGAGCTCATGTAAACCCATCAATGGAGGCCACCATCTCTCCCAACAAGCCAGTTTTCTCTTCATGTCCCACCAAAGAACCCAACACAGTCAAATAAGCCAATCAAACTTCAGCTCGGCAACACCTTTTATTCACAAACAATTGTCCTTTTTCTCCTTAGGTTTTACTTCAAAAACTGCACCGGAAAGTTCATTCCAAGAAACCCAATCACGTTTCTTCTTCGGTTTGATTAGTTTGACAAATGGGCATCCTTTGAATTGTCTGAATAATCGCAGGAAAACTTTCTGGGATTTGGGTAAGAGCTCTTTTGTTATTTCAATGTCTAGTTTCGTGCAATCGGATGATGTTAAACAGCGTGTAGTTGTTGCATTGAAACTGTTTGATTTTATTCCTCTTAGAGGAATATTTGCTTCATGTTCGAGCTTATACTGTTATATACAACTGTTCTGCATTGCCTAAAGGCAGTCTCCTTGTTTGAGATAATGGAGGAGATAGGCATTTCTACTGTTTTAGTCACTTATAATGTGATGCTTGATGAATTTACTTGTAGTGTTGTGACATAACATTGAAAAAAATTAAGATACTCGATTTAGATTAATTCGATTTAAAATCAATTCGACTCACTCGATTAATAAGACTTCATGAGGTTTTATCCACTTTTAAAAGAAATGGAAGATGATAACTGCTCGGCGGACTCTATAACTTGTGAGCTTGTAGCTGCTTTTACAATGGCGGGATTTATGTGGTAAGATGTCACACGGTTTACACCAACTTACAAGCAGATATAAGAATAAGGGTAAAACTAGTTATTTTGAATAAGAAATTGAAGCTGATTTTGAAGATGCAACGACTTTTTGAATGCGATTCAGACATTTTGAGATCGAGAAGTTTTGTTATGGATTGATCGATTGTCAAAAATTTTTTCTAACGCTTTTTGAAACGTCTTAATAAAACATCAAGAATTCAAGATATACTCATTTTTAACAAAAACAATGCAGTTAAAAAATTTCCATACAAATTCAATACGAAAATTTTGAATTATTCTGAATTTTTAATAATTTTATTAATTATTCATAATAATTCAAAAATCTCGTATTAAATTCTTATGAAATTTTCTGATTGTGTTGTTCTCTCTAAAAATGTGTGTATTTTGAGTTTTCAACGCTTGATTGAGACATTTTAAATGTGTTGAAAATGTAATTAACAAACGACACATCTCGATTTAAAAATATCTTAAACTCATTTAAAAAGTTGTTACAAGTCGACTGGTATTTTAACTTTTAAAAACAACTTTAATTTTCTGTTCAAAATTATTGTTTGTTTCTATCTATTCAGTCTTATGATTTTTGTCAATAACAGACGATCTATTAAACCTCATGGTTTCCTTGAAGATAGTGCTAATACTTGTCTCTCACAGAGATGTCATCTCTAACACATGTCGATTCAGAACCAAATGCTGTCGGCAAATAGGGTATGCAAAAAAAATAGATTTGATCTGTTTATCTGAAGATCTTATTTGATTTTTTTTTTATATTTAATCTGTTTTTTATTTTTCGGATGATTGAGATCGGGTACGGATAGTAATTTTACATTCGGATCAAGTATCTAAAAATTCAAAATTTTTATGTATATGAATCTTATTATTTTAATATTTTTATATGTTATATATGAAAAATTGAAATTTCTATGGATACAAGTCTTGTTATATTCAATAATTTGTTGCTTGTTATTTCGAAAATCCAAAATTTTTATGAATATGACCGCCAAACTCAAAAATATACTTAAATCAAGTCAGAATTTCAGATATCCGAATATTTGATCCGAAAATCAGATATTCGAATCCGATTTTTCGGATCAGATACGGATTACTAATTTGCCGATCCAAAAATTTTAGATATTTGAAATTTCTGATTCGATCCAAAATGCACGTTCCTATTGACAAATGCCCATAGTAAAACTAGATGTGGCACTAATTATATTCAGTGACGAAACTAAGATTAAACATTCAAAGGAAAAGTATTTATCAAGTTTTTATAAAAATCGAAAAAATAAATATTTTATTTGACTAACATTTAAACTAAAACTGATATAAAATATTATTATACCAAGATTTTAAAAAAGACGACAACCCCTCCGATCCGCTATACGTCTCCATCCATAATTTCTCGCATCTAATATACAACTCCGCCCATAATTTCTTTCATCCAATATACAACTCCGTCTATGATTATATTATATGGAAGATGATAGTTTTTACGTGAAACGAACTTGTGTGTTTGAGCATAATAGAGACACATTCAATCCAACAATTAAGAGTGTTCAATCTGTTGGTTTGATTAACCGATCAAACTGAACTACCAAAAATTTATTAACTAATTTTTTTTCTTATTAACCATTATTCGAACCGAAATTTTTCAAATTTTTTTAACTGAACGAAAAAAAATCGGTTAATTCCGTCCATTTTTGAAATAACCAAATTTTTTATATAATTTTGGTAAACTACACAAATGATCACTAAACTATGTTAAAATGACCTTTTTAGTCACTGAATTTTATAAGTTATAAAACAACCATTAAACTTATCGAACTATTACAAAATGGTCATTGATTCATTGCACATTATAAATTATTAATAAATATTAAAAAGTTTAATGATTATTTTATGCTAATTTGATAAAGTTTAATGACCATTTTATAATGTATCAAAAAAAGTAATGATCGTCATATATATTTTAAATGTTCAATGACTAAAAATAAATAAATATATATATATAATATAAAAATTTCGGTTAATTAACCAATTTCGAACCGAGTTAACAGATAACCAAAGTTTGAAAAAAATCTTTAATCGTTAACCGATCTAACATAAAGTTAACCGACCGATTAACAAAAAAAAATTGGTTCGATCGGTTAATTCGGTTAAAACTAAAGTTTGAACACCCCTACCAACAATGTATACGAGTTTACAAATGTTAAAAACATACTTATATCCTGAGACGGACGTAAAACTTTATGTTAGAGGACGAATCTATAAAATTCTAAGAGGACGAACTTATAAAATTTTAGAATGACAAAAATAGATTTTTAATAAAAAATATAAAAACTTTTAAAAACTTTTTAAATTATATATGAAGCTTAAATTTTAGGATGATCGCCCCTAGCCCCTCGGTCCATCCCGACTTATATCCGACATTTATAAATCTGTCATGGTCCTGCTGCGCTGAACTTTAGATGTTATGGACATTAGAGAGAGCACTCGAGGAATTACACGAGAATGGACACACAGATTGAATTGGATTTGTTCAATTCGATGCTATCGACCTTGTCCAAGAATATGTAAGAAAATGGCCCATGATTCGAATTCTCTTTGAAATAAAATTCGAGTTTAAAATGAGACTCAAAGAACTTTAACAACTTAAAATTTAAGTAATTTATTGATCAATTTTCAAATTCGAGTTGAGTCATTCAACTTTGCTTGATATATGTATATCATATATGAAAAATATAAATAAATATATATGTACATCGTATATAGTTATAAAAAGTCATTTAAAATAAAATCAATCATAACCATAACATTAAAAATATTTACAATTATATTTGAGTAGAAACTTAAACAACTAAACATAAACATAAACACTTAAATAACAAAATTTAAATAAAATTCAAATTATAAAATATGACTTTCAATTTAGGCTCCGTTCATTAGCATTTTTTTAAGTGATTTTCATTGGATTAGTGCGTTTGCACTAATTTTTTTTACCGAACAACCAATTTTTGGCTAAAGAAAAAGCTGCCCAAACCAGCTTAATGGCCAAACGCTGAAGCTAGATTTTCTTAGCTTTTAGCTTTTAAAGTTAGCTTTTCGAAGTAAATTATTTTTTTTACCTTTAATTTCTTTTATACCGATCTCATTATTTTTTATCTTCTTATTTTAATACCCTCAATAATTTTAATATACAAAAATAACACTAATATTAATATTGACATATTAAAATAATAGTAATGCAGTCAAATAATATTTTTTGGTTTAATCACCAATATTCGACCCATTGGGTGACTAATTCGAATAGAGTATTGCAAAGGCTCATTATGGGTCGACCCTTCCAATATAATTTGCTCAATACGTCAGGATTTAAACCTCTGACATTGCTTAAGGGATATAGTGTCTCATCTCCCTAGACCAAGTGGTTGTTGGTAATATACCCAAATAATATTAACAGTAAATATGAAATATATTGAATTATTATATTAAATATTAAATTACTATACAAAATATAATAAATTAATTAATATTGTATTTTTATTTAAAATATTAAATATTAGTAATAAATATGAAATATATTCGAACCTCTGACCTTACGTTCATTTTTTTTTACTTTACACTATCATATATAAAATATACATTTTATTCATTTAAAAGTACTTTTTAACAACAATGCCAAACACTGAAAATTTACATATAGATTTTTAAAATCATTTTTCAAAATCACTTTTGACAACACTTTTAAAAGTATTTTTTAAAAGCAATGCCAAACTAAACCTTAATTAATTAAGATATTTTTACTCCTACTTCCATTTATTTGTACAGTTTTTAGTATTTTTATTTGATTACATGCTATATCTATTCATTAATTTTACACATTATAAAACCGAACTATTTAAACCGAAATCACCCGAAGTTAATATTTTTCTTTTTCACTTAGACAACTTAAAGTGTTTCATTTATGTATAAAGTTAAAAGGGTGAAATTAACTAGGTATGTGCTACCTACCTGGTTTGGTAGGTTCAGACTATCTAAATTAATTTTGATTTGATTCAAATTAAGTATTTATATTATTATAAAATATCTTATTTAAATTTAATTGTAATATATATGAACTCAACAAGCTGCTCTAGTAAAAAAGATAATGATGTTTATTTAGGAGATACATGTTTAAGAATCTGTATACATATGTTGTCAAAGAATTAAGAAAAAATACGAACAAATGCTATCATATAATACACTATATTAAAAAAGTATAACATATACATGTATTATGATTAATTCCACCAAACTCCCTCAATTGTCACTCAAATTTTAAATCAGTCCTTAAACAAACAGTAAACATTTTAATTGATTCCTCAATAAATAACATCGTTATGGATCAATTGTTAAACACATATTTATCTACTATATATGAACAATAACAAAATTAGGACCAGGCAATGGAAATGAATAAATTGTCTAGAGACTTAAGAAGCATTTAAGTCATAAAAAAACTTGAGGATAAATACTTAATTTTGCATAAAGTTTGAACTATCATGTGTTAAAATTGAATTAAACCAAAAATGTTACTCGTTTGGATCCTTCCCATTAAAAGAATAGTTTTTGTACACGTACATAAACAATTTGGATTTGTCCTGTTAAAATAAAAATAGACTATGTAAAAAAAATTTAAAATTTTATTTTTTAAGGGCATCAAAAGTCCTTATTTTTTTGAAAAAAATTTAATTAAACTCCTTATTTTTCTTGCATTTAATCAAGCTTTCATACTCTCAAATTTTATCAAATTACTGTTTTGACTAACATTGACAGTTAAATTTAATAATTTATTAAATTAATTAGTACAAGGTCATATTACAATATTGTCACTTCCCATTTTAAATTTTTTATTTTATTTTAAAAATTCTTTAAAAGTTATAAAAAATTTAAAATATTTTATAAAAATTATAAAAAGTAATTTTCTAACAATTATGTAAATAACACATGATAAAACTGTAGTGTATCATATAACAATAAATATTTAAAAAACATATAAAAAATTAAATATTTTAATTAATTAAAAAATCTTAATTAATTTAATTTATTAATTTGAGTATTTAATTACGTGTTAAAAAATTGTAGGCCCTAAAAAAACCCATAAAAGAGAAAAGTATTTTTTGTTAAATTAAAATAATTATATTTTTAAAATAAATATTAATTTTAAACTCATAAAAAATAGAACTAACATAATTTTTTTCTACTCGATCAAGTAATAGATCTGTCCAGACAGATCTTTTGACACAAAGCAGAAAAAAGAAGGCGGTGACAGAGGAGTGCACAAAACTATATGTACAACCCTTTCTCTTTCTTTCCCCTTCCTCTTTTACTTTGGCCTTTAGTTTAACAAATTTCCTCAAAAAAACACATTGCTCACCACCGCTCAAAATATCTCTGAAAACCGCTTTCCCATCATCTCCAATTCTCTTCATTACCCCCTTTGTTCATCAGCTTCCATGGGTTTTCCCCCTGGTTTAAGCCCTTCTTAGATACGCGTGTGTATACATACATATAGATGGAGTGGGATAGTAATTCCGATCTGAGTGGGGACGAAGACGAGGGCTTCGTGTTCAACGACGGCGACCCACTTCCTTTCCCTGTCCAAAACTTGCTTCAAACGGCTCCTTGTGGCTTTGTCGTCACCGATGCCATCGAACCCGACCACCCCATCGTTTATGTCAACACCGTCTTCGAGATGGTTACTGGGTATCGCGCCGAGGAGGTTATTGGCCGCAATTGGTTAGTTCTTTTATTGGTTTTGGCTTGCTTAGATTAGGTTGGTTTAGAATTGTTACTGGTTTTTGTTCTCTTCGTTTTTGGCGGTGTATTACTTGAGATTTGGAATGGTTATTGGTTTATAAGTTTTGTTTTCTGGGTAGTATATGGAATGAGAACAGATTACAATGTGTTTTTGGTCTCTGGGTCATGAAATTTTATTGGATGATGAAAAGTTGAAAACCCTTATTGAAATTTCCTTTCTTTTTTGTTTAATTACTACCATTTAGGGGGGGGGGGTTAGTTGTGCAGTAAGATTTTCGAGTATATTCGAGATAGGAAGTGTTAATTTTCCTTTTTTAGCATTTCTGCAAGAGAAAGCAAAAATTGCTTTGCAGTTTAATGAATTTAGATTTGGGAATCCCCTTTTGAAGCTTCCGTACAAGTTTTTTTGGGTTAAGATAAACTGTTTCATGCACTCTAAACATTTTTGTTGCTCGAATTCTTCATTTTGCTTCTAGTAATGTACCCAACCACGTGGGAAAACTTAAAGAAAGTTGAACACTCCCATGTGAACTTGCAATGGAATCAAGTAATGTACCTAAACATGTACATCATATCAATCGTGCAGTGAATCCCCGAATTATCTATCCCAAACTAACTTAAAATTAATGTTGGTGGAATTGATTTCCTTAACTTATAATGTTTGAAATGTTGCAAAGTAGAAGTTAACTAGGAAGTACTCTGCTGTGGGGGATTTCTGGCGTGAACTTTGTGTTCCTTATATACTTGGTATCTGCCATAATTCACCAGAATGTTCTGTAGTCTTAGTAAGAAAGGGAAGGGTTAAGGATTCACCCGGCGTGAGATATCACATTGCAAGGATTCCTGGATGCTGTCTTAGTAAAGGACTGTCAACAAAATGAGATGTTGGGTTACGTCTAGTAGAGCAGGTTTGCATAAGCTAGAAACAGAATCTGCAACTTGATTGAATCAGATTTTTTATGGGTCTGTGTGCGTGTTCTTGTTTAGCTTCTTGGTAGGATGAGGGATTGGAATTGGGGTGGTGGCAATATCCTGTTGATTTATCCACATATTGGTTTCAAACTTCATCTTGATTGTGTTGGGCTTTCAAGCTCGAAATTCATAGTATATGTTGACAATAAAGGTTACTGCTCAAGGGGGCATCTTTAGCTTTTATATAATATTTGCTGTTGTTACTTTCTAAAGAAACTACCCATCAATGTTAACTGTTAAGGCATCATAATAGAGCGTTCTTGCTTTAAATAATAATTCTTTAAGTGGGATGCATTCCTGAATCATACCGATCAGAAAAGAACTGAAATGTTCAATGTTTCTGATATCTGTAAGCTAAATTTCACATTGTATTGACTAAAGATTTCAGTTTTTACCCAATATACATGTATTTATTACAATGATGAGATGAAGAAACGATTCTATGCTATCTGTTTTCTTTGGCATCGTGGATGATATCTTCCTCTATTTCATTAGCTCTCTCTAAATGACCCCCCCCCCCCCAAAAAAAAAAAAGCATTGTTTCTTCTGTTTGCTGCATTGAGCTTAGTTTATTGGACTATGGTGGTAAGAAATTTGGATACGATAATCATTCTACAATCTCACTTCCCTATCCATATATTTATATGTTGAAGCTTATATGAAGGGAGACGGGAGCAAAATATGATATTGGGACCATAGCTACATCGTTCTAACTGGCTTCTATTGCGCAGCTTATAAAGTTGATGCAGTGCATTCTAGAAATTTAGGAATGCATCATAAAGTTATGTAATATGATGGAAGACTTCTTGCTAGTGGTAGATGAGAGATTTAGGAATGCATCATAAAGTTATGTAATATGATGGAAGACTTTTTGCTAGTGGTAGATGAGACTCTGTTTCGTTAATGCTTCAAAACTATCTTGATAGTGTCATATGAGACTCATTGTCATGCTTGCTTGAGGAATCATATTGATGTGGTGAAACATATTTTTTTTAAAATTTGGTCAACCTCTCATGATTGACATAATGTGGATCTTGTACAAGAGCGCCCTCTGGTGAATAGGAATTTAGCTCGGGTTTTGGGATGTAAAAGGGAAATCTCTTGGGGCTTGATATTGAAAGCTTAAAATGCCTGTGGTTGATATTCACTCCTACTCGGCAAATTTGAAAGAAAAAAAAAACTGTCTTTCTACTTGTCAACCTGGAACTGATGGTTTTCTGGACAATTTTTATAAAAATGAAACAGAAAAATCCTTAAATTTAAAGTTATTTTGATAGTTGGGTGATGAGTTTTTAGAGATGTCTCTTGACAAGGAGAACTTTCCGTTTTTCTTGTTGAATTATCAGCAAGTCTCTGAGCCTATTATTATTGAATCTTTATTTATTTTTTGCATATCTTAGCTACTGCTTAGTTAAATATATCTTTTAAAATGTGTTGGTTCTATGCTAAAATTGGATGGACTTAATGAACCAATCGACTTCTGGTTAATTTCTACTTTGTTGTTGCTGAGGTATCTAAAGTTGCATATCTGTTTATGCCAGTAATTTTATGCTTATTGGTCGCAACTGCACAATTGTACAAGGGTGGAGTTAATGGTGATAGCTATATATTTTGTTGTAATTCCACTTATATAGGTCTTTTGAAAGCTCATACCCCCTTCTAGCCCCTTTTGTTCTCGCATATCGCCTACCTACTCCTCTTCTCATAGATTGCCTTAGTTACTTTGGATCATCATGAAATTTTTTGCTTATTGTTCCTGGTTACTTCAGTTATGCTCCTTACTATCCTTAAAATTTCTTGTGGAAAGAGAAATAATATTTAATGTTCATCTTGTGACAAGTTCTGCGCTGTTCTGATATCTGTGTGATTTTGTTTCAGCCGTTTCTTACAGTATAGAGGGCCATTTGCAAAAAGACGACATCCTTTGGTAGATTCCTCCGTAGTTTCAGAGATGCGGAGATGCCTTGTGGAGGGCATTGAATTCCAAGACGAGTTGTTGAACTTTAAAAAGGACGGGACTCCTTTGATGAACAAACTGCGTCTTACTCCTATATATGGAGATGATGCAATAATTACTCATGTTATTGGGATCCAGTTCTTCACGGAAGTGAACATTGATCTAGGTCCAGTGTCTGCATCTTCAATAAAGCAATCTATGAAGTCATCCGACCATTCTAGTTCTGGTTATGCTGCTTTTCGGCCTGTTGTGGTTGGGGACCGACAAGTCTGTCGTGGGTTTTGCGGGATACTGCAATTGAGCGATGAGGTATTATCTCTCAAGATACTTTCACAACTAACTCCAAGAGACATTGCATCTGTTGGTTCTGTCTGTAGGCGGCTAAATGACCTGACAAAAAATGAGGATCTTTGGCGGATGGTCTGTCAAAATGCTTGGGGTTGTGAAACTACGCTTGTTTTAGAGACGGTCTCTGGTGCAAAAAGACTTGGGTGGGGTAGGCTGGCAAGGGAATTGACCACTCTTGAAGCAGCTGCATGGAGGAAGCTTACTGTTGGAGGGGCTGTTGAACCTTCAAGGTGTAACTTTAGTGCGTGTGCTGTTGGGAACCGAGTTGTACTTTTTGGTGGTGAAGGAGTAAATATGCAACCGATGAATGACACCTTTGTATTGGATCTAAATTCCAGCAACCCGGAGTGGCAACATGTCCAAGTGAGCTCTCCTCCACCTGGTCGTTGGGGTCATACACTTTCTTGTGTGAATGGGTCTCATCTGGTGGTATTTGGTGGCTGTGGAAGGCAGGGCCTGCTCAATGATGTTTTCGTGCTAGATTTGGATGCAAAGCCTCCAACCTGGCGAGAGATCTCAGGATTGGCTCCTCCACTTCCAAGATCATGGCACAGCTCCTGCACACTTGATGGAACCAAGCTCATAGTTTCTGGTGGTTGTGCAGATTCCGGAGTACTTCTTAGTGACACTTTCCTGCTTGATCTTTCAATAGAGAAACCTGTCTGGAGAGAGATACCAGTAGCATGGACCCCACCTTCTCGTCTGGGTCACACACTGTCAGTATATGGTGGTCGGAAAATATTGATGTTTGGAGGTCTAGCTAAGAGTGGTCCTCTCCGGTTTCGTTCTAGTGATGTCTTCACACTGGATTTAAGTGAGGAGGAACCGTGTTGGAGATGTGTAACTGGTAGTGGCATGCCTGGTGCTGGAAATCCAGGGGGAATAGCTCCACCTCCAAGACTTGATCATGTTGCTGTGAGCCTTCCCGGTGGAAGAATTCTCATCTTTGGCGGGTCTGTTGCTGGTCTTCACTCTGCTTCCCAACTGTATCTCCTGGACCCAACCGATGAAAAACCTACATGGAGGATACTGAATGTGCCCGGGCTGCCTCCTAGGTTTGCTTGGGGGCATAGCACTTGTGTTGTCGGTGGAACAAGAGCTATCGTACTCGGTGGTCAAACAGGCGAGGAGTGGATGCTAACTGAGCTCCACGAACTATCGCTGGCAAGTAATGTTGTCTGATTACCCAGTCATGACTAAAAGATGATTCTGCAGATGCATATAATCCGTGTTGTAAAGGAGTCTCGGCTCAAAAAAGAGCCGACCCCACAAGATGAGACAGAATTCTGAGAACAAACTGGATTTGTTAACATCCTTGGAAAATAACAATCCTGACAAACAATTCTTCTGGTCATGTGACGCATGTTCATGTACCGAGGTAGTTCCGGTCCGGCTGTCTGGCTCGGGGCAAAACTCGGAAACGAGTGGCTTGAAACATGTTTGGTTTTTTGTAAGGTTTGGTATGAACCGTCTAACAATGCTCACAATGGTTTATTCTTGCTTCTCAGGATGCTAGTATTTACTGAAACATGCTTTGGCAATTTATATATATGTATTTGTAGGCTATGTAAGTAAAAACAAAGAATGTTGTATGTTTATAGTAGATTTGAGCTTTTGGATTTATTATTTTCTCTTAATCTGGCTAATTATTTTATATTTAATTCGATAATAACACTGGATTATTCTTTTCCAAATTAAAACTATAGGAATATTTTTTAAAATAAATTGAGTTATAAGATGACTCTAACTAATATATGTATATTGCACATGCATGAAAAATATATGTATATCTTCTATGGGTATAGAACATAATATTATAAATATTTATAATTAAATTTTAAAAGATATTTGAATAATTTAACTTGATTTAATCTGGATTATATATTTTAGATTTAATTTTTAACTGCATCCTTCTTCTAGAATGAGACATACACAATAAGATTTAAATTAGAATAAATTAAATACGCAATAAGATTTAAATCGGAATAAATTAAATCAAAATGTATATATATATATATATATATATATATATATGATATTCAAACTTAAATTTGTAATAATAATTGGCAACAATCAAAGTTTTAGCTATTGTAAAGTGGAAGGATTAAATTTGTAATTAAACCAAATATATTAAACAGTGAAAGTACAATAAATGAAAAGGCACAAATTAAAAACTGCATCTGTTCTTCCCGGCTTTGTGACACTGACACTCTTCTTCTCAGCTTTACTTTTCCTTTCCCTTTATCAGAATGCTGATCAAAAGAGATTCGTCGATTCCGCCTCCGATGATCGGCAAGATCGGACCTTACACCGTCTTCATCACCCCTCCTTCCACCCCTTCTCCCGCTGAACCCCCTGTTTTTCAATCTCCCACCAAGGCGGCGGCGGCGGCGCCTTCTCCTCCCACTCCTCCTCCCGTACAACCGCCGCCCCAGCAGTTCGAAAAGTCTCTTCTTGCTTCTGAATCATACTCCGATGGCTCCTTTCTGGGTTTCTTCAAAGACGCTGCCTTTAAACTCCAAAACGGTATCTACTTTTTTTAACTTCTCTCTTTTCACTTTATTTATAGAAAAAATTTCTGGGTTTAAAATCATAAAAATAATTAACCTTTTCTCTGTTATTTTCAAGTTTAAAAGAGAATCGAATTGGGTTTATCTATGGAAGCTTGAGAAACAGCTCAATTATGTTCACACCAACACAGTGAACAAAGGAAATCATTGGTTTTTTTTGTTTGTTTTTCAGCTCATTCAAGCTTGGATGATCATTTAGTCCGCTGGTTTGGTTTAAATCAATCTAAGTATCAATGGGCATTGGATGATTATTACGAGAGCAAGGGATTGGTAAGTGTTTATAGATTTTCTTTTGATGATTCCTTTTCTCGGGAATATTTTAAGTTTTAAACTCTTTTGATGATGTTTTTTCTCGGGAAAATTTAAGTTTCCAGATCATAACTTTTAAGCTCCTTTTAAGTTGATATTATGGCTACGTTTGGTGTAATCAAAGTACTGCTGAAGTTACTTGTGTAGTAGCTTATAAGCAATTGCTTGTTTTGGTATGAACAATGATATGTCTTACATTATAATATTGGCATACACATAACATTTGACACTCTTGGACTCGTATCCAACACGACTGCTCGAACCGAAGTGGCATGGTTTTGAAGCATTACTCGAATTAGTATATGATTTTATATGATTTGCTTAATGTCTAAAGGTGATTAGGCTTATTGAAATGCATGCTTTGTAGTTATACTTCGGAGATGTACCATGGAAGCAACATCGATGTCTTGATGCGAAAAGCTGTTCATATTATTGTTTTCACCATGTTAAGTTTACTTCTCGTCGTTTCCGTCACAGCTACACAATGCTTAGGATATTGACATCGTTCGCATCCTTTTTATTTCAGGAAAAGGAAGGTAAAGTGAAAGATATATCAAGCAAAGTACAGAGTGTGTAGCATACTCGTCCTGGTATCCGTTCTCGAATTTATTTATATATGTAGTGTGGATGTCCCAAATCTTGATCGCCATGGAATTTTCTGTTTCTGCAGAAATTTCACCTGGTTGTTGTGGCAGAATGACATCCGGATTTGCGAAGGCAACTTTATTGAAGTCTCGGGATCGGATTGTATGCGCTTCTCTTCCTTGTGCTAAAGTAGCTAACTGAGCTTGTTTGTTTGTATTAGGGTAGGAATTGTGTAACATACTAATATCCTTTACCTAGTCAATCTCTAGCATAGAGATTGCTATATGCTGTGGAGGACGTACTCTGTTATGTGTTGTTATTCTATTGAAAGCATTGTTTTGCTGCCCTAGTTTCTCATTCGCGTGTGTGTATGTCTATGCATACGGGCAATCAAGACAATAATCCAATGACTGGGAACACGAGCAAGAACGAAAGGGAGAGCGGACTCACACGCGAGTGGTCTCGTTTGCATTGGGTCGGTTTAGTCAGTTTGAATAATGTCCTAATATAATCAAAACCACATTCAATTAGTAATTGCATCATCAATTAAATCCAATACCAAGAGTGATGTATATATGTATGTATGAAACTGAAACACCATTGGAATAACTTAAAACCTTAGTGAAAGAGCCAACATGTGTTTAATGAAAGGATAAGATAATTCTGGGATTCTTACATGATCATAACAATCACAAAAGCAGCTAATGGTGAAATGTAAAATATCATTGACAGTAATGTAATGGGTTTAAAGAATTATTGTTGACATCAACCTTAATCCAGTTTGTGCTCGGAAATGAACCATTCATGTCAATGCCAAAGCTTCATGCAAAAGCCTGCCGATACAACGGATGATCCCTTGCTCGAGATACAATCAGAGAATGTGTCCACGAGCTGCTCCGCGAGAGATGCCGGATCTGTGATGAAGATATCAACAAAGACCTTCACAATCCTCGCCTCCTGCGGGGTTGCTCTCAAGCTGTACCAGGTGAGGAATTTCTGCCTGAAGTTCTTCTCGATATGTCCCTTACACTCTAACCATCTGATCACCTTCACATAATGCTCAAAATCCATATCTGAGAGACCGTTTTCCATACATTCTTCGTCTTGCCTTTCTCCGGTTTTCTTCTTTGAGGTGCTTCCATCTTTGGGTTCTTTTGCTTTCCCGGTCCCATTCTCGACTCCCTTGCTACTGGATTTTGATCTCCCACTTCTTCCTGGTCCGTTTTTAGTTATTTCCATTCTGCAGGGTGTAATAGGCAACCCGGCTACTGAGCAACCAACAAATGGCAAACGCTCTGTACCAGTCTCTACTGGGGCACCAGAGTCGTTATCGGTGCTCGTCTCCTCAGTGATTCGGTCCTCTAATGTGTGCTTTTTCTCAACATTTAGTGGATCAGTATCAAGCATAGGACCAACTATCTCCATCGTGCATTCCTCACCCAACATCGGAACTGCTTCTTCCGGAATTCCATCTTCACCAAGGACAGTGCAGTTGATAACACCTTTCAATAGATTATTGGAAACAATGTTACCCGTGTCCTTGGAATATATACCATAATTGTCTGCCCGGTCATCATTTTGATCACTGTATGGAGTAATGTTATTAGTTTCATCCTCAACCGAAGATGGATTTGAAAGGCTGCTACAATTGGTTGCAGGGCTTTGACTTCTTTCCATCATCGGGCAGCTTGGGACTTCATTCCCACTACAGCCTGTTGAAATCGGAACTTCCCATGGACCGAACTCTATTGTACCATTACTTGACACGATTTTGAAAAGATATTCTGTAGCTGGAGTCAGCCCAGTCACAACAAACCTTGTGTTTGGTACAAACATGGTACAAGTTGATTTAACAGGGTAATCCCGATCGCAAGCCTTGCGATGCCATAAGGTGTAACTGATAATACTACTCTGCGAAGGTTCTTCAGAACCCACAATCACAGTAACGGAAGTTGGACGAACATCTACAAATCGTACTGTTGCTGGAGAAACCGAACCTGAGCCTGCCGAAAAGGGATGAGATATACATAAATCAATAAAACGAAATCCCATTGAAAATTTACGTTGACGATTGGAAATTAAAGAAAGATACATAATTAGCACTTCTTCTGAGATAACAGAATAGCATGCAACTAAGTGTGTTACAAGCTAGACATTACCTGGTATTGAATGATTTGGGGAAGAATGTGAGATAGTATCGAAAAGCATTTTGTCCAGTGATTCCACTGCGGAAGAACAGAGTTTCTGAACTTCAGGTCCCGAAGAGAGCCTGTTGACAATACCCCTACCTATCTTCACGGGCACACCAGTTAACAGACCAACCTCAGCTTCAAGCTTCTTAACAGCTTCATCCACAATCTCAGAAAGCTTACGGTATTTTTCAGTCCTGTTAAGAAGTTTTTTCCCTAAAGAGACACGATAACATAGAATGTCCACCCTCCTCGTATCTTTTGCAACCACCATTTGTTTTCTCCAGCACCTAAATGAATAAACAAACTCATTCATCAGACTGTGTGTATCGGCATTAATTGTAAACACACAAGTATATATATATATATTTCCTTTTTACGGGTGAGATAGAGAGAACATGTAGGAGTATTTACCTGAGCAAATCATTTACTTTCCCACAAGCTACACAATAAAAGCTCCCATCAAGAACAGCATGCCGTTTATCTTTTCCAATGCCGGACTTTTCATGTTTTAAAGCGCACTCAAGATGACATGACATGCCACAAGAATTTCCCGGGAAAGGAGGCTCCGAGCTGCAAATTAACCATAGACTAGGATCCTTGTTGTCATCAAACTTATAACAGATGCAGCAGGAACACCTCTTGCAAAATATATCGTCTTGTCTCAAGGTCGCTTTGCAAGCCGAGTTTTTGCAATAAAAAGAATTGATCGTATCATTATCCCCATTACCAATTCCAGGATCATTCACAGGAATGGGCAGTCGGGAAGGACAATCAGCTTTCCTCTGCCTTTTGGCTGTTCTCTGGCCACCTGTTGGGTACGAATGCAATTCAGGATCTGTTGCACCTTCATGATCACCAGAATTCTTTTCAGCTACAATTTTCAAAAGGTTTTCGATAATTTTCAGTTTAGTCAAACCCGTATATTTCCTTTCCTTCCCCATCTCGGCACATAGGACCTGTAAAATCTCCTGACGGCTCCACGATTGTAGCATTTCAGAGGCTCTACTTGTTCTCTTCGATAATTCATATACGAGTTCTCTCTTTTCATCCATGCTCAGTTTACTACATTTTGTCGGATCGAGTGCAACTCCTAAAGCCAAAGGAACATAGAATTGAAAGTTAACAAGTAGACGCATGAGAAGTTCCGAGAGGAATAAGAGATCCTAATAATAATATCAACTTGAGGAAATGATTCAGGAAACCAGCATCAATATGAGAGGAAATGATTAAAAGCCCTCGTAAAACCAAAAATCAACAATATCCTTGAGGCGTATCTTTCTCCGACTAGAAATAGTTCATCCCATGCACTTGACATGCAACTACATGCAACGATGACAAAATCAAAAGATTACCAAATTTCAAACAATTAGAAAGAAAGAGAATAAAACTCCAAATTTGGCCGTTACGGAATCACTGTTACCAACTAATTATTAAAGTCATTCAAGAATTGCTAATTAATCAAAGTAAACCGGGAAAACTCATAATTGATTTACATTAACTGAGGCCATTCCGAATTACACCGAACTCCATGGATTGTTTACATAACAATTCAACAAAATTGGACATAAGAACACATCCTTGCCAGTTCAAGTAAGGGATCTAACACAACACCATTTGACTTTTAAAATCTCTGGTAGTTCATATGTATACGGACAAGGGTACAGGGGCAATAACTCTCCAAGAATCGTCCAAATACATGGGAAAAAATCGAAGATAACTGTGTCGGACACGTAACCCGAGTGACATATTATATATCTATTTGATGCATTGGCATAATAATATGCACAAAAAAGGCACTGATTGCATCATCCATAATGAAAGCAAATAACAGCCAGATTCATCCACCATATCAACACAATGAATTTGTAAGAAAATTAAAAATCAGAATGATGAATAAGGTTCAGAAGACAAGATGAACCCAAATATCAACCAAAAAGGGAAAAGTTCAGCTGAAAACTATGTTTAAAGTGAAACTCTTTACTGGTATGCAGACAAACCCAGTAACTCCAAAAAAAAAGTGAAACAATTTGACCAGCATGAAAAAGATCTAACCTTTAAGACCTTCAACTTCAACAGATTACTAAATCAGAAGCAAAAACAAAACATCCAATCACAGATTACACATCATTATGGAAATCAAATCCAAATGAAGGAAAAATAATACCTTCAAAAGAGGAATCCATGGCAATAACAGCTGACCAAAACCCAGATTATATGTCACTCAAAAAATCCAACTAACAAAGAGAAAACTACCTTCAAAAGAGGAATCCATTGCAATAGGAGAGAACTCAACACAAAACCTACATTACAATCAAAGCCCCAACCTTTCGAAGCCTAAAAAAAGAAAAGCAGAAACTTTCAATTAAAAACAAAAGACCCACTATAATTAGAACCAAAAACATGAGTAAAAATCATAAAGAGACAGTAAATTTCTACCAAGAGAAGAGGGTTGAAATTCAGCAGCCACAGCAGAATAATCCATGACTGAGAAACTTTGGGGTTGGTCGAGTGTTTAAACGCCACTCTTTTATCTATTCCTTCGCACCCTTTTTTTCTTGTTAATAAAAAAAACTTTGATAAACATGCACATGTTTAGTTTAGTTTAGACGTGTTTTTTAATGTTAAAAGTTAAGGTTTTAGTTTAGAGTTTAAGATTTAGGAATTTATGTTGTATGGTTTAGAATTTAAAGTTGGTATTTAAAATTTAGTGTATAAGATTTAATGTTTAGTTTTTTAGGGTTAGTAATATAAATACACAGGTCTCTGTTAAGGTCTCTGTTAAATTCTCTCTATCAAAATTTTACCATAAAAAAGTCCAATATTTTAGTGATTATTTTTGGGTAAACTACACAAACGGTACCCAACTATACTCTAATTCTTTTTCCGTCTCTTGATTACCATAAGTTACAAATTGATCCTTTAACTTAAAAAAGTAACAAATTAGTCCGCGGCCGTTAAAAGTTTAACCGCTGATGACGTGGCAGTTAATATAAATTAATATAATTATATAATTAGCCCTCAAGTTCTACACTTATTTTAGTTTAACCCGTAAAAAATTAACCCACATAATTTAATAATCTATCAATTTAGTTCATCTTTTTTTCTATCTCCTCTCCTTAAATTCTTCAATTCATTTTCATCCAAAAAAGCTAACATGGGCCAAATTGATATAATATGTAACTAATAGAGACCAAATATGTAATTATATAAAATTTTACTTTAACTGCTACATCACTTCTCTATTAAATTTTAACGGCCGGTAGTTAAAATAAGTTAGACCCAACAATTAAGTTGTCATCCAGATAGTCTAGGTTAAAAAATTATCAACGATTCAATCTAAAATTTTTTGGGGTGGACAAACAAAAGCACATAGCAAAAGGCACGCTTTCTAGAAAATGCGTTATAATATTTAACAGGTTATTTTATACCACCACTCAAAAAATATATTATAACATATCTATACTGAAAATATAAAATAAAATAAAATATTTGATTGAATTGATTCACGAATTAGTAAATATATTATTATTATTATTATTATTAAAAGACATGATATTTTATATCGTTTCAATTTTATTAGATGTCCCGTAAGCTCACCCACGTATTGATTATACTATAGGAGTGTGTATATATGTATATATAAGAGAAATAAATTATAAAACGTACTACTCATTCATATATTAAATTGAAGAGGTACAACGGTGGTTGATATGTCCATTTTTTTATGTAGCATGGTCCAACTCAAATTTAATCAATATGTTTTTTTTTTTCTTTGGCCAAAGCATCTTTTATTATTAAAAAAAAAATCAAACCGACACGTTGAACTAATTTATTTAAAATTTAAAATATTAAGATCTATTTACTGATTTAATGGTCATAAATGATCATCTATTTCACCTCTTGCATGAGTTTAAACCCTAATATTTCTTAAAAATATTATTATAACACTATTTATTAAAAAAGCTTTTCAATATACCCAGCAAGTAACCAAATGTTTCTCCTATGTTCTATGAAAGAAAAATTATAAAATCAAATTTTAATTTAATTTTAAGTACATTTGGCCAGTTGACCAAGCTGCTCATCTTTATTCTCTCATATTTTCGTAGATCATGGATTCTAGACCCCCTTTCTTCTCCTAGAGTCCCCATTCCCTTATCCTCTAGATAGAATTAGTATTAAAATTATAATTTATCAAAAAATAATATATATATATATACACACTTTAATCATCAATTTATTTATCTTATATTTATGATAATTATATAAATGTGTTGATGTAATTATCATCAGAAAGAAAAAAAAACAATAATAATGAATATGGCATTTGAACCATAAAAACAAGGGTTAATTCAGAGACGAGCGCATATTATATTAAAGGAACGAACCTATAAAATTAAAAAATAATAAATTTTTAATATAAAATATATAAAATAATTTAAATTATATATAAATTTAAAATTTCTAAAGGATGACGCACCTCCATCACTCTCCATGCATCCCTGAGTTGATTTAAGTTTCATGGGATACCCTATTTGTTGCATGCGTCTTTAATGTCACGCAGCTTTCTCATCCATCCATCCATCCATAATGACCCGGTCCTCACTTCCATCTCAATCTTTCACACGTACGCATGTGCAGGTGAGGACGAGTCAAGTAAAATATATAAATTAATTGAGTTGATAAATTATATTTTATAATTTAAATTTTATTTTATTTTTTTAGTCAAGTCAAGTTTATGAAGCTCAAATCGAGTCAAGTGGAAACATAAAATATTTATAATATTATTGTACTAATTAGTTCTAATTTTAACGGATTTCTATAACCATAATATACAATACACATACTTTTTCTTCATATTTTCATATGTAATATATATATTAGACATAATTGAGGGACTCGAATTGAACTTGAAAGGTGATCCACTAATTATTAAAAAAAATTAGTTATTCGAATTTCCATTCTATAACTCAAACTTTATTTATTTTTTTTTGAGTCGAGTTTATTAAATTACGAGTAAAGTTTTTTCACGTCGAGTCAAGCTGGAAAATTTGTCATTTTCAATTCGAGTCGAGTTTTGCTCACCCTTACATGCATGACGAATCTATAAAAAATTTAAAAGAAATTCGAATTAAATTATAAAATTTTAGATGGTTAAAGATATAATAAAAATTATTTTATTTGTATTTTGAAAACCTTTTAAGAATAATAAATTAAAATTTATCATTTTTAAAGGATAAAATATAATTTTATTATTGTGTTAATTTCATAACTGATTTAATTAGTTTAACTGATTGAGATATTGAGTAGTGGTTTGATATTAAATTAAGGGTTATATTTTTATACACAAGTTACGTAAAATCTAGAACTTAAATCTCCAGTCCTAACACCTTAAACCCTAAATCTCGAGCTCTAACCATAAACCTTAAATTTTATACACTATATCCTAAATCCCTAAACCTTAAACTACAAATTAAAACTCTACACCTACAAATTAAAAGATTTTATACAATATTGTGTATCAACGTATTTTCCTTAAATTAATACGTAAAAATGAAGTTTATATTTATAATGGCGTGTCAAACTAATTGCATGATTTAATATTAAATTAAGTTATGAAAATTAAGTGTATACCGGTTCAATCGTGTTTGGAAACTTTATTGAAATCCGATAACTATATAGTACAAAGTAGGCTTGGGGCGGATCTTGAGAGTAGAATATAGGTAGTCTATTTGAAATTTTTAAAAATTTTAAGTTTAAAATTACAGTTTTCATTTTTTAAGAGTTTAATTTTGAATTTAAAAGAATTGTGTTTAATTAAAAAAATAGAATTTTGAGACTTTACGATAAATTTTTAAAAATTAAAAAATCTTAATTAAAAATAGTCATAAAGGTTTTAAAAATATAATAATAATTTTTAAAATTTATAGGGGTCAAATTATTTTTTTAATTTTTAAAAAATTAAATATTAAATTTTGAAAAATGGTTGTACTCGCATGGCCTCCATAACGACCCGCACTTATTAAGATGTGGTTTTATCTATGTAATAATTTCAAATCAATAATTTTATCTCTCATTTTTAATTCTATCAGTTTAATTTTTATAGTATTTTTAAATCAACAATATTGTCCCTCATTTTTAATTTGATCATTTAGCCTTTAAATTTCTAAATTGCATCAATTATGCTTTTTACTATCATTGACTAACAAAATCATTAAATTCTATCGCATTTGGTTGCTATCTGCTTCCACATCAGCCGTTATTACTAGTTATCTTATCATGTTCATAATGATGTGTCAGCTTTGACAACGTTTAGTACGAATAGAGTTTCATAACTAAATATTTGTTTCTAAGATTACATATATTATTTAAAACAGTATACGTCAATTGTTCTATCACATCATCAAAACTGACAATACATCATCTTATTGAATTGCATTAATCTATTAAAAACGAACATGTAAACATACTAACTCAAACGTTATTAATTATTTAATGTCAAAGTGTTTAAATGGCAAATGACTGCTGGTGATAGCAACTCGTTAGTCCATGACAATAAAAATGTGATATTCATACAATTCGAAGAGTTTAAGAGTTAAATTGATAAAATTAAAAATAAGAGACAACATTACTAATTTTGAACAATTATAAGAGCTAAACTGATAATTTTTTAAAATATAAAATTACTGATTTTAAATTAATAAATGAATTAAAATATTCTTTAAACATATAAAGTACTAATAAAAAGCGGATAATATTTATCCTAAGAGATACGAGTTTAAATTGCTTTGTCTATATGGTAAAAGCGGATGATGTTCATCTTAAGATATACGAGTTCAAATCATTTTTATTTATATGATATATGTACATTATCAAAGTGTTAAAAATATTTATAAATATATATTATCTTATAATTATCTTTAAACTATTAAAAAATACTAATTTTCATGGAAAACAACCCACGATTATTTTATTTTAAGCACCGACTATCATCGTGCAAATATTCTTTGTCCAACTACAATTCACACATGTACAGAAAAATAATATAAAATTAATAAATTTATGGTCACATACAATCAACTCAACCAAGTTGCTTATCATATGATTTATTTATTTATAGGCTAAACTATAAAATAAGTGATCAAATTATATTTTTTTTATAATGAGTGCTTAAAATATTTTTTGTTTAAAATAGGTGCTTAAACTTTTGTTTTGGCTGAAATAGGTGTCTAAAGTATTGTTTGGCTAAAATAGGTGCCTAAACTTTTATTTTTGACTTGTTTTAAAGTCAATTTTGGCAACTTTTTGGGCACCTATTTCAACTAAAAATAAAAGTTTAGACACATATTTTAGCCAAAAATAATACTTTAGGCACCTATTTCAGCCAAAAATAATTTAGGCACCTATTGCAAAAAAGATGCATACTTTAGGCACTTATTTTGTAGTTAAGCCTTATTTATAATATAAAACTAATATTTTATATAAAGTTTAGTGATAAAATTAGTATTTATCTAAAGTTTATGGATCAAATTTAAATTTAAATTTTTTATTAATATATTATGTCATTAAACTAACAACATTTAATTTTATAATAATCAAAATATTATAAACTATAACATAAGTGATCAAATCGTTATAAAACGATAACATAAATAATTAAAAATTTATTTAAAAAATAACGTGCAAAAATACACTTATGAAAAGTAACCTTTGCGATAATTTACTTTATCGTCTATTGTTACAATTGTAATTGGAGATCGAAGTTGAAATATTTTATATTTTTTAAATGGTTGAAATATTTTTTATTGTATGTGTTAAATGTATCTGTTTTGTTTTTCGGTGTTAGTAAATTTATATGCACTTTATAAATAAAGTTGTTTAAATTCGAGTCTCGTAAAAATATTTATTTTTACTCACTAGAACCATTTGTTAGATTCTTATTATTTTTCATCGCATTATATTTAATTTTAAACAAGTGTTGGATGCATTTGTAAGGCACATTTCACTCCCAAGGAGAAGACGTGAGTTCAAACTTTGGAAATGACATTGTTGAGAAGTGCATCCTCGCATCCTGAACATGTATCGTAAGGCGAACATGCATATTATCAAAAAAAAATATTGTTATGTTAAACTTGTAACATTAGATTGATTTGTCGATTTATATATCACACCAATAATAAATGAGTTTAAATTTGATACACAGGCTATATAAAATAAATTTTACACAAACCTATTTATTTATACTATAAATCAAAATTAAACACAAACCCTAAAAAACTAAACTCCAAACTCTAAACCTTAAACTCTAAATCCTAAACACAAACCTTAAATTATAAACACCACAACCCAAACCCCTAAACTAAACCTCTAACCCTTAAAATTAAAAGGTTTGTATAAACTAAAGTTTACACAGCACGTGTATTAAAGTTTTTCTCATAATAAATATATTTAGAGTTTAGAACCGAAGGGTTTATTTATTTTTGCAACATTGATTTTTAATTTTTTCCCTTTTAAAAATGTTTTATGAAAAATAAAATTTAAATTAATCATAAATTATTCCTTATTGTAGTAAAACGTCAAAAGTTAATTGTATCACACGTCCTAAAACTACGAGCTTCATTTTAAATTAATCTTTAAATGTTTGAATATTTCAATTTCACCTCCAAACTACGACTCCTATTCTAACTTAGTCCTTAAACTTTTAAATGTTAATAGTTTTATCACAAACTATGATCCTTATTCTAAGGGTCCATTTGACAATTTTTTTTTCAACTTTTTATGAAAAAAAAAAAAATTATTCATAAATTAACCTTCTTGTGGTAAAACGTTAAAGTAGCTAATTTATCTTTTTTTGCCTGATTCGCGTCCCAAACAAACATTTTGCAGAAGCTAAAATTTTCAGCTTTTTCCTCCCCAACGAGCGCTGGCACCTAAACCATAAATTTTTAAGCTATGTTAAACGAGCCCTAAATTGGGCTCTAAACTTTTAAACATTCAAATTTAATTCTCAAATTATTGTTTATGTTACATACTATCATTACATAATACATACAAGTTTTTACATGGCATTTAAAAAATTTTATAATAATTTTATTAACATAAGATATGATTAATATATGTGGATAATTAAGAGATAAAATTAAAATGTTCAAAAGTTTGAGGACTACTTCAGAATGAAAGTCATAGTTTGAGGATAAAACTGTATTTAAAAATTCAAAAACTAATTTTAAACAAGAGTCATAATTTTGAGACATGTGACGCAATTAACTCAAATATTAATCAATAAAATAATCTATATAGTTGTTTAAAAAATATTTGACATAGTTTATCCACCCACATAAATCACTTTTTTTAAATAAATATCAAAATTAAATAATAAATATTTATATTTTTTAATATTTTATATTTCACATATTTATTTTAAAATTGTACAGAGTCTCAAAATTTAATTATAACTTTGAATAATTTTCCCTCCTAATTGCCTCCTATATATACGAAATTAAGAACCCCTCCAAAACCCTCAAAGTAACCATTTTTTTGCTCCTTATATGGCGAACTTCGAAGCTCCATCGTTCTCTCCCGGGCTCGATCTCGACGCCAATACGGAGCCCCGGTCACCGGCCGACGACCATCCCGTACCTATATTAGCATCCAGTCCTGCGAGCTTCAGCACTCTAGAAGACAATGCTGAAGAGCTGGAGTCTCAACAAGTTATGGATTCGGATCCGGATGATAGACCCGACCCTCCCCGCGTCTTAAAGCGGTTGCTCCGGGCCGTCGATAAATATTCGGCAACGAAGAAAGAATTAGAAAAGACAGTGCCTTACGATGAGATTGAAGAGTTCTCTTCCCAGAAACTAATGGTAATTTTTAAAAGAAAATTATTTAGCTTCGTTTGAATCTAAATTTTCTGGGTTTCCTATTTATTTTAAATTTATTACGTATTCTATAGTTAGTGGGAAATTTGAGGTCCAGTAGGGCTTAATTTTGGAAGGGAAAGTGGAAATTTTAGTTCTTGGAGATAAAAGAGATGTACTGTTAAAAGGTTGATGTAAAAGGAAGATTTGAACATATTTCTTAATTATAATTGCGTTTTGAGTATAGTAATTATGCTAATATTCTGAGATTGATTATTGTGGAATGATTGTCATAGAATGGAGAGAATAAAGATTTCCCTGAAATTGACTTAGTTTGAGGTGTTTATGTTGGCTAAGTTGATCTAACTCCAATCGCATTCTTAGCAACTCAATCTCGGTTCATCTGATAATGAGAATTAGGTAATGTTTAAGCTATTGCCTTATAACTGTAGATACATTGTAGTCAAGTAACTTCAAAGCTATGTTACTTGGGCTCGGGTTGATTGTTGTATATGGATACGTTTCGGATATGGGCATAGTCATATATTTGGAAGATTATACTCCTATACTCATGTCTTAATGTTCATCAGAAATGGTATTTTAAGACAAACAAAGAGTTCAAATAACATAGTTTTGAAGCATGTATTTTCATTGTTTATTTTGGGTTCCGATCTTTGTTTTGAATTAGTAATTTGTGCATGTGTTCCCTGCTTCTGTACTCGGATTGTTGATGAGTTTATAAAGTTTTTCTTTGTTAGCAGACGTGAATTCTTCAACAAAGTATTATTCTGTATGTAGCAGTTCCAAGGTCCCATTGAAGAGACTTGGGCTTTTAACTACTCAATCATCCAGCCAATCTAGTACAAGGAAAAACAAAGAAGAATCGGTTCCCCCAGCTTCTGGAAATTTAAAGGCCAGACTTGATGGGTTGACATTTCCAAAGTTAACTATCAGTCCTCTTTGGAGATTCCAGTTACTTGACTCTGATTCCGATGATCGCTCAGACCACGAGGATACAGGCAAAGGAGCTCATAAAATTGATCCACTGCCTAAGGAACAGCGAACTGTAGCCAGTGATGAAAAGAGAAGGCATCCTTTAGTACACCTCAGAATGATGATTTATGGAACGATTTCTCTCTAATGAATAGTTCTGGTATTCGAACACCTGCATTCGATGAGATATGTAAAGAATTTTTTCAATCTTTGAATGATAAGAATGCTTCTCAGAAACTCAAGAACAATAAGAGTGCTTCTCACAAAGTCGGGAGCCAAAAGGTGGAGCAACAACAGGATTTAGATGACCCCTTGCCTCCAGCACATTGCTACTTTTTCCATGCCGATCCAAAGATCCAGAATTTAGTCCGTAGTCGCTTACCCTTCTTTACCCCCTTGAGCATGGTCAACAACGGACAACATCAACAACCTAATGTCTCAGTTGTGGATTTTACGTGAGTAGCTTTTATATGCATCGGTTTTTCTACACCAAATTCACTTTGTTTACATTGCTTTATATAACATCACTGCAGGAGTCAATTCAGCAAAGGAGAATCATCAAAACAGAGAGGAGCTCAAAAAGCTAGAGGCAAGGATGGCTCAACAAGTAGAAGAAACAAATCAAAGAGACCAAATGCTGAAAATGGTGCATTTGAAGGATGGGTAAATCCGAAAAGCAGCGGAGCTATCCTGAAGAATGCTGGGAAGAGAAGAGTTCATGCTAGTGGCGGTCGATCTGCTGGCCACTGGTACACATCTCCTGAGGGTAGGAAGGTATGCTGAAACTCTTACAACTTCAGTTTTTTGTCTCACTTTTTCTAACACGTCAATGCTTATAACTATAAGTGTGTAGCCCATGTACATATGAATACAAGTCATTTTCAACTCTGTTTAGGAAATTTGCTACAATTTTCTTTTCTATTGTAGTAAAAATTATGAACGAATTCACTGCATTATTTTGGTTTTGATAAATGTAAATCATGCTATAATCTTCTCTTATGCTGCAGGTTTATGTTACCGGGACTGGTCAGGAATTGTTGGGTCAAATGGCCTATAGGCATTATTGGAAGGTAACATACCGGAACAGTTTTTCCTTTCAGAAATTTAAGCCCCTAGCCTGCGAGATGATTCAATTCATTTAACAACATTGGTATTCTATTTAAGTCCAGTTTTGTTGGTAACAGGAGAGTGGAGCTGGCTTTAGGAATTAGAAAAAGAAACGCAACGCAAAGGAGAAGAAAGGATGAAGAAGGCCATTAATCATCTTCGGATTCCCAATCTATTTCCTTTCTTCTTTTTTGTGGCGTAAATGTTGTAACATACTAACATGTTTCCATTGCTTTTCCTTCAATGATATGGTCATGTGCACTGCCAGCAAGTTGGTGCAAATAGTTTTTAATTTTCAATTAAAATTATATGGCCTTAAATTAAGATATTCGAGAAAGAGGAAGTGTAAAGCTGGTTTAATTTAAGTTGACATATAATTTTTATTAATTGCTTAAAAATATTTAAAATTTACATTTCGTATATCAAAATGTTATTAATGAGTTATTATGAAATGTTTTTATATATTTTTATTATAATATAAGTTGATAATTTTTTATGTAGCATAATACTATTAATAAGTTTTAAAATTGTTTAAATTAATTTATTTTTTACTTTACGATAAAATAAAATGTTGTAAAAGTGTTGACTTTGTTTTTTCTCTTCCTTTTTGAAAAATAAAACAAGTCCAACTCACCAACAAATAGACTTTATTTGTATTGATTGATTGACTTGTTTTAGGTCCCATGAATTGGTTGACTTGAAGGTGGTTAAAAGCATATAAGAAATTTTAAATCTGTACTCTCACCTTAATGTTCCTTTGGTTCTTACATTTGTTTTTTTTCCTTGAGAAACAATGGGAAGCCTTTTCTTGGTATTGGTGTTAATTTTGCATCTTTCATGGAGTTTCTCTTCCACTGTTCCTCCATCCTCTCCTCTATGTCTCCCACACCAGAGAACTGCTCTGCTCCAATTTAAAAACTCCATTTCTATTAGTGAATTCTGTCGGAATGATTTCCATGATGAATACCCCAAGATAGAGTCATGGAACAAAAGCATTGATTGTTGTTCGTGGGAGGGAATTAAATGCGACGAGCTGACAGGCCATGTAATTGGCATCCATCTCAGTCACAGTTGCCTTACCGGTTCTCTATTTGCAAGAGCAAACGACAGCCTCGTTCGCCTTCACAGCCTTCAATGGCTTGACTTGAGCTTCAACTACCTCAATGGCTCTCCTCTTGAGGACACCATCAGCCTATTTCACTTTCATGGACTCAGACGGTTCAACCTTGCTTACAACAATTTCAATGGCACAATATCATCTGAGCCGTTTAGTCAGTTGGTGAGTTTAACCCATCTTAATCTCTCTGTTAATGGCTTTTCCGGCTTAATCCCACATCAAATCAATCCTTTTGTCAAGTTTGGTTTCACTGGATCTTAGCCTTTACAGTGATACCACGTTGAGGCATTTGATGGCAAAGGTTTTGACATGCTTGCAAAAACCTTAACCAAATTAAGACACCTTGTGCTTGATACTATAGTCATGTCTGATGTTGCACTTACTTCCTTTCTAAACTTGTCCTCGTCACTACAACGTTTGAGTCTTAGTCATTGTCAATTACATGGGGAATTTCCAAGTCAACTGTTTCACCTTCCGAACCTCAAACATATAAATTTAGGTTTGAATGAAAATCGCACAATTTATCTTCCTAAGACAAACTGGAGTAGCGGCCTTGAATCCTTGGAGATTTCTTATGGGGGTGGTTTAAAAGGGTCAATGTTAAATACAACACTCTTGAACAAATAAAATATTATTTAGACCACTCAAGAAATTTACACTCAAATATTACACCTCATAAGAAATTACACTTACAACTCTCAACATTACTCACATCACTCAAGACTACTCAAGGCCTATGCCTTATATATAGGCAAACACTCTAAAGAAGTTGTTTTTCTTGATACTAAACATTGCAAGACTTAGGGGTATTTATACTACAACTAAAACAATTTTTTCCACACAAACTAAAGCAATTTCCATCACACATTCTACTTTCCACCTAATGCCATTATTCTCCACTTATTTTAGATATTATCAAGCTAATACATAGGTTCTAGAAATTTGGCTTTTGGACCAAAAATTTATTGTGCTAAAACAAGTTTATAATCCAATACTCCTTAAACTTGTTTTAATTCTTTGAATCATTCCGAGTTGATGGCGAAAGTTTACAAACCTGTTGACACTCAGTCCTTTAGTAAACAAATCTGCAATTTGTTCATCAGTTTTGACTTATTTCATTTCAACTTCTTCTAGAAGAACTTTTTCTCTGATGAAGTGGTAGTGTACTTCAACGTGCTTAGTTCTTGCATGAAATTTCAAATTTTCTGCTAAACGTATAACTGATTGATTATCACAATAAAGTGGTATTGCATAATCAACCTGTTGGTGTAGATCTTTCATCAGCTGTACTAACCATGAGCTTTCTTGAGCTGCCATCGTCGCCGCTCTGTACTCTGCTTCTGTTGTTGACAAAGACACCGTTGGTTGTCTTTTGCTACACCAAGAAATCACTCCAGAACCTAATATGAAGACATATCCTGTTGTTGACCGACGCGTGTCATGATCTCCCGCATAATCAGCATCGCAGTACCTAATTAGTTTGCAGTCTTCACCTTTCTTATACAAAAAAACCATAGTCAATTGTACTTTTCATATATCTCAGAATTCGACGAACAGCTTCCAAGTGAGACTTCTTTGGATTTTGCATGTACTGACTGACCACACCAACTGCAAAAGAAATGTCAGGTCGAGTCAAAGTAAGATAAATGAGACTCCCTACAAGTTGTCGATACATTGTCCCGTCCTCTAGGTCTTTGCCTTCATGTGTGCAAAGCTTGATGGCGTTGAGATAGGCTTGCAGTCAAGCATCCCAAATTTCTCTAGTAGGCCTCTTGCATATTTTTGTTGACAAAGAAACAACCCTTCTGTTGTACAATCGACCTCTAGTCCAAGAAAATGTTTAAGCTCACCAAGCTCCTTCATCTGGAAGCGTATTGATAGATTTTCTTTTGTTCGACGAATTTCTAACTCATCATCTCCTGTGATAATTAAGTCATCCACATACACCAGCACTATTTCCAATTTCCCTCCTCTAGCTTTCACAAATAAGTTAGAATCTGCATGTGCCACAACATAGCCACATTGCATCAAAAATTCAGCAATTTTCCCGTACCATGCTCTCGGTGCTTGCTTTAGCCCATAGAGAGCCTTTTTCAATTTGCAGACAAATTCAGGATAAACTTTACTCTCGAACCCCCTTGGTTGATTCACGTAGATCTCTCTATCCAATTCTCCATGTAGGAATGCATTTTTCACATCCATCTGCCATAATTTCCAGTGTTTACTGGCTGCGAGTGCTAGAAGCTCTCGTACGGATGTTATATTTGCCACAGGACTAAACGTCTCATCATAGTCTAATCCGTACTGTTGAGAGAACCCTAGGGCCACCAATCGAGCTTTGTATCTTTCAACTGATCTATCAGGACGAATTTTAACCTTGTACACCCATTTACAAGAAATAGGCTTTACATCTATTGGCTTTGGCACCAGATCCCATGTTTGATTGTTTTTTAATGCAGTAATCTCTTCTTCCATTGCCTTTACCCACTTAGAGTTTTGGGATGCTTCTTCATAAGTCATCGGTTCTTTTGGACTCTCATCTGCTATAGCTGCATTAGCATACTTGGGATTTGGCTTTCGTATCCTGGTTAACCTTCTGATTTGTGGTTGTGGACTTGTCACACCTTCTTGACTTGATTCAACCTCTTCTTCTAATCTTTGGTAAACACCCGATTGCCAGGGACTCATCGCCCTATACTGTCCATCATTTTCATCATCGAAGTCTTTACCACTATCAGGATTTTATCGTACCTCAACAATCTGCTCCTCTATTTTCTCTTGAAGTTGATCCTCCATCTCTTTGGAATCTGGCAACACATCTTTCTGTGGATACCACCATGATGAAGCTTCATCAAACACCATATTTCGTGATGTGTAACATCGCCCAGAAATAGGATCACGACACTTCCACCCTTTTCTCTGGTTGTCATATCCCACAAAGATACACCGAATCGCTTTTTTTTATCAAATTTGTTACGTAAATGATTTGGCACAAACACATAGCAAACACATCCAAACACTCGAAAGTGACCAACTGCAGGCTTAACACCCTACAATTTTTTAAAGGGTGAAATAAATCCCAGTCTTGGTTGTGGAAGCCTGTTGATGAAATGAGCTGCTGTCTTCATACACTCAGCCCAAAAACTGCCAGATACATTTTTTTTGCATGCAACATACTCCAACATGTCTCCGCAAGATGTCGGTTCTTCCTCTCAGCAACACCATTTTGTTGTGGCGTATTTGCATAAGTGAATTGATGACGGATTTGAAACTTCTTCTGACACTGAGAGAACTCGTCTGAAGTATATTCCCCGCCATTATCAGTACGCAGACATTGAATTTTTTTGTTAACTTCTCCTTCAACCATTTTTTTAAATTCTTGAAATTTTGTAAATTTCTCAGATTTTTTTTTTTCATGAAGAAAACCCAGACATATCTAGAGAAGTCGTCGATAAATGTGACCATATACCTCATCCCGCTGATAGATGGTTGCTTGATAGGTCCAAACACATCTGAGTGAACCTGTTCCAATGGCTACTTTGCTCTAAACTTTGACTTCTCGTACGGTAATTGATGTGCTTTACCAAATTGACACCTCGCGCAAACTGTGTCCTCACGAACTTCAAGTTGAGGAAGACATTTGAGCATTGACTTCTTCATATCACTTTAACCTTGTGATACCTGACATGTCCAAGTCTTGCATGCCACAAGTCTGCCGTCTCGTTTTTTCAAGTCTTGTATACATATGCTGATTCTGCTGACATTACATAAACAGACTCCAATCTGTGTCCTTCCATTATCGACATACCAGAGACTTTGAGATCTTTGTACACCTTGACATTATCCGGTCCGAACAAAATAAATTAACCCAATGATGTCAATTGTGCCACTGACAGTAGATTTTTCTTCATACCCGGTACGTGAGATTGTTTCTTCATAACAGGGTGAGATTGTTGTCTTGCCAATATGAGCTATTTGTAACTTTGAATTATTAGCAGTTACCACCACACGGCTTCCTTTGTACTTGGCCGCATCTCACAATTTTCTTTGATCACCAGTCATGTGATTTGAACATCCGGAGTCAATGATCCAATTTTTCTCATAATCAATCCGTTCACCAGTTGTTGTTATGAGTTCCAATTCTTTTCTTCCATGGAAAATAAAGCTTCGACATCCCATTTATCATCACTTTGACTTGTTTTCTTGGAAGTTGCTGCATTGCTCTCAGTAATTTTTTTCTTTGACCAACAGTCTTTTGCCATATGACCCTTCTTGCCGCAGTTGTAACAGTCACCATCAAACTTCTTCTTCTTAAACTGGCCACTTCTTTTGTCCTTCTTTTGAGCTCCCCCTGATTTTGAGCTCCCTTGTTGACTTCTTCGTCTATCTTCATCTCTTCTTGATCCATTGCCATTATTATACTTGGGTTTTTCCTTGCCTTTGCCACTAAAGAGCGCTTCATCATCACCTTTTAGTGAGACACACCCATTTGCTTAGCCATAGCTTTTTGACTAGCAAGCAAATTTTCAAATTCAACAAGAGATGGTTGAGTAGGCCATCCTTGTATCGTAGCAATAAAGCCTCTAAATTCAGGTCTTAAACCATGGATGATAATTCTCTTCATCCTGGGTTCTGCAATTTTAGCTTCTGGATCAAGTTCAGAAATCTCACGGCACAAAGATTTCACTTTGTGAAAGTACCGTGCAATCGTCATATCACGTTGCGCAACTGAGAGTAGCTCACTTTCGAGAAGTTGTAGTCTTGAGTCATTCTTCTTTGAAAAAAGTGTGGCCAACGTATCCCATGCTGCCTTCGGTGTTTAAACATCCCGAATGTGCTCTAAAATTTCTTCTTCAATTGTGGTCTTCAAGGCAAACATTGCCTTTCCCGCATTAATCTTCCATTTGCGTAAGGTGCCATTTTCTTCTTCCGCTGGTTGTGTAACTTCACTACCTCTGACAACCTCCCAAAGATCTTGTCCTTGTAGATAAGACACCATACATGTCGCCCATGCGTTGTAATTCTGATTGTTGAGCTTCTTGATTCTTCCAACGACTTGAAGGTCACCCATCGTGTTGATAGTACCTCAGTAATACCAAACAAGTTATTTCAATAAACTTGCAGAGTCAGACTACTCACGACACAAAAAGCTCACAAAAAATTTTTAGATATCTTTTCTGATGTAGAAGATCATTCAACGCTGAAGCCACATAGCATACTCAGAATTTATAGAAATTCTATAACTTGAGCGGTCCCAGACGGTCCAGCTCTGACACCACTTGTTAAATACAACATTCTTGGACAAATAAAAATATCATTTAGACCACTCAAATATTATACATCACAAAAAATTACACTTACAACTCTCAACATTACTCACATCACTCAACACCACTCAAGGCCTATGCCTTATATATAGGCAAACACTCTAAAGAAGTTGTTGTTTTTCTTGATACTAAACATTGCAAGACTTAGGGGTATTTATACTACAACTAATATAATTTCCTCCACACAAACTAAAGCAATTTCCATCACACATTCTACTTTCCACTTAATGCCATTATTCTCCACTTATTTTAGATATTATCAAGCTAATACATAGGTTCTAGAAATTTGGCTTTTGGACCAAAAATTTATTGTGCTAAAACAAGTTTATAATCCAATAGTCAATTCCACCATCATTTGGAAATCTCACTCAACTCATTTCCATAGATTTATCTGGAAATTTTCTTGGACAGATTCCAGATGTTTTAGGAAACCTTAACAGATTAACCTCTTTGAGATTTTCTTCATGCAATTTGGGTGGTCCACTCCCAATAACCATGTTCAACCTCACAAAACCTACTACTTTGGATTTGTCATTTAATCACTTTCATGGCCGAATGGATTGAATTCAAATGCCGAGTTCCATCCAATATGTTGATTTAAGTTTTAATGACTTTCATGGTCCACTACCCAATTACATTTTTGATCTTGTGAGCCTTACTTCACTTCTTTTGCCATCAAACAGCTTGAGTGGTGTTGTCGAGTCAGATATGCTTTCGAAACTCACGTCTTGAATTTCTTGATCTTTCCAATAATAGTTTACTATCATTAAGCTCAGGTGGCAAGGATGTGAATTATTCCTTCCCCCAGTTCATATCTGTGTCTTTCTCTTCTTGTAGCATAAGGCAGTTCCCGAATTTTTTCCGAACATCTAAGTTGGAGTATTTAGATCTTTCCAATAACATGATTTCTGGTGGAATATCGAAATGGAAAGCTGAAGGGTGGGATGCATTGAGAGAGTTGCACTTTTCTAATAACTCTCTGACCAGTTTTGAGCAATTTCCAGGACAGAGTTTGTTGATTCTCGACCTTCGTTCCAACTTGCTTGAAGGGCCAATTCTTTCGACTTGCCTGAATCTTCAAACTCCAATTCCAGAGTTGTTGCAAGAGTTCTTAATTTCAGATAATAAATTGACAGGAAATGTCCCTTCTTCCATTTGCAAATTGAATTCACTTGAAATTCTGGACTTGTCCAGGAACAACTTGAGTGGAACCATTCCTGAATGTCGTGGATTTGCAGATGAACAACTTCTCTGGCAAGATCCCTGATTCTTTTGTGAACAGTGTGTGGACCAACCTTGTCCTGAATGACAATCAATTGGACGGGTTTGTACCACAATCTTTGGCTATGGAGCGACCTTTTTTTTTCTGAAGTCGCTAAAAAAGGAAGGTAGTCCGTGTTTTTTCGTCTTTTTAAGAAAATATTTAAAAAATAGAAATTTTTTTAAAAATCTGTGTTTTTTAAAATGAAAAAGATTTAGAGTCTCCACCGGCTACTAAGGTAGGCCGGAAAACCATAAAACCAGAGATTCATTCAAAAATGGGTTCGGGAGTTGGTTACGCGTGGGGAAGGATTAGCACCACTATCGTGCCCGAAAATCGGTACCAAAATATATGTTGCTTTTAATTGATGGAAATTATCGAAATTTAAATAGAATTTAATTAATTTGTTCGTGATTGAATTTAGACTTTAATTAGACGGGCTTGGTCAAATTGGTGAATTCGAATTAATTAAGCATTTAATTAATAAGAGTGACGATACTTTGGACCATAGATTAAACCAACATCGAATAAGCCGGACTACCGTGTTAATTTATGGTTCGAACTTCGTTCATCACCTTTATGCATGATGCAAGCAGTTAAGTATGAATGTTACGACTTTTCAAATTTTAATCCGAAGTTACATTTACCTTTAGACGGTAAGAATTAATTCGAGTATTTGGTCAACATCTATTGAGCCAGGACTGTTACGACACAAATACTAGAATTAATAACTATCTCCTTTTTATAAATTAAGTTAATTAACCAAATACATGTCCATAAAAATATTAAACTCATATGAATGGCATAGAAAAGGATAAAATTAAAGCCTAAGCCCACTAAGGTCCTAACCTAAAAGGGCCCAAATTATGGAAAATTTAATTAGTGGTCTAATTATTAACTAGGTTAGTCTAATATTAATCCTAATTAATTAATTCCTAAAAACTAGAAAAATCCTAAAAATTTATAGAATATCTTGAACCATAATAATTAATTCGATTAATTTTAAACTAGTATCTCAATAAGCCAAAGAAACTATCTAAAATAAATCAAATTAATTAATTATGATTTAAATTAGGTGATCTAAGTCAAATATTAATTTTATCCTAAAGGGTAATTAAGAATTGTTTATTTAATTTAATGAATTTAACATTTATCCCAATAAGCCAAGAATAAATTTAAATTAATTAAATTAATTCAAATCTTAAATCTAACTATATCTTTAAAAATCTAATTTTAAATTTAATTTAATTAATTTTAAAATTATACCATAATTTAAATTAATTAAATTTTAAAATGGCAGTGTAGTTTTGGTGATGAATGTAATGGTAGCGGGGGGCCCAGCTGTGTAGGAATGAATGGAGCAAATGAAAAAATACAGTGGGCTTCTGTTGGTTTTAGGGGTTGAAGGGGAAATTGATAGTGGAAAATCAAATGGCTTTATGGATTGGGGTGGATAGCCGAGTGGGAGAGTGCGGCTCAAGGGGAGATGAAAGAATGGGGTAGTGAATTTTGGGGGAATATATATTATTTTTATTTATTATCTCATAAAATAGGACCAATGAGGTTCAAAACCTTATTCACTAAGTAATTGTTCATTCAATAAGATTTAGGTATTCATCCATCCAATGGAAGTAAAGCCTTAATGAGGAAGGAATTGAGATTTTTATTTTTATTTTTGTATTTTTTTACTATATAAAATCATATATAATGAGCCATGTAATTTTTGGCATAGAGTATAAGGTTTTGAATATTAAAAAGAGTGATTTAGATTGATCTTATCTTGAGCATTTTTAATTTAAACCCGAAAAAAATTTAGTGTCTAATTCTACTTTATTGGAGATTTTAAACTTGGGGAACATGTTAACTGTAGGTTTCCCCATTGGTTAGCTTCACTTCCAAATCTGCAAATTCTTGTCTTGAGATCTAATAGATTTCATGGATCACTGCCTCATTCCATAGCTTCAACTAACGCCTCGGCATTGCGAATGATTGATCTTTCTGCAAATGCGTTTGGTGTCCCCTTGCAGACTAAACTCTTCCAAGATTTTAGGGCAATGAGAGAGAACCCCAGACAGAGACTTCCGCTTCGGGATGACCGTGTTTATTATAATATTAAAGATTACCACACTTCTGTGAATGTTACAACAAAAAGATTGGAGCTTGAATTGACGGAGACCATAGACATTTTCGTATCTATGGACTTGTCGAACAACAAATTCTTTGGACAAATTCCCGAGGAAGTCGGACAACTTATTTCTGTTCAAATGCTCAACTTTTCTCACGACAACTTCACCAGTCCTATCCCAGCATCGTTCGGAAATTTAGCAGCACTTGAATCGTTAGATCTTTCATCAAACAAGCTCAATGGCAGGATTCCTTCTCAAATGTCGAAGTTGACATTTCTTGCAGTGTTGAATCTTTCGGAAAACGATCTTGTTGGACCAATTCCCTATGGGAATCAATTTAATACATTTGATAATGATTCCTACAGCGGTAACTTGGGATTGTGTGGCTTACCATTGTCAAAACAATGCAACAACCACGGGGAGACAGAACCAACTGCATCATCGGTGGCAGAGCACGAGGATTCTCAGGTACCCTTTTGGCAGGTGGTAATGATGGGGTATGTAAGTGGAGTGGTGCTAGGTCAGTGCCTCGGTTACATTGTGTTCACAACCGGAAGACCATGGTGGCTTGTAAGAATAGTCGAGAGAGACTTGCAATACAAATTCACAGCCTGGATCAGAAGAAAGAGACCGGAAAGAAACTAGCTCGAGGTCCAACATCTTGCTTAGATGAATTTCTAACAAGTATTTCAAAAGTTTCATCTTTGTAATCTAATAGTGGCATTGGAACTTTAGATGGAATTCAAAATGTTTAAGATTAAACTTAGACTGTTCTGTCGGTTTCAACTTCTTGTACTTTGAATTCCAATGAATATTTGATTTGAATAAATCATACACAGCCATGTGCACTGCAAGTAATTTTCTGGTCAAATGCACTGTATGCAAATTATACATTTATATTACTAATGAGCTACTGTAAAATCATTTAAATTAATTAAATTTTCTTCTTCTTTTTTTTGAAAATAAAATAAAACAAGTCCAACTCACCAACAGATAGACTTTAGCTGTATTGATTGGTTGACTTTTTTTTTTTTTGGTTCCATGAATTGGTTGACTTGGAGCTGGTTAAAAGCATATAGGAAATTTTAAATCTGTACTCTCACCTTAACGTTCCTTTGGTTCATACATTTTTTTTCTCGAGGAACAATGGGAAGCCTTTTCGTGGTATTGGTGTTAATGTTGCATCTTTCATGGAGTTTCTCTTCCACTGTTCCTCCTCCATCCTCTCATCTATGTCTCCCACACCAGAGAGCTGCTCTGCTCCAATTTAAAAACTCCATTTCTATTATTGATTACTGTGGGGAAGATTACTATATTGAGTACCCCAAGACAGAGTCATGGAACAAAAGCATTGATTGTTGTTCATGGGAGGGAGTCAAATGTGACGAGCTGACCGGTCATGTAATCGGCATCGATCTTAGTCACAGTTGTCTTACCGGTTCTGTCTTTGCAAACAACAGCCTCTTTCGTCTTCACACTCTTCAATGGCTTGACCTGAGCTTCAACTACCTCTATGGCTGTCCTCTTGAGAACACCAGCAGCCTACTTCACTTTCATGGACTCCGACGACTCAACCTTGCTTACAACTATTTCGATGGCACATTATCGTCTGAGCTGTTTAGTCAGTTGGTGAGTTTAACCCATCTTAATCTCTCTGCCAATGGCTTTTCCGGCTTAATCCCACATCAAATCAGTCTCTTGTCAAGTTTGGTTTCACTTGATCTTACCGTTTACAATGATACCACGTTGAGATCATTTGATGGCCAAGGTTTTGACATGCTTGCAAGAAACTTAACCAAATTAAGATACCTTGTGCTTGACTCTGTATATATATCTGATGTTGAACTTACGTCCTTTCTAAACTTGTCTTCATCACTACAACATTTGAGTCTCTTTTCTTGTCAATTGCATGGGGAATTTCCAAGTCAACTGTTTCACCTTCCTAACCTCAAACATATAGGTTTAGGTGGAAATGAAAATCTCACAGTTTACCTTCCTAAGACAAACTGGAGTAGTGGCCTTGAGTCGTTGGACATATCCTATGGAAGTGGTGGTTTTAGAGGTCAATTCCACCAACAATTGGAAATCTAACTCGACTCATTTCGATAGATTTATCTGGAAATTGGTTTGAAGGACAGATTCCAGATGTTTTTAAGAACCTTAACAGATTAACCTCTTTGAGCTTTTCTTCATGCAATTTGGGTGGTCTACTTCCCGTATCCATGTTCAACCTCACAAAAATTACCACTTTGGATTTGTCATATAATTTCTTTCATGGTCGGATGGATCGAATTCAGATGCCGAGTTCTATTCAATATGTTGATTTGAGATCTAATGATTTTCATGGTCCACTGCCCAATTATATTTTTGATCTTGTGAATCTTATTTCACTCCGTTTGTCATCAAACAACTTGAGTGGTGTCCTGGAGTCGGATATGCTTTCCAAACTCACAAGTCTCAAAGATATTGATCTGTCCGGTAATAGTTTAGTATCATTAAGCACAAGTGACAAGGATGTGAACTATTCTTTCCCTCAGCTCAAATCTGTATTCTTCTCTTCTTGTAGCATAAGACAGAGTCTTACTTCACTCCGTTTGTCATCGAACAACTTGAGTGGTGTCCTGGAGTCGGATATGCTTTCCAAACTCACAAATCTCAAAGATATTGATCTTTCTGGTAATAGAACATCAAAGTTGGAGTATTTAGATCTTTCCAATAACATGATTTCTGATGGAATTTCCAAATGGGAGGCTGAAGGGTGGGAAGAATTGATAGGGCTGAACCTTTCTTATAACTTTCTGACCACATTAGAGCAATTTCCTGGAAAAAAATTGAAATCTCTCGACCTTCGTTCCAACCTGCTTCATGGTCCAATTCTCTCATCTTGCTTGAATCTTTTAACTCCTAATCAACAGTTGTTCAAGGAGTTCTTAATTTCAGAGAATAAATTGACAGGAAATATTCCTTCTTCCATTTGCAGTTGGAGTTCACTTACACTACTGGACTTGTCTAGAAACAGCTTGAGTGGAACTATTCCTGAATGTCTCGGAAACATCAGCTATGATCTCCAATTGATAAATTTGCAGATGAACAACTTGACTGGCAAGATTCCTGACTCTTTTGTGAATAATGAGTTGAGCCATCTTTTCCTAAATAACAATCAATTGGAAGGATTAGTACCACAATATTTGGCTAATTCTACTAAATTGGAAATCTTAAATTTAGGGAACAACAAGTTATCTGATAAGTTTCCTCATTGGTTAGCTTCACTTCCAAGTCTGCAAGTTCTTATCTTGAGACATAATAGATTTCACGGGTCATTGTTTCGTTCCATTGCTTCCTCTGACTTCTCCTCATTGCGAATGATTGATCTTTCTGGAAATGCGTTTGCTGGCCCCTTGCCTACTAAACTATTCCAAAATTTGAGAGCAATGAGAGAGAAACCTAAATGGAGATCTTCAAATTTATCATTTGTCGGATATTATTTTTTTGGATACCCCATTGATTATTACCAAACTTTTGTTAATGTAACAATGAAAAGTTTGGAGATTGAATTGACGAAGACCGCAGCCATTTTCGTATCTATGGACTTGTCAAACCACCAGTTCTCTGGACTAATTCCCGAGGAAGTTGGACAACTTCTTTCCCTTCAAATGCTCAACTTCTCTCACAACAACTTCACTGGTCCTATCCCAGCATCGTTCGGAAATTTGATAGCACTTGAATCATTAGATCTTTCATCAAACAAGCTTGGTGGTAGCATTCCTTCTCAAATGACGAAGTTGACATTTCTTGCAGTGTTGAATCTTTCAGAAAACGATCTTGTTGGACCAATTCCTCACGGGAATCAGTTTAATACCTTTGATAATTATTCCTACAGAGGTAACTTGGGATTGTGTGGCTTACCATTGTCAAAGCAATGCTACAACCATGGGGAGGCTGAACCAACAGCACCATCTGTAGCAGAACATGAGGATTCTCAGGTACCCCTTTTTTGGCAGTTGGTAATGATGGGGTATGGAAGTGGAGTGGTGCTAGGGCTGAGCCTCGGTTATACCGTGTTCACAACCAGAAGGCCATGGTGGCTTGTAAGAATGGTCGAGAGAGACTTGCAATACAAATTGACAGCTTGGATCAGAAGAAAGAGACCGAAAAGAAACTAGCTCAAGGTCCAACATCTTGTTTAGGGGAGTTTCTAACAAGTATTTCAAAAGTTTCATCTTCGTAATCTAATAGTGGCATTGGAACTTCAAATGGAATTCAATGGGAAGATTCAGCTTGTTCGGTTTCCTTGGAAGCGATTTGAATAAATCATTGTGGTGTTCTCAATTTAGCAGATAGACTTATTCAGATTTGAGTATATGATATGAGTTTCTTTGCCTTCATCATTTCTAAGTTTGTATTTGTGGGTCTCTTGTAGTTCTGAAAATGTTTTAAGTGCTGAATAAACTTAGATTGTTCTGCTACTTTAAACTTCTTGTACTCTAAATCCCAATGCCAAATTCTACTTTTATTCTTGCATTGCGCAGGCTTTGTTCACGATGGCCAATCAGATATAAAACAAAATTTAGACAGGAAAATAGACTGAAATATATAGAGCACCTATTTATTTAGATTGAAGCTTTGTACAAGTCATTCTTCTGTTTGTTCCATCGTCCGGTCCTGTTGCGTCAACTTGACTTCGTTATCTTGAGCCTCCATGAGCTCAACATTAGTTGTTGTACCATTGATGTTCTCGCAAACCAACTACTGGTGACTATTTGATATGTGCTCTAGCAGAACATAATTAACACCAAAAGATTTAAGCCTAAGGGCTGGAAAAGTAAACCTATTACAAAGCATTCTTTGTCTCTGAAATTGACTGATTTTGAGGTGTTTATGTTGGCTATCTATGAATATGAATGTTAACATATGTATGACAGCGCATTGCCGCTGGATAATGAGAATTAGACAATGTTTAAGCTAATGCTTTAACTAGGATGTACTCTGTCGAACTATAATTCGATTTACCAATTTTTTTCAATATATTTGGAAGATTATACTCATGTACCCATGTGTGAACGTGCTTTACTTAAACAGAGGAAAAACCTTAACCATTTTTTTTCTTTCCCTCTTCAATGTTTCATACACAGCAATGTGCACTGCAACTAATTTTCTGGTCAAATAATGCACTGCATGCAACTTATACTTTTTATATTTCTAATGAGTTACTATAAAATATTTTTATATTTTTATTGTAATTTAAGGTTATACATTTTATACAACATAATGTTAATGAATTATGGATTTATTTAAATTAATTATTTTTTTCTCTTTTTCTTGAAAAATAAAACAAGTCCAACTTAGCAACTGATGGACTTTAGCTGTATTGATTGATTGGCGTTTTTTTCTGGTTCCATGAATTGGTTGACTTGAAGGTGGTTAAAAGCATATAGGAAATTTCATATCTGTACTCTCACCTTAATGTTCCTTTGGTTATTACATTTGCTTTTTTGTTCTTGAGAAACAATGAGAAGCCTTTTCCTGGGATTGGTATTGTTGTTGGAGTTTCTCTTCCACTGTTCCTCCTCCATCCTCTCATTCCTGTCTCCCTAACCAAAGAGCTGCTTTGCTCCAATTTAAAAACTCTATTTCTGTTGATTATTACTGTAGGGATGATTACTATAATGATTACCCCAAGACAGAGTCATGGAACAAAAGAAGCCTTGATTGTTGTTCATGGGAGGGAGTCAAATGCGACTAGCTGACCGGTCATGTAATCGGCATCGATCTTAGTCACAGTTGCATTACCGGTCCTCTCCTTGCAAGTGCAAACAACAGCCTCTTTCGCCTTCACAACCTTCAATGGCTTGACCTGAGCTCCAACCGCGTCGATGGCTCCCTTAGCAGCCTGTTTCACTTGCATGGACTCCGACGTCTCAACCTTGCTTACAACAATTTTGGTGGTGCTATCCCATCTGAGTTATTTACTCAATTGGTGAGTTTAACCCATCTTAATCTCTCTTTTTCCGGATTCTCTGGCCGAATCCCGAATCAAATCAATCTCTTGTCAAGTTTGGTTTCACTTGATGTTTCCTTTTATTCTTTTCCCAACTTTACATTTGATGGCCGAGGCTTTGACATGCTTGCAACAAACTTAACCAAATTAAGATACCTTGTGCTTGACCGTGTAGATATGTCTGATGTTGGAGCCACTTCCTTTCTGAACTTGTCTTCATCACTACAACATTTGAGCCTCGGTATTTGTCAATTACATGGGGATTTTCCGTCTCAAGTTTTTCAGATTCCCAACCTCAAACATATAGATTTACGTGGGAATGGAAATCTAAGAGGTTATCTCCCCAAGACAAACTGGAGTAGTGGCCTTGAGTTGTTGGACCTTTCCTACTGTGGTGGTTTTAGAGGGTCAATCCCACCATCATTGGAAATCTCACTCGAATCGTTTCCGTGGATTTATCTGGAAATTTATTTGAAGGACAGATTCCAGATGTTTTTGGGAACTTTACCAAAGTACTTCTTTGAGATTTTCTCGCTGCAATTTGAGTGGTCCACTTCCATTAACCATGTTCAACCTCACAAAAATTACAACGTTGGATTTGTCATATAACCACTTGGAAGTTCCCTTTCCAAATCATGTTGGTGGTTGGTTGTTTACTCTGCAGTCTCTGCTAGATTTAGACCTCAGTCATAACAAACTAGCCAGTCCCATAGACCGAATTCAGATGCCTGGTTCTGTCCAACATGTTGATATGAGTTTTAATGAATTTCATGTTCCACTACCCTATTCTATGTTTGATCTTGTGAACCTTACTTCACTTCGCTTGTCATCAAACAAATTGAGTGCTGTTGTCCAGTCGCATTTGCTTTCCAAACTCACAAGCCTTGAACTTCTTGGTCTTTCCAATAATAGTTTACTATCATTAAGCACAAGCGGTAATGATGTGAACTATTCCTTCCCCCGGTTTCAAAATGTTCTATTCTCTGGTTGTAGTGTAAGTCAGTTCCCGAATTTCTTTCGAACATCAGGGTTGGGGGTTTTAGATCTTTCCAATAACATGATTTCTGGTGGAATTTCCAAATGGGAGGCTGAAGGGTGGGAAGAATTGATAGGGCTGAACCTTTCTCGTAACTTTCTGACTACTTTGGAGCAATTCCCGGGAAAAAGATTGGAACTTCTCGACCTTCGTTTCAACTTGCTTGAAGGGCCAATTCTCTCAACTTGCTTGAATCTTCAAATTCCAAATCCACTGCTGTGGAGCGTGTTCTTAATTTCAGAGAATAAATTGTTTGAGTGGAACTATTCATGAATGTCTTGGAAATTTCAGCTATATTCTCCGGTCGATAGATTTGCAGATAAACAACTTGACTGGGAAGATCCCTGACTCTTTTGCGAATACCGAGTTGAGCCATCTTTTTAGTACCACCAGCTTTGGCTAATTCTACTTCATTGGAGATTTTAAATTTAGGGAACAACAAGTTAACTGATAAGTTTCCCCATTGGTTAGCTTCACTTCCAAGTCTGCAAGTTCTTATCTTGAGACGTAATAGATTTCATGGATCATTGCCTCGTTCCATTGCTTCATCCAACTTCTCCTCATTGCGCATGATTGATCTCTCCCCTTGCCCTTGAAACTCTTCCAAAATCTTAGAGCAATGAGAGAGAAACCTAAATGGAGACCTTTAGATTTATCATTTAACCGATTTGAGGATGGTAAATATATCACCCAATATTACCAAACTTCTGTGAATGTAACAACGAAAAAATTGGAGATTGAATTGATTAAGACCGCAGCCATTTTTGTATCCATGGACTTGTCAAACAACATGTTCTCGGGACAAATTCTCAAGGAAGTTGGACAATTTCTTTCCCGTCAAATGCTCAACTTCTCTCACAAAAACTTCACTGGTTTTATCCCAACATCGTTCGGAAATTTAGGAGCACTTGAATCATTAGATCTTTCATCAAACAAGCTTGGTGGAAGGATTCCTTCTAAAATGACGAAGTTGACATGTCTTGCAGTGTTGAATCTTTCAAAAAACGATCTTGTTGGACCGATTCCCCATGGGAACCAATTTGGTACCTTTGATAACAATTCCTACGTTGGTAACTTGGGATTGCGTGGCTTACCATTGTCCAAGCAGTGCAACAACCCTGGGGAGGCAGAACCAACTGCACCATCGGTGGCAGAGCACGAGGATTCTCAAGTACCCTTTTTTGGCAGGTGTAATGATGGGGTATGGAAGTGGAGTGGTGTTAGGGATGAGCCTCGGTTACATCATGTTTACAACCGGAAGGTCATGGTGGCTTGTAAGAATGGTCGAGAAAGACTTGCAATACAAATTCACAGCCTGGATCAGAAGAAAGAGATCGGAAAGAAACTAGCTCGAGGTCCAACATATTGCTTAGGGGAGTTTCTAAAAAGTACTTCAAATAGAATTCGATTGGAAGATTCAGCTTGTTCAGTTTCCTTGGAAGCGATTTGAATAAATCATTGTGGTGTCCTCAATTTAGCAGACAGCTAGATTTACTTGTTCAGATTTGAGTATATGAAATGAGTGCCTTTGTCTTCATTATTTCTAAATTTGTATCTGTGGGTCTCCTGTAATTCTGAAAATGTTTAAGTACTCAATAAACTTAGACTGTTCTGTAACTTTCAACTTCTTGTACAGTAAATTCCAATGCCAAATTCTGCTTTATTCTTGCATTGCAGGCAAGCTTTGTTCACAATGGCCAAGCAGATATGAGAACAAAATTTAGACAGGAAAATATACTGCAATATATAGCACCTATTTATTTAGATTGAAGCTTCAGTACAAGTCATTCTTTTGTTTGTTTTGTTCCATCGTTCGGTCCTGTTGCATCAACTTAACTTTATCTTGAGCTTCCATAAGCTCAACATTAGTTGTTGTACCATTGATCTTCTCCCAAACCAACTACCAGTTGGTCTAAGCATGATGAGATGCTAGGTCTTTTAACAAGGATTATGGTTCGAACTTGGCCTTGTAAATGGAGCAAATTGAGTTGGGAGGGTCGCTCTCATAACGAGCCTTTCTAGTGCCCAATCCGGAGTAGCTGACAGATACAGGTAGTGGTATTTTCTGCCTCAATACCAACAACTAAATCCCCTGCACCAGCACCACAAGCATTCAGATTTCTTATAACACTTATAAGTTCTGCAGGTTCATTACTGATTTAACCCCAGCAATGTCACCACCTTGAAAGATCGACAACCACAGCGGAAACTAAACCGCCCCAACTAAGAAACATAGATACTTAATTGGGATAAAAAAACCATCGATTTCTTGGTTTTTTTGCCATCTCTAATTCATCTATTACCAGATATAAAACATAATTAACACCAAAAGATTTAAGCCTAAGGGCTGGAAAAGCGAATCGATTGCAAGGTCTGTCGAACTATAAATTCGATTTTATAGTCGACTAATTTTAAAGCTATGTTACTTGAGCTTAGTTTGATTGTTGTATATAGATACGGGCATACTAAGCCTTTAAAGTTTTTCAATGTATTTGGAAGATTATACTCCTGTACTCAGATTCAATCCTTATTTTCTGATTTTATCTTTTTTCAGTCTTTGTAATTCAATCATATTGTTTCTATACCGTTTGAGAGAGGATGGAGTTTCAAAATTCAAGGGCTAAAATTGATCTGAATAGTGTATAAGAAGTATATCTGCAACTTATGCACAAAACAAGGAGTAATGAAGGAATTTGACATTGTTTTCTTCTTTTTCTAGAAAATAGAAGTCCAACTAACTCTTGAAGTGAGATAGATCTCATTGTATAATTAAGACCAAGTAATGATCTAGGGGTCAGAAATTCATCTTATCTTTTACATGTACCGGATTCAATATCCAATGTAATAAAATAGAGAGCTTGAGATTGATGTGAATGGCAATGAAAATCTTGGCTTGAAATGCGGAAACTTGAGCCGCTTGAAGGCATATATGGACATGCACGGGATCCACCAACTCGGACATCACACTTTCTTATCGTACCGTGTCATCTCGAATGATAGCGTTACCTATCGACTAACGGTGATAACAGTTTACAATGTTTTTAGTTATCAAAATGAAAAAAAAAGTCTACAGCAAAGGGATTGATCCAGTAGAAGACAAAGACAAAGACTTCAACAGTACAGTTTACCAGCAGCTAATGTGGAAATCTGGGCATTTGCAATAGTCAACAAAGGAAGGAAAATTTTTGAAAATGTCTTCTCACTAAATTTCTAATTCAATACTTGTATTATACTGGGTTGACTTGGAGCAGCTTAAAAGCATTTAGGAAATTTAAATCTATACTCTCACTATAAACCTTCCTTTGAAAAAATATGACAACCCTTTGCCTGCTACTGGTGTTAATGTTGCATCTTTCATGGAGTTTCTCTTCCTCTCATTTATGTCTCCCACACCAGAGAGCTGCTCTGCTCCAATTTAAAAACTCCATTCCTACTTATTATTTCTGTGGAGATGATTACCTTTATGCTTACCCCAAGATAGAGTCATGGAACAAAAGCCTTGATTGTTGTTCATGGGAGGGAGTCGAATGCGATGAGCTCACCGGTCATGTGATCGGCATCAATCTTACTCAAAGTTGCCTTACGGGTTCTATCCTTGCAAGCTCAAAGAATAGCCTCTTTCGCCTTCATGACCTTCAATGGCTTGACCTGAGCACCAACAGCATCGATGGCTCTCTTAGCAGCCTGTTTCACTTGCATGGGCTCCAACGCCTCAACCTCGCCAACAACAATTTCGATGGCGCTATCCCAGCAGAGTTATTTACTCGATTGGTGAGTTTAACCCACCTTAATCTCTCTTTTTCTGGCTTCTTAGGCCAAATCCCGAATCAAATCAGTCTCTTGTCTAGTTTGGTTTCACTTGATCTTTCCTCTTATATTTTCTTCAAGTTTACACTTGATGGCCAAGGTTTTGACATGCTTGCAACAAATCTGACCAAATTAAGATACCTTGTTCTTGATCGAGTAGATATGTCTGATGTTGCAGCCACTTCCTTTCTAAACTTGTCTTCGTCACTAAAACGTTTGAGTCTCAGAGATTGTCATTTACATGGGGAATTCCCAAGTCAGCTGTTTCACCTTCCGAGCCTCAAACATATAAATGTAGGTGGGAATGGAAATCTCACAGTTTATCTTCCTAAGACAAACTGGAGTAGTGGCCTTGAGTCGTTGGACCTCTCCTATTGTTGTGGTTTTAGAGGGTCGATTCCACCATCATTCGGAAATCTCACTCAACTCGTTTCCATAGATTTATCTGGAAATTTGTTTGAAGGACAGATTCCAGATGTTTTTGGGAATCTTACCAAATTAACTTCTTTGAGAATTTCTCACTGCAATTTGAGTGGTCCACTTCCAATAACTATGTTCACTCTCCCATCTCTGCTAGATTTAGACATCAGTAATAACAAACTAGCCGGACCAATGGACCGAGTACATATGCCAAGTTCTATCCAACTCGTTGATTTAAGTTCCAATGACTTCCATGGTCCACTACCCGATCCTATTTTTGATCTTGTGAACCTTACTTCACTTCGTTTGTCATCAAACAACTTGAGTGGCGTCATCAAGTCGGATATGCTTTCCAAACTCACAAGTCTTGAAAATCTTGATCTTTCCAATAATAGTTTACTATCATTAAGCACAAGCGGCAATGGAGTGAACTATTCCTTCCCTCAACTCAAAGCTGTGTATTTCTCTTCTTGTAGCGTAAGGCAGTTCCCGAATTTCTTCCGGACCTCGAAGTTGGAGATTTTAGATCTTTCCAATAACATGATTTCTGGTGGAATATCCAAATGGGAAGCTGAAGGGTGGGAAGCATTGCTAGGATTGAACCTTTCTTTTAACTTTCTGACCACTTTGGAGCAGTTTCCAGGAAAGAAATTGGAATCTCTAGACCTTGAATCCAACTGGCTTGAAGGGCCAATTCTCTCAACTTGCTTGAACCTTCAAATTCCAGGGGAGTTGAGTGAGTTGTTAATTTCAGAGAATAAATTGACAGGAAATATTCCTTCTTCCATTTGCAGTTTGAGTTCACTCTGGATTCTGGACTTGTCCAGTAACAACCTGAGTGGAACTATTCCTGAATGTCTCGGAAGCAAGTATAAGTCTCTCGTGTTCGTGGATTTGCAGATGAACAAATTCTCTGGCAGGATCCCTGATTCTATTGGGAATAATAAGCAGTTGACCCATCTTTTCCTCAATGACAATCGATTGGAAGGACTAGTACCACAATCTTTGGCTAATTCTACATTATTGGAAGTCTTAAACTTAGGAAACAACAAGCTAACTGATAGGTTTCCCCATTGGTTAGCTTCACTTCCAAGTCTGCAAATTCTTATCTTGAGGTCTAATAGATTTCATGGATCACTGCCTCATTCCGTAGCTTCAACTAACTTCTCCGCATTGCGAATGATTGACCTCTCTGAAAATGAGTTCACAGGCCCCTTGCCAACAAAACTATTTCAAAATTTGAGGGCAATGAGAGCGAAATCCAGACATGGACTTTCATACCCTGGACAATTACTAAGCGGCATTAACGGTATTCCCTATGGCATTGAGTATTACCACACTTCTGTGCAAGTAACAACGAAAAGATTGGAGCTTGAATTGACGAAGACCGTAGACATCTTCGTATCGATGGACTTGTCAAACAACAGATTTTCTGGACAAATTCCTGAGGAAGTCGGACAACTTATTTACCTGCAAATGCTCAACCTCTCTCACAACAACTTCTCGGGCCCTATCCCAGCATCGTTCGGAAATTTAGTGGCACTGGAATCATTAGATCTTTCATCAAACGAGCTCAATGGCAGGATTCCTTCTCAGATGTCGAAGCTGACATTTCTTGAAGTGTTGAATCTTTCGAAAAACAATCTCGTTGGACCGATTCCACATGGGAATCAATTTGATACCTTTGATAATGATTCCTATAGCGGTAACTTGGGTTTGTGTGGCCTACCGTTGTCCAAGCCATGTCTCGAACATGGGGAAGCCAAACCACTTGCACCATTGGTGGCTGTGGTGGAACATGAGGGTTCTAAAGTACCCTTTTTCTGGAAAGTTGTAATGATGGGGTATGGAAGCGGAGTGGTTATGGGATTGAGCTTGGGTTACACTGTGTTCGTAACCGGAAGACCATGGTGGCTTCTTCAAATGGTCGAGAGAGATTTACAATCCAAATTCACAAAGTGGATACGACGAATCAAACCAATTATTTCAAAAGTTTCATCTTCATAATCTAATATTCAAGTTATAATACATATTTTGTTTTCGTTATTTCTGATAGTGGAATTGGAAACTTCGAACCGAAGTCAATGTAAAGATTATGCTTGTTGGGTATCCTCGGAAGTGATCTGAATAAACCAGGGAGATATTGTTAAGTTAGCATGTAGCTATATTTACTTGGTCAATAGAATGGTGATATGATATGAGTGCCTTTGTTTTCTAAATTTGTATTTGTTGGACTATTGAAAATATTCAAGTATTGTATACACTTAAACTGTTGAGCGAATATTACTTGCAACTATTAACTTCTAGTCTAAATACAATGCCAGTCTTGGTCAATAGCGTGTTTCACAAATAGTTTGAGAAAGATAACACACCAGCCTTTGAGAACCACTAATAGTCTGATACTTACATATCATTCCTCCTGTGTATATATCTAACAAAAAAGCCAAAAATTTGCATTGGAGAACTCCATTAAAACACAATAAAACTGTTGCCTTACAATGTCAACACTAAATTATGATCTATGTTCTAGCATATGTGTGAAGTGGGAACTGTAGACTGTAAACTTGTCGATGTTTCTTGCGCATTTAATCATAGTCTCGACGGTCCTTGTTGTCTAGATCCTGATGAGAATCCTTCCGTGTTACTACTTGGTTATTTTTCCTGAAATCCATTAAACAAATATTTCTATAATTGTTCCAACAAGCCGAACTCGAATCTGAATCAGAGCAAGGGTATTTACATATTTAGATCTTCTGTCATGCTCCTAATCTCACTTGACCATAAGAGTGGGTCAGTGTTCTTAGGTAAAGAGTCTTGTTGCTGAGTTTTATCTGTCAGCCACTGCTCGGCTTTAAAGCACTCATTCATTATGAAAAAACTAAAACTCGCAGCAATCAGTTCGAACTTGAGTAAGTATTGCATTTATAATGTGTAAATCACTAATTATCTTACCGCTTCTCTATCCTCTTTTGGAAAAGATACCGTCAACATTCGTAAATCCGCAATGCACTTCAGTAGATCACTTGAAGCCTGTGTTTTTGCTTCTTCATATTTAAGGTCTTCCAATCTATACACTTAAGTAGCCTTAATTGCTCACTGATAATTAAACCTATGTTTTCATTTTAATTGGTGAACTGTGGAGCTGTTTCAAGTGGCTAAGACATTCTGGAACACAAGTTTTCTTTAGGCTAACTGTTCTTCTGTATATGAAAATTTATCAGGGATTTAAATAGTGACATCGATATAATTGTACGGAATTTATTTCGCGTTTTGTTAGTTTCGGCATGTTCCGATGTCGATTTCACTGTTATACTAAAAATGCATTTGCCAACACAATCTAATAGGTAAGCTTATAAGGACCCCGAAATGCTTGGGCTGTTACTTTGATACATCATGTATCAAAACAGAACAGTTTATAAAGTGCTTGGCCTGGTATTTTGTTTTTGCAGTACATCACAAGGAAAGTGTAATAGGAGCAATGCAAATCAGCTATAATTTGTAACATATGAATATTTAATAACTAAAAAATTAAGTAAAAATATTTCAAAATAGTATTAGTCTAATTTAATTGAATTATGAAAAAAATTAAAGCAATAAAATTGAAAACTGGATAAAAATAAATAAATAAGTGATTTTTTTGGTACAAAATAAAAAGTAGACAATGAAACGAGAAATCAAGAAAATATGTAACGCATTGCCTGCTATCGTCTAGAATGGGATATATAGACTTTAGTTGTGCAATTAATGTTTGCGATGTGTTAAGCTTTGTCGTCTAAAATGAGAGTAAATAGATGACTAAGATTAACAGTGCAAAATGCAGAAATTTTTATTGCTTGATTACAGAGTTCGCTAAACGATTTTCTTGGACACCACAAGCAGATTATCCTTACGAATTCAAAATGAAATAAGAAATAAAGAAAATACATAAATTCCACTTAGCGTTTACAATGGGGTAGACTTTAACGATACAATTAAGACTTGACTGACCTGAAAATGATGTGTTCACTTTATTTTTATTTTTCAAAGAAGAGTGTAAAGTCTTCTTAATTAGTAACGTTTAAAATGGGATACTAATGGTGCAACCAAGACTTGTTTCATTTTTATTTGGTTAGAGGATGACCCTACCTTTACTTGGTGAAATGCTCTCACCATAAACCTTCCGTTGCTTCTCAACTTTGCTGTTTGTTTCTTGAGAAAATATGACAACCCTTTGCCTGCTACTGGTGTTAATGTTGCAACTTTCATGGAGTTTGTCTTCCTCTATTCCACCTCCATCCTCTCCTTTATGTCTCTCACACCAGAGAGCTGCTCTGCTCCAATTTAAAAACTCCATTTCTATAACTGACTGCCTGCCATGGTATGGTTACTATGGTTACCCCAAGACAGAGGCATGGTACAAAAGCATTGATTGTTGTTCATGGGAGGGAGTCGAATGCGATGAGCTGACCGGACATGTGATTGGCATCAATCTTACTCAAAGTTGTCTTACGGGTTCTCTCCTTGCAAGTTCAAACAACAGCCTCTCCCGCCTTCACACCCTTCAATGGCTTGACCTGAGCACCAACTGGATCGATGGCTCTCTTAGTAGCCTGTTTCACTTGCATGGACTCCGGCGTCTCAACCTTGCTTACAACAATTTCCACCATGGCCCTATCCCATCAGAGTTATTTACTCAATTGGTGAGTTTAACACATCTTAATCTCTCTTTTTCAGGCTTCTCTGGCCAAATCCCGAATCAAATTAGTCTCTTGTCTAGTTTGGTTTCACTTGATCTGTCCTCTTATTCTTTCCCCAAGTTTACACTTGATGGCCAAGGTTTTGACAAGCTTGCAACAAACTTGACAAAATTAAGACACCTTGCGCTTGATTTTGTAGATATGTCTGATGTTGCAGCCACTTCCTTTCTAAAATTGTCTTCATCACTACAAAGTTTGAGCCTCAGTCATTGTCAATTACATGGGGAATTTCCAACTCAAGTTCTTCTGCTTTCGAACCTCAAACACGTAGATTTAGGCTGGAATGAAAATCTCACAGTTTATCTTCCTAAGACAAGCTGGAGTAGTGGCCTTCAGTCGTTGGACCTTTCCTATTGTTGTGGTTTTAGAGGGTCAATCCCAGCATCATTTGGAAACCTCACTCAAATCGTTTCTATAGATTTATCTGGAAATCTGTTTGAAGGACATATCCCAGATGTTTTTGGTAACCTTACCAAATTAACTTCTTTGACATGTTCTTCATGCAATTTGAGTGGTCCGCTTCCAATAACTATGTTCACTCTCCCATCTCTGCTAGATTTAGATCTCAGGAATAACAAACTAGCCGGACCAATGGACCAAGTTCAGATGCCAAGTTCTATCCAACTCGTTGATTTAAGTTCCAATGACTTCCATGGTCCACTACCCGATTCTATTTTTGATCTTGTGAACCTTACTTCACTTCGTTTGTCATCAAACAACTTGAGTGGTGTCATCAAGTCGGATATGCTTTCGAAACTCACAAGTCTTGAAAATCTTGATCTTTCCAATAATAGTTTACTATCATTAAGCACAAGCGGCAATGGTGTGAACTATTCTTTCCCTCAGCTCAAAACTGTGTACTTCTCTTCTTGTAGTGTAAGGCAGTTCCCGAATTTCTTTCAAACCTCGAAGTTGGTGACTTTAGATCTTTCCAATAACATGATTTCTGGAGGAATATCCAAATGGGAAGCTGAAGGCTGGGAAGAATTGCGAGAGTTGTACCTTTCTAATAACTCTCTGACCACCGTGGAGCAATTTCCAGGACAGAATTTGTCAACTCTCGACCTTGGTTCCAACTTGCTTGAAGGGTCAATTCTCTCAAATTGCTTGAATCTTCAAACTCCAAATCAACAGTTGTTAGAGAAGTTATTAATTTCAGAGAATAAATTGACAGGAAATATTCCTTCTTCCATTTGCAATTGGAGTTCACTTACAGAACTGGACTTGTCAGGAAACAGCTTGAGTGGAACTATTCCTGCATGTCTTGGAAATTTCAGTGAGTCTCTTGAGTTCGTGGATTTGCAGATGAACAACTTGAATGGAAAGATCCCCGATTCTATTGGGAATAATAAGTACTTGACCCATCTTTTCCTCAATGACAATCACTTGGAAGGATTAGTACCACTATCTTTGGTTAATTCTAGCAGATTGGAGATTTTAAATTTAGGGAACAACAAGTTAACTGATAGGTTTCCCCATTGGTTAGCTTCACTTCCAAGTTTGCAAGTTCTAATCTTGAGACATAATAGATTTCATGGATCATTGCCTCGTTCCATTGCTTCATCCAACTTCTCCTCATTGCGCATGCTTGATCTCTCCGGAAATCGGTTTAATGGTCCCTTGCCCACTAAACTATTCCAAAACTTGAGAGCAATGATAGATAAACCTAAAAGGAGACTTTCACTCCCAGCGCTGTATGTCGTTAAGGGTGTTCATTATGTCATTGAAGGTTACCACATTTCTGTGAATGTCACAACGAAAAGATTGGAGCTTGAATTGACGAAGACATTAGACATTTTCGTATCAATGGACTTGTCAAATAACAGATTCTCTGGACAAATTCCCGAAGAAGTCGGACAACTTATTTCCCTGCAAATGCTCAACTTCTCTCACAACAACTTCACTGGTCCTATCCCAGCATCGTTCGAAAATTTGGTGGCACTTGAGTCATTAGACCTTTCGTCAAATGAGCTCAATGGCAGGATTCCTTCTCAGATGTCGAAGCTGACATTTCTTGCAGTGTTGAATCTTTCGGGAAACAATCTTGCTGGACCAATTCCACATGGGAATCAATTTGATACCTTTGATAATGATTCCTATAGCGGTAACTGGGGATTGTGTGGCTTACCTTTGTCCAAGCCATGTCTCGACCATGGGGAGGCCAAACCACCTGCGCCGTTGGTGGTGGAGCATGAGGGTTCTAAATTACCGTTTTTCTGGAAAGTTGTAATGATGGGGTATGGAAGCGGAGTGGTAATAGGGTTGAGCTTGGGTTACATTGTCTTCGTAACTGGAAGACCATGGTGGCTTGTTCGAATGGTCGAGAGAGATTTACAATACAAATTCACAAAGTGGATCCAATGAAAAAAACCAAGAAGAAGCTAGCTATGGGTCCAACATCCTTCTTAGGTGAGTTTCTAACAAGTATTTCAAAAGTTCCATCTTGATAATCTAATATTTAAGTTATAATACGCATTTTGTTTTCGTAATTTCTTGTACTGGCGTTGGAAACTTCGAACCGAATTCGATGCGAAGATTAAGCTTGTTGGGTTTCCTCGGAAGTGATCTGAATAAACCAGGGAGGTGTTGTTAATTTAGCATGTACCTATATTGCTTGGACAATAGTTTGGTGATATAATATGAGTGCCTTCTTTTCTAAATTTGTATTTGTTGATCTTCTGAGAATGTTTAAATACTGGTGAGCAAACATTACTTTAAACTATTAACTTCTTGTCTGAATAATTTCAATGTCAAGTTCTACATATTATTTATCTTGTTGGTTTCAATTTCAATGTGAACTGGATTAGCAAAGAGTCTTGTTGCTGAGTTTTCTCGGTCAACCACTGCTCGGCTTTACGATTAAGTGAAGAAACTACAGTGTTTGTTAATGTGTGCGTATGTTTTTTTTGCTCGGCAAAAGAATTTATTAAAATATGAAGGAAAAAAAAAACACACAAAATTCAGAATGTAATGGGACCATGATTTGAAATTAAGGAGCAACTAAAACAATTATTTTGGTCTTTAATTACTAATTAAAATAAGGAAAATAATGATTTTGTTAATGAAATATTAAAGTTTGGTCTTAATTACTAATTACGTTTATTTTGGTCTTTAATTGATATTTGACTTTACTTCTTTAGTTTAATTTAATTGGGACCATGATTTGAAATTAGTTAACAAATTTTTCTCTAATTTCTCAATTGACTTCAAGTTGCCTAATTTGATTGACTAGTAAATTAACCTTAATTCTTAATTAGATTTAATTTATTCATTATTTTGAATTTTCTCTAATTTCTCAACTGACTTCAATTTGTCTAATTTGATATTGACTAATAAATTAACCTTAATTCTTAGTTAGATTTAATTTATTCATTAATTTGAATTTGGTTAATAAATTTACTTGTATTTTTACCTAATTAATTTCAATTTGGTCATAATATGAGTTTTTTTTTAGATTTTAAACTCTAAACTTCTAATCGTTTGCGGTTTAATATTTAAGCATGTTCGTTTTTTATATTATTCTTCCACATTTATTTATTCATTTTTATACGTTTATTATAAGGAGTACAATTAACCATATATTAACGAGGCACGCGTTGATATATATATATATATATATATATATATATATATTTGTATGATTTTTTGTCAATAAAATCATACGATATATTAACAACTATTATTTCGAGGCAACACAAATTTTTATGTACCAATTTTGAGTGCTATAACATTTCTCACACGTAATCAATTTCTGTGCTCAATCATGATTTCGGTGTTAGACGCAGACCAATTTAAGGATATTCGGTCGTATCCAACTCAAAACGATTGATTACGATTCTATCTAATAAATAAGCTTTTAAAGGCCCAACATTTTCACATAAAAATTTCAATACAAAGAATTATATATCAAAAATATTTTTATTTAAATTTAATTACAAAAGACCAGAATATTTTATTTTTTTTCTCTCTAAAAACTCATGTTTAGAAGAAATTATATCATAGGTCCGTCTCGCCATGTTATCTATTGTCCCAACCAAACAAAATCATTCATTCCATTAATTTTTTCCATGTCATCTTTTTGCTAAGTGAATTTTCATATGATAAAAAATATTTTTAAAATTTTATTTACAGTAAATATGAGTGAAGATCATTTGAATGGCAACATGTAGGCGATGGCTTTATTACTTATGCCGTTGGAGATTACCACATTTCTGTCAATGTAATAACGAAAAGATTAGAGCTTGAGTTGACGAAGACATTAGACATTTTCGTATCGATGGACTTGTCAAACAACAAATTCCTGAGGAAGTCGGACAACTTATTTCCCTGCAAATGCTCAACTTCTCGCACAACAACTTCATCGGTCCTATCCCAGCATCGTTTGGAAATTTAGTGGCACTTGAATCATTAGATCTTTCATCAAACAATCTCAATGGAAGGATTCCTTCTCAAATGTCGAAGCTGACATTTCTTGAAGTGTTGAATCTCTCGGGAAACAATCTCTTTGGACCGATTCCACATGGGAATCAATTTGATACCTTCGATAATGATTCCTATAGAGATAACTTGGGATTGTGTGGCTTACCTCTGTCCAAGCAATCCGTCAACCCTAGGGAGGCCGAACCGGCTGCACCATTGATGGTGGAACGTGAGGGGTTCTAAAGTGCCTTTTTTCTGAAGCGGAGTGGTACTAGGATTGAGCTTAGGTTACATTGTGTTCGTAACCGGAAGACTGGTGGCTTGTTCGACTAGCCGAAAGAGACTTGCATTACAAATTCACAAAGTGGATACAAAGAATCAAACCAAGAAGAATCTAATATTCAAGTTATAATACATATTTTGTTTTTGTAATTTCTCATAGTGGCATTGGAAACTTTGAACCGAATTCGATGCGTAGGTTAAGCTTGTTGGGTTTCGTCGGAAACAATCTGAATAAACCAGGGAGGTGTTGTTAATTTAGCATGTACTATGAACTGAATTCCATTGTGGTTAGAATTCCATAATTTAATAGATTAACTGAATTAATTTAAGAAAATAAGGTAACATGAAGCATGTCTGTTTCAAGCACCTCTAAGATAAATTATGCTAATACATGTTTTAAAAAGACCAAAGTGCAAAACAGGTATTAAGCCGATAAAGTAATACACCAGTCTTTGAGAATAACTAATACTCTGATACTTGCATATCATTCCTCCTGTGTATATATCTAACAAAAAAGGGTAAAAATTGGTATTGGAAAACTCCATTAAAACACAATAAACTCTTGTCTTGCAAAGTCAAAACTAAATTATGATCAATGTTCTAGCATATGTGTGAAGTGGGAACTGTAAACTTGTCGATGTTTGTTACGCATTTAATCATAGTCTCGATGATCCTAGTCCTATTTGTCTAGATCCTGATGAGAAGTCTTCCGTGTTACTACTTGCTTACAATTCCTGAAATCCATTAAACAAAGATTATTATAATTGTTCCGACAAGCTTGACTCGAATCTGAAACAGAGAAAGGGTATTTACATATTTAGATCTTCTGTCATGCTTATAATCTCACTTGACCATAAGAGTGGGTCAGTGTTCTTAGGTAAAGAGTCTTGTTGCTGAGTTTTCTCGGTCAGCCACTGCTCGGCTTTGTAGCACTCATTCATTATCTGAAAAACGAAACTCGCCGCAATCAGTTCGAACTTGAGTAAGAATTGCATATATAATGTGTAAATCACTAATTATCTTACCGCTTCTCTATCCTCTTTTGGCAAAGATTTTGTCAACATTCGTAAATCCGCAATGCACTTCAATAGATCTCTTGAAGCCTGTGTTCTTGCTTCTTCATCTTTATATCGAATCTCAACCGGATCCACCAACTATAACAAAGAAAAATAGCAGGGTGAGGCAAGATGAAGTTAGCCACAACGGAGTAAACCCTTACGGTTAAATAAAGAAACAACAATAACCTTCTTAAGAGATTCTAATTTGGAAGTGTAAGCGCCTTCGGTTTCATCCTCCCCTTCATCGTAAAGTCACTCCTCCGTCTCCTGTAGGCTCCTGGAAATGCCCTCTCTCTCCTTATCAGATGTGAAACCTCGATACGTGATGAAAAGCTTCACGTAAATATTGTTAAACGTATATCAGTGAATCGAGGAAAAAAAAAGACATATACATAACACCTATTATTTAGATTGAGCCGTTTACCTTATTCCGCATTTCATAGACATAAGCCTCCAAGACATTCTTTTTCTCTTTAGTTTGTTCCATAGTCCGGTCCTGTTGCGCCAACTTAAGTTCTTTATCTTGAGCTTCCATCAGCTCAACCTTTGTCATTGTACCATTTATGTTCTCGCAAACTGGTATCTCAAGCCTCTTGACTGTTTTATCGTTGGTCTTACCATCAGCCTGCACCGAATAGACTTAGAAGTTAGAACCTACACAGTTTTTTCCACCGTCGAGATTTGAGAAGAAAGACCGATTTATCTACAGTCATTGAAAATATGACATGAAAACTACATGAGAAAATAGCATGAATTATTAACATATCAAAACTCTAAACCATAAAGATGACACATGAAGAACATTATCTAATGATGATACAAACTTACTGAAGCATTTGAAGTACTATCTTCACTGTCATTTGTTACATGTTGGGCATCCTCTGTGCTCATCCCGGAATCATCTACGTGCTCCTTGATCAGCTGAAAGCAAAAATCTCTCAGAAACTATATATCAATAAGACATTCGAAGAGAATGTGGAATCCTACTTACCATAGCTGACACAACAGCGACAATGCCGTGAAGGTTTAATTGAACATTGACTTTAACCCTTTCCCTTCCACTATCAGAGCCTTCGATATGGCCAATCTGTAAAACCAAATGACGATCAATCTGTAAGCTGGTCAATTCCATTGAAACAAGAAATATTCATTTAAGGTTAGACATACCGTGAAGGAACTTATTTTCAAGGGTATGCTGAAAGGCAGTTCGTTTGGAATGGCATAGAAGGCTTCCAAATGGAACGTACTACTCCTCTGTAATTGCAGAACTTTAGCACTAGTAATTGGCTGGCCTCTCAGGAACATCACATTATTTGTGCCTTGCAAAATCGGGGTTTCATCCAAAGAAAATCCTATGGAGAATGGAATACAATCTTGAACCTCGTATTCTCTAACCCGAAAAATGGGACTGAGCATTGCACATTGGAGAGCACATCCTCGTGCCACTCACTTGCATTTATCGTCCGACCGGGTTCTCTCCTAAATAAAGAAGCTAACTGCCTTGTTATAGCTGGTATCCTGGACCCCGATCCCACAAGCTCAACTGCATGGATTTTCCCCACAGTTAACCCTGCATCAGCTATAGCATTAGCACAAGGAATGTTAATCCTCTCCAACAAATCGGAAGCCAACTTCTCGAATTCCTTCCTCTTAATGAAACCTTTGACATCCTTTTCATCCATCAGACACTCAATATTTAGAGGCGCCTCCGCATTTGCACTCAAAACCTTCTTCAGTTTCTCACACGCTGCCCTTAACATGATAGAAGCCCGGATGTTAGAATACACATCTATATTATACTGCTCTTTGAAACAAGCCGCAAAATATCCAAACAATATATCATCAAAATTCCTTCCACCAAGACTGCTATCAAAAGCATGGGACAGTATCCTCATTTGCCCAGCCTCAAACGACGCAATCGAGACCTGGGTATCACAATGGCCAATATCCACAAAGGCAACATACGTTGGACCAACGATGGAGAAATCTGTTTTGTAAATCCCATAACCAAGTGCAGTCGCAGTACAGTCATGCATCAATCTCAGAGGCTTCAACCCGGCAATTGTAGCAGCATCCAAGTACGCACGTCTTTGCAAGTCGGTAAAGTATGAAGGAATCCCGATAACACAATCCAAAACAGGAAGTCCCAGATTCGTCTCTGTCATATATTTCAAATGTGCAAACAGCATCGCCATAATCTGCACCGGCAAAAATCGATGTGTCTCACCTAAATACTTCAAGTGAATCAAAATGCCACCATCTTGACCCTCTGACGTTTCAAATGGTAACATTCTTAGTATCACGGTAATATGATTTTTATCAATCGTTCCTTTCTTTCTCTGCAGGAAAATCCCAAGAGATTTGACAGAGGCATCGGTATTGGGTGCATGGTTATCCATAGTAGCTGCAGTTTCTATGGTCCTTTTATTTGGAATGGTAGGCAGCCTTTCTTTCACTCTAACTTCAATTTGACTTGACCTTCTTGTGGTGTAGGTTGATTTTTCATCCAAACAGCATTTATCGGACATATTTTGATCCTAGTAGTCGTTGTCATTCACCTTCATTTCTCTGATGATACTTACCGGATTCATTGAAGTTTAGGAATGAAGCTACCACCTTGCAGTGAAAGCTGTGTCACCCATTATAATCTGTTGCATATATTTTGCAGGAATTGAATAATTATTTAACAGTCAGCACCTCGACATCTATTATCGTTGACAATAGTTCTGATCAGGACTTTTTACGCATTGTGCATTCATTTTCTTTACCATTGTTATCATTTGATGTTTTCATCAGGTTGTAAAGCCTTTATGTAGTTGAAGTCTTAGGCTTTATGCTTCCGTGTCTTAGCATACAATCTTGATCTTGAATTTAGAGTTGTTATTGTTTTTTCTTGTATTTTTCTTTTCAATTTCCTTACAGGTGCACCATCCTCATCTCATTTATTAAAGACGTTAGGAATAAGTTGAGTTAATCTTTGTCCTGTAAAAGTTAGCCTTGAACCAGCATCGTCATGTTGCCTGTCATAGTTTTTCTCTGGTCATGTTTGAAATGTGAAAAAATAAGAGGAATAGGTTGAGTATATCTATTAGTATGTATATTCTATATGTGAATGTGCATTTACATCAATGATTCTTTGCATGGATTGTGATAATAGCCGGTTGTTACTAATATATACAAGGTCCAAGTGAACTTCATGTCAAATTAGAAGCAGGCGCCTTTTCATTTTGTAGATATACGCATGTGGTTATATAAGTTTTTTTCATACATTTATGGACAGTATACAGGGCAGTAGTTGCTTGAAATGTATAGAATTTCAGGTGTCGAGAACATGACCTCATGTTTGGTCTCAATTTAGCTTAGTAGAGAAAGACTCTGCTGTAATATTCTTGCTTGATAGCTGATAAACTACAAGATTACATCATATTTTGGTTCGTAGGGTGCTTTATGCTGCTTGAGATTTCTGGACAATCAGTTCAACATTAATCATGCATGTTTCAACACGCTTATATCAGTTTTCTTCAAAACTCATAGGTTGCTACAGTTTCAGTGATCTTAATATGTGTCTCTTTTATTTCTTCAATATCCTTTAACATTGTTCGAGCTTTATTTTTAATGATAGATAATTAGGTTGGCTGACGATTCTTATTGATCTCCAGTTTTCCAGCTCTCTCGTGTGAATTTGCATTTGTTGACGTGAGTGATGTCTTGGGAACTGTAAGTATATACCATGAGATGTGTTTCATCTTCTTAATTTTATTGTAAAGGAAAACTTGTGCTTCTGTTTTTCACGGAATCTTACAAGAGACGGATCTTGAGTTGCTCTAAAATGTTCTACTAGCTGGAGGCTTTGTCTGGAAACTTTTGGATTAGCTATATCCTTGTTCGCTATATTTCTCCAAAACTTATAATATTTTCATGCTAAAGAACTGAGATGTATCATACGTGAGTATTTTGTTAATATTTTCCTGTCAATATTTATATTCATACTCCATTCTTCAAGTTGCCTGTGTGTTTTTCCTCGATGGCATTTTAACATATAAACTATGGTCCATATGACTAATTTTCTGCATTCTGTTAACAGAACAGGTTGAATATAACAAAAACACTTGGAAAGTTTACTATAAATCCTGACTTAAGGCGCACGGGTGCTGAGTATAATTCAGAAATCAGAACCAGTTCCACAAGTCATTCAACATGGAGAGGAAGTTAATGATGAAGCTGTTCCAGCCCTTCCACGTTCCGTATCATTGAATAGTGATAGCTTTGACAGAATTGCACATGAGTAAGTTGAATGCAAAAATTGCAAACCACTTAATTTATGTGTTACGTTCCCAGCTTGGGTGCTTTATTTGTTAAATGCCACTCTTGGTGATATCTCTATTTACTTGTTTGGAATGGTCTTTCTTGCAGGTATCCAATTTTGGTCGTCATTTTTTTTGCTCCTCGGTGCTACAGGAGTACTCGCCTGGTAATCTACTAGTCTACTACTAGCATGCATAATCTTTGTAGTGGCATTTTTCTGATTTCATTTTGTTTTCTCGTTGTTTTTAGGAAAAATTTGCCGAGTGTTTTGGCGAAATTAGTCAGCAAGATGAATAGTTAGATATTTAAGCTACCCGGTTTGCAAACTAGGAAACAGAAATAGAACTAATTGATTCTATATACAAAAGCCTTTATCAGCACTCAGACTTGCTTAAAAGGCGCTTCTTGCCATCTAGTTTCCTTCTGAAATTGAAAACCATAGTATTTGGAGCTAATATATATATATATGTGTGTGTGTGTATACACACACTTCGTTTTTTTATTCTCCTAAATGAACTTAATAAGGAGCTTGGTGTCCATGAATTTGAATAAACTCACTTTGTTTTTAGTCCAAAGGTTTCATAAAAAAATAATAATTGCCTGCATCCTAAGGTTTGTGTTTTGTAGAGCTTTAGTCTTGTTCCTTTTCTAATTGTTTTATACTGAGCTTGAAGATGTGCCTTTTTAGCACTTTGAGCTTGGGTCTCTTAGCTCATCAGCGGTGTTTAAAAAGGCACGTCTGAAGCGCTGAGACGAAGTGAGTACAAATCATTTATTTATACTTAGACAAAGCGATTTTAATAAAACGCATAGAGGCGTTAGTGAGACGTAAAAGGCGCAGAGACTGTGAAAGGCGACGCTTTGTTTAAAATTAGAAAAAAAAACCTAAAAGTAGAGTCTCTTAAAAAAGAAGAAGAGGAGAAGTAAGGAACTCATGAGCAAATGCAATGGAGGGAGAGAAGAAAGAGAAGCAAGAAAAATTTGAAGAAATAAAAAATCAGAAAAAATCCAAGAAATATCTCTTTCAAAGAAGAAAAGGAAGAGGAGAAAGGGTAAGTGCTTCACACAATGAATAGGAGGTGTGGGCCCATTGCTGGTACAGTTTTTGACATGTGATTCTTTATATATTATCAATAGATGAAAAAATTAATAATTTATTAAAAAACTAAAAACAACAAGAGCTTAGTATTGGGCCATAGTCAGTTGACTCTTTTTATGACCCAGAAGATATAGTTTAAACTAATATGTTATTCTTTCTCTCACTGCATTAACATTAGTTATTTCTATAAATTTTAACCCATATTTTTTTATTTGGTTAAAAAGATGAATAAGAAAATAAAATATCTTATGTAAACGATTTTCAACTATAATATTTATTATTTGAATAAATTTATTAATTATTTTGTAATTTTTAAAATTTCAATTATTTTGTAATATTATTATTTGAATAAATTTAATAACTATTTTATAATTTTTATAAGTTCAATCACAATTAACATTGAAAGAATGCAAAATAGTATTTAAGTGATAAATTTATCTGTACTTAGTCAATATAAAAAAATTGCGCCTCACGTAAGGCGCGCGCCTTGGCTCTAAGATACTTATCGCCTTAGTGCCCCATGCGCCATTTTAAACATTGCTCATCAGTTGCCTTGCCACGTTTATTTGGTTTCAAAGACCATCATGGGAGAAAACTGCAAAGATACATAGAAAAAAGGTCTGAGCATATGTAAATTTCTTGAGTGAAGAAGGATGTGTTTGGAAGGCTATATTTTTTTAATGTTCTATTTCGAGTTGTGTTTGGAAGGCTATTATGAGTTTATATGATATAGATAGGGATGTAAAAAGCTGAGACGAGTAGCTTACCTGGGCTTATCTCAATTCTGGAAGAGAAATCGCTCATTGTTTTCATTCTCAAGCTAGCTTGGTATGCATATATATATATATATATATATACACTGTATGAAAAGAGAGAAATCGTTCATTGTTTACATTTTATTTTAATTCAGTTCTAATTCTAAAATTACCTTGAAATTTAAATAAGAGATTTGAATTATTAAAATTCCCTCTTAGACTCTCATAAATTTTAAAAACCTCTACTATTTTTATTCGTCAAAAATATTTTTATGTTTATAAAAACTCTAATAAAAAATAAGTCACCTTTCAAAATTCCACGTTCGAAAACAAAATCTGACCTTACTCTTAACTCGGTCTGGTCAATGCTCATTAACTCGGCACCAAGCAGAAATGGTCAGCGCCTTTATGATAAAAAAAATGGTCAGCGCCTTTTCATAATAAGCGTTGAATTTCACAATTCTCAATCAATCAATTAATAAATATAAATATTTATAAAAACAATATTGATAATATAAATCGAAAAAATTATAATTTTTTTATTTAAATGCGGTATTTTTAAAATAAAAAATAGTTAATCATCAATCAATGTAATCAATTAAATTGAAGAAAAATGAACAATTATTTTTTGATAATGTACACACTTTATAAATAAAGTAATTTGAACTCGAATCTTTTAATATAAACATTATCTGTTTTTTTCTCAAGGTTTGAATTTTTAGTAATGTATCAAAAAAATAAATATTATAATGTATGAATTAAACTGAGTTATTTAGACGTATTTTGGTATGTCGATTTAAGCTAATTACTTATAATATTGTAATAATATATTCTTGATTTAATTCCTTGTAATAATCTAATTCATCGAAATTAAAAATTGTGATTCTACTGTATTTCAACTTTATTTAAAAAAAAATTGAATACAAATTTAAATGCACTTAGAATTTTGTTTGTTTTTATATTAGTATTTATAATTAAAATTTTATAATATACAAATATTTTTTATATTTTAATTAAATTTTTATATTAACATTGATTTTTTATATTAATATAATATACAAATTTAACTGCACTTAATTTTTTGGTTTATTTTATATTTTAAAATTTTAAATTATTAATATAATTTTAGTAATATTAATTATTTTTTATTTTGGAATATAATTTAGTACATAAAAATGAACTTAGACAAAAGGACAGAGAAACAAGAGGGAAGGACTAATAAAATAAAAGCCTAAATGTCCTATTTATTTGTGGGGAGATAGATCATGGCGGCCACCACAACCACCGCCAGCACCTACCTAATATACCCATGATTAGCCCCCAAAATTAAGTTGTTTTTTTATTATTTTTCTTAAAGAAAGAGGGTAAAAGAAAAACCCAGGAAAAATATAGGATTTTTTTTTCTTTTTTGGTTCTTTGAAGAACTTGACTTAGCTGGACCCTCCATTTTCTGAACCTTCTCCTTCATTTCCATTGATTTTTCTTTCTGGGTATTTAATCTTATCTTCAAAGGTTCCAGCTTTTGGTGGTGCTTCAGCAAAATAGAAAAAAAAATCCATTTTTAGTGCGAAAGAAAAATAAACATTTTTTTTATTTTGTTTTATGTTTTCTTGGTAAATGTGGGGAGCTCCTGGAGAACCTGCTGACTCTTATTATGCAGTCCGGCCTGAATGCACTGATGTTCCTAGAACCAGATTTAAGATCAAGGTTTGTTCTTCTTGATTTGAAAGCTGGATCTTTTGCTTTATTATTGGTTCTAATTTGATTGAATTTTAGCTTAGCTGAATTTATTCATTAGAGGAGTGTTCGTTTAGATCTGATCTTGAATTTATTCACATGTAAAATGGTGCCGTCAAATGTTTTAGGCAATGAGCTTGATGTAGATTGTGGTTTCTCCTCTTGATATTTTCACTGCAAGCTCTTTAGAACAAGAAAAAAAATTGAGTATACCCATGTCAGATGTATATTCCTATCTGACTTTCGTCCAAGTCCGAGTGTTGTTGAGAAGAAATTTGGTCCACCCTTTCTTCGGTTCGATCCATACTTCATTGATCATATGGATTGTTTAAGCTGAAATGGATAATAATAGAGATGAAAATGGAAACTTAACTTGCAGAATAGACAAAAGTATATTGATTGATATTGGTGTTCATGCTGAAGTGCTATGGCTACTACGGGAGGAGTAATTTTGACTAAAGGAATTAATTTAGAAAAGTTGATGGTATTTAAATATGAATGAATTTTTATAAAATTATAGAACTTAACAAACATATTTATATATGGTATTGCACTATTTACTTTTATATATTTATAACTAAGAGACTGTTATATAATGTATTTGCATAGTCATTTCTAATTTTTTGGATCCTTTTCAGTTGATTTTGCTAGTTCAAAGTCTAGTCAAACACATGGGCACATATCGGTGTTGCCTACCAATACCCGAGTCCACTAAATTAGTCATTTCTAATTTAGTCCTAATTGTAAAAGAAATTATGCTTTGATTCAATAAAGATGCTTTTCTTGTTTATTTTCTTGTGCAGCCTGGTAAAACTCTAAGTGCAAGAAAATGGCAAGCTGCATTTTCTCCAGATGGGCATCTGGATATCGGAAAAATTCTATGTCGAATCCAACGAGGGGTAAGTGTGTATTCATATTTGAAAGTTTGTTCTTAGTGGTAGATTTTATTTAATTCAATTAAAAATGTGTGTGTGTATTATACAGCAACGCAACTGAACTGCATATTCTGACTTGTATTTTTTCTATATCTTATGTAGAAGAGCATATACACACACATATATATGTATATTTATGCTTATTTGTTTTAGTCTCTATTTATTATTATTTTTGGTTGGCAAATACAGGGGATCCATCCATCAATTAGGGGAGAAGTTTGGGAGTTTCTCCTTGGCTGTTACGATCCCGAGAGTACATTTGATGAAAGGGATCAAATACGACAGCATCGAAGGTAATCCATTGTTCCCGTCAATCGTCATGTATCAGCTTTTTGTTGGGACTTCGTTCCTTATTGGGAGATCATGTTCTGAGTGTTGTTTTCTCACTTCTATACCTCAGGGTGCAATACGCTAGATGGAAGAACGAATGTCGTGAAATCTTTCCTGTTATCGGAAGTGGAAAATATATTACGGCACCTGTTATCACTGATGACGGTCAGCCCATTCAAGACCCTTTTGTGCTTTTAGAGACAAATCCAAGCAAGTTACTGCACTGTACCTTTTTATAAAATAGTATTCACCAAAGTAAAATAAACCAGGCTTTAATATGTGGTCAATTATTCGGGTACAGATGCTAATAATGCCGACATGGTGAACAAACTACTTCCTCGTGGTCCTTTTGATAAGAAAGTAATCCAGTGGTTGCTTACACTACATCAAATAGGTTATTTTGTTGTTTTCTTCAAATCCATGCCTCACTTTGATTTGTTGCCTCTTTTAGTCGTGATCATGTTTCTCATATTTATGTTTCTGTCAGGTCTTGATGTTATGCGCACCGACAGGACTTTAGTATTCTATGAAAAACAAGAGAAATTGTCGAAACTTTGGGATATTCTCTCCGTTTATGCATGGATAGATACGGATGTTGGATATGGTCAAGGCGAGTAATTTCTTTTCTAAAACATTGATTATTGTTCTATTTGTTGACTGCCTCACTCGACCAAACCTTGGATATATTTATTCATTTCCTTAAAATGTCATTAATTTAGCCGCTTAGTATTATTTCATTAAAATGTGGCCAGTGTCTAAATTAAGGAAGAAAGTTTTATCAGTTTTATAGTTTCGTTCACTTCATAGTTCAGGAAAATGTTGCTCTAACTTTTCATTTTTTGTAAAGTATGTCTGATGCACATCTGGAGACGGGTCTGTATATGACCCTCCAAGGGTCCACCAAATACATAGAAAAATTTGACCTTTGTCCGACACTCACTCCCAAGTCCGTGTGACTTAAGTTAGTAGGTCTTTATGTATTTAATGGTTTGTAAATTTAATAGCTGTAAAACTCATCTACTGCAATCTCCATTCATTCAACCTTGATTTGTAACAGGCGGAATAATAATTCTTTTTATATCTACATTTGTAATCAAATACTAATTCCGAAAGCTAAATTCAATTATAATGTTGAGCAGGAATGAGTGATCTTTGCTCTCCCATGATTATTCTTCTTGAAGACGAAGCTGATGCATTTTGGTGCTTTGAACGTCTGATGCGCAGATTGGTACATTCACTTTCATTTTAGTTTATGGCAAAAACTATGGCAGCATGTGGCTTGCCTTTATATGTGCACTAGGTCTATTTCGAGTATCTTTTCTAATGTATAAAGTGCACTGTATTATATCTCATGACTCATTATTTTTATACTCCATTTTCCTTTTTAATATTATCTTCCTTTCAGCATTGTTCCGACTTTCTTATGATTTATGTTCCTATTTCAAATCTTAAAGCGAGGAAATTTCAGATGCACCGAGAATTCTGTTGGAGTAGAGACACAACTTGGTTATTTAGCCGCAGTAACTCAAGTTATTGATCCGAAACTTCATCACCATTTTGGTATGAAATGAAATTTATTTCCTTTGTTCTATGGTGTCATGCAATATGCATGTGCTTTCTTCCGCTTTATTTTTCTTTGACTCTTCATTTTTCTTCAAGTATCAATGGCCAACGAATATCCTGACATGGACTTGAGGATATGATACTCTAAAGGATTCTCCAAATACCTGGAAATCTTGGAAAAGATTGAACATTCATATGGAGGACATATATCCATATTCGTCACAAACACCTAATTCCGAGTAACATGGTTCTTCGAACATTTTGGTAGGAACATAACTTGCTCTCTTATATTGTTTCACAGAAACTCTGGGTGGAGGTGACTATCTCTTTGCTTTCCGGATGCTAATGGTTTTGTTTCGTCGAGAGTTCTCATTTTGTGATTCATTGTACTTATGGGAGGTATGTTCAAAACTTCCAATGCTAACAAATGATTGTAATGAAATAGTTTTATATTTTATTGAAGAAAAATCATTCCCCCGAACTTAGTTCTTTAATACGATTGATTTCCGGGGAATAAAGCTAAAAGATCAAGATAATGTCCTATGAATTATATTGTTTATATACTTGATAAACAATTTCATAAATGTTTGGTTGTGCCACTTGAGTGCACTTATGTGATTTCCACAACTATCAGTCTATCACAAATCAGTTCCTGTGTTTACGGAATCCTTACTACTGTGTTTTGGCATTCTTCACAAGAATTTTACTCATAAAGTCGCTTTGTATTGTTACCTAAACTTTCTGCAGATGATGTGGGCTCTCGAATATGATCCAAACTTGTTCTCTCTGTATGAAGCATCTGGATCAAAGATTTCCATGGATGTAGGTTCCAATAAAGGGAAACCGAAATCAACACATCAGTGCGGGAAGTACGAGAGAGAAAATATGAAAATCAAAAGCTCTGATGCTCCACTTCCGATCTCTGTTTTTCTTGTTGCCGGTGTATTGAAAGATAAGAGCTCAAAGCTACAGCATGAAGCCCGGGGCCTCGATGACGTAGTTAAGGTGAGCTTACATGTTTGTAGCTTTTACTCTCTCAAATTACTCTCCGAATGACGATAACAGTCTATAAGGTTAAGCAACAATCAACCTGGCACACCACTATCATGCATTGGACTTTCCAAAACCGTGAAACAAAAGTGAAAATGGCATGAATAAACGAACATGTCAAAAATTTATAAAAAAAGAAAAGAAAAGGCTATTTTACATTGTCTTAATGCTTCCATGTCTTGTTTTCATTTTCTTATCAGATTCTAAATGACATGACTGGAAATTTGGATGCAAAGAAAGCTTGCATTGGGGCACTGAAACTTCATAAAAAATATTTGAAAAAGGTATTGCTTTTTTTCTTCTCATTCTCCCGTGTCCGTATATATATCGAGAGAGTCTAGAATGCATGTACATGTCAATGTCATTGCTAAATGATTCATTCGTACCTAGCATTCATTTATAAGATTTAGGATCATGGTTTCATGCCTATGTCTGAATATACGCCTGGCACATATATAGAAGAGAGAATGAAGAAACCTAAAAGTGCACTTAAATGTCAATGTCGATTCGAAATGATTCATTTTTAAGATTTCTCAGAATTCTTTTGCAGATGACTCCGTGAACTCAAAAAACTCTTTTTTCATTTCATGTTGTGACCACAGGCCAAGAAGACATAGCAGTATGTAAACCAGATGAAGTTTTCCAGAAATCAGTCGAGAAATAATGATTTTTTTCTTCTTTTTCACGTCGCATGCTACAACTTCGTGACGAATCCTGGCTCGGGGATTTCCGATCTCTGTATACGGATATGTTTTGTTGTATTTTTTTTGAAAGTTTGTATTAATAGATATATGTGTTTATAATCATTCAAATCTCGGCAAAATACAGAAGAAAATAGTTGATTATGTATCAATTCTTTATACCCTTTTATTAGAAACAGCAATGATGTTTTCAGAAGTGAAAAATTTTATATTTAAAACCCACATGTTTCTCTATTTTTATTGTAGAAAATGAAGCTAAATCGATTGGACATGGCATTTGAATGACATAAGAAGAAACAATTGTTTAAAGGATGAAGATTAGCTATCTTAACCTTTGTTCGAAGTTCTAACAAATGAAGTGAACTTCGAATTTATAGCGTAATTAAGTTGATTCATGCAATTGGTTTGAAAAATCCATAGTTTGATGGTATATTTCAAACCAAATGGATTCATATGTTTAAAGGATCTTTGAAGGTTCTTTCTTCATAGGGATTGACATTCGATCGAGTTGAGTAAAAGAATTTTCAATTAGTCAAATTGAGTTGTTCGAGTCTCTGTTCAAATTTAATTATAAACATTTATAATGATATAATACTAATTAATTTTAATTTAAACGGTTATCTATAATCATGTCTAATACACATCTATTTTCTTCTTATTTTTTTTATGTGATATATATATATATATATATATCAGTCAGAATTGAGAGACTCGATTCAAACTTGAAAATTAATATACTAATTATTAAAGATTTTGAGTTATTCGAATTTTTATTTTATAATTCAAATTTATTTAAAAAAATTTCAAGTCGAATTTATGAAATTACGAGTCAAAGTATTTTCTCATCAAGCTAAATAATTTGGTTTTTTGAGTCAAGTTTTGCCCACCCTATTTCTTAATATCCATATTTCACATTTGTCAAGCAAAGCATAGATATCAAAATTTCATCCCACTAAAATACAGTCAAAAAGCAATTTCTAGTTCCAAAATGAACCTGATAAAGATTCTTTCACAGCAAAACTATTAACAGAGGCTTAAATGAACAAAGATTATAAATTCTATGCAACAACAAATGAAGGAATCTTCAATATCCAACTAGTATTGTACAACAAGATGAGGAGGAAAGTCAACAATAAGCATGAAATCGAATCCGATACGAAAGGCAAGTCTCAGCTGCGGTTTTCAGTGTTAGCTTCATAAAAATCTACCATTGAATCTGAACCCCACTTCTGGTACTTTAGAAGTATTCCTATCAGAAAATTCCGGCAGGAATGCTTCGACGGTTTCCCGTACAGATTGACTGCCAACATTGGGTGAAAAACCAAAGTTAGATCTCACCCGTATCATAATCTATGGCACATATATATCCCAGTATTAAGTTTCAGCATATAAACAACATACCTTCTTTAAACGAACAATATCATCAACCCTCGTCATCGGAACTAGAACTAAAATCATTCCTCCGTCGTTCTGCAATTGCAGAAAAAAGCTTCTGATGAGGATTGGGGGAAGTTGGTGCAAAACGAGACTAGGAGGAAGACAATGATCCATTGGACTCCTGTTTTTTATGTGCTTTTACCGGCTTCCTTGGGGCAACTCTAACTTCTTTGCAAACCTTGTCCAAAATTATCAAAAAGTCGCGCACGATGACGAACAAGCGCAAGCCCTCATCCTTATGTGCGTTACCATGAAAATAATCACCGGTGCTCTTCACTAATGCCATTATTCTCTTGTCTTCCTCAAGCAATGATGTGACATCAACTTCTGCATTCTGCACAAAACTCTTTAACGTTTCATGAAAACCACTTTCTTCCCTCGAATTTTTCATTTCCGAGTTCAAGAAATCTCGTGCCTTTGCCAGTCCATGGCCAAGTTTGGCAACGGTTCCTGTTAAAGTTTCGGCATCGATAGCTGCTGCTTTCTTGACATTTTCGAGTTCACTACTCAGATGGGAAACCACCTGAAGACCAAGGCTATGGTAGTGCTCTTCCGTATCCGAGGAAACATCCTCAAGAAGATCACTGGAACTTTTGCTTTCATGCCTTCGGTGCATAATTTCTTGGACGACAAAGTGCAATAGTGTGGTCTTTCCATCTACTCCTCTAACATCAGATAACTTCAAAAGTGTGTCGAGCTTGAAAGCTTGTGCACCACCACGGAATGTCCCATCATTCATGCGATTTCCGGTTTTAAGAACAGCTTCTAAAAGCTTGAGGAATAAGCGGCTACTTCTGAGTTCCTTGCAAGCAACCTGCCAAAATAGCAAACACCCGTTCAAATGAATAAAACATACATTTTGTTAACCATCTAAAACATGTTTTTCCATGAATTACTGGATCTAAATGCTGATTGTGTGATTCATGCAAGTCATGCAAATTAAAATTAATGCTCACCTCTAATGTTTCGAAGGACTCTCTAGTGAAAGTAACATCCTCATAAAGGAGCACATATAAAGCAGGGTTTCCATTCGTTTAAAAGCAAAAGGGATGTCAACCAAGACTTTCAAGAACCGCTCAGCGGGACCGAGTTGGGAAATTTCACCATTGAACATTCTAAGTTTGAGTTCTTCATCCGCTGTCGGGGCCATCTTCAATAAATTTTGAAGCAGTTCAACAGGGAGCTCATTTCCTGATTTAAAACAACAGGTTAGGATATCATGATCGAAAACTTAACACATTAGTACTACCATCTCCTTGTCAGGAAAAAGAGCAAATATATAAGGGAACCCGATGTAGTTATTTGGCTGTTAACAATCTCAAGTTTTAAACGAGTTTGAAGAACATGGTTATGGCAATAATTTTTCTTTAAAAAAATGAATCAAAAAGTATAAAAACCTTGGTCAGTATGTTAACTTCATTTCCAGCTTCACACTAAATCAGATAGAGCAAGAGAAACTATTGTACCACATATGGTTAGCTTCAACGAAATGCAAATGTTCTACATTTATCAGGCATAAGTATAATCAGTCATGGTAGGTATATAACACATTGTAACTACGATTCTTTTCCAAGATGTTGTACAAAGTATGAAAAAACACATGAATCAGCTCAGAGAGAGTAGCAAATCATATATGAATTTTTCACATTCCATGGAAGGTCATTTTTAAGGATTGATTGCAACTCAATTCTTGGTTAGTTATCAAAATTGTCCACAAGTAATTGAAAGCATGGATATTCTAATTATTGGTGAAAATGCCGGAGGCTATAATAGCTAAGCATACTCAGCTGATGGCCACATATGCAACCAATCAGTCTGGAGCACGGATTAAAAACCTACACATATGTTTCTCACAAGTGCATATTTGAAAGGACAATAAGATGGAGGAAAATACCTTCACGAAGCGCATCACAAACTTCTTCTGTGGTCACATTCAATGCCCGCAAAAGGATTGCTAAATTTTGTGCCTTCTTGGGATCAAGGAGTTGAATATACTGAGGCACAGATTCCTGGTTAGAGGTCTCTTTCTTTCTATCATTTTTGTTCTTGCCAGCGGCTGCATAACCGAACAGGGTTTCTATCATCTCCTCATTGAACCTGCAAACAGGGTATAAATGTATCCCATACTGATCCATTGGCATAAAGATAAAAGGAGAAACAAGAATAAGAGCTGTTACGTACTGGAAAGATCCAGATTTAATCTGATTCCAGACCATCGAATGTTCTGGGTTAGCTGCAACTTTATCCCAGAAAAATGGCTTCAATTTAGCTTTAGGAGCGTTGCCATCATCTGCTGAGCCAGATCCCTCGCTAGAAATAGCATTTGTTGTTCGTTGTGGACCAGTGGGCGAGGACCAGGTTTGGCACCCGGAGGCATAGGTGGAGGTGAAGGTCGGGGGCCGTAGCGGCAGAAGCAGGTTTCATAGAAGGAGGCTGCGCAGGAGGACTGGCTCCAATGGGGACAGGAGGCGGTGCAGGAGGACTGGCTTTAATGGGGGCAAGAGGTGGTGGAGGAGGACTAGCTCTAATCGGGGCAGGAGGTTCCGGAGGAAGAGGATCTGTTCTGTCCGGAGAATGTTTCAAAGGAGGTAATCTGGATTGGGAAGCACCGATCCTTCCTGGAGGCAGTGGTAGCAACGGCTTAGTATTGCCTGATATATCAGAAAATTCTGCTGAGGCTTTGGTGGCAGCAGCAACAGCTCCGAAAGACGACTTCCCATCGAAGGAGTGTTGTTGAACATTAGATTGAATATAAACATTCCCACTAGTTGGGGGCTTTTTATGTAGGCTTGATTCATTTCCAAATGATTGATGACCTAGCTTCTCTTCTTTATTAGTTCCAAAAGCATATGCATGAGGAGAACCTGAAAAGAAAGAAAAAAATGTTTCGATCAACAACTTTCTGAAAGCTTCTAGAAAATAAGAGTTTGAGGGGAAAGTATATACTACCAGAGAATTCATTTAAGCTTAAACTGAGAAGGGGCCTATCGTCATTTTGTTTAGATGAAGAACCTCTACGACAGCATAAAAAGAAGAACAATGCTGCAACGACAGACGTTACTACTGCAGTCACGACACAAGCAATAATAATTGTTCTACTGTTATCAGTCCCCTTGTGTCTCGAATCCATGTTGGCTGGACTTATAGTGTTTGGAAGATTATTTATCGGAGGTGCAGCTTCGTTAGAAGGTATAGGGGAAAAAGAGGGCAAAGATGTCAGACTTTCTGGACTCAAACAAGGAAATTCAGAAGTAGGAGAAGGGGCGGGAGCCAGGGATGGTCCTAAGTTCGAGGCAGGGGAATTGCTCTCAGTAGCCAAAGCCCTTCTAGGAACTCTATGCCAGTGAAACAATGACTCAAAATATCCAGTGTACCAAGTCTTAAAGGCACTATCTTCTCCAGATACTTGGAATAGAAGATTATTCTTTCTTATGCAGTCAAAAAGTGCTTGTTTTAACTCGGGATGGAGAACACTAATCAATTTTTGAGTGCTTTCTCTCTCTAATGAGTGACTTTTTGTAGTAATATCATTGGTTGTACTGGGTGTTTCCCCCGGAAGATGCAAGTTCAGATCTTCAAAAGCTACATTTAAATCGTTCAAATCTTGTCTGCAACTTATCCATAACAACTCAGCCTGCATGTAAACAATTGAATAATCTTAAACAATGCTGCAGAAAAGAGAAAGTGGGTTTATTTCCTACTTCCTAAACCTATAGAAACGAAAAGCATCTTAATGTTCTATACTATCGAATGTAATCCAAAGTCATGAGCAACTTTGAACCTTTTGAACAATGATCGTCACTATCAAATGTCCATTTTCATAAATATATTTTGTCAATACACATGCTATTTTCATCCACGAATGACAAATCAGAGTGCACCTAATGCCACTTTTTGGTTCTCAAAAGTGAAGCATAAACCAATGTTGCTCCGACTCGTCATTATTCTTTGAGTACCCATGTCCGACACCTATACCTATCAGGATACGAGTATGGGAGAATGAGACTCTAAAGACCCTTTAAATACATTATAGAACTTTGAAAGAAAGGAACAAACCCGTGTCAGACAAATACTCGTATCAACCAATAACCCCCAATTCCAACATAGGTATGCACTATCCATACATACATGCAAGGTACTGATATCGTGAAAACTCTCTCTAATTCCAGCAAATATTCTGATACATTGGTGCACAATACTCCCACATATTTCCCTACTGACATCCGAGTAACATATGTCCCCGATATAAAAGCGATAGAGAAATAACTAAAACAACTTTAATACATGAACCGAATGTTTGTGTCCGGTCCCTATATATTCCTCAAAGTTCCATTAAACATGCTATCAACCATTTCTACCCAACAATACAAGACTAATAAACAAATCTATAATTGCTTTCAGACCATAAAACAATAGTGTTCAAGCAAATCAATTGCAGCCAATGAACATTAATGTAAACACAAACAATGACAAAAGCAAATCAAGACTCAAGAGCAAAGAAGCAAAGCAATCTACTTTACCAGATTCTCATCATTCTCCCCAGTTGCTGGATCTACTAATTGGTTAAAAAATGCTTCATCTCCAACCTTACTGTAATCCGAGCTAGAAGCCAATGAAGCACAAAGTAAAGCTATCAAAAACCCCAAACAAATTGTTCTTATGACACCCATGTTTCCTTTATATCTTCAGCACCATCACAAGAACTTAAAGGATTCTTTTTCATTTCATCAATAACAAAACCCCCCACCACCAAGGCTAACCAAAACACTATTAAGTTGTATAATCCACATTCAAACTTTAAAAACACTTGGCACCGACTGGATTCAAAATATCCTTCAAAGGCAAACCCTTTGAATCTGCTAGAAAATGAATGAAAGATTGGAACTTGGAATCAGAACTCAGAAAACCAAACAAAACCCAGAATTTATCCTCCTTTGCTAAGCCAAAAAGATGGATCAAAAGAGAAGCTTGAAAGAGGAAAAACAAAATAAATAAAAAAACTAAACTTTTTCTTCTTTTTTAACGTTTAAATTGAAAGACCCCAAGATTGAACAGATGAAAGAGGACAAAGATGGGTCCTTTAAATTATAGAATTTATGACTGAATCCTATACTAATGAATGGCAGCTCACTGGAGAAAATAAAATGCATAGAAAATAATTATACGGCATGTAAAAAGACCATGAAATGTTTTTTTTTTACCTTTTAATTCTCACAATAAGTTGACAAAATAGAATATTAACCCAAGGTTTTATTTCAAAAAGAAAAATAGAATATTAACCCAAGGTTTCCTTGTCTCTTACTTTTGAGATTTTGAATTTTTTTTCTTACATGAAAAGATTTATTGGATTTTATTTTTAAAAGAAAAATTATTTTTTATTTAATCACCAGTACCCAACTCATTGGTGATTAATTTGGATTAAGGGTTGTACAGAAGTTAATATTTAGATTTGAATCTCTAACTTTATTTAAGGGATCTAACATCTCATTCATTAGACCAACTGGTTGTTGGTAAAGATAATTTTTTTTTTCAAATAAAAAACAATTAAGATTATGTTTAACCAACCAAGTATATGGAATAATTTACTTTATTCAACAAAAAATATGTGACTCATTAATCAATTAATTTTATTAGAATATTAAAACAATTTATTATTGAGTGACAATCTTTTCAATCTAATTTTTACTTCATTCATAAGTCAGATTTAAATATTTAACTTTATTTAAAAAATTTAGCATCTTATTTTGTTAGATCAATACGAATGATAAAAGATAAAAAATAGAAATATTAATAACAAAATTATAAATAAAAATGTTAATCATGGTTTTTCCTAATATTTTAACAAAAAAGATTGATTTTGAAAGGGAAAAAGTAATTATTCTAAATTTTAATAAAATTGAACATCTTTATTTAGAAAAAATGGGTTGAAACTATTTTTAAAATCAAAATTTCTAGAAAGAAAATAATGTATTGAAAATTCAATAAAGGAAAATGCCAAAAAGTTGACCTAATTTCTTAGCAGCTTCATAAGACAAACATAAGAGATGTCCTTCTAAAAGATACGCGTTTTTTTTAGTATAATTTTAATTTTTTTAACTTTTTTAAGAATTTGTTTCAGTAAAAAAATTGATAATATTTTTTTAAGAGATTCGAATTTAATCACCATGTCTATAAAGACGAATATATTATTAAAAAGTTAAAAATATGTATAAACATATATTATCTTGTAATTATTTTTAAATTATTAAAAAAATTGAGTAATTTTTTTTACATGTGCTCGGCTTGTAGGCTCATTTAAAAAAAAAAAGTAAATTATATATTTAGTCGTTCAACTTTTACTTTGTTTTGTTTTGGTTATTTACAAACTTTTTATTTTATCATTCAACTTTCAAAATTTGTTTGTTTTGTCAACTAGCCAAAACGTTATGTTTTGGGACGTTTTATTTATGAATTTAACTTGATATTTACTTTTCTTTTCATAGTTGACATTTTTCTCCATTTAAATTTGACAGTTGTTAGTAGTCGTTTTGTAACATATAGAAATATTTTACTTTCTTCTTCTCAATTTGAGTTTTCCCGGAATCGACAAAAGTTAAAACAAAGCTTCGACATTACCTCGGTCCGATATGTTATCGATCATTGCGGAATTAAGATATATTATTTAGGGATGCATAAATTTATCCATAAAATTTAAAGGCACTTAATGTCGAATGGCAAACAAAAGTAAAAGGTTGGATGAGTAGAATAGAAATATAGTAGTGGATTGAAAGAAGTCATTGTGAGTTTCTCCAAACGTTTGAAACAAGCTCGAATTTTAAAAGATTTTTGAACAAAAAACTTTACTCAAATACCATTTCGATCCAAATTTATCCAAACTTTAAATGATTATTGAGTGGTCCTAATGTCATTATTTTTAATTGACCCAAATTAAATAGTAAATATATACAAGTTTATTTAAATTTTAAATCAGACTAATATATTACTTTATAACTGAATTGAAATATACAAAATAAATATCCTCAAACCATAAAACTGAAAAACACTTCTTTTTATAAAACGAAAAATACACTTATTACAATATTAATTTTAAAAAAATGAGACTGCAAGTATAAATAAATTAAAGGTAATGTTAGTGGTATACATCATTTTGTTAAAATTATTGTTTTGCCGCCCAAAAGAAGATTCTACTCTTCCCTATATAACATTTATTATTGCCTCTTTTAAGGATGTAAACAAATCGAGCTCGAGTAGTGTTGAGCTCAATTCAACTTGTTAAAAATTTGAATCGAATTTAAGCTTGAATAATTTTTAATGAACTTGAATAATCTAAATTCGATTCAACTTATTAAAAATTTAAACCGAATTTGAACTCGAGTCAAGTTCAATTGAATCAAGTATTGGTCGAGCTTTAACTAAATCAGACTCAAACAACTCACGATCTGTACTCATCTCATTTAAAGCTCTATTAAGAAAAAATTCAACACAAATTATGTAAACTAAAACAAACTTATTAATTCTATGGTTTAAGGTGTTAGTTTAGAATTTAAAAAGTTTAAGTTATTGGATTTAAAATTTAAAAAGTTTTAAGTTATTGGATTTAGAATTTAAAATTTAAAATTTTACTACTTAAAATTTATGTTTAGAGTTAGGAATTTAAATTTCAAATTTAAAAATTAATATATTATATTTTTAAATAACTCGTAAAATTTTCAAATCAAATAACAAGTAACTTAACTCAACTCGTTAAAAACTGAAATTGAGTCCAAGCAAATCAAATATTAACCAAATTTTGACCGAATCAAACTTAAATAGACACAATTTATCTTGTCTCACTTACAACCCAACCTTTTTTTACTCTATCTACAATTTGATTAATCGAATTAGTGGCCAACTAAATTTGAACAATTTTAAGTGTTATTAAAACAAAAGATTAAAAGAATAAGAACATACACTTAAGTTTTTATCGTTTTGATGAGTAAAATATAATAAAATTAAACAACCAAATCTTTATATTTAGAGCAAAAAACAAAAAAACAAATGAACGTGTCAACCATTTAATTTCTCATGACATTAATGAACTGAGTCAAAGAAAACGATTGATAATTTGATTCATATTCACACTAATCTAACAAATCAAACTACTAACTCAACTACAAATTCCCATACAAACATACTAATAGAACAACAACCCATGGGCCAAAATCCCCGGTAGGATGATTTGTTAATGGCTTTAGGGTGAAAATTTAAACTCCTCCAATTTAATCATCATCGCCACCGGCGGCCTTGGAGGTTCCGGATTTCTTGGGGAGGAGGAGGTTGTGGATGTTGGGCATAACACCGCCGTTGGCAATCGTCACGTTGCCCAGCAGCTTGCTCAGCTCCTCGTCGTTCCTTACGGCCAACTGGATGTGGCGTGGCACGATTCGAGTCTTCTTGTTGTCTCTCGCCGCATTTCCAGCTAGCTCAAGAACCTGATACGAACAGGTAATTATAAATTGCATTTCAAGATAATTTCTTTTAAAGAAATTTGATAAAATTCAGTATGTTCTTAGGGGAATAAGAACCCTAAATTATAATACTTTAGGGATAAAGCTGTTTAGGATTTTTGGGGAAGTAAACCTATTTTTCAAGCCTAAGAAAGTGGATAGATACTAAAATTTGAAAGAAAAAAAATATAAAAGCATAGATCCGAAGAGGAAACTTTCATTTCATGCCGATATAATAGTTTTATCCATTAAAAAAAACTAATTACAAAAACCTTGAAATTTCCCAAAATTTGAAACCATAAAAGTAGATTGAGATAAAAATCTGAAATCTAAAAAATAAAATTCCTCAAAATTTCAATGCAGAAAATCCAAATTAGGTTACGAATCAACATTTCCTAAAGAAATCTACCGACAATTTCTTTACAAAAAAATAAAAAGGGAAAAAAGAGAAATTATATGAGAAAATTCAAAATTGTACCTCAGCGGCAAGATATTCAAGAACGGCGGCTAGGTAAACCGGAGCTCCAGCTCCGACCCGCTCAGCATACTTTCCAGCCTTAAGGAATCGAGCGATACGACCCACCGGAAACTGAAGTCCGGCCTTGCTACTCCTCGATGTTGCCTTCTTCGACGCTCCAGATCCGAGAGTTTTGCCCCGGCCAGCCATTTCTACCCGAAACAAATAGGTAAAACGAAGAAATATAAAATTTAGAGCGCTGAGAAGGAGAAAAAGAAAATCAGTGAAAATATTTGCCGCTTATTTTGGGTATATATAGACGGGTGAGTGAAGAAGTCAGCCAATGGGAAGAGAGTACGCGGATCAAGAATGGTGACCGTAGGATGGACGGTCTAGATTTGAATACCGAACACCGCTTCCATTATTATTATTTTATGAGGTCATTGCAACACATCCTAAATTATAATTCTTATTTTAAATTGATTTTTAAATTTTTGAGGGTATCAGTTTATTTTCAAATTATGAATCTTATTATAAATTGTTTTTTAAAACTTTTTTAATTTTATATTTAAATTATGATTTTCGTTTTAAATTGTTTTTCAAGTTTTTTATCATTTTAATTTTATGTTCAAATTATCAAAGACGAACCTCTTTTTTGAAGAAATTTGTTTTCCCTTTGTCCTTTATTTAAATCTTGTTAAAATTGGTTTATTTATGAATTTGCCCCCTTCATTTTCAAACATTTATATTCTCAAATTATCAGTATATAAATTATCAGTATCCCCCCATTCTTAAACTATGATGTGACATAAATAATAATTTAAGAATAAAAATTAAAATATGCAAAAGTTTTTTGAATAATATAGAATGAGTATCATAGTTTAGGGATGAAATTAAAATATTTAAAAGTTTAGGGATTAATTTAGAATGAGTTATAGTTTAGGGATGAAATTAAAGCATTCAAAAGTTTAAAGATTAATTTATAATGAAAGTCCTAATTTGAGGATATATAGTGCAATGAGCTCTTATTTTATTTTTCGTTAGATGACATTTAAGGAGGGAAATTCAATTTTTTGTCCTTTTGGATTGGAATTGAATACCGTTATGACAGAAATGTCCTCGAGATTTGAGAAAAAATTCAATATACATTTCGGCACAACTATGGGAATATGATTCTGCATGAAAATTTTTCAAAAATGAAATTTAATTGACCTTTTATACACACTTTGCTAGTTCAAGTAACATGAACACACTCATATTCTATAACTCATATATTTATAATCGTACTCGAGTTCAAGTAACATGAATCGAAAGACATAAATTTTCGTCACCTTGATGATTTCTCCTATATTTATAAGGTAGCGGACCTGCGAATAGAGCATCACATTCGAACTGTGAATCAGAGCTCGATCCAGAACACAAGAAATGAAACTTTTGATGCAGATAAATGTGTTATGTTGCTGGGATTTTTGGCTGGAACGGATGTGACTAATCGGAATGTTTTTAAAGTTATATTATATTTGGAGGATCATGTTCTTGTGTTTATGTTTAAATGTCCCGAACACGAGTGTCGGATAAGAATACTTTTAAGGCAAAATTGAACAGTTTAAACAACCTTAATTATCTGTCCTGGTTGACCCTCTTCTCTTATCTTTCACTACAATGGTGCTGTTAAGCTTAAAGATCTTGGAAACCTCTCCGATTCTGCAGTTCTCACGACCGGTTACTACTTTGATGGTATCTCTCAACCTTTACCTGCATTTTTATGAAAAACTGGGAGGCTGCTTGGCTTACATTCCTTCCATTCCCATTGTTTACGCTGCAAGGTACATGGACAAGCATTCCGCGATGTCGTTTCCGACAAGAAATGGGAACGGAAGGAATGTCCGTTCCTATGTAATACAAAGAAGTAAACATGGTAGACATAGCAAAACAATGGAGACCCTATGTAATACTCTTTAAGGTACTCGGTCAAAACACGGCGAATTGAGAATTCGGTTAAAACATGAAAACAATTGAACGAGAAGAAGGAAGCAAAATACCGACCTCCATTGCAATGAGTCACGGATTTTCCCTTGGCTTGACCTGCACGCAATAAGAACAGCAAATTGGTATCGAAACATCCGGTAATCCACCGTTCATAACTGATCCGACAAGGCAAGACGAAGTGTAGCTTAAGAGCAATTACAAGAGAGTAGTTGTTAGCATGACAGTGTTAGCAAACAAAAACCAGAAAACAGAAACATTTCTCAATGTCTGAACAAAAACAAAACAAACACATCATAGAAAGAAAAAAAAAACAAGCAAAACCTACAACAATCCATGTTTCCCCCCCAGATTTTTCAACTAAAAGAAAAGAAAATAAACCCAGAAAGCAGAAAGTTCTCAGCTGCCAAGCACAATAGCAAGAACAAACACATCAGTCTCTCACATTTTGGATTCTTTAAAAAAAACTTAATTAGACGTCTAATTATTTCAAAAACTGATAATTAGTTAAATAATACGGATTATTAACATAAAATAATTTAAATATATTTAAGATACTAGATAAAATATAGAGATTAAAATATTACGTGTATAAATGAATGGTGGGTGGTAAGGTTTTTGTAGTGAAGCAAGCTTGTTGGAAAAGAAGCTGCACAGAAGCTTCCCTTTGTCTCAACGATGCAACTGAACAGCATCAATAATGGGTATCTGTCTTTATTAACAAGAAATCAAATTTCGTTAAAAAAAATACAATAAAACATACCTAAAATATGAAAAGAGATTTGACAATAAAAAAAAATACAAAAATAAAAAATAAAAATATAAAAATTCAAAAAAAAAAAACTAAAACATTTCTATTAACTATGTTCTTTATCATTCATAGAAATTCAGTAAATAAATCTTCAAGATTCTATCCAAATACATATTTAATCAGTGAGGTAGGAAAAACGACTGATAAAAATTATTTTGTAAATTGTTATGAAAATATTGACAAATTGCTACAAAATATCAAACCATAAGAGACTGTCGACTTTCTCTAATCATGAATGTACAACGTGATTGACCTTTATATGAATGACAAACTATCACAAAGATAGATAAGAACAATTTCTTACAATCTATATTGTCAACATGCAACGCAAAAGAAGAAAATAATATGATATTTTGTATAATTATAAAAATATTTTTTTATATAATAATTGATATCTTATCTAATATCTATTACCAACTAATTAAAACAAATGTTATAGAGACATATTATGGAGGTAACCCTTCCAAAAAATTTTCATTTTTAATATTAGTATTCAAATCTCTAATTTTACTTAAAAAATTTTACAACATTATCCTACTAAATAAATCGGTTATTGAATATAAAAAATATTTTTATTCATAATCCGATAGTACATATAATCAAAAGAAGGGATCATCATTCATCCACCTAATTTCATTGTTATATGTAGTAGATCTACTTGATTACTTTTGTTGGTATATATGTTATTGGTATTATTATGAGTGTAAGTTAAAAGGCGTTATGATTATAAAACAGATAGGCCTCACCATTTTTCAACATTCCTACCTAACTAAGCCTTGTTTTTTTTAGATACATTCTAATTGTCTTATTTAAGATAAAAAAAAAATAAGGGCATTATAAGTCCCTATTATAATGTTAACTTTGAGACAAACTAAAAGATAGAATTCGTTGATTTCCACAATAAAATATACATTAAGTATGTTATGTTGTCAAAGGACATGCATTATAATTTCCTATAATCTCTTAAATAAAAAGAATTTGATTTTCGCAATTTAGATAGGTGATTTATTGAGTCGAGTAATAAAAAGTTTGATGACTTTTAAATGAGATTTCAAGTTTGAGTAACGTGAATAAAGAAATAATATATTCATATATATATGTATATGCATTATGGATCCATGCAGCTTCCAGGAAGTAGGGTGTTTACGCAATGGTAGGTGCAAGAAGCACACCATGGAACCATAAAAACTATCTTATTATCTTCACAGTAAATTGTCTGCAATGGCCACTCTCTCCTTCCTGGGAAACTCCCCATGTTGTTTTCCTCCCTTATCTCCATCTTCGTCCCCCCTCGAAACCCTCTATATAAACCCTCCCCCTTCCACTCCCACACTACCAACCAACAAAACAACAAACCCTACCCTGCTGGTGCAACAGTCGGTGTGTTCAACATGGAAGAAATCATGGACATCATGGTCGATTTCGAGGATTACTTTCCTTCAATGATGGAGCGATATGGTGCAGAAGGGTTGGTGATGGAGCTCTGCAACGGGTTCAGGCTGCTGATGGATGGGGAAAGAAGGCTGATAACGTTTGAGAGCTTGAAGACGAAGAGTGTGGTGCTGGGGTTGAGTGATTTGAAGGACGAGGAGATTATCTGCATGTTGAGCGAAGGGGATTTGGATGGGGATGGTGCTTTGAACCAGGCTGAGTTTTGCATTCTCATGTTTAGGTTGAGTCCTGGTTTGTTAATGTATGCTCAATGAAACATGGAAGAACTGTGAAATTTTATAAATTAACAAATCAATAAAGTTAAGTTTCTTTAGTATATTATCGTCTCATCGACATTCAATACTCCTCGAGTTCAAATGATTTTAATCTTTTTTATATCATATCATGTCTAAGATTATCCATCTGTATAATTCATTTACATGGAAATAAAATAAAAAAGAAAGGGGGAAACAATCTATGGTAAATTCATATCAAGAAAAAAAAATATAGTATAGAGATCAAAATGTTTGAATGTGCAATGTTATTGGACCCACCTCTATAAAAGAACCCAATGTAGTACCTAAAAAGGCTAAAATCTCCCAAGTGAGATTCAGCTATCAATTCTCTCAAAAAAGTACAAGTATCCCATGTCCTTGGGTGGATTGATTGAAGCAGCAACCTTGTCATCATTGAATATCACCCATCTACCATCTTTCAGGATGTGAGCAACATAGTGGCCACACTGAGTCGAGGTTCCGATGTGACTCACTATCCCAAAAAGCCGATATCCTTGCATTAATGAAACAACGGGTAAGAGTGTGTCTGAGATCAGACAAACAAGATGTTAAGAATCAGACAAGATAAGTCCCTCCTCGAAAAAGCAGTCCTGCATCTCCTCCATAGGCGTCCTGTTGCTTGATGTGTTCGTATCCATAGCTGTTGCAGCAGAGGCATTGGGGTTGTTAAATATCCAATCTGTTGCCTTTTCAATGTCCCCACCCTGTAAAAACGTACATTTGCCCACAATTACATAATTTTCCGAGCATAAGGAAACAGATTATGGGACAAGTTCCAAACCAGCAGAAGAAATGAAATGCCGTGAAGACTTTACCGATGCCTTCAATGCCATTCGAGCAATTTCTTCTTGAAAACCAAATGAAACCAAAGTATCAACTGCTGATTGGTCGATGGATGCTTCAGCACCTTTTGCACCATGGGAGATGGGAGCATCTATATCTGAAAAGATATATCAATGATTACCACTCTGATATTATGCTATGTTGCAGCTATAAAATGCAGATTCTTTGCAGAAAGATTCAAGATTAATTATGCTTATAATGCTAAATTCCGAATACCTGGATCATCCATATGTGAAAGCAACCAGTTCATGGCCTCTTCCACACCAGCATTTGAGGTGTTTATGGCAGCTTTCTGACAATGAAGCTGGTTAAACCCCATTGAGGCAAGCTGGGCAACAATTGCTTCATCAGCAACGGGCTGACTTGATTCCGCCTCACTCTCAGGAGCTATGCAGTAGAAATAGTACAAGCCAATAAATTTTTTTACAAATCAATAATTCTCTTTTACATCAACTTCTCAGTTCAATTATCATTTATGGAATCCATTAATTCACATACCAGCCTCTGGCAAAAGTTCTTCTCCGGGTTGAAGGCCTTTGCTGCGCATATGGCTTATATCTATGATGTTGGGAACATCTATGTAGACATCTGAAAGGACAATATACATTATGAATATCGATTCAAAGTAAAATGCAATGTGCAATGTAAGTAGCAACGTCATGTCAATGTACCGAGCTTTTTAGGCACCCAGCCTGCCTCCATGACAAACTTCCTCATGTGCAATACCAAATAATCGGGGAATGAAGTTAAACCAGCAGTCCTGTTGTGTAAAATACAAAATAGAAACAATAAGCCTCTGAACACTATACGATGCCAACAAAAAAATACTCTAGGATTGCTAGTCAGCAACCTTTGATTAAAACACCATCAGTTAATCTATGTTATCTTAAACCCCATTAAAGAGCACAAATCTTACTTGAGAGCTGTTGTCTTAGCCTTCAATGCAGAGCTATAGAAATCAGGTATCTCCTCTGGAGCTGCAAAGTTTGCTAAGCATGCTTCTAGAGGTACCCTTGGACGAACAATTTCATCGCTGGATCTGTAAAACAGGGTAACTGAAGAAAAAATGTCTAAAGGCTAAAAGTACCATATAAGATCATTGGAACTTACACATCCTTCCCTTCTGACATCTTTTCAGCTTTGATTTTGTTAAAAGCCTCCAACTCTTCTGAATTCTCAGAGAATAAGGCATTAGAATTTAACTTTTTAAATAGAAGAATAGAGATATAAATGAAAAATACACACACAAACACATATATATAACTTACGTTTATTAGTAGCTTCATGCAATGGAATATTCAAAGATAGAATGTTGTCAAGCCTTTTATTATAAGCAACCTTCCCAGATGAACACAAGATACGCTCTTCAACACCAAACTTGAAACTCCTCGAGGGATCCAGTTCAGGTTTAGCAGCATTAGAACGTTCAACTTGGTCAAGAAAATGAAGGAAGAACTCCAAGGCATCCTACAGACAATTCAAGTGTCCATATAAGTAACTGATGGCTACATATAGTGTAGATTATGAGGCCCAAGACACATCCTACCATGCAATGAGAGGAATAACAAACAGAAGCCCGTATTGCAATGACATACTGTCAGTTAGTTACATTGATATATCTATCATTAGAACTTTTACATCATTTTCTTTATGGAATCTAAAAGAACCATTTTAAGATTTACTGGAAATGTGGCAAATTCAAGTCAATGCTAGAAACCAAATAATAATTTCATAGTACAATTAGTAGAATTGTCATACCTGTTGCCTCAGGGTAGAAAACTCAGGATGGCTGGCTGCAATAACTGCTTTGAACATGCGAGGAGGGATCCCTTCCTGTTTCTGATATTTTCAGAAGGTTGACAAATGAAAAGAGGTTAAAAGGCAACTGTCAGGATTGTTCGAACTTAGCACATTTGATAATAAAATTAATGATGATTTGAAACACACTCATTTTACGCATATTTAAATTGCATAGCACAAATTCAATAGCAAAACACCTAAACCTATGCTAGCTGGCTATGCTTCACCAGAAATTTCCAGGTTGCATATATACTTATACCACAGTATACTTGGCAAATCCGTAATATCATCTAAGAATCTCCAAGATCAGAATATACAATGAAAGCTTACAGCATCTTTTACTGGAGGTGTAGCAGTTCCTTCTTTCTGGATGATAAAAAATCAATTAATTCATTAATCAGGGGGAAAAAGCAACTTTACAACGGGAAGCTTACAGCATCTTTTATTGGAGGTGTAGCAGTTCCATCTTTCTGAATAGTAAAAAAATTAATTAATTCATTAATCAGGGGGAAAAGCAATTTTACTTAGAAAACCAGATTGATATGGTTACTGTACCTCTGATGCTGGAAGAGAATATTTCCCAGAGAGCAAACCATGTGCCAGTTTTGTTCTGCCACACAACCAAAATGGTTACGCGATCATTGGAGTAGAGAAGAGGCAAAAGAATATCAAACTACTTACTAAATGCATAGAAGAACAAAGCAGGCAGGGAATACCAAATCAATAACCTAGGCAACCATGCACATCAGAATAAGAAGAGAATCGTTTGTATGTTGCATATAAAATAACATAAAGGATCACCACATAATCTTTTCAAGAAAGATCTAAGACAGCAACAAACTGTCATAACTACCAATATTGAGGGAACTATTTTAACACACAACATACTGAAATAAGGAATTAGTAACCAGAAAAAGTAACTTACAACTGCATGTTGAGGTCTACAGTTGGATCAGCTGGAGCAGTCTCAAAAGCCATTTTTAAGCTTTGGTTCATATAATATCTGATCACACAATGAGGGGATAAGCATGGGAAATTCCAATTAAGTTTTGCCCAAAAAGAAAATACAAATTTAAGTGAATTCACAATATTAGGCTTATAACTTACCGTCTACAAAATGACTGAGTTGAAAACACCACTTGCATTGTTGCTGCCATATAGCAGCTGCATGAGAAAAATTTAGGTAATCACAAAACATCAAATTATTATATTGTTACTGATAGCCTTAGCCCCAATCACAATCAACATTACCTGTTTCCAAGATTCACAAGACCTGTATAACCTGGTCCAAAAATTGGTTCCACATCCTGCCCACTTTCTTGAATTCTATTCCAATCAAAGTTGGTATTCTGGTCAAGCTCCCTTTCAGCAGTTGTCATTTCAGTCTGTAAACAGATAGATATTATAATTTTTAATCAGGCAACACTAAATCATTAATAAACACCTCCATCTTCTTTTTTCAATCTTGAAACTTTTTTCTAGTAAGATATCACTTGTTTACCAGTCAAGCTATTGTCTGTCATTTTATACAAAATATTGTTCATTTAAATGTTTTGTTTATGGAAACTCCAATTGCAATAAACATTACAGAAAGGATTTATTTTTGCAAATGTTATCATTCGAATGTAATAATCGGAAAGTTTATGATACATTAAATACCACAAAAATCATCAAACTTGAGGATTTGGAACCACTGCCAGATTGTAAGAATAAAAATGAAATTGGTAGAGATTATAACCACAAAAGTACAATTTCATAACAAAACTGCAAATGCAACTATAGTATCATTATGTATGTGTATCTTAAGGACAACATTAAGCAGAAAACAGAAAAACTAACCTTTTGCAATGATGAGAAATCAATACCAAAATATGCCAAATGTTGTGCTAGAAGTGGGTCTATAACGCTATCATCCTCTGGGTAAGAGAAAACATCTGCAATGCCAGAATAAGTTGCCCATGGTAAGTTCTGACAAATGTCAACATCAAAGCTCAAAAGAAAGATATTCAACAAATTGTATTTCAGACTTTTCAGTTCCAAAACCCATAGTTTCAATACAAAGATAAATCTGAAATCCCATTGAGAATAGAGAAAGAGTTTATAAAAATTTTGTACCAATAGAAACTTGCTAAAATGACACCAAAAACAAACAAATATAGACATTGAAATACAACTACAAGGAAGCATTACCTGCAGCTTCAAGATCAGAAGTAATTGTCCCAAGCTTTACAGCTAGAGGATAGCCAGTCTCCTTGTAGTGCTCAATGGCATGGTTGTTACCACCAGTTCCATCCCAATTTCTCCTCCCACAGAGGATCATTCCATCAGTAAGATTTAGCCATAGATTCTCTGTTTTATCACACTTAGAACATTTCCAACCTGATGGTGGAACAACAACATTGCCAATCTGCAGCAACTCCATTGCATATGCACTGATTTGCTTCTTATCAGCTGTCCAGGCTGCAATTTGCTCTTTCCGTTCAGCACCCTCAGCCATTAAAATAGCATCAACTGCCAACCTTACCTACAGTATTCATGTAAGGGATGAACAAGCCTGGTTCTTGTCCAAGATGAAGAATTTGTACATTTAATTTGAAATTCTATAAAAAAAAAAAATTGAGACAATTCATACCTTCTCGGGCAATTCCACAGATGGAAAAGGAAGTGTTACATGGTTAGGCAAAATGACTATGTTGTGAGTTTCTTCATATTCTGGTTCATTGTTGTCAAATCCACCATCGATACCTATAAATCAAATTGTATAGATTAATCAATTTCACAACAGTAAGTGTAGTACTAAGGCATTACAGTCCTTCAGAAAACATTTGAACTTTTCAAACTTTGTCTTGTCCGATTAGAAGCAGTCTCCAATGGGAATAAGACATGCAATAGCTCTAATTTTCTAAACATGCTAGTACATGGATAAAGTTGATTTACTTTTTTATTAGCAGCTGCAAGCACCACTTATGCTTTAACACATGAACAAAGAAATTAAAGATGCTGATCTAAGAAGTGCATTACTTAATGGTCTCAACTCAGAAGTGTCGGACATGATTATGTATTAGACATGGGCATTTTCAATGTTTTCCCTTATGTTTGGAGCTGCAGAAAATTATAACAAATGTCTATACATTGAGATCTCAGAAATGTTACCTACACCAATACTTCTGTAAAAAGTTAAGTGCAAAACAAAATAGGAACCATTCTCAGTTCCAGTGATATCAAGGGCATGCAATACACACTCAAGGTGCTAGAGCCATTATATTAGCTTAAGGCACGTAAAAAGGGCTAGCCGGAGTAAAGGCTGCTCACCAACACAAACAATAACAAGATAACATAATGTTCACAAGCGGCGAAGGATAACAGTGAAACAACAAATTAACCATAAGTACAAGAATATTGTAAAGGTACCAATAGCCAAAAGTGTGGGTTTCTTCAATGGTCTATCTTCTGAAACCAGCTTTTTCGTCTGCTTAATATGCAGATACACAGGATTTCCAGTCTTCTCGTAATTCCAAACCACATGATCTTTCCCAAATGCAAGAAACGTATTCATATCAACAAACAATCCTCCTTCTAATCTCTGCGAAAATTCAAAACAAATTTTGAACAAACAGAACCTAAAAATAATTCTACTAACAAAAAGAAATGGAAAATCTTTAGTTAAAAATCTGAGCTTTATCAAACTTTCTCGGAACCCAAACAACAGATAAGCAAAACAAAGTCGAAACAATCAAAAGTCAAAACACATATCCGATCAACAGAGTGTGTTTTTTAGCTAAAACTAGTCACAAGAAATCCAGTAGTTTCTTGAGAAACAAACAGAAACTATCGAGAAATTTATATATATAAAAAAGAAAAGAAAAGAAAGAGTACCGTAGAATCGAAGGAGAGGCAGCATTCTTGCTTGTAGATACGATTGGTGGGTTCGGGGATCCGAACCCGAGAGAGATTGGATCGGAGCAGCTCCATGGGATTTATGTCCTCCATTTCTTTCTGGTTTGATTTAGGGTTTTAAATAGAGGGAAAGAATAAGGGTTTTACCCAAAGTTGAAGCAAATGCAGATACTGTTCTTTTCGCCGAAAGATTGAATTTTTTCCTTTTAACTGAGAGAAATAGAAAGATGATGAGTGTGCTTTTGAAGCAAGAGTCTTTGCTGAATCCTCTCCAGACTAGGTATAATTTAAAAATAAAAATCTACCGAATATTATATTAAAAATAAGGTTAAAATTAAAAATTATTTTGGAACTAAACTATTTTATTCAAAAACCATAATTTTACCGAATGAATTTAAAAAAAATTAAAACAAAATAAAACATTAAACTAAATTTTAAAAATTATTTTATTTTAAACAGTAGACACTGAGTCGCTCTTAATAATCCTAATAACCAGCTGACTAAACATATTCTACTGATTAAAGTAATATATTAGTCTTTATAGAATAGTAATTGATCTTTGTAAAAGTTATAAAATAGTTACAAATTATTTAATTATTATAAAATAATAAAATTATTATTTAATTGTTACAAAAATAATTATTTTATTTAATTATTACAAATGATCATTGAACTATTTAATTATTATAAAATGATCGATTATTATGAAAAAAATTAAGAACTTTCTAATTCCGAAAGCCTTTCAAATGAAATGTTTTGAGACATAATATAAATCTATGAAAAAATAATGGTTAAATAGTAATTGAGATCTAAATTTGTACTCTCTGATTATCACTTTAGTACCTTATTATTTAAATATATTATTATATTTTAAAAAAATTCAAGTTTAATATATTTTATGTTCCAAATGAGAACTCTCTTAATTTTATATTTTTTAGATGATGATTTTATAATAATTTATTCATCTAATATAATTTAAATATTTTTGCACATCTATGTTATTCTTCTTAAAGATCACTATCTTAACATGTTTTTTTATCGTTTTATAAACCAAATTATAAAAAATTATATTTTAACATGATTTTTTATCGAGACCAAATAAAAAATATTAACAGAAACCAAATATGCAATTAACCCTATAAAAGAAACCCTCAAACAATCACTACATCACTTGGGTCTTATTCGAACGCGATCACTGTTTCTCTGCCTGCATCGTTCTCAGCTACGTGTAAGACTCCACCATGCGCCACTCTTCCACCTCCGCCGCCGACCACTATCTTCACGACTGAAACCAAAACTATTCCCTGCCTGCGTTGGTGCTTGCGCCGGCGTCGTTTGCATCCATGTCGAGGTTAATTGCCTTCTAGAACTTTCTCTTTTATTAAAATTTTCAAAAGAATTCGTATTATTTGCTGTTGTTTTCACTGTATTGATCGGAATGGGCTTAAATATTCGCAATAGGTTTAGTTTACTGAAGATTATGCCTTTTACTTCTTTTTAGGTTTAATTTATGAATTTATGATCGAGTTTTTAAGTCTATTTGTTTTAATTTCAGCTTCAATAGTGTAATTGATAGTGCCGATGTGCTTTTTTATTGTTTGAAAACGTTATAGATGATAAGAGTTAAATTTATTGTTTTCAGTTTGGTTGTTCTTTCAGCTTGTTAAACTGGAACATGTTTAACATTGTGCAGATTTTTGGGCTATGGAAATGCTAGGAGGGTTGCCCGATCGATTCATTCAAACTGGAAGACTAGCTTCCGGGAATCGAATAATAATGGGGTGCATCCGAAAGTTGAGTTCCCTTTCTCACTATATAGGTTATACTCACAGTATAAACATTCATTTAGAGAAGATATTATGCCTTTTACATTGTACAAAGTAATGGAAAGATTATCTAAGAGTTATCAGCCCCGGAGCTTCCATGCACTTTCGCCTAGCTATGTGTTTTCGGACAAAACACAAATTACTTGGAAGAGGCTTTTTCAAGTATTTTACTATGATGGTCCGGCTTTGACACCAATAAGTAGAATTGCCCGTGCAGCGAGTCTGGCTTTAAGTAGATCGAACCTCATAGCTCCTGGTGTTATTGCATTCCTACTCGGAGAGCTAGCCTGGACCCAGCCGAAATGGGCAGAGGCAGAAGGCTTCTCCGCAAAGGATGCTCTTTATATGCAAGCACAAGATGGGCATATTTACTTAGCATCGTTTGTATTTTTCCTTTTGGAATTTGTAATTTTGTTATACAGAGCTATCTATTTAGCGATTTTGTTTTTACCCAGCATAGCAATGGCTCCCTTTGTGGATTCTCTGGGTGTTGAATTCAGAAAAAAATGGCTTCGTATTCTCCACCATACGCTGGAAAAAGCGGGCCCAGCATTTATAAAATGGGGTCAATGGGCTGCGACTAGACCAGATCTGTTTCCCAGTGATCTTTGCGATGTACTAGCTGAACTTCATACAAAAGCTCCATCACATAGTTTCTCTTTCACAAAGAAGTCGATTGAAAATGCATTTGGTCGAAAGTTATCTGAAATCTTTGCAGATTTTGAAGAAGAACCTTTGGCATCTGGAAGTGTTGCTCAAGTTCATAGAGCAACACTGAAGTATAGATACCCTGGTCAGCAGACCAAGCCCATTGTAGTTGCTGTAAAGGTTCGGCATCCTGGGGTTGGTGAAGCAATTAGAAGGGACTTTATAATAATTAATTCTGTAGCTAAAATTTCAAACTTCATCCCTACGTTGAAATGGTTGAGATTGGATGAAAGTTTACAACAATTTGCTGTTTACATGATGTCTCAAGTTGATCTTGCTAGGGAAGCTGCACAACTAAGCCGTTTTATCTACAACTTCCGCAGATGGAAGGATGTCTCATTTCCGAAGCCTCTATACCCCTTGGTGCACCCCGCTGTTCTGGTAGAAACTTTTGAGCACGGAGAAAGTGTTTTGCACTATGTTGATAAGCTTGAGGGACATGAACAGATTAAAAGTGCCCTCGCTCACATTGGAACACATGCACTTCTAAAAATGCTTTTGGTATTATCCTCTTAGTCTCTTGTTCATTCTTTCAACCATTTTTATTATTACATTTCTTCTTCTAGGGATGGTTAAACCGCTGGTAGCATTGCATTAGATTGTTTGTATGGTTTCTACTACCCTGTAGTCCGGTGCTTGGTTTCCTATTTTGTATCTGAAAAGTGTATGCGTAAGTCATGCTATAATTTAGAAATTGGATTTAAACTTATGGGGTTCTTTTCTTTCTCTCCAGGTAGATAATTTTGTTCATGCGGACATGCATCCTGGAAATATTCTTGTCCGTATAAAAGATAGACGAACACATAACCAACTCTTTAGTTCAAGGCCTCATGTTATCTTACTTGATGTGGGCATGACAGCTGAACTCTCTGGGACAGATCGATTGAACTTACTAGAGTTTTTTAAGGCTGTTGCTCTTCGAGATGGTCGCAATGCTGCTGAGTGCACACTTAGACTATCTAAACAGCAACGTTGCCCTAATCCAAAGGCTTTCGTAGAGGTAATGCATTATTGGTGGATTTAACATACTAATTTTCTATACCATCATAAAAGTTTATGGGGCTGTTTGAAGAGTTCGTTTATCCAATAACACATCAACATATTTCATGGTCTTACCTCGTTTTGTTTGAAGAATTCAAACATGTTTTCCTATCAAAATTGGTTTATTGGACAAAGTTAGAACCTTGTAGACCAAGCATTTGACTTTGGAGCTGAAATACCTAATGATGAATTTGTTTCTTCTAATAATGGAGTGCCATTTTGTGGACCATGCATTTTATCCATGATACTTGGTTAGTATGCTTTAAAGACCTAAGCTTAAACTCCAGGCCTTTGCTCTCTGTTGCACCCAAAAGAAATTATCTAATCTAAGCTTTTTACGATACTGCACAGGATGTTGAGAAATCTTTCGATTTATGGGATTCCCCTGTTGGTGAGTCTATCCATCCAGGCGAGTGCATACAGCAACTACTTGAGCATGTTAGACGTCATAAAGTCAACATCGATGGAAATGTTTGTACTGTAATTGTTACCACTTTGGTTCTTGAGGTAATGCAGTCTTTGCCTACTATTTATCGCGGTCTTCTCTTCCCAAGGAAGTAGTTGACCTCCTTTTATTCATTTTCTGGGTGTGACTAGTAATGCAATTTATGTTATGTTGCTCCGACACTTTTTGTGAAATTCACATGTTTGACTTAGGTTTGGGGATATGATCGTACAAGGGCCCTCAACATACAAAGAAAGAAAAGAACATATCCTAGTTAAACACTTATCCATTTCTGGCACTGACACTCGAGTCCGAGTAACATAGCATCTAAGGATGCACATGTAATGCGCTGGCATTCCTATTACTTAAAACACATTAATTCTCCCATCCATTTTTTAGAACTTTCAGAAAAGATTCTGAAACTTGCTAAGATGCAGTTCTTTTCTTTCTTGAACACATTTGAGAAATTTTCGATGGCACTATTGAAACCATAAATGCCGTTTGCAATGTTCTCAAACTCTCTCTAACTCAAAGAAAACGTTGGTTAGAGTGCTTTGTTAATGTTAGTGCTTGCAGTCTGTAGTTAAATGGATCTCCAAGTGAGTGTTTGAATTCGAGCAGGGGTTGCATTACCTAACGTTTCGGAAGTCTGTCGTATCAAAGTTCCATCTCTTTTCATTACAATGAGAAAAATGCATTACACTTTGTTGTCTTGAGCATATCCAAGAAAACCTTGTAGCATAATCAGATAGCCGAGTCTTCCTTGAAAACCCTCACCAAAATTTGCATCAAGGTGAAAGTAATTAGTATAACTCGGATTGACAATCTCTGTGTTCTGTTTTTCGTCTTTGGTAGGGATGGCAGCGGAAGCTCGATCCTCAACTAGACGTGATGCGCACGTTGCAGACATTGCTGTTTAAAGTTGACTGGGCCGAGTCTCTAATTTACACCATTGAAGGACTTGTGGCACCTTAAAAGGACTCTGTTCATCTCCTTTTCCTTTTTACCCGAAGTTTTGATAACAAGGTATGACATCAACCTGTTACAATAATGAGAAGCCTATTGTTTAGGCTCGGGTCCGAATTCGGATTCCGTTATGGCATTGTACGGTTAATTAATATTCCGTTTATACGGATACTGTATTTTAGTAATTTTTATTATTGACACATTTTTAGTTTCATAATACATTGAAATTTAAAGTAAACAAATAAAAGAAAATTAATTTTGAAAAAGTGAAGGGGAGTGATGAATCAGGTCATAGAAGTGTATGTATTGAAGTTGCGTTCACGTTTTAACTTGGAGCTGTCATTTAAAAGCTTCGACTGACTGGTTTCACGTGGACCAAGCAACAGACAACAATTTCCGGGCGTATTACCTGGAGCTTTCGGTTAGATGCCACGTGTCATCTGTTTTCACGTGCTGTTTATTCCTAACCGGTCTTTGACTGTGGTACCACCTGTTAGTCAGCTAAAGAATCGGAAATCCTGAATCCCACCCAATAGGGAAGTGTATTCGATTCGATTGAGTCGAGTAAAAAAATTATTAGTTAATCTAGTTGATGAATTATGTTATTTTTTCTTTTCAAATTATTTGAGTTGCTTTTTAAATTTAATTATTTACATAATGTTATAGTATTAATTCATTCTAATTTAAACATTTTTTATGATTATAAATATTTTTTCATATGGTATACATCTATCAGACAAAATTGAGGAATTTGACTTGAATTTAAAAATTAATCTATTCATTATTAAATTTAAATTGATCTATTCATTATTAAATTTTTTGAGCTATTTGAGTCTCATTTTATAATTTAAACTATTTGACTCGAATTTAAAAATTGATCTATTCATTATTAAATTTTTTGAGCTATTTGAGTCTCATTTTATAATTCAAACTTTAAATCGAAAAATTTATAAAATTATGATTTAAGTCATTTTTTTACATTGAATTAGCTGAAAAATTCAATTTTTGAATCAAATTTTACTCGACCAAATAATCACTTATCCCTAATTTTTTTTCTTCAATTAAGAAACGTTTTCAACATAAACCTTTGTTTTACAAAAACAATAATATAAATCAACAACAATTAATATGCTTTTATTTTTCTCAAAAATATGTTTCAAATATTACATGCATCCATTAACATTTAACCTATTAGTAACATCAAACATAGTGTTACTGCAATAACCATTGACGTCTTCTCCACTGCCACCATTATTTTCGCTTACATATGCAACCGATGACGAATTCATCGGAGTCGAGCTCGAAGAAGGTGCTGATAAAACCGATCCAAAACTACTCAAAATCGAGATATCTCCCGAAAAGCATGTCTGGTTTCGATTATATTCTTGGTAGCCATAGTTTTGCATGGGGACAAAACCCTTGGAATCATAATCTTCACTCAAATTTGCTGAAAATTGGTTCAAATTCCGTTGCGAAAACTCTGCACCAGCTCGGATTTGATTATGAACCAAGTTTCCATTGTAGGGTTCGTATTGGTTACTCGGACACCGAAAACTGCCTGTCTGGTCTTTATCATGGGACGATGACAAGACAGCTATGGCGGCTAAGTTTAGGAGCTTTGGGTCCGACAACATGGATGCTGATCCAAGCAAAGCTTTGGGGTCATTAAGGTTGTAAGAACTGTAAAGAGATGAGCTTAAAAGTGTGGAAAGTTCGAGAAGATCGAGCCTTGGAATATGAGTTATGGGATCGATCCCCATTCTCAATAGCTTCTTCTTGATGTGAGTGTTCCAATAGTTCTTGATCTCGTTATCTGTTCTTCCCGGCAACCGAGCAGCAATGGCAGACCACCTAAATTTAGGATTAAAAATCAATATCATATCAATTATATCATTATGTTAGTCAAATTAATGTTAAACTCACAAAAATATTTTATTTAAACAGCTTTATACTTTAAAATTTCCGAATATATCTGATGTAATAAATCATTTTCTCATAAAATATGCTTACTTGTTTCCCAAGACACTGTGCAATTGTATTATAGTTTCCTCTTCTTCAGTTGAGAACTTCCCCCTCTTGATGTCGGGCCTCAAGTAGTTTGCCCATCGAAGCCTGCAACTCTTCCCACACCTTCTTAACCCTAATTCAACGGAATACAAACATCAATCATACTCATCTTCGAGTTCGAATAACATAAATTAATATAAACCCGAGCTTTCGGGCTTTGGATTCGAGGAAAGAAAGCAGAGAAATACCTGCATTTTTGGGGAGGGTACGCCATTTGCCATGGCCATGTTGTTGGATATAGTCAATCAGCATTTGATCTTCTTCTGCAGTCCATGGACCTTTCTTCAACCCACCGTTTTTGTCTGAAGGATGAGGAGGTTTCGCCATTTCCAAACTTCAATTTAAGACAGCCTTAAGAGTTTGTCTGAAGCAGCTAATGCATGAAGGCATGAGTGTACATGTTTATATATAAATGGAGGAGAAAAGATAAGGGAAAGCCAAGGGGATTCGCGGTACCGCCGAATGGAAACGTGTCTTCCTATGAAGAAGAAAACATGGCATGTAAGAACATTACAACAGTCATCTTCAACGTTATAAACAAAAAGGGTTAACCCAACACCTAGAGCCATAAAAAGGCGATATTGTTCGTGTTCGAGTCTTGTGAATAAAAAATAATGATATCGGAAAAAGTTTAATTTTCGTTCAATTTTATTCGAGTCTTGCATGAACTCTCAAGCAAAAATTTTCTATTCCTTTTCGGTATTCTTATTTATGCCTCACACAAAAAAATAGGTTTAGAGTTTATAATTAGAGTTTAAGGTTAGGGTTTAATATTAATGTTTAAGGTATAGGGTTTAATTTTAGAGTTAAAAAAATAGAGTTGGAGCTTAGTGTTTAATTTTTAGTGCTAGGATATTAATAGAGGCATCAAAAAGAGACAAAAAAATTTATTCCGACCGTCAAATAAATTTACTATGAATACATAAATTATTATATTATCACAAAGTATATATATATATATATCAATTATCAACAAAAAGAAATGTGAATGGGTGCTGTTTATATCATATGCTAAGAATGACCATGATGTCCAGATTATATGGATTGAAAATGTATTTATTTTTAGGTCATATCAAGTGTATTACCTGAGCACTTGATGAGCTGTTTTAATGCTTATCAAACTAAGTATTGTTTATTAAATTTTTTAATTAAATACTTATTAAGTTTCTATTAACTTTAAAGTTAAATAATTCGATCTCTCTCATTATTACCTTTGACAAATCATAAATTTAATTTTAATCCTACCTAAAAGTAAGGGGAAGGGGGATTCTAGAGGAAAAAAGCGAGTGTTCCTAGTGGGTCTAAAGTCCATGACCTAAGAGAAATGAGGGAAGAAAGATGAGCAGTTTGATCAACTAGCTAAATGTGTTTGCTCTATCTCTCTCATTATCTAATCATAGTTATATTGCACGTGCATTATATATTTATAGAGAGAGTCGATTAAGTTTAGCTCAATTGGTATGTCACAAGTATAAAATATAAGATGTAGAATCAAACATGTTTAAGCGCCGGAAGAAAAGATTTGGAAAATTCATATCAAGTCTCTATTTTTTTTGCAAAAAATTTAACATGCCTCCTGAATTTAGAAATTCATATTAAACATTACAATTATTTTAATACTTTAATTAAATCTTTTAGATTTTTAATTTTTTCTTTCAAATTTTTTGATCTAATAATAATTTAAATTCTAATAAAAATAAGAATTGCCACTTAATTTATAATAAATAATTTATATTTTTAAATTTTAATAATTTAATCCTTCTAATATTTGATCATGACTCCGTCTCTTACAGAGCGAATATAAAATAACATTGGGTCATAGTTTCATGGAAAGATAAGAAACATAATTCATGGGGACACCTCGTGACTCTTGCCTTTGATTCCTCTTGTTCAAACAGTGACCAATAAGTCAATAACCCTATTTTTTTCTCAATTAATGTACTTTTTTGCATTTATGCACATTACAACCAATGACTTGGGATATATCTTTATACCATTAGGTGCCATATTCAAAACCTGCCAACCATACCATAATCATTGACGGTACATGAATCGAGGTTGAATAAATAAACCGTGTCTATTAGTTGAACTTATCAATGTATGTTTTTTAAAGACGAAGTCAATAATTTTATTTAGGAGGTCGAGATAAAATAAAAAAAAATTTAGGAGTGTGTTAAAAACTTTAAACTAAAATATTAACTTTTTAAAGGGTTAAAACGCAATTTTCCTTTTAATCAAACATTAAAAAACTTAAATTCAATGTTTAATTGTTTTAGAGGGGTTTAAATGGAATTTAGTTTTTAAAAAGTAGTTTTGTTAGAAATTATTATTTTTTATTAAAGTAGAATATTCATGACCATATAATTAAATATGTTTGTAAATGATTCAATCATACATGATAAACAAACAATGGTTTCAATAAAAAAGAGAATAATGTTAGAGATCTGAGTTCGTACTAGTATATTAAAAAAATAATAAATATATTTCTTAATTTTAAACATAAAACATACTGATTCTAGGACGAATTTATTTATAAACATGAAAGAAACAAATACATTAGTATGTTCAACTTTATTCGTAATTACTATTTCGAACTATTTGTTGTATTTATTTACAACCCTAAATAACAATAACCCTTTTATTAGAGTATAAATGAACTGAGTTTGAACGAAGTAGATCGTGTTCATGTTCGTTTGTTTATTTTTAAAGGTGTTCATGTTCGATTCGCGGTCATGTGTTTATTTTTTAAAGTGTTCGTGTTCGGTTCATTTAACATCCACGAATATGCTTGTTTATATGTTCACCAACATGTTCGTTTAACGTTCGTGAGCATGTTTATTTATATGTTCATCAACATATTCGTTTAGCGTTCACGAACATGTTTGTTGAAGAAAAATGGTGAAATTAAGTCACTAGTCATTAAGCTCATCATGCTTCACAGTTTGAACTCCAAAGTTCACTCTATGTTCAATTTAGTCCATACCTTCACCGATATTTAAAATGTAAAAAATATAAAAGGAAAAGAGGAATCAGGTAAACTAGTCGATAAATGAGCTTGTTCGTGAACATAAACGAACTGAACACACATTTGTTCGTGTTCGTTTGTTTATTAAATAAACATAAAATTTTATTCACACACATTTATTTAACTTAATAAACGAACATTATATGAGCGGTTCACGAATAATTCATTGAACGTTCAATTCATTTACACCCTTACCTTTTATTTTATTTTTAAATCTTAATGTTGTTACAAATATATAAGGCATTTCAATTTCATTGCACATGTTTCCCGACCCACAATATATATGGTATTATTTTTCAATTAATAAAAAAATCAATTGGTCAAACATGATTTAATCCCACCAAGTAAGATGTGGCACTAGCATGGGGTTTTAGCCATCGTTGTGATGAAGTTTCCACCTACTCCACTAATTTCTAATTTTAATCTTCGATTTTATATTAAAAGTTAGAATGTTTAGTGTTTAAATTTATTTATTTAATATTATTCAATTATTTAACTGATTGGACCGAATGAATTGATAACAGAAAACCTTGTATACTTGTTATCGTATTTTGATATTTATATTTAAATAATTTTTTATACACATGTTGCGTAAAAAAATTACACAAGCTTACATATTTACTCTTTAAAAATTAAAATTTAAATCTGTAATCCTAAAATTCTAAAACTAAACTTTTAATTCTAATAATAATCCATAAATTCTAAACCCTAAAATCAGAAATGGAAAGATTTATATACCGGACTACACAACATATGTACAAATAATTTTTCCTAATATAACATATACATTGCCTCATTTGCTTGCTAAGCCTTTTCACCCATTTACGTAATTTTCCACTCTAAGTAATTTCTAGAACATGAAAACGAAGTTCAAAGACAATCCAAGTATTATATTAATGGTCTTCTTAATTAAATCCTCTTTTTATTTAAAAATAAATTAAACATATAATATTAACTTAAAAAAAGATGAATATTCTAGATTTTGTTCTCAAATATATAGACGTGCATGACTCATAGATTTTAGGGTTTATAAAACATGCAAATTACGTGTGCTGGATATGGACCAGCTCTGGTCCCTTGCCATATATAATCTTGATTGTGAAACTTATTATTTATTTAATTAATTTTTTAGAATTTTATTTTTCTTCTTTTAGATATATATGAAGGGGTGGGTTTGACAGTTGACGAGAATATGCGTGATTTTTATTAATTTATAAAATATTTGAAAAATAATATATAAGTTGGAAGTGATAATTTGGCATTGTCGAATCATCAAACACGACTAAACAATCAAATCCCATTTATTTATATTAATTGAAAGCATACACCTGGCTTTGAATGAGCTATGATTTCATGAACTTTCCGGGAAAATGAAATGTAAACCAATCATAAATGTAATGATTTTGACGACGCTGTTTCGTGAGCATTGCATGGCTATTGCATCAGATTTTTGTATGTTTTCAAAGCTTGGATTGGTCGTTGAAGCCACCGTTTAGCGCATATATATATATATATCTTATGCACTGACATTAGAAACGAAATGTTTTCATAAATACCCTTAATTTTAGAGTTAGGGGTTTAGTGTAAGAGTTTAGAATTTATGGTTTATAGTTATAATTACGAGTTTAGAGGTTAGAGTTTAGGTTTTAGAATAATATGGTTAGAAATTTATGTTTTAACATATAAATCTCAAATTCTAATCACACCTCAAAATTCAAAACTCCTTCAATTAAATCCCCAAACATTAAACCATAAAATTAAGACGTTTGTGAAAACTTTTTGCTTTCACCGCCTGTGCATGGAATAATTTTTAAGTTTTACATAATATACAGGGACAGAGCCAAAATTTTAGGTTGGGAGGGCAAAATTTTTAAGTTTTACATAATATACAGGGACAGAGCCAAAATTTTAAGTTGGGAGGGCAAAATTTTTAAGTTTTACATTATATAAGAAGATCTTATATATGTATGCATGCACGCATGAAGATCAGATTATTTTTGCAGATATGGATGAATCTGCATAAAGCTTGCAGAGATTTATTTTGCAGGTCAAACCAGAAACGAAGGGTTTATTAATTAACCAAATTAAATATTACGTGAAAAACTGAAGAATTTACCTACTATTTGGAATCATAGAATCATAATAATGCAATGTTTCATATTTGATACAGATAAGTCTTTAACTATATAAACAAAGTTAATTAAGGAACTAAATGAGTGGTTTCAATATAAATGAGAATTGTATTTATTTAAGAAATTCGAGTTTAAATTATTTTATTTATAAAATATATGTTTAAGACTATTCAATAAAAATAAAATTAATTGAGATAATTAAAGATAGTTCGGAGGTATATCCGTCTGGCATGTCTGAAGACATTCCGCTAAGGGTACTTCAAAAATATGTCCGTGCCATTTGGTGCAATGAATCGTCTATTTGCCTTATGCTCCTATTTATGTATCAACAATTAATGCAATAATCGTCTTATTAATCCCAAAACTTATTAAATTATATATACTACTTATAAAATAAAAAAACATATTAATAAAATGTTTTGTCGAAAATACATGGATTATTATATATGTGCTAATGGTGACAAGTATCAACTTCAATGTCTCAGTCAATATATAGATTAAATTTCTTTATAATATGCATCACTAAGATTTACAATGGTCCCCCCCCCAAGTAGGTAACTAATTTCAACATTTAATTAATCCCAAATCTGTCTTAGCTTGCCACGTTGCATATCGTGTTTTACCGGTTTTGATCATTTAAAGTAGCACGTACTAAGAAGAATTCAATACATAATTATTATATAATTATTTTCTTTAAATGTCATTACATTATATTACTAGTTTAATCATTCAAATAAGATTCTTGTCTTGCAAATGGCAACACTTTTGTCTTAATATAAGCTACTTAAAATTAATTACCTTATTATGCAAGTTGATTGAGTAAAATGTCATCAATCTAGGGCTTGATTACCCTTAATTAATTAATCCACCTTATTAAGTGCCCTATGTATTCAAGTTAACTTGATGAGAGATTAATATAATAATTAGCATATTTGTGTCACCGTCGTGTTTAGGAACGGACCCAGGATTTTATATAAGGGGTGCAAACTATCAGGAAGTTATATTAGAAATGTAGGGGGTGCAGAATTAGATTATCAATAGAAAATACAAAGGAAATATATAAAATATAGGGGAACTTGAAATTTTTAAGGGGTGCGGCTGCCCCCAGCACCCTTGGGTTCATCCCTGGTCGTGTATTTTGTCAGATGAGACTAGAACTGGCGACGCACACTGCTGAACACTATTATTTTTTTAATAATTTTTAAATAATTATTAAAAATCTAAAAGTTTCGACATGCAATTAATCATATTTCAAAGCAAATTTAAAAGAAATTATTCTATGAACCATTCTCACAACCTCATACATGATCCTACCCAATTAAATAAAACATCATCATCTTTATTTTTCACGTAATATTTTCTTATAAATTAAAATTACTAATCATCATCTTCTTCATCATACCTCATATATTAATCCTAATATGATAATGAATAAAGATAATATATAAGAAAATCATGTTTTGTAATTTTAATTTATAAGAAAATATTTTGTGGAAAATAAAGATAATGTGGTTTTATTTAATTGGGTAGGACCATGGATGAGGTTGTGAGAATGGTTCATGCAATAATTTCTTCTAATTTTGTTTTAAAATGTGATTAATTGCATGTCGAGCCTTTGAGATTTTTAATAATTATTTAAAAGTTATTAAAAAATTAATAGTGTTCGGCAATGTATTACGTTAATAGTGTTCAGAGGTGTGCGTCGCCCATTCTAGAATTTTTCTATTATATCATATTATAAATGTACAAATTATTACTATTGTACAAATTATTATTAATCATAGGTTCGATTCTTGGACTCCTTTTTAAACTTGTATTTTTTAATTATTTTATTTAGGGTAAACTACACCAGTAGTCACCGAACTATGGTTTCTTTCCTATTTTGGTCACCGAACTATTTTTTTGGCAAAAACATCACTAACGTTATGTTTCCTTCCTATTTTGGTCACCGGCTGTTAAAAACTTAACGATTTTGCTGACGTGAAATTTTATTTTTTTTTAATTTTCCATGTCATTTCTTCTCTCTCCTCGTAAGCAACATATGTTATTTTATAATATTTTTATTTAAACTAACAGGATGGTGACACGTGTAACTGCCTATTAGAGAAATAAAAGGAATGAAAAATCAAGCCCCTTATACAGCTAGAGAGATGGTGACACGTGTAACTGTCTAATAGGATGGTGATAGGTGTAACTGCCTATTAGTCGAATCTCTCTGGCTGCATAAGGGACTTGATTTTTCGTTCCTTTTATTCCACTAATAGGCAGTGACACGTGTCAGCATCCTGTTAGTTTGAATAAAAATATTATAAAATAACATATATTGCTTACGAGGAAAGAGAAGAAATGACATAGAAAATTAAAAAAATAAAATAAAATTCCACGTAAGCAAAACCGTTAAGTTTTTAACCGCCGGTGACAAAATAGGAAGGAAACATAACGTTAGTGATGTTTTTGCCAAAAAATAGTTCGGTTACCAAAATAGAAAGGAAACATAAAGTTAGTGATGTTTTTGCCAAAAAAAATAGTTCCGTGACCAAAATAGAAAATAAACCATAGTTCGTTGACTACTAATGTAGTTTACCTTTTTATTTAAGATTTATATTTAATATAATAAAGGCAGAAACAAAATTTTCACAAACACTTTAATTTTACGGTTTAGAATTTTAGTTAATGGTGTAGAGTTCAGATAACTACACATAATTGAGTACATAAAAGAATGGAAAGACATAAAAATGCCATTAAAAATAACATTTATTATCATTTAACAAATGATTTTCAATATTTAATTTGTAATTTCAACTCAGTCAGAATTGAAAGATTATGTGGCCGTTATGAACGATCTTTTATCTAATATGTGTCAACAGATAAATGTATGATAAAGCGTTTGATTAGGCCTAAGAATAATTAATTATAAACTGTTATTTTTTTAAATAATTTTTACCTAAAAGAAGGAGAAGGAGAATTTTGTTCTTACTGAGTCATAAACCCACGACCTAAGAAAATGAGAGGGTGTCAATAAGAGCTTTAACTATACGCTCGAGAGATTGTTGTCCAAGAATATAACACTTTTCAGATCCTAACATCTACAATCTCTTTCAAGTTTCTGACCTATGAACTCTTTTCCGTGTCATTCATTCAAAAAAAGATTTAATATTAAATACCCAAAAAAACACATCACTTTTGGTCACCATGCAATAATTTTTTCCCAACAATTCATTTCACAAATCATCAGGCAATTGAAAGTATTGGGAACCAAAATTTGTTGAGAAATGTTTTGAACAAAGACAACAATGGAACACCTGCTGCTATTGAAACCATCCCAAAGAGTGAAAGTGATTGTGACCGACAGTGTTTTCTTGGCGGATAAGTTGTCGACGGTGCAAAGTTTTTCGAGTTTCCGTACTACACCGGAGAGGCACTCGTTCACCAATCCGCTCTCGTACAAGGCCACCATTACGTTGTCGACGTTGTTGTCTACATTGTACCTCAATGCTCCTGTTAGGGTTACTTCTAAGGTCTCTGATGTTGGCCTTTGGATATTAGCCTGTTGGAATATTGAATATTGCATGCACCAAATCACTTGATTTTCTTAACGTAAAAAGCATAATCTGATATTTTCTAGGAACTTTGTATTTGAAGTCGAGATAAAATTATAAAATTTTAGAGGTTAATGCTACAAATTTTATATTAGAAGGATTTAAACTGAATTATTAAGTTTTAGGAGGACTAAAAATGCAAACTTTCCATTTCACCATTTCATTAATGCAATTCTTCATCTGGAGAAGATGGAAAACTAAAAAAAGGTTAATCCTCCCATGTATTCTCAAACTATGTTATGATTTTTTAATTGTTCCAAACTTCAAAAGTTTCGGGCTGATCTAGCATTAAATGAGAGTTAATTACACCACATGTACCCAAACTATGAATTTCATTTTAAATTGGTCTCTAAACTTTTGAATATTCCAAATTCATCCTCAAATTTTGATCCACATTCTAAATTGGCCCTAAACTTATAAACATTTCAATTTCATCCTCAAACTATGACCATCATTCCAAATTGGTCCCCAAATTTTTAAAGTTCCAATTCATCCCCAAACTATTACTCTTATTTAAAACTTGTCCCTCAAATTTTTGAGAATTCTAATTTTATCCCAAATTATCCTGATATGCTAACCGTATCCCATTTTAATAAAATTATTAATTTTCATGTAAACACTCGTGTATTATTTAATATCATGCTTAAGGGGTAAGTTTACCCCTTAAAGTAAACACAAATCAGTAATGTCGCCCATATTTTTTAGTTGCATCAGTTTTGCAATCGAAGTAATTTAACTACATCAATTTTTCCCTCAAAGTAATTTAATTGCATCAATTTCGCCCCTAAAGTAAACTCAAATCACCAAAATTAAATGACTTCAAGGGCAAAATTAATGCAATAAAATGATTTGTAGGGTAAAATTAACTCAATTAAAAGTAGGGGCAAAATTGTTGATTTGGGTTTACTTTAGGGGGAAACTTACCTCTTAAGCCTTAATATTATGATACGACATAAATGATAAATTGAAAATAAAATTGAAATATTCAAAATGTTTGGGACGAATTTAAAATGAAGGTCATAGTTTGGGATTAAAGTTTCACATTTAAAAGTTAATTTGAGAACTAATTTAGAATTGGAGCTATAGTTTGAGGATGGAGTTAGAACATTAAAAAATTTAGTGTCAAATTGAGAATGAGAATCATAGTTTAGGAACACGTGGTGCAGTTAACTCTATTAAGTGCCGGCTCATATCAAAACACTTTATATCTACCGCATAAATAATATACATCTGACATGTTGAAAAACCCTTTTAAGGTTTTCTTAACACTTCACACTTTTTTTTATGTCATCGTATGGTCACATCTAAACTGTTTATGCACTAGTTAAATTGATGGTAGAAGGACCAAATTGATATAATGCTAATACTTCGGGGATGTTTGGTGTAGTTAACCCTTGAAGAAAAGATCATAGAAAAATGGGAAAAGTGCAAAAACAAACCTTGAATTTTGGAGCAGGGAACCTGGGAGCATTAGCAATGGTGGACAACAAAGCATCATCTTCATCCGCCGGACAATGAGCCCTACCTTGAACTACAATCTGCGGCGTAAACGCGGCGTCGAGTTTCAACGCCTCGGCGTAAGCCTTCTGTCTCACGTTCCATTTGCTGGAGGCGTAAGGGTCTTTCGACCCCGTGTGATCCACGTGGTAAGACAACGCCACCACAGGCTCATCCAGCTGGTAATCCCCCCTCACCAGCCAAGACAACAACAGCTCAGCCGATCCCTGGGACGAGAAAAACTCCACAAGCACCGGCCCGTCTGCACACGACGCCGGTTCCTGTGCATCGACGATCCCTCCACCGACTGATCCGGTCCTCAACGGTGAACACTTGCCTAAACAGTTGAAGAGACGACGCCCCATTGTAGACCGTCGTTGGTGCCGCTGATGGGCGATGGCCGTCTCTTTCTCTCTCTCCCAGGGATGGTTTAATGGCGGCCGATCATTTCACGACGACGGGGAAAGAGATTTGATGATGAAAATGGGTATCTATATTTGTCTATGGCTGTTATAGTAAAGTAAAAAAGGTAAAATACAAAATTCATCACTCAACTTTCTTCTATCTCCTATTTTAGTCACTCAACTTTAAACTTTTTCAATTTAATAACTGAACTTTTGAATTGCTCATGTTTTGGTCACTCTTAATTATTTTATTATTATTTTTATACGATATGACAATTTTTAATATTATTAAATATAAAAATAATTTAAAATAAATAATAAAAAAAAATTTTATTATTATTAAACTTAAAAATATTTAAATAACCGTCGCCGCTTGTCGTCACCGTCGGCATTCAGAATCGGCGACTGTTTGATCCCAAATTGTACCAGACTCGCTTTGACACTCTGAGTCCGAATCCGGTAGTTGTTTCACCAGAAAATATCCCAAAACTTGCGAATCTCGACGAAAATGTTTCGGTTCCCTCACTTTTAATCTCTTTTTCATGGACTTCAGAGCATTTTGATAAAATGAAGGTCAGATTCAGACTTAGGAGATTGAGACGGAGTGATCAGTAAAATTTGAGACCTAACGGCCACTGTCTATGACCATCAGTGGTGGCATCCAATGCTGGCGAACAATTGAGTTTATTTTTTTATTTTTGTTATAAATTATTTTTATATTAAATAATAATAAATGCCATATTATACCAAAACAATAATAAAATAATGGGTAAACTACATCATTAGTCACCGAACTATGGTTTCTTTCCTATTTTGGTCACCGGCTGTTATTTTTTTAATTTTTCATGTCATTTTTTCTCTCTCCTCATAAGCAATATATGTTATTTTATAATATTTTTATTCAAACTAATAGGATGGTGACACGTGTCACTGCCCCTTATGCAGCCATAGAGATTTGACTAATAGGCAGTTACACGTGTCACCGTCCTATTAGCAGTTACACGTGTCACCATCTCTCTGGCTACACAAGGGGCTTGATTTTTCATTCTTTTTATTCCTCTAATAGGTAGTTACACGTGTCACCATCCTGTTAGTTTAAATAAAAATATTATAAAATAACATATATTGCTTACGAGGAGAGAGAAGAAATGACATGGAAAATAAAATAAAATAACAAGCGGTGACCAAAATAGGAAGGAAACATAACGTTAGTGATGTTTTTGCAAAAAAAATAGTTTGGTGGCCAAAATAGGAAGAAAACATAACGTTAGTGATGTTTTTGCAAAAAAAAGTAGTTCGGTGACCAAAATAGGAAGGAAACATAACGTTAGTGATGTTTTTACCAAAAAAAATAGTTCGGTGACCAAAATAGGAAAGAAATCATAGTTCGGTGACTACTTGTGTAGTTTACCCTAAAATAATTTAGAGGACCAAAACATGAGCAATCTAAAAGTTTAGTTACTAAATTAAAATGTTTGAAAGTTGAGTGATAATTTTTATATTTTACCCGGTAAAAAATAAACAAAAATGGTATTTTTTTTCTTTTACCAGACAATGAAAAGGAGAAAAATTAACACATATATATATATACACACACGTGTCTCGACACACGTGTGTTTACACGTGTTAAATTATTTTTATTTAATTGTTTTGTATAAAAAATTATAGCACATTGATAAGTAATGTGGATATTAATAAAGGTTTCAAGCTCGATGATAAGAATATAATTTATAACACATTGACTAGAAATGAGTACACCTCGATTCGATTTGAAAAACTGAATTTTTTAGTTTAATTTGACTAGAATCATAATTTTATTTATAAATTTGACTAAAAAATTAGAATGAAGTTTGAGTTATAAAATAAGACTTCAAATAACTCAAAATTTTTAGTAATTAATTGATCACTTTTTAAGTTCGAATTAAGTCCCTAAACTCTGCATAATATATGTATTCACATATAAAAAATATAAAGAAATATATATATGAATATTGTATATGGTTTTTGAAAGCCTTTTAAATTGAATGCAATTAGTATCATAATATTATAAATATTTACAATTAAATTTGAATAAAAACTTAAACGACTTAAATGGACTCAAATTTTATAAACACAATTTGAAAAAATTTTAAATAAAATTTAAATTATAAAACAAAATTCTTTGACTAATTCAAAATAATTTTACTTGATTCAATCAAGTACTCAATCTTAATAGTAATATAACTGACTTTATCATAATTTAATGCAACATATATGAACACCAAGAAACTTTTTTCGCTCTGAAAACGAAAACTCTAGTAGTAGCGCCGCTCAACCTTTTTCCCCCTCTTTTTTTGCTATTTCGAGGAGGGACTCCTCCTCGATGACTCCGGTTTAGTCGGGTGTCGGTCATCTTTCATATTTTGCCTTTCTCGTCCCTCTACTTTTTGAGGGTTGTCTGAATGCCTTTTCTATTCATGGCCCTCGTTTGAGGGAACCACTTGCGGTTCGATGGAGCTCGGACCTTCTGGCGTCATTTTGGTTGTCCCCCGAAAATACGGCGGTTTGGAAGATAAAAAATCACCGTCGAGTTTAGAAGGTACTGAGGATATGGTGAGTTTGTACCGTTTCTTCTCCATCTTTCTTTTCATACCTGTTTTTTCACTGCACTTGGACTGATCTTCCGACTCTTCTCTGTAATTTTCGGCCTCCACTCAAACCGTTCCCCTATATTTGTTGTGTCAACTGTTATATCGCTGTCAAGCTTAGGTTTGGTACTACCTCTGACTCCCCGTGTTACCCCTTTACAGTGGCTGTTGTGCTGTTAATGGTAAGACTGGTGGGCTCAATGGTTAGCACGTTGCCGTTATGGCTGTAGTGCTCTGGATCTTCATGCTTTCGGTTATGTCAGCTTCTCAGTAAACTCTCTAATGATAAGGTTCTTGTTGTATATCAATGAGGAGGCCTGCCTACGTCGATGGAGCTCTCTTAGAATTCGTTTCCTGATCTAGAAGTTAACATATTCGCCGAGGCGTTTGAAAGACGACGTTGGATTCAAGCTTTTTTGGATCCGATGGCTGCTGTTCTCTTGCCAAGCTTAGCTATGGTTCTGTCTTTTGTTTGGTCGGGGAACATTGTGTTGTTTTTGAATATTTTAGCATTCTATGGCTTTTTGTGCTTTGATTTTGTAAGGGTTAAGCCTGATCTGTGGTTGCCCTTTTATCTTGGTCGTTTGTGTTTTTTTTTGGTTGTTAACTTTATTTTCTTTGAATGAATGAATGATGTTTGCTTATGGTAAAAAAAAATGCAACATATATGAAAATGTGGTATTATGTCACTCAATTCGAATGATAATAAATTAATCATGTGTTATATTACTTAAATTTGAATGTGGCTGTTATATATATATATATATACTCAACACAATTATTTATTTTTATAAATATATTCTTCCATGACTCCATAGAAGTTAGATAAAAAAAACTAAATACTTAAAAATGAAGAAAAACGAAGTTCGGATCTCACAAAATGGGTAAATAATACATTGGGCTTTTTGAAACCCGGATGAATTAAATCAGCAATGTTGAAACGTTACAAATTTAATGTGATTTCCACTCAACTATATTACAAACTAAATATATATATAAAGTTTGAGGAAAAAGAACATAATATATAATGTGATAAGAGAAAAACCTTCTCTGGAGATGTTTTCCGAAGATTTCTCGGGGCTAAAATCACAAGGTAAATACCGATTGTCATCTATCTTCCACGAGGATTTACGATCTGCGAAAACACTGCACTTGTAGCAGCGTCTTCGGCATCATCATCAGTGCCGGAATTCCCGCCACCGATCATGCTTCCACTGTTATCGAACGGCTCGTGCGGTGTCAACTGAATGGCTGGGATATGGTTTGTGCTGTTGTCATCAGGTTCCATTAGTGCTGATGATGTCTCCTCCAGCTGAAGAGCGTATTCGAGGTTCCATAAAACATCTCCCATCGATGGCCTGTCGACGCCGTATTCGGCAAGGCATTTCTCGGCTGTCTCTCCGTACTTCTTAAGAGAAGCTGGATTTACTTTCCCGACCAGATTCGAGTCCATGATTTGATCCAACATACCTTTCTTCTGCCAGTTCATCGCCCATTCTGCGATATTAACTTGTTCCCGGGGGAGAACCGGATTTAAAGCCGGCCTAGCGCAGAGAATTTCCATCAGGACCACTCCAAACGAGTAAACATCTGATTTTTCGGTGAGTTGCTGCCTTCTGAAATATTCAGGGTCAAGGTAACCAAAGCTACCCTTAACAGCCGTACTCACATGTGTCTGATCTAATGCTGGACCGGTTTTGGAGAGACCAAAATCTGCTACTTTGGCTACAAAATTCTCGTCCAAGAGGATGTTCGTCGTCTTCACGTCTCGGTGAATAATGCTTTGGGCTGCACCGGTGTGGAGATAATGAAGTCCCCTAGCAGCCCCGATGCATATTTCGAGTCGTTGCTTCCATGACAGAGGTGGTAGATCTGTTCCATAAAGATGACTTCTAAGAGGTCCATTAGCCATATATTCATAAACAAGAATCATTTCGGATCTCTCATCGCAGTGCCCTATAAGAGAGACAAGATGGCAGTGCCGAAGTTTCGATAACATTTCGATTTCAGTGCGGAATTCGGCAATACCTTGTTCAGATCTTGGGTTACCTCTTTTCACAGCGACTTTAGTCCCATCTTCAAGTGTTCCCTTGTAGACCCTTCCGAAACCACCAACTCCCAGAAGTAGGCTTTCATCGAACTTGTTTGTAGCATCAAGGATTTCTTGGAAGGAGAAGAACCGACCGAGATTGGAGGAAGCCAACGAGATGCAGCTTGCTGTTCCACTCCTTTGTGATATTGTCGAATTTTTTGTCATCGTTAGAGAGTTCCCGTATAACGGCAATGGCAGCCATGAGTTTCCTTGCTGAGTAGTTTCTGACCTGCGAGCTGCCATGCAACAATAGCAGAATCCTACTAATGCCACTATAACTACAGCACCAACAACACAACCAATTATTATCCCGATCTTGTTCTTTTTAGAGGATGATCTCGGAATGAGATTCTTAACCGAAGAAAGCCCATCAAGGCTTCCAGCATCATTGCTGAGCTTCATAATCTCCAATCCGTTTATCGTTCCATTAGTGATATCTGCCATCGAGTCAGGACCAATGCTAACGGTCAAAGTATCGGATTCCACCGAAGAATTAGAGATGAAGTCCTTATAATAAGGCACATTTAGATCACCAGTCAATGTTGAGAGATCAAGACTTGCAACAGCAAGATCATCATTTATGTATAGATTAAAAACCAAAGTGTTGAGAGATTGACTCACGATGTCGCAAAAATGTGCCCGAACGAAGTACCTGAAGTTCGGATCCACGGGGAAGACCCAAGTTATATTGAAGTTCATGCTAGCTACATTTGCATCTCCCATGACTTCAGCAGTGGCATAGACCGAATTCGGTGCTGTTTCCGGTGTAACTGAAACCGTGTATTTGATAGAAGCTGGATTGACCGAAACATTCAAAGCAGAACTGTTTACATGGAGATATTTCAAATCATTCTCCCATTTTCTCCCCAGAGTATCATTCTCAGCAGTGATCAACGGCCCTCCCATGTTCAATCGATAAACAGTCTCCATAGCGAATTCCGAAAGTCCACTAATAGGAGCAGACGGATTCAGACCTAAAGCCTGATCAGGCAGGACCACATCCGGGATTGAAACAACTTCGATTCCATTAACGAACGAAACCGAACCGTTTGAAGGAATGAAGGTGAGTGTCAAGGTATCCGAATTCACATTGATTGCATACTCCTTGAACAAAAAAGAACCATTATAGTTCTCAAAAGTGAAGTTGTCCAACAACACGAAATCATCGGCAACGACCGTTATCGGCGCAGACGTCAAGTTCTGCCCCGATTTCGGATAGAAGTAAAGCCGGATCCAATGGCGGCCTTCTTGCTTGATATCAAACTCATAACAAGCAATGCCGGAGAAAACTCGAGCCGATTGATAGATCGGGGACGGAACACTCGAATTCGAACTAACAACAAAAGAATTTCCACTCTTCAATGAAAGAGAAGAATGACCTAAATCAGGGACAAAAGTTCTACCCTGAAATGTTACATTTCTTGAAGAACCACAAGCAATCAAATAATTATCAGCTGGAATAAACGAAGCCTCAATTCTAAAACCCCAAAACAAAACCAGAACAAAATACATCAAATTCCATGGTTTCATCTCCATCTTTAAACACTAATCCCAATCCAAAAATCCCCCCAAAAAACCCAGATTAAACCATTATAGCAGAATGCAAAAAAAACATGAACTTTACTTTCAAAGATCAAAGCTCCATAAAATGGAATTACCTTAGAAATGAAGCTGAAATGGGCAAGAATGAGCTAATCCCTGAATTGGGTTTTTGAGTTTGGAGTATTTTGTGGATTCAAAAGACAACAAAAAGAAACCCAGTTGAGATAACATGAATGTGAGCAAGAAAATTAAAAAATAAAAGTGTAGCAGATGACCCAACTTTTCCAGGCTGTTCATTAGGCTGTCATTAACAGAGAAAATTTAGAGGACCCCACAGTTTATGAGAAAGAAAATTAACTGAATTTCTGTACTTTGCAGGCTTATAAAGTTAGCAGTGTTTCGAATTTTAATAATGTAGATGGAGTAAATCGAGTTTAATCGATAAATTGAGTACAATGTGTATATTTAACATGAAAAAAATAGAAAAATTAAGAGTTAATTATATCACACGTTTATAAATTATGATTCTCATTTTAAATCAATATTTAAACTTTTAAATATTTAATTTTATCTTTAAATCATGATTTTTAATCTAAATTGGTCCTTGAACTTTTGAACATTCTAATTTTACTCTAGATTATCGGTATATACTAATCATATTCTATGTTTATAAAATCGTTATAAAAAATGTTAATTTATTATGTACACATTTATGTGTTTTATGTAATAATATGATGTGACATAAATGATAATTTGATGATAAAATTAGAACGTTTAAAATTTTAGGATTAATTTACAATGAGAATCATAGTTTAAAGATTAAATTAAAATATTTAAAAATATAGAGACTAATTTAAAATGATAGACATAATTTGAGAATGTTGTATAATTAACTCGAAAATTATTTAAAATTATTGGAGTGAAAGAGAATAGTTTTAAAAATAAATTTGATTTGACTAACAACTAGTTGCTCTAGCAAAATGAGGTATTTGGTCCCTTAAGCAAAGTTAAGAGTTCGAATCATGATATGAATGGAGAAAAATGAATGGGGAGAGTCACCCACATATTGAACCTCTACAAGACCCTATTTGAATTAGTAGATCAATGAATCAGATATTGAAAGTTAAATAATAAAAATAATAATAAATTTGATTGGAAGACAATGGCTCAAACGATCAAAAGGGGGCCCACTTTTACGCGGCTTTGGAAGATCACATAACAGCCATGAGACGGTGTTGACGGCGGTTAAAGTTAACAGTCTTTTAGATGAGTGAAGTTGTAGGGACCGTTTGGCGCGTTCAACTTTTAATCCACTCTTTTAACGGAATAAGGGGTAAAGAAAGGTAAAAATACTCCATAGGTCCTTGTATTATGATGTAGAGTTCATTTTGTTTATGTACTATAAATGAAGAACTGTTAATTTTACGATGTAGATTTTTAATTAAATTATGTGATATTTTAAAGTGACATAACATATATTTTTTTCAAAAATATTTATATTTAATCCTAATTGTTATATTTACTTTTAATTGTTAAATCAGTGAATTAGACAATGATATATCATTATGAATTTTGTAAATTAAATTTAAACTTAAATATACATTTGATTTTTGGTATTCAAAGATTTTTTCCCAAATTGATACCTAAAGAATTTTGGTTCTTTTGTTGGTACTTGAACTTTAATTTTATTCATCATTTTGGTACTTTTATTAATAGTTTTAGTTTTCAAAACTTATGCATTCTATCAATTTGATTCTAATTCAAAATAATTTAATAAATTTAATTATTTGTATTTAAAAATTACATCAATTTAGTCATTTTTACAATACTTTTAAACCAAGCAAGTCTATCGGATCAAAGAAACAATTGGATTACTTCATTCTGCTATAAAACAACAAGTTATTGTTAAACTTTTATTATACCAAGAAAGTAATTAACATTTATGGGAAAAGAGCAAAAGATTTAGGAGAATAACAAAGAGTAAATTGATTTTTTTAATATATAAGGTTAAATTTATTGATTTGTTTTGAATTAGGACCAAATTGATAGAATGTATAAGTTATGGTGCCAATTTGGGAGAAGGTGTCTAGTTCAAGCACTAACTTGAGAGCAAAAAATCTTTAGGTGCTGAATTGAGAGAATGTGCCTAATTCATGTACCAATTGGAGAGAAAAAATCATTAGGTGTCAACTTGAAAAAATGTATAATTCTGATACTAAATGTGTATTTAAGCCTTAAATTTATTGTTGAGTATGTATTATTATCAAGTTAACTACCACTGGGCGAGAAGATGACACATCAATGGTAAGTATAACGGTAACTTAATATATATATATATATATATGACAAATTATACTGATGGTCACTGGATTTTAAGAGCATTTTCATTTTGGTCACCACACTTTTGAAACTTGAATTATAATCACTAAACTTTTAATTCATTTTTTATTATGGTCAGCGCTATTGAAAATTGTCGTTAAAGCATTCTTCCCCTAAAAATCCCAATTTTAAGAATTGATAACCGTCAAAAAGGCTGCTTTTTCAGATGAACAGAGCGATCGTCAGTCAATCACAATGATGAGAATTATTTGGCTAGAAAATTAATATAGTTTGGTTTCAAGTTGATCTAACGGTTGAAAGTGACAAATCATACATTTTAGTTTTTAGTTTTGATTAAAATTTTATTGATATTTGAGAAGTTTGAATTTTCGATGAGTTTAAACCGATAGAAAAAAAGAGGGCTAGTTTGGTTATCTTTTTGATCCAAAAAACATAAAACAACAACATAAGCAACGGCAAAAGGCGACGACAACCCAATAGAAACTAAAAGCTAAAACTTTTTGATATACTGATGTAACCATCAAATCAACTTGAAATCAAACTATGTTAATCTTTTGGCTAAATGAAGACTTCCTACCGTTGGGATTGATCGATGACAGCTCTGTTCATCGAAAAAATTATCTTTTGAGACTATTGTCAATTCTTAAAAATAAAATTTTGGGTAGAAAGCTTTAACGACAGTTTTCAACGAAATAAACGTAATAAAAATGAATTAAAAGTTTAATGTTAAAATACAACTTTAAAAGTTCTATAATAAAAGTGAATGTGTCCTAAAAGTTCAATGATTATCGGTGTAGTTAATCGTATTTATATGATTTATTAATTACTTTTAAAACAATTACTATTTATTTATCAAAAATTTCAATTATTTCACAAAGTTTCTACACACATAAGTAGTAAGAACCTCATTATGGCTGAGATCCAATAATTGACTTAGTGACTAATGATGCTCGTCATGTTCTATTTTGTATGAGTTTGAAGGTGAGAACTGAGCTAGCAATTGTAACCTCTCCAAAGAAAAATTTAGTTCATAATGGGGTTGAACGCAAGGTACAGACAGTGGCGAAAATAGTTGTGAGTTCTTTGTCATCTAGACAGAGGCAAGTTGTCGAGGATCTTCAGAATAAGAAAGGACGAGATCAACCGCATAAGAATAAGGCGAAGTCTGACAAGTTTGTTATTAGTTGGGAATGACTACGGTAGTGTTGTCATTGATCGCGTATGATTTGAGGAGTGCCACAAAGAAAAAATTTGGAAGCCATCTCTACAGGTGTAATGAAAAAGGTGCATCAATTTGTGATGAATTTGATGGATGGGCTGTTTGTTTCGAGCGATGATGTGTAACAGTGTATAGAAAGAGGTTGCTCAGGCGAGTTGCGATCTTAGAGTTGTTTGTTTCAGTTTATTGTGTATTGAGTTTTTTTTTTTTGGCTTTTTCTGCTATTTTTTGGATTTTTTTTTTGTTTTGATGTTTTGTCGTCTGGATTGTACTTTTTTCTTCCATCATATGTTTTAGGAAGTTTTTTAACGGGGCACACGATAATATCTATTTGTATGATTTTTAAATCTAATAAACTCATACTTGCTTATAAAAAAAGTAAAAACCTCATTAACGTCGGGATCCAGTAATTGACCTAATTGCTAAAATGTTTATCTTGTCCTATTTTATATGAATTCGAATCAGAATATAGTACTTCACTATTTAATAAAAAAAACCTCATTATCGTCAGCATGTTCCAATTTTATGATACTCTAAAATTATATTATCAAATTTCATTTGTAAATTAAAATATCATTTTCATTATTTTAATAAATAATGTGATTATTAATAAATATATATGAATGGATATCATATAATATTATTTATAAGGATACTTTTTTTAAAATGGTAATATTTAAATATAAATATTAATATATTGTGTTATTAAAAATAATTTATTGAATGTATATTAATTATTAGCTGAGATTATTGTACTGAATTATCATAACAATTTAAAATTAATTAAAAATTATATAAATTAGTTGTAATTAAAAATCTTTACAACGGATAATTATATTCATTACATGCGTCATTATATGTAATCACGTGTACCAAGTAAATAATTATTATACAACTGATATTAAATTGTTTTAAAATAATAATTTGTCTAAATATCTCATAGATCAATAAATGATTATTTATATGTATAATACTTATAACAAATATTTGGTACATGGTATTCATATAAATAATGATACATATAATTATTTACATGTTTAACGAATATAATATTTATTTATATAAATTAATTTGATACAAGTTAATATATAATTTTGAAATAAACAATGTTAGGTGTATTTTTATTCACAAAATTGCAACAACTACAACTTAAGGACGAGGCAATATAATTTATCAAAAGAATATAGATAAATAAATAAATGAAAAATCATTTGACACATAATTGGTATAAAATTTAATTTACACAGTTCTAATTATTTTAGAGTTTAGAGATTTAGGGTGTATGCGTTTAGGCTTTAGAGTTTAGAATTTAAGGTTTAGTTTTGAGTTTTTCTCAGGTAGTGTTGTGTTTCTTTTTTAATTTTGTAAGATAGAGATGCTTTGTAATTATTTCACGATCTAAAAGTGTTTGAACAGTGTTTTGAAAGTCGCCTACACTTTACGACGGCTTCAGACCAAATTCTTTCGACATACGTCAGCTGTATACATGCATGAGAACGGAAGTTGTCTTCCCTTCTCGTGTCTTCAAGCAATTTTTTTTTAAAAAAAATTATAAGTCGCTTGCACTTCTCGGCGATTTTAACTTCCATTGCTCAAACATCTTTATATCATGAAATAATTTTAAGGCATCTCTACTTCATGAAATCATTTTTTCAATCACCCCATCCAAAGTTTAGATATTTTTATTTTATAGTTTAAATATTAAAAGTTGTATAATTTTTATATTGTGGTCAACATCTATCCCTTATATATAACTAACAGAACATAAAAAAATAATTATTGAGCTTGCGCCAATAGATACTCTAAAAAATAAAAAAATAACTCTATATAAATATACACGAAATTATCACGCAACTAACTCGTGCATTATACATATATATAAATTAGTTAGTTTTACCAAACACTTTTATACAACCAACTAATGCAATTCGCTAGTTGAATCAGCTAATGCAATCTATTATTAGCTATCGGTCAATGTAATTCTCTATTAGTTGTCTAATATATGTTAATTGTCCAATAGAGCCTTAGACAAATTAAATAATTGAGAAATACGTATGGAATACGTATATTGGAGGAGTCGAGACATTAACCGTCAATCACGTTGTGACCGTGAAACAAGGCGAGCTGCATGTGGACATTTGGTTGTTTCCTTTAGGTTTGTTTTCATTGTTTGCTTGAAATTAAATATTTTGTTATATATACTATATTGCATTTGTATTGTGTATATATATATATAATTTTATTATAGTATTTATTTCGTATAATCGTATCTAGTGTTGTTTGTGTGTTGAATTGAGTCTAAGTAGTTGGTAAATTAAAGACATTTTACTTGCCTAAGATTTGATTTAGTCTACAAAGTTTATTTTATTATTTAAATATAGTAAATACTATTTTATATAAATATGTATAATTTTTTCATGAACTCTAACACAATGCGATATAAAAAGTTAACATGAATACATGACACGAATAAATAAATTTAAATTATAATGTATTAAAATTATGGAAATACGAAAAGGTTTTAAATATAATTAATATACATGATAAAATACATGGATTATTATCAAGTAATATATATTTAATATTTTTTGAATAGTCTTCGGGTGATTACAAAGCTAATTGAACTCAGTTCTCTTAAGATGAATATCATAATCTTCTCCACTGGAACTACTTATTGGGTTCATGTGTGTTTAATTTTTAAATGTGTTCAATAATGATACTAAACTTTTAGTTAATACAAAATTTTATAATATAAATTCATTAATTATTAAGTCATAAAAATTAACATACCAAATAATTTTATAATATAAATTCAGCACTAAAAGTTTAGAATCTATTTTTTCATTTTATAAAACAACGCCTAAGTAAGATTCATTAATTATTAAGTCATGAAAAAATTGATATTAGTCTACTTTTTATGAAAATTCAAAAAATAAAGTAATAAATATATATTTTTGGTTTAATCACTGGTTTTCGATCTACTATAGGACTAATTCAGATCAGGTTTTGCATAATACAACTATGGGGGTGACCCTTTTAGTTTTTTCCATTTACAACGCTAAGATTCGAACTCCTGACATTACTTAAAAAATCTAGTGTCTCATCCCACTAAACTAACTAGTTGCTGGTAAATTCTATCAACAAAGCAACATTTGATTGAAGTCATTAATATACTATCTTCTATTCAAGCAAGGCTGGTATTGTCTCTATTTTAACATATAAAAAATTGTAAATTTAAATGCATTTTTTATTTATTAAGATATTCATTGGAGGGAGTCTAATAACTAATCTTTTACGTTTTGTTGGTTCATATAAAAGTAGACGCTGACAATAAATTTTAAAGTTAATTTATACTTAAAAATATAATCCTCGACCACCGATAAATTCAAATATATTTAAGTGCATACTTGCCTTCAATTTCTCTAATCTCAAACTAATAAAAATAATATAAAAGAAATTTTTTTATCATTAAATTGAATTTTATTAATGTTCCGCGGTTGTACAAATGAACCATATGTTATTTTTCCAGTTACAGAGTTGTACAAGTAAACAAAAATACAGAACTTAACAAAAACGAATCTTTGGGCTTATTAACAATAATTAATGATTAAAAATTAATGAAAAACATTTAAAAACGATGAATAAATCATTAAAATTCTTGCATTAAAGAGTTGTAATTGGAGTATTATTTGAAGTTCTTAATCATCCGTGCCCTTTGCTTTTTCATCTCAACCAAGTTTTCCATTACAATTTCTGAAGCATTTTCCACCACATCCGACAAATTCCTATACAACATTGAAAGGAAAAAAAAAGTTAGTAAAAAGGTAATTTCCACACGTTGTAATTATGAAATTAAAAATCGTTTTAAAAATCAACGGTTGGTCTATTAAAGTAGCTTAGTATCGCTTAAGTATGCCTCGAGTTTAAGACCTTATGTATGCAAAATATTCCCGCTAAGAGACTCACCCACTAAAACCAGGTGTGCGCTGCGGGTCGGTCCGAATCAGTCAGGATAAAGCCAAAACCGAAAGGGCAACAAAAAATAGTTTTAAAATGTATTATCAAAATAGTAAATATTAAAATTCTAATCTTAAATTTGTTGGATACTTAACAAGTGAAATATTATTTCTCTAATATATGCAATCTTTTACTATCCCGAATTATAAGTTTTTTTAAAAAAAATTATTATTTCATGCACTGGTAGTGAAAAAAATATTTTATAAGTATGTATAATTTTACTCTAAAAATTAAAATTAAAATCCTTAACCCTAAAAACCAACCTAAGACATAAACTCTAAATTCTAACTATATAATCTCTAAATTCTAAACACTATAACCTAATCTCCTAGACTCTAAACCCTAAACTAAACTTCTAAACCCTAAATTAGACCCACTTCTGGAAAACAACTTTCCACCACCAATGCATAAATTTTTTCCCATTTAGAGTGAATATTTGATACATTACCAGTGTAAAAAAAATACACAAACATGCCTATTTTAATCTAAAATTTAAATTCCTAAATATCCTAAAACCTTAAAACTCTAACTTTAAACTCTAAATTCTAAACCATACAAACAAAATCCCATAATCTTTAAATTTTAAGCTAAATCCCTAAATAACCTCACTTGTGGAAACTTTTTTCACCTCCAGTATATAAGATATCTATTATTTAATGATTACTATCTTATACATTAGTGGTGGAATAAAACTATTCCACATGCGATGTAATTTAAAGTTTAGAGCACTTCACGTGTTTAAGTTATATGGTTTATAATTTATGATTTAGGGTTAGAATTTAGGTTGTAGAGTTTAGAGGTTAGAATTTAAGAAACATGCTCATAGGGTTCGAGATTTAGATTTTAAATTTTAAAATTAAAATATGCATGTTTGTGTAACTTTTTTACACTAACAATATGTCAAATAATAATCGTATTCAATACCCTACTAAAGGAATAAAAAAACAAACGAATTTTGAAAGTTGTCATGTGTCTTAAAATTAAAAAAACACACGTGACAACATCTTAAATCTGCTTGTGAATTTTTTTTCTACCGTAAGTAAAAAATTATTTATATATTATAACTTATATTACGCTTGTGGCCTTAAGAACAAACTAAATTAAACCCTAATTTCAGTCAAAATATGATATATTTTTATAAGATTGAGCCAACTTACCCTTTTGAAGAGTCGAACGTGATCCCAACAGTATCCTTAGCCTCTTCGAGGGCCGATTCGAACCGTCGGAAGTCCTTCGCTGGAACATTCCCATTGTCGACGATATGAAGTTGCGAAGGTTTAACGTCACAGAAGATCGGAATCACCTTCTTCTTAGACTCCAAAAATAGAGCCAATTCATGAAGGCAAAAGTAGGACTCGCAATAGTTGGGCGAGAAAACAGCGACGCCAACTTTACAATTCCGTATCGCATTGTCGATGTTGTCGAACAGCTTATCCCCCGGCTTCATGTTCTTGTTGTCCAAGAAAGGTTGCAGGTTCCGTCGGGAAAGGTGGTCGTAGAGTAACGTCGCTATAGTTCTCTTGGTGTCAATGCCTCTATGGTTGATGAAAACGTCGCAGAAAGCTTTGGTTTTCGTCGCTAGCCCATCTTTCGCCGACATTTTCGTCGCTGTTTGGCGGGCAAGAATGTTCCGTCGCAAGTTCATAATGACAGCTGATGAATAACGTTGTATATGCATGGCTTCGGATCAAACAAAAGGAAAATATACGAGAAACCCTAATTTTATTTTTCTCTGTCTTTCAATTTAAGAATGTTCATTGCTAATTGTAGATATATATGTGAGTATATATATATGTTTATATAGGAGAGTTTGATTGAATGATTCTAAGGTTGTACTTCTATAGTTGAGTTGAAAGAAAATATGAAAAGATTGAAAATTATAGTGACTAGTGGGACAAATTGGAACCTTGACGAAAATATATGCCTTTGGACAATTTGGAACAAATTTTCCATTGACCATTCAAACAAGCTCAGATTTGAAAACCCTTTTCTAGTATATTTTATTTAGACATGTATCATATCATATCGGTCGTATGCAGGCAGGATCAGAGATATAACTAAAATTAAAAAATAAAAAGAACAAAATTATCTAACTTTAAAATTAATAGGCACCTAATATATTTAATTCTAAATTTGGTAGGAGCAAAGTTTAGTTTTCAAGTTCAAACTAGCAGGTACTAAAATTTCCCTCAAACTATATAACTAATATTTTGGGAGGGGATACCCTCCTGTTATTAAGGTAGTTTTGTCGGTGCATACGGATCGTGATGGTCGATATAAGATTTTGATCTTAAATTGTTACTAAATAATTTAAGTTTCATTTTAATTATAATTTTAATCCGTTTCAATCGCTCTGACGTGTTCCGATCTATTTTAACGAATACCTAACCTATATAAATTATTATTAGATTTTGATATTTTTAATTAATTTTTAATATTTTGTCTTAAAACATATTTTAAAACTACACTAAATATAAAATGTAGTCATTAAAATAAGCTATTGAATATAATTAATAAATTTAAAATTTATATTTCTATATAAACATAGAGGTATATTAGCAAGTGAGTAGAATATGTATTATTAAAGATGTAGAAATTATATTATATATATATTTGAAAAAAATCAATAAATTCAAACTATATATCAAAACAACTAAAATTGAGGAGACACTAGGTCCCTTAAGTAAGATTAATATTCAAATTTTAACATTATGAACAAAGAAAACTGGATTAAGAGGGTCGCTCCTATAATGGGCCCCTACAAAACCCAATCCAGATTAGTTGGCTAATAAGTTGAATACCAGTGATTAAACAAAAAAAAAAACTTATACTAATATATGAACTTGGAATTGTATATCGAAATAAAAAAGTGTATCGAGCAAGGAAAGGAAGCAAATGGTATGGTGCTTTGTCTACTTTTGACTATTTGATCAAACAATGGCACCATGAGACAGAAAGAAAAAAAAACATTGTTAGTCTTGAATTCTTCCCCACTCAAGGAATTTCTGTGTGTCAAAATGGAAACTTCTCTCACTTTTTTTCATGATTTGGGTATTGACATACACCGACCAATACATTGAAAAAAAATAAGTTGGTTCGAATAATTCGTATATTTGTATCGTGTTTATGTATGTGTAATAATAATATTGTTATGTATCACGGGGTTAGTAATGGAGCTGGTAGGTAGGATAGAGATTGATTTGTCTATCTTTATCTAACGTTCTGTATAAATGTTGATTATATCTATATCCACTCTATATGTATAGCTCTAATAAGAACTTGAACTAACCATTCGATGTTTCTGAAATCTCCGACGAACACTTTTCAGCCCGGTTGGAGTTCTGCGAACTCCTTTCAACCGCTTGTCTCATACTTACTTGGATTTTTATTCGATTAGAAAAAATCTCAAATCCGAACTCGAGTCAGGCCTACCTTGATTCACTTCAATTATCTATTTTTTAATTTAAATATAAATATTCTATTAATATAATTAAATTTAAAATTATATTCAAATATGACCAGACGGCCAACCAACCTATAAAGTGAAAGGATTAAATTCTCAAAATAATAAATTATAAAGGCACAATTGTCCAAAATACAATATCCTCATAGGAATGTTACATTACCTAAGAAATTGGAAGATTATCCCATATACTTCCAAATTATGTTTATTAAAATTGAGGATAATGACATTACTTCTATACTTGTAAATACTATTTATTATTGATAGTCTTACATAAATCCACCGAGTAATCTTTGTTTTAATAGTTTAAAAGTAATTACAAGATAATATTTATTCATATATATTCTTAACCTTTTTACAATGCAACACATCTTGCAGACAAAGTGATTGAACTCAAGTCTCTTAAGATAAATATCGTCAACTTTTCTACTGAAACCACTTGTTGGATTCATCCATTGAGTAATGTTGAAAACCAAACAAGGTAATCTCATTTTGGATCTTATATTTACCTAAATTAATGTACCAAATGCATCATTAATACGTGCATATATATATATATATATATATATATATATATATATATAAGATGACTCTAGAACGAACAGCGCACAACTATTGCACACCACTAACGCAACATACCGCAATACACCATTAACTTTTTAATAATTCTCAACTTATTATTAAAAATCTTAAGAATTGAACATATAATTAAAATTATTTCAAAACAAACTTAAAATTCTAATGGCTTCTTTAAATCGTCAAAAGGAAAATTTGAAAACCAACATTAACTCATGGCTGCCTTTCATTAATTACAAGTTGTTGTGTCTTGAAAATTGAATGAATGACTCCGTTATAAATGTACATGTTTTTCCGAGGGTTTTTCCCAATCTTCTTAATGGCTTAGTAATATGAGGTACTAGATCAATAGCGGATTTAAAAATATATTTAAGTGTGAACACATATAAAATTTTAAAAATTTAAAATAGACATAAATTGTAGATATTAAAAAAATTAAAAACTAATTCAAAAAAATTAAAAATTAAAAACAAATGTATGAAACAATTGTATACACATTTTTGAAAAACAAGCTTAGAATGTGAGTGTTGAATCCAAGAAAAAATATGCTTCAACTTCAGAGGAGGAAGAAAGCTTAAAGTTGCCGGCGAGATTTTGGTAAATTTGGCATTGTTTTTAGAAAGAAAGTGATTTTAAAAAGTATTTTTGATTGTTTGGTTTAAAATATAAGTGTTTGATATTATTTTCAAAAAATATTTTTAAGTAGATAAAATGATTATTTTAGACTTTTTTTTTGAAAATATAAAATGATTGGTGATATAAACAAGAATATATGAGTAATTTTACTTAAAAGTACTTTTGAAAAAGTTAAAAGCTGAAATTTCAGCTTTTGAAAAACACTTTTCAAACCAAGTTGAAAAGTAATTTTGACCTGAAAAGCTACTTATTTTTTATTGCTTTTGGTCTCAAACCAGCTTTTTAAAGCCAAAAGCTGGTTTGAAATTGTAATACAAAGAGATGAAACCCAAATTTTAATTTTGTTTAAAAAATGATCGATTAAATGAAATTTTTAATATTTATCTAAAAATTATTAAAAAATTAATTATGTGTAGTGGTGTGTGTCATTCATTTTAGATTCGTCCTTAGTTTAGTGTTATCTTTTAAAAAATAATTTAGTGTGTAAAGGAAAAAAGGGGAAATTATATCATTAGTGAGGAGAAAAAAAGAAATCTGCATACTCATTTGGGGAAGAAAATTTATTTTAAACCCCATTATTAAATTTATACCTCCTTATTGAAGAGGAATTATATCATTAACGCTCCTCACCACGTAATGTATGGTCTCAACTAATAAAAACATTTTATTTTATTATTTTTATGTCAATCTTTTTTATTAAGTGAATTTTCGCTCGTATTTGTTTTATATCAAATTTAAAAATAATTTTTTGAAAGTTATCATTTAAATGAATTGATGACATAAAAATTAATAAAATAAGTAATTTTTATTAGTTGAGACTATAAATAATATGATGAGAAAGACTCATAATATAATGAGAAAAACTTTGATACACAAGCTGTGTCACGTGAATTTTAGTTTTAGGGTTAGAGTTTTAGTTTATGGTTTAAGTTGTATGGTTTATAATTTAAGGTTAGTGTTTAGAATTTAGTGCATAAGGTTTAAGGTTTAGGGTTTAGTTTTATAGGGTTGAGGTTAAGAAAATACGATTTGAGTTTTTATAGTGTAAATACACAGGCTTGTGTAAAATTAATTTTACACAGCATGTGTATCAAAGTTTTACACTAATATAATTCTTATAAGGAATATCTAAAAATATAACTTATTCTGCTGGACTAACCCCTATAAGGAATATATAAAAAGTTTTTTTTAAGGTTATTTTCCTTTATTAATTGAATTTAATTTAAAATAATTAATTAAACTTAATTTGCATGTGATTGGGACCCGCATATTGTAGAAAAATAAAATAAAAAATGTTAATAACGCTAAATTCCTCCTTGACGCGCGTATGGAAAATTGGGGTGTAGTCCCCCATAGCTTACATCTTGATTTGACCTAACGAAAACAATTAAATAATTACTTTAATAATTAAAAAAATAAAATTAGAATTAAGGAAACAATAGGGAATTATAATTATAATTACGATGGTATAATATTCATATAATTAAATTGAAACAAATTATTATAATACATCGCTTAACAAATTCACAAATTAAGAAGTTTAAATCAAAATAAATTTAGACTCGAATATTTACAAGACTCAATATAAGATAAAAAAAATTCTCAACCTTATGCCAAAGATTTATTGGCAATTCATCTTTATTTTAAATTTTTGTAATTTATATTTTTAAATCGATATATTTTTATATTTTATTAATGTAAATTGCGTATGTCACATGTAAAAATATTTAATTTATTGATTGTTTATTAATTCGATCGTGTCTAAAAAGTTTAGTTTAACTATACCTTAAACTAATGTTAAAAAAACTACGCCATAATGTCCATTTACTTTTAATTCTTAGAATTTAGTTCATCTATTTATTTGATTTAAAAATTAAATTTAAATAACTAAATTTAGTTTATTTTTTAAACCATTCATTTAAGTATTAGAAAAATCAAATATTTAAATTTGATGAAAATTGTTTTGGTTTAATCACCGATATTTGACTCATTGGTCGACTAATATAGATCGGGTTTTGTAGAGGTCAATCTTGAGGACGATCCTTTTTTAAGGGACCTAACTTCTCATCCAGCTAGACCAACTGATCGTTGGTTTAATGAAAATTGTTTAATTGGATTTTAATTATTAATAGGATAATAGAGGGACTAACTTCATGAAAAACCCACAAGGATTAAATTTCAAAAGTTCAGAGTAAAGGGACTGGGGGGTTAATTAAACCCTCTAAAAAAAAGTGTGATTAGTGTGATCTCTCCCGCTGTTACGCGGTAGGTCCATGTGCATCAGCATTGCCAGTTGCAACACTTCTTCATTAAAGTTTTCGCGTCCAGAAAAGCTCAAAACTATATGTTTTACTCTCTCTATGAATTGAAAGATCAGAAATTTCCTTGTTTTTTAAAGAAAATTTTGTCATTTCCACTTTGGGTTGCCCCAAGTTTCTTGAGAATCTGTTATTTTTGCTAGAAAAAGAGATCTGATATAACAGTTTTCACTTCATTTCCTGTCTTTTCTTCCTTTTTTGTTTTTTTGTCTCACAAAAAGTGCACAACTTGAACATTTATTACAAAGGGTGTTCAAACTTAAGACAGAGAAGAAGCCGTTAGTATTTGACTGGGAAAAAGCAGTTGGAAACATTAACTCTGTCTTTAAAGTTTTGGTTTGCTTGATTTGTAAGAGCAAAGTTTAATTTCTTCTGTACCTGGATCAAACCTCGTTACCGCATAAAAGAAAAGGCTGAGAAAACGCCAGCCAATACCTCGTCTTTGGTGTTCTTCTCAGCTTCATAGCTCAAAACAAGGTTCTACCTTGATTCATGCTAAAGCTTGGGTTTTGTTGTCCAAAAACTTGTCTTTAGTGTATTTTGGGTGTTTTAGGTGGAAATGGGAAGTACCCTTTTCATCCTTGTTATTGATTCAAGTGTTCGTATGCTGTGGAGTTTAAGGAAGTGTTGAAGATTGGAAAAAAAAGTTCATCTTTCTTTGAAGTCAAATATGTTGATTTTAGTGTTAATATGATGTAAGATTAGTTTGTTGCTCCTGAAGATTTAGTAGGATAAGCTTCTGAGATAGGATTTTGGTGGTGGGATTGAGTTTGAAAGAAAGGCTTTAAAGGGTTCACTAGGATTGCTTAAAAATGGTGGAAGACGTGAAGAATGATAAAGAACTGAGATCATTGGCATTAACGCCAACATGGTCTGTTGCTACTGTTTTGACAATCTTTGTTGTGGTATCTTTGATCGTGGAGCGCTCGATTCACCGCTTAAGCAAGGTGAGAAGCCGGGTTTTAGCTTCCAGTTGTTGGTGTCTTTATCATGTTTGTAGCTTTTTGTTCAATGAGATTATGCAATCATGAGTTTTTAGATAGAAATTCATTAAACTCTCATGTGCTAGGTCTATATCTAACAATGAAATTCTGTTTAGTTTAAAATTGATGATTTTGTCTTTTAATTTGATGACTAAATGTGTTGTTGGTTGCTAAAAATTGGTCCTTAAGTGGCTAGTTATGATGTCTTGACAAGTTTTGTTGTAGTTTCTTCGATTCTTAATTTCCCAGTTCACCGCAAAAGCAATGTGATTGGTGTTGTTCATCTTGTCTACTAACACTTCCAACTTGTATATTTTGGTATCTAGCATGTTCGGACTATTTTTGAGTTAAATTTGAATGATTTTTTAAGAGGTTATTAGTGTTGGTAATTTATAACTTTCAAGAGATTATGTGGGCAAGAGCAGGTTCAAATCCGTTGAATATGATATGATCATAGTATGTCATCCAGACTTTAGAGTTTTTGCAATGCCTTTTTACATGAAAACTATCGATTCTTTAAACTCTGGATCGACTAAGAAAATACTTTACACTGACAAAATATGCACCAGAGGTTTCAGGTGAAGTAAAGTTTAATTCCGAACAACGAAATTATGTCCATAGACTGCTGAACATAATTCTTTTGGTAATGAGGATCTTGGTATCCTTAAAACTGTCGTATGACTTTTTCTACTAATTTATTTCAGTGGTTAAGGAAAACTAATCGGAAACCTCTGCTTGCTGCGGTGGAGAAGATGAAAGAAGGTATTTTCGTATATTTCTACATGCAACCGATGATGTTCTCTGATTTGGTGTTTGAATGACAATTTTTCATCAATTAACTTTAGTCCTCTTTCTTTTTGTTCGTTGTATTTATGTTGCTACTTTTGGACTTCGACTTCAGAGTTAATGCTGCTTGGTTTCATATCACTCCTTCTAATAGCAACCTCGAGCATAATAGCCAATATTTGCATTCCGTCAAAGTTCTACAGTAGTACCTTTGCACCATGCACCAGGTCTGAGATTGATGAACAACTTGAAGATGATCCTTCCAAGGAGCGTAAGCTTTTGACGGCTTCTGATTTTCGCTTATTTAGGAGAATGTTGAATGGCATGGACCGGAATACCTGCAAAGAGGCATGTAACTAATCTATATATTGACTCCATGTTTTGCTATATTAGTTTAATTTAATCTTTTTTGGCTTTTTATTCTTTTTTCCTTCCGTATATGATCTAACATCTTGAAATCATTCTGTTCTTTCGGGGTCATGAGCCTTTTGTTTCATACGAAGGCCTCGAGCAGTTGCATCGCTTCATTTTTGTCATGGCAATCACACATGTATCATACAGTTGCTTAACAATGTTACTTGCAATTGTGAAGGTTAGGCCTTTAAATGTAAAAATGCTACTCCTGAAGTTTGCAATTAGTAATAGCTTCTTCATATACTCGGCATTGGAAAGAATATTTTGCATTTCCCAAATGCAAAACCTCTTTTCCTGAGTAGCTCGTCAAATGTAATTAATGATAATTATGGTACATGCTAGTTTGTCATGTTAAGTATTTCTAGGTTATGTTGCTCGGACTCTTCATTTTGTTTCACTTATCTATGTTCAACACGAATTTTGATGAAAGCGCAAATTTAACAGTTTTATGTTGATATTATTTGCTTACATCTTGATATTGTAACTGTTTCGTAGATTCATACTTGGAGAGCATGGGAGGATGAAGCTCATATGGATCGACACGATATACTAAATGGTAAGTTAAACTGTATATTGTTGATAGGTTGGTTTTATTATTATTTATGTTGAGTTAAAGTTTCTGATGGAGAATCAACTGTGTCTATTGTTCTGGCTCTTCATTTTTCTTGTACCCATGTTTGGCACCTGTTTTTGATACATTTTCGGACATGGATATGAGAATGTGATCCTCTACCGTGTTAGGCACATACCATATTCGACACTCACACTGCGTGTGAGTATAAAAGGGTGCCATTACTGTATAGTTGCATTTATTAATTTTCTAAGAATGGATTTTGATGTTTCCATACATGTGATCAGCTGTTGTCAAAGTTATTTAAAAGAATTCTTTTTCGAATCTTATTAGATATTAAATGATGATTGAACTTTACCTACTTCAGAAAAAGCAAGAGAGTCGATAATGCGAAGACAAACAGCTTTTGTCATAAGCCACACATCGAACCCTTGGACCAAAAATAGTCTTCTTATCTGGGTGGTAGGTGTCAAACATTTCTTCTTGCTTTGTTAACTTTGAAAATCAGATTCAATTATTTCACTTCTATGCATTTTTTTTGTAATTATTTATGTAATTGCCTGCAATTCTTATTTTCAACCGGCAGAAATGTTTCTTCCAGCAATTTGGGTATTCGGTTGTTCGTGCTGACTATCTCACTCTCCGTAAGGGCTTCATCATGGTATGTGTTATTTACGGTCTGACAAACAATCGGATTTTCCATGTAATTATGAAGTTATGATTAATCGGCTGTTCATCCCTCATACCATTTTAGAAGATAAAATTATATAAACTCATGTGCAATCAACTACTTCATAAAGTTCCCACTGGTTTGCCAGTCTGATTGTCGAGAAGGTTCAAACATTTTAGTTTATAAGAAGTTTAAATCTACACCCTGAAGTTGGTCTTTTGTTACAATATTCTTGTTTTGATTACAGTCATGGACCATGGAGTAAGACAATCTGTACTTTAAAACATGTTTATTGCTGTTACTACTTACTATTGTATTTGCCCGGTTTTTCTTTCGACCGGCATGATTAGTGTTATCGGTACCTGTAAATTCTACTGCTATTATCTCATACTAATTTTTACTACCGAGAACTTGGTTCGTATTGTTCTTCAGCTTTCTTTTCTTGTATGGTGAGCAAACTTTAGATGTAAAAAAGTTCTCTTGACACTAAATTGCCTGTTGCCTTTTGTTTTTCGTATTCATGGCAGAATCACAACCTGACGTCAAAGTACGATTTTCATAGCTACATGATTCGTTCTATGGAGGAAGAATTTCAACGGATTGTTGGTGTTAGGCAAGTAATGATTTCATAAAGAACTTTCTCACTGTTTTCTCTGTCAAGTTGTCACAAAGGTCTGTTTTTGCTCCTACGGAATAAGTCGTTTCATTCTAATTGTGAACTCGATTAAAACATCAAATGACTAGTGCCACAGTGAAAATTATATCTGCTTCATCACCCTTATTTGTTTATAACTTGTTGGGGTTATCCTATCGATCGATTTTTACTTCTATTGTATGTATATGCCCCTACATAGCAAAATGCGTATTCTGTTTCCAGATTTTCACACTTGTATTTATATTATTGGGTGTCACTGTGGGCTTCATTTTCGCATCGAGGGTTGCTAAAGTTCTGTTTGTTTAATATCTTGCAGTGGTCCGCTCTGGGGATTTGTTGTTGCCTTTATGCTGTTCAACGTGAAAGGTACTGTACATTGTAAATTGAGATTGAATTATTATGCTTCGTAAGTATGTTTTCTTGTTGTTACCTCCCAAGTAATCCAGTTTAAAGCAGAAACGAGTATGTAGGAATGAAAGTTCTCATCTCATTGCCTATCTGAACTTTCGGGCATAGGAATGTTAGTTCTGATCTTGTTGCCTGCCTGAACTTTCAAGTAGTGTACTGTATATTAATATTATAGGCAGTTTCGCTAACTCACCGGACTCATAATTCATTGGCTATTTTTCTTTCTTACAGGGTCTAATCTATATTTCTGGATAGCAATCATTCCCATTGCCGTAAGTCTTATGTCTTTTCTTGTCGGTATTATTTTTGGCTTTCAATGTTTATGTTTCTCGGACTCGAGTTTGAGTGTCGGATATGAATATATGCCAAACACTTGAAAAACCCAAAACAGTATTAGTACAGAAAATTTCAGTTACCTAAGCTTTTCGTGTTACTCTTATTTTGTATGTTCGTAACTTCATGTGCAGCTTGTTCTTCTTGTGGGCGCAAAGCTACAGCATGTCATCGCAACATTGGCGCCGGAGACTGCCAATCTTACCGGCTCTTTTAGCAGACCGAAGCTGAGGCCTCGGGATGAACTTTTCTGGTTTAAGAAGCCGGAGTGGTTGTTATCCCTTATCCATTTCATTCTATTCCAGGTGGTTGTTTACTGCAATGCAATCATGTAAAAGACTTTGTATTATCCACAACTTGCATTTCATCAGACTAATGTTCTCGTCTCATTTCTCTGCAGAATGCATTCGAACTGGCTTCATTTTTTTGGTTCTGGGTATTTCTCTTCTCCGACTTGATCAGTATCGAATAACAATCTCGATTATGATTTTGAGTTGAACATCAATGTATAACTGCATTCAAAATTCATTCCCTCATATGATAGAGTGCTCGTTGGAATAGAACCGGAAAATGGAAATATAAAAAATAAAAAAGCTTCGGTATTATAGTCCGGTTAATTACTTACTCTCTTTTGATATCATTGCAGTGGCAGTTTGGCTACAATTCATGCTTCATCCGAAACCATACTCTTGTTTACATACGACTTATTTTGGGGTACGACCATGCTTTTATCTCGTCTCGATTTTATGTATGGATTTCATTGATCATGTGCCCTTACTTGATTCTCCTTACCTCGCAGGTTTGCCGGGCAATTCATCTGTAGCTACATCACTCTCCCACTCTATGCTTTGGTCACTCAGGTATTACATTTGTTCATTAACATCCCTTTAGCTCGGAGAAAACAATGGAAGCAAATTCGAACATTAAGAAATCACCTGTATATAGAGGATTTGTTGCTGAAATCGCCACTTCGACCATGAATTTACCATTTTCTCTGGAAAAGTTCTACTGAGCATGTGCTCATGCTCAGGGGAGCAGCTATATATCCCCACACCCCGACATGGACACATACCACTCCATCTTTCAGTGTTACTCGGGCTCGGATACGAGCGTATGTATTTAAAAATCTTTGAAAGATCATATCCGACTGTCTTTTTAACTGCTTAAAAGTTGTCTTTTGTACTAAATTTTACAGTATCATAGCTATCTCAATGTCCGAGTCAAATTGTTTCAATGGAGAAAAACATTCTAACAGATGATTTTGCTTGCCGCATCTACTAAAACTTTGTCCTTGCAGATGGGAACAAACTACAAGGCAGCACTAATTCCGCAAAGGATACGGGAGACAATCCACGGATGGGGTAAGGCGGCAAGGAGGAAGAGAAGGCTCGGACGTTTCACCGACGATTCAACAATACACACAGACACAAGTACGGTAATGTCGCTCGAGGAAGATGACCACGAGTTGATTGATATTCACGAAGATGACAATGGCACATACACTGAGGTAGAGTTGCAACCGCCACCAAATGTTATATCCACTCCTTCCCCGGTGTTTGCCAATGAAACATCGAGCCGGGTCGGTACACCTTTACTTAGACCGTCATCTTCTATTTCCGCGACGACTATCTCTAGTTTACAGAAGGAAGATTTCCAAAGATCATCCTCTATGCCAAAATAATAATTTACAGAGAATGACACAAAACTACAACAGTTGTGTAGTAATGGTTTTAGGTATAGGGTTATAAAGAGTAACAAAATAATACTCCTTGTATGTTCGCATATCATAGCTTATGTTGTTCGAATTTTTCATTTTTCGTAAATCATCCGTATCTGACATTTATGTACAACATGTATTTAAATATGACTATAAAAGTATGATCCACTCGATCTATGTTATTCAGATTTTTCATTTACGACAGTTATAGCTCGAATTTATAGAACAAAGAAATCAACACATGGAGTTTATTGTAACTGACTATTCCTCCCATTTTCTGATTATTGAATATTTTATTATTTAATTAAATTCGAGTAAAAAATTATATTAAATATATTATATAAAAAGTCTACAAAATTCTAAGTTACTTTATGGAAGATAAACTAAATTTGATTAATAGATGTTTATAGATATTTTTATTAATTAAAAAAGGTTATTTATGATTTCTGTTGTTTAATTAAACAAAATTATTCACACAATTATAAAAAATAAATGAAATAAAAACTTGCAAATAAAACTAAAATAAAATAAAATTGTTAAATAGCTATTATTAACAATAAATTATTGGCCCCAATATCATTAATTTCCCCCTTTCCATTCCATTCTTCAACTTCAAACCCTAGATCATCTAACTCTCTATTGGGTTTTCACTGCAAAGGAAGAAGCTTTTTGTTACAGGTGCTTGGTAAATGTGAAGAATTTTTTGTTGGGTCTTCTGGGTTTATAAAGCTTTTAGGTAGTTTAAAGTTGTGGGTTTTGATTGGATAAGGTAAGGGCAGCAGAGAATAAAATTGAGTCTATAAATAAATGAGGTTTTGAACTATGTTGGAATTTTGTTTTCAGACAGGGTAAGTTCGTAAGTTTTGAAGAGCATAAGAAGGTTTTGTTGGGCGGCGGTTATGGTGTTTGATGGGTTTGCATTAGTTGTAAGCCTTCTGCCATTGATGATAGTAAGGATTGTTGATTGATAAACAAGTGGTCCGGTTTTGATACATTATGAGAATTCGGATATGAAGAGGGAGAAGGTGGAGTTTATTTCTAGTTCCGAAAGCGACTGAAAGAGAAGTAATAACCGGATAGGTACCGGCCTGCAGACTCATTTAAGTAAATGTGAACTTTCTTCTATTTCTTGGTTCAACAACATTGTTATCCGAGGATTTGCTAGACCAACGGCCACCGTCTCCTTCCAGTCAAATAGCGGAAGAAGTCGTGTTTGTTATCGCCATTGGCTTAGCTTGCATACAATCGGTACCGGAACAAGCATAAACAATAGATACTAGAGTTTTTCTAAACAAAATAGGAAACACAATTCAAGCAGCCAATATAAAAAATAATAGTGTCTAAAACCCCCACAGAGCTACTGAATACCATACTCAAGAAGATACTAGTTGTTAAAATCATCACACTTGAAGTAGTTGCAGTGGCAAATGCCTTGGCAGGCGCCGGAGCCGGCTCCGAATCGCTGGCCGGAGAGCCTATTGGTGTATCACTTGGTGTCTGAGGATCTATCGGTGATTTAGAAGGAATGGTCTGTGGTGGAGCCGGTGGGTTCGAAGTTGGTGCCTCAATAGGAGGCTTGAAAGAAGCTGATGGATTTGAAGTTTGGGGTGGCGTTGAATGTGAAGATGGAGATGGAGATGATGTTTAGGACGATGTGTTGGGTCTGAATATGGTGCAGGTGATGTAGATGATTGTTTCGGAGGTTCAGCAACCGGTGACAAATGTGTAGGACTAGGAGTAGAGGTTGGCACTGCAACCGGACCACGTTGATTGGGTGAGTGTGTGGACCATGGAGATGATCCAGGTGATGGAGATGTAGGAGCCAAGGCTGGCCCTGAAACCCGACCATGTTGCTTGGGATGGGATGCTGACCCCGGAGATGTTCTTGAATCTTTAGGAGGTTCAGCTATAGGTGATGTATGTCTAGGAGACAAGGTTGGACTAGCAATCGGACCATGATGGTTTGGAGAGTGATTCGGCCCAGAAGATGGTCCATGAGATGCTGGCGATCGTTTAGGAGGCACAGCTACAGGTAATGGAGATGAAGAAGACAAGGCCGGCCCTACAACGGGACCATGATGCTTTGAAGATTTCGGTGGCCCTGATGGTCCATGTGATACAGATGTAGGACTAGGAGCGAAGGCTGGCCCTGCAACATAAGATCATAAAAACCGAAATCGAATCAACAAACAAAACACAAGAAACTGGTTATGAACACAATTAAATCGAAGCAAAGCAAACGTACAGAAGAATGAAAGACTTACCAAGGTTGCCGGTGGCATGGAAACTTTGTCTACCTGCCCACACAATTAAATCGAGTCAAGCTCTTTGCCATTGTTTCCTTCTTTAGCCTTAAGCTCCCAGAATATGACATAGTGGCCTGGTGTTGAAGATGTATCACCGTAGCTAGTGTACTCTGTCAAAATGAGTCTGAGCGGATCGAGAAGTGTCTTTGCTTCTGTCACAGCCTTTAAGAGATCTGCCTCGCTTGTTCTTTCCACATCAACACCTAGAGCAACATTTTCCCTCCCTACAAATCGAAATTGGGGTGTATTGTTGTGGAAACCGGTCACCATAAGAACATCTCCAACTCTATATCGATATAATCCTGAAAACATTAGCAAATTTTCTGAAGCGTTAATATTGGCATTTGATTAAATTTGGACTATGATTTAGAAGTTGTGGGAAATTTTACCTATAGAACTTGTGACAAGTAGTTCATAGCATTGACCAGGCTTCACATTTACAAGATGAACAGGTTCAGTATCTTTATCATTGCACTTCGTTTCTATAGATTCTTCCTTTATCAGAACGAATTCGTAATAAACTGCATCGGGAAGAAAAGTGTATGAGACATCTGAAGGTTTACATAGAGGTTCTAAGTTGATCCAGTTGGCACCTTCCGAGCAAGCATAAAATCCTGACACTAAAGGGAGCCCTCCTCAGTAGAACTCAAGGTCTGTACTGTATTGCATCATAGCGCCTGTACATATGGTACCAATATACTTTGATTTAGGCCATAACTTCCTGATTATTCCATCCCATGATTTACATCTACATATGTTTTCTATCAAGTAGGCCAATTCCAAATTAGGCTTCATGATTGATGCTGCTGCATTTCAGCATCCCGAGTCAGTGATCCAATCACTTATTTGACCTGTTCTTATATTAGAACATAGTTCTTGCCAGTTGTTTTCAAAAAACTTGATACTTCTGAGAACTGTAGATGCGAAGATCGAGCCAATCATCACGACCTCGTCTCGTTGTATTAAACCGAAAAGTAATTGACAGTACATGCTTTGCTTGGTGTCCGGGCAAGAGATGGTTTCAAAGGGGCTTGTGTAAAGCTTAGGCAAAACGGCTCTAAAGCTACTACCCTTGAATACACTTGTTGAAACCGCGCTTGCCTTGAGGCCAGAAGGAGTTTCAACCTCTGCTTTGGCAAACATAAGTTCCAATCTTTTACCGGCGTGGTTTATGTCACCAACGTGCCTGTAAATGGATAAGCCGAAGCAGTTAGTTTTATGACTCTTCCATGCAGAATCATCAACGAAAAAAAATGATCGATGCTATATATGAATCGAAACAATTGGATTCGGTTTTCATTTGGAATGTTAATTATAAGATTGAAATGCATACATTATAATTATATAATGTTCATTATATTAGACCCCAAACCTAAGTAAACAAGCAAAGTCTTTATAGCACTTTACCCATATCATTTGGAAGTTGGAACTCCAAACTCACATATCATGTAACCATATATAGACACTAAACAATCACCAATATTTCAAGCCACCAACATAACATACAACTCATTTGTGAATACAAGTTGGCCACGGATATGCGTCGCGATTGATCTATGATTCTCCTATTCGATAATCGATAAAATATTAAACAACAAATTCTACAAGCAGATGAAAGAACTCAGCAATGTGCCATTTGGATGGGGTTCCTTACTTTATTACCAGAGACCAGCGCAAGGTACTGAACATTTCCATTCTGTTAGCACTTTCAGCCGTGACAGGTATCAACTTTGGCTGCCCACCTGAAGTCCCACTACTGCATTTAATCAAACAGATAATGGACTCATGAGGAGTGTTATGAATTTATATGAAATAATCAAAACGATAACAACCTAAAATAAGGCACGCAGAACGATAACACGTTAAAACAAAACAAGGTATGCAGAGCTGTGATTTAACGTGGCTCAGCTTGGACCGATGAAAGAAATAAATAAGACACACAAGAAACAGATTTAATGTATTTTGTTTCTCTCATCCATGAATATAGACAAGGCCGAACCACCTTAAATCTGAAGAAATCCATGCCTTAGATAGAATCCGATGAAGGCTTCAGCTGAAAGAACATCTGAAGATGCCTCTCCATTAGCAACCCTATCAACGCAAGGCTTGAGATCTTCATAAGCAACAATGGGCACATTCTTTTTGAAGATTTGCTTGTCGTTTTGGCCATGAAGGAATCGACTTAAATACTCTGTTCCTGCATTTCTGCTTAGTATTTCACCCAACACTTGATCTTGAATTTGCTGAGCATTTGTGGTCATCTCCTCCAACGTATCCAACACCGATTCATACTCATTTGTTTCCATCATCAATGTGAAACCGAGTTTTGATCTGAAAACAACACGATCCTGGAAGCTCTCCTTTTTGTAAGGTGCTTGTAACTCTAATGATTCCACCCTTTTATGAAAGCTAAAGTGTTCAAAGTTTCAAGCTTTGTATTTTATTGCAAATTGCAAAATACAAAAAAAATGTACATACATGGCTCCCACATGCATTTTATATTATTATATATCAAAGAGAAAATATTTTAAGGTTTAGAGTTTATCAATTATATTTAGGGTTACGATTTAAAATTTTAAATTTTAGATTTTAAAATTTAAGATTTCTACATCGACAATGCTTCAAAATAATATTCCTAATACTTATACAGAATTGTACTCACATTAGGCATTAAACTTGCATTCGATCAGATTTATTGGTTTTTTATAGCGGTGTTAGTGTAATGATTATTTTTTAAATATATATTTTAAAATTAAAAATAGAAGAAAAAATTCAATAAAGCACCCTCTCTCAATTTCAATCGTTTGGTTCATGTTATTGCTGAATTTGTGAATAAATCGAATATATATATATATATATATATTAATTTTTAGTATTTATTAACAGGGATTGATACTTAATTATAAAGAAAAACTTGTATAGTAAGAAATCTGCTCAAATTTAAGTTTTCTACTTTAGAGAAAATACTAGTGTAGAAGTACAATCATGTACGTGTTTGGGGCAATTGCCCCTCCCATTCCCAATTTTTTTTTTACCTTTGTCTTTTTATTTAATTTTTTTTATTATTTATGAATTTTTCCTCATTTATATTTTGTTCCTAACCCCAAATTCTGACTCCTTCCTGTGTGCGACAAGGTCGTATTTGGAAAAGGAAAGTTTAGTAGAGCTAGGATATTATTATGGAAACAAAGTGATATGGATGTGCTATGTTACGTTGTTGCTTTCTTTTTCCAAATACGGTGATACATGGTGGCCCGGTGATGAAGATATATCACCGTAGTTACTGTACTCTGTTAGGACGAGCCCAAGCTGATCGAGAAGAGTCCGCTTCTGTGTCGGCCTTTAAGATGTCTGCTTCGCTACAAATCGGAATCGAGGTATATTGTTGTGGAAACCGGTCACCATAAAAACGTCTCCAACTCTATACCGATATAATCCTGGAAACATTAGCTCATTATCCGGTGCCTTAATATCTGCATTCGATTGAATTTGGCTCATGGTTTAGAAGTTGGAGGAAGTTTTACCTGTAGAACCTGTGACAAGTGGTTCATAACAATGACTAGGCTTCACATTTGCAGGATCAACAGGTTCGGTTCATCATTTCTCTTCGTTTCTGTAGATTCATTGCAAGACACCGTTTAACCAAACCCGGTTTAGAGGATTTGTAACACAATCTTTCTTTATCGGAACAAATTCATAGTAAACCGCACCGGGGAGTCCTCCACAATAGAAGTCAAGCTATGCAGTGTATTGCATCATAGCACCTGTACATATGGCACCAATGGACTTTGTTTTAGGCCATACCTTTCTGATTATTCCATCCCATGATTTACATCTACATAAGTTTTCTACCAAGTCGGCCAACTCCGGATTAGGCTTCATGATCAATTATGCCGCATTTCGGCATCCCGAGTCAGTGATCCAATCTCTTATTTGACCTGTTCTTATATTAGAACATAGCTCTTGCCAGTTCTTTTCTGAAAACTTGTCAATGCGAAGAAAGAGCCGATCACAACTACATTGACATAAGTATTTATTACTCCATATACACTATCTTTGAAATCTAAATCCAAATTGTAAAATTAAAGTTCTCAAACACTTATAACTGTAAAAGATTCAACTGATCACAACAGAGTTTTTCAAGCACTGCAAACAGTAAAAGATTCAACTGATCACATAGGAGTTTTGGGGCTGAAAAACTTTCCTATAACTCTTGAATCCAATATCTCTAAGGCCTCCTTAGATTTGATGCAAACAGGTGTCTTATATTGGCTCAAAGAAGCTCCTCGGGATATAAAGTAATCCGTTAATGCCTCGAAAGTTCCTTGTTTAACCACCCTAATCTCCAAAGCTGCAATTATATTTTCTTTCCTATACATTCTATAGGTAAAATGTAACGAATCTTCGATTCCAGAGCAGCATTCTTCCATTACCTTTGGGTCAAGCTCTTTGCCATTGTTGCCTTCTTTTGCCTTAAGCTCCCAGAATATGACATAGTGGCCTGGTATTGAAGAAGTATCCCCGTAGCTAGTGTACCCTGTCAAGATGAATCTGAGAGGATCGAGAAATTTCTTTGCTTCTGTCACAGCCTTTAAGAGGTCCGCTTCGCTTGTTCTTTCCACATCAACACCTAGAGCAACATTTTCCCTCCCTACAAATCGGAATCGAGGTGTATTGTTGTGGAAACCAGTCACCATAAGAATGTCTCCGACTCTATACCGATATAATCCTGAAAAGATTAGGTCTTTATCTGATGCCTTAGTTTTGGCATTTGATTAAATTTGGCTCATGATTTAGAAGTTAAGAGGAAATTTTACCTGCAGAACTTGTGATAAGTAGTTCATAACATTGACCAGGCTTCACATTAACAAGCTCAACAGGTTCAGTATCTTCATCGCTGCTCTTTGTTTCTATAGATTCAACCAGATTTTGAGAGTTCGTAACACATTCTTCCTTTATCGGAACAAATTCGTAGTAAACCGAATTCGGTAAAAATGTGTAACAAACATCTGAAGGTTTACTTAGAGGTTCAAAGTTGACCGCAACAGCGCCTTCCGAGCAAGCATAAAAACCTGACACTAATGGGATCCCTCCACAATAGAACTCAAGTTCTGCGGTATATTGTATCATAGCGCCTGTACATATGGCACCAATGTACTTTGTTTTAGGCCATAGCTTTCTGATTATTCCCTCCCATGATTTACAACTACATATGTTTTCTACCAAGTCAGCCAATTCTGGATTAGGCTTCAAGATCAATGATGCTGCGTTTTTGCACCCCGAGTCGGTGATCCAATCACTTATCTGACCCGTTTTTATATTAGAGCACATCTCTTGCCAGTTATTTTCTAAAAACTTGAAACCTCTTAGCACCCCAGATGCAAAGACCGAGCCGATCATGACAACCTCGTCACGTTGTATTAGACCGAAAAGTAATTGACAGTACATGCTCTGTTTGGCGTCCAGGCAAACGATAGCCTCGAATGGGCTTGTGTAAAGCTTGGGCAAAATGGCTCTAAAGCCACTCCCCTTGAATGCTCTAGTCGAGACTGCACTCGCCTTGAGGCCGGAAGGAGTTTCAACCTCTGGTTTGACAAACATAAGTTCCATTCTTTTACCAACTTGGTTTAAGTCACCAAAGTGCCTGTAAATAAATTAGTCAGGACTCAATATGGTCATATAAGAACATGAATTTCAAATTCACAAATATCAACAAGTATCTCAACTTCATCACAAAATAGGCATCAAATAAATCTTTGAGCTTGAAAATAATTAAAAAGAAATGTTACATTTAGATATGTTTTATCAAACAATTTACACTAACTTTTGAAATCAAAGTTCACAAATGAAACCTCAACGATTTGTGTTGTAGACTATTCTACATTAAGAAAAAATGAAAGACAGAACATAACTAAAACCAATGATTATCAGTGTTCAAACTAACAAACAATATTTTAGGCCTAAACCAAAGTTAACAAGATCCACCATTGCTTACAACCCCAAACTTGAGACAAAATCACCAATATTTCAAGTCACCAACGTAACATATAAAGGTTACCCATGTTACTCGTACTCAAGTGTGAGTTCGATTTTTTAAAATTGTACCGTGTAAACAAGAATTATATCTCTATACTCGTGTCCAAATACGGGGCCTGAACACTTCAAGAAAAACGAATAATTTCAGGAACATAGTTGGCTTTAGAGCGACCTTTGAAGAGTTATATCCTGATACTCATGTGTCATGTCCAAAATGAATAATTAGAGCCAAGGATTTATATAGCGGTCCGCCACCGCAATAAAAGCGGTTATATAGCGATATAGGCACTGTAAGAAAAATGCAACACGACCGAAAAACGACCGCAACCACAATTTAAATCCCTGATTAGAGCAACATACTTGCAAAGTGATAGCCCTATACTAACATCCAAAGCCATAGATTGATGATTCTCGGCTTCAAGTCATTAATCAACTGATAAACAATATATCAGTGTAAAAACCAAATTATAAACTCCAACAGAAAGGGGTTGGGGTTGCTTACTTCATCATCACAGACCGGTACAAGTTATTAAACATTGCAGTTCTGTTAGTACTCTCAGCCGTGAAAGGTATCAGCTTTGGCTCCCCACCAGAAGTCCCAGTGCTGCATTTAATCAAACATATGACAAAATCATTCGGGAGAAAGAAAAACACAAAAATCAAATAGAAAGCTCATGCCTTAGAGAGAATCCGGCGACGGGTTCTGCTAAAAGAATATCGGAGGATGCCTCGCCATTAGCAATTCGATCGATGTAAGGCTTGAGATCTTCATAAGAAACAATGGGTACATTCGTTTTGAAGAGTTGCTTGTCGGTTTGGCCATGGAGGAATCGATTTAAATACACGGTTCCCGCGTTTTTACCGAGTATTTCACCCAATAACTGTTCTTGGATTTGCTGGGCATTTGTGGTGAGTTCCTCCAGCGTCTTCAACCCGGATTCATAACCATTTGTTGCCATCAAATCTTGAATTGGTATCTGCTCTGAAAACGAGATGATCTGTCACAATCTAGCTGTGAGAAGATTTAAGAAGAGCAAGAAAGGATCAAGAAATGAAGAAGGAGACTCAAAAACAAGATAGAGTTTAGAAAAAGGATAAGAATTAACTGATTCACAAGGCTATTACAATAGTTTTATATATAAATCTATACATATTGAACTTACAATAGTTTTATATATAAATTCATATATATATATATATATATATATATATATATATATATATATATTACACGTATTTTTTAATTTAAAATTTAAATTTTCTTATAGCGTAAATACATATATGGGTTGTTGCATCACTCTGCTTTCGACTCGGTGAACCTGTCTCATGTGAATCTGTTAATATGCCACGAGTACCCTACTTTTCTGAACTAATTAAAATATTATCGTTTGCTTCTTTTATCAGTAAGTCCTTTTATTTCTCTTCATTGCTCTATAATTCAGACATAATTTTTTTTATTTTTCATATCAATCCTTAAACTTTATTTTTTATTCAGGGTCATGACAATTCCCCTCCATCACTCCAGTTTTGTATTTAAAGATGTCTGCCAAAAAATATTTTTAGGTAGATAAAATTTGAAAAGATGCCTTTGAAAATCAATAACGAAAAAATAAATCAATAAATATAGAGAGATGGTCAAATCAAAGTTTTAATTATTTCCTCAATTACATTAATTTTTTGTTTGTTTCCTCTAACTTATAAGATCTTGACTAGCCAGAGTAATGTTATAAAGAAAATAAAATAAAATAAAAATTAATGTAAAAAGGAAAAAATAAAATTCTGATCTTTTACCTTCTATATATTTATTGACTTCCTTTTTAAATATTGTTTTCCTATAAAGGTAGATCATGCATATTGGATAACAAAAGAAGAAAAATGTAGTGTTAGAATGAGTCTAAAATGAGCGACATATACCGATGCACACTACTAATGCAGCATAATACTGCGTACTATTAAATTTGTAATGATTCTTAAATTATTATTAAAAATTTTAAGGGTTGAATTTATAATTAAAATTATTTTAAAAATAAAATTAAAATTTTGACTTAATAAACTATTTATATTTATTTTTTGAATAATGATCTTAGTAAAAAAACAGATGATGTTTATTCAAAAAATCTGAATTCATATCGTTTTGTCTATAAATATACGTGCATTCTTAAATAGTTAAAAATATTTATGAACAAATACTAGATAAACAGTTTTAATAAGTCAAAATTAATATCGTTTTCCTTTGTATGATACTAACTTCTATCGTACAATACCTCGTGCTCCCATACTTCCACCAAAAAATAATCATTTCCTGTAAAATTAAATCGTTGTTAGAAGTCTGCAAAATTGGCTCGAGTGGATGATGGAGGATCGACCAACGTTTTGTTTACCGTGCAAGCTCGTCGACAAAAAAGGGTTCGGGGGCTGAAGTTACGGTTTGTGAATGACGAAGAATTTGATTCTAATATCTTTAATTTTTAAAAAAATACTATAAAATAAATATGAATGGTTTTTTAAATTAAAATTCTAATTTTGTTTTTTGAAATAATTTTAATTACATGTTCAATTCTTGAGGCTTTTAATAATAATTTAAGAGCCATTACAAATTTAATAATGTACAACAGTGTGTTACGTTAGTTGTGTTCAGCGGTGTGCGTCGTCCTGTTCTGACTACTTACAATCATTTCTTTCTCATATGGACATAGACAGTGATGATATTCATGGATAAAGTTGTATTATTTTCTTTATAATTATCGCTATTTGATTTATTAATTGATTAGTTCTAATTAAATATTACAATATTCTTTCAATCTCGGACTTAGTTTAAAAACTTAACATTCATCAGCAGATTATTTATTAAGACATAACCATTAACAACGTTGATAATTTTTTCCACTAAACATATTGATTTAATGAACTTGGTTTATTAAAACTTCTAAAGAATAATTTAAAAATGCTATGAGAAAAATAAAAAAGAGTAAACTACACCAGTAGTCACTAAACTATAGTTTTTTTTACTTTGGTAACCGAACTATCTTTTTGGTAAAAACATCACTAACGTTATGTTTTCTTCTTATTTTGGTCACCGAAGTATTTTTGTTGGCAAAAACATCACTAACGTTATGTTTTCTTTCTATTTTGGTCACCGGCTGTTATTTTATTTTATTTTTAATTTTTCATGTCATTTCTTTTCTCTCCTCGTAAGCAATATATGTTATTTTATAATATTTTTATTTAAACTAACAAGATGGTGACACGTGTAACTGCCTATTAGAGGAATAAAAGGAATGAAAAATCAAGCCCCTTATGCAGCAAGAGAGATTGTGACACGTGTAACTACCTAATAGGATGATGACACGTGTAACTGCTTATTAGTCGAATTTCTTTGGCTGCATAAGGGGCTTGATTTTTCATTCATTTTATTCCACTAATAGGCAGTGACACGTGTCAGCATCCTGTTAGTTTGAATAAAAATATTATAAAATAACATATATTGCTTATGAGGAGAGAGAAGAAATGACATGGAAAATAAAAAAAATAAAATAAAATTCCACATCAGCAAAATCGTTAAGTTTTTAATAGCCAGTGACCAAAATAGGAAGGAAAAATAACTTTAGTGACATTTTTGCCAAAAAAATAGTTCGGTGACCAAAATAGAAAAGAAACCATAGTTTGGTGACTACTAATGTAGTTTACCCAAAAAAACTACCATGCTCGGCTCATCAAGAACGGGCTCCAACCGTACTCGGGTCGACCCACCTCTTCTTCCATTAGCAAGCATTTGGAGCAAGCTTAGTTGATGATCTTATCGGCTCCGACAAGCAGCGCGTGAGCGCAAACGGCTCATACCCTTTAACTTTAACCCCAACAAGCTTCTGATCAACCACAGTTGCCGCAGACTCACCGCCGCCGGTTGCATCACCCGTAGTAGTCTCCTCCGTAACCAACGGTGGATTAGCCGCCGGAGGTGGCGGCTGTAACGAAACCGGAGGCTCATCTCCACCGTCCTTCTGCTTCACCAATGGCGGCTTGATGAAATCCCTGCTACACACCCATGTCTCCTTGGATACCTCCATTGACAGCTTCGGCTCACACATCATTAAAAGCAAACAATCAGGCAATAAATTCTTCTGACTTCCACTGTCCTTTGACTCATCACCCGTGTCGGGTTCCATGGCTTCCGGGCATTCAAGTTTGGATCTTTCTTGTTGTAGCTTCTCAGGATCATCAGGTGAAACTTGGGTTAAAGTTTCTTCCTTCACTGTTGTAATTTCCCGCTGGCCTTGTTCTTGTTCTTCATCTCCATTTCCATGGTCTCGAGTTTCCCAACAAAGCTTGTCCGCAAAATCAGCCATTTTTACAGGATCAGATCTGCATCTCATCAACAACAAAGCATTCTTTGGTGGACTAGCTTGATCTTCTTCAACATCCTCAAAAACACGTCTCCTTTCATTACAACAACTGATCAAAATCTCACCAGAACCAGATCTTACTCCTGTCTTGTCTTCTTTGCTGTCCCTCTGGTTATCCATGCAAGAAGAAGACCTGCTGCTACAAAATGCCCTCAATGCTTGACAAATTGTCAATGGCAAATGCACCCATTTCATGCATTCTTGGCCTGTACTGTTACCTCCATTGTTAGATCTGCAAGCTCTCAGCTTTTTCCCTTGCTTCTTCTTGTTCTTGTTGACTCTAACTTGACCTATACAGGTAACCTTTGGGGAAGAAGGCTCAGGGTTTTCAAAACCAGGGCCTTTCTTCTTGTTGCCATTACAGAACATTGGTGAGGCTTGTTGTTGGCCAGTTTTCAAGCTGCTATTTTTTCTCACCATCAATCTCCTGCTAAAATAATGGCCTGATCCTGAAGTGAAACAAATGAAGAGATCACTTATACTGCTACTGCTGCAATGGGGTTTCTCTGAATCCATTTTTTTTTCTTCAAGAAGAAATCTCCATAAAAGGAAAGAAATGAAAGATTGGATTTTTTTGGTCAATGAAATGATGTAAGAAAAAAAAGGGTTTTTTTGGTTTGGTTGATGGTGAAGTGGTGGGGATACAAAAATTTACATGTACGAGGAGGATTAATGGAAGAGAGAGAGAAGAAAAAGAAAGCATGTGACTGAAAAAGGAAGGAAATAATGGCAAAAGGTTGATGAAATATAAGTTTTGTCTTTTGGCAAAATCTTTCTCTTTGTTACTTGCAGACTCCATGGGTCCACGGCCACTTGTATTGCAGTGTTTTTCCTTTTTAAGCTCTCCATGAGGTGGGATGAGACTTGGGAGTCATCTTTTTAACATATAATTTTGGTATTAGATATTTTCCGATCCATAGATAGAAAAATATAAAATTTAAGGGTTAAGATATTTTAAAAAAATAAAGACGAAAATTATTATTGAGCCAAGAAAAATGGTAAGAAATGGGACAATTCAATTCATGTTGAGAGTACATAACTTTGAAGTTTGAAAAAAGATGATCCAATAACTCAAAAATCTAAAAAATTGATTGTTTTGAAGCTCAATCATACAAGGGAAACTTTAAGGCACAAGAGATTTGATCTCTCTTTTCAAACATCATATAGCTTCACACCCAACGTATAGTTTAATCGGTTCATATAATCCAGATGTGAAATCTAATAGCCTCTGAAATTCGAATTCCGACATTTGTACCGAGAAAAATAATGTTTATAGCTTCAAATCGAGATCAACATGTCCTACTTCTCCACCTTTACAATTGGTCATGGACATTGTAGTTGCTCTGTCAATTTGCACCATTGCTGGTGGTAAGAAGCTATAATAAGGTCGATACGACTGTTGTACTCCGCCAACTCCCCGCCGGACAATCAGATCTTCCAAGCTTGCCTTTAACACAAGATTACATATGAGCAAATGAAGAAGAAACAACTGATCAAGTAAGATTAAACGAAAAACAGAGACAGTGTAATTTGTTGTTTGAGCTCACCTGATAAGCTAATGATTCGAGGTTGGGCAATTCACAATTGTAGTAGGGTAACATGGCTGAAGGGTGCTTGAATTTTGAGCTCGAACACATCGGTGTAGTTGTTGGAGGGGCTAATGTAAGAAAATCTCCATCAAAGACCCCATTCTGTTTGATGCTTTTCTTTGATTTTGATTCCATATTTGAGGTTGAACATGAAGGTCCTTCCCTGAAAAATGATGCAAAAATAACACATAAAAAATGGTGGTGGTGGGGGGGCAGGGGGATTAGAGAAAGGGAAGTAGGGATTTGAATCTTAAACCTCGATCGAACCTGAAACTCGGGGTGCCGGATTCGAAATTGAACGTGCTACCATTGCTACTCGAAGCTGCTTCGACTTGTCCATTAATGGAATGAACAATGGGAGGATATTTGCTGAAGATAGGGGGACCTGGAGCATTGTCTAGAGAAAAAGGATATGATCTCTTCATGCCAACCACCTACAATTTATTGTAACCAAATTTACATAACATCAAAGGTCTAAAAGAGAAAGAATGATGCACTCCTAAGTGAACTCGAAACTTAGCTCAGTCCGTTTGTGCAGTCACTTTTTAAATGTAGTGTTCGATAAATTTGAAGTTTGAATCCTAACATAAATCTTTCCCTATCGGATTAGTTTTAGGAGGTAGTCGAAGAATAGGCTTATTCGATACTACTTTTCAAGGATGAGTTTATCATAGGATCAATTGGTTCATGCCAACCACCTACAATCTATTGTAACCAAATTCACACACTAAGGAGAAAGAATAATGCATTCCTAAGTGAACTCGAATCATAACTCAACTGGCACATGCAATCATCTTTAAATGTGAATCCCGGGCCTATTCGATACTACATCACATGAACTAATTGCTCTTTGGGTCCATTTGGCATAAAATTCAGACTATAAACATTAAGAATTTCACAACTAACAGCATAGTAGTAAATGGAAAGAGATATTTAAAACTATGAATTTATCATTTGATCAATAATTGAAGGGAAACTGAGCATATATATATATATATATATATACATACATACCTTATCATCTTCAGGCAATAAAGGTGCACAATTTCCATAATAGCTTTGGTTTGAAGGGGGCTCCATTTGAAAATTCAGTACAGATGTTGATGAAGTTCTTGATGACAAATTCACCTGCATTAATCAATTCAAACCCCAATTCATTATTAACAACAATGGCAGAAATGAACCAATTATAACAACACAGAAACCAACATTCTTACCATTGAAGAAGGTGTTTGCTGAAATGTCTGTTGTGCTGCCCTCTGCATCAAACCAGACAAAGGCCAAATCGGTTCGGATTCATAAGGCAAACTCAGGTTTGTCCTGAAAGCCAAACCGGGATCCAACCCGGAACACTCTTTTTCAATGTTGTCATACTCACAATCACAAGAACCCCACAGTTTATTTTGACCATTATGAACCACACTGCCATTGCAGGTCAATGGAACGGTGTTTACATCGGTATTCGTCGCGGGAAAAGGTGGTCTAAACATCGAATTCGAAGGAAGGAAACTCAGGATTGGCAAAGGAAAACACGATGCCGGTGCAGGCACCTGCACCGATGATTTATGAGTAGCCCTTGGTGGTGAAACAACAACAGGTGATTGTGAACAAGGCAGAATTGAAGCATCTTTCTTTTGTTGTTCTTCAATCCTAATCTTCTCAAGTTGAGCAACACCAAGCCCTCTTTGTGGAACCTTATTAGGCCTTTGTTTCTTTGAAAATCTACCAATGAAATTGTTTCCAATTCCACCACCACCACTGTCACTATTACTATTACTATAAATCTGGGAAATTTGCTCTTCTTGAGCCATTGTTTTCACTAGCTTCCATATATGGTCTAAACACACACAAACAGAAACACAAATTTTCCCGAGAAAATTATGGATTCAAAGGAAAACCCAAGAATGTAAACAGCATTTAAAGGAACACCCAGAGCTTAAAAACACTGGTTGAAAAGAGATTTTTGAAAAAAAAAAAAAAATATTTTAAAGGATTATAAGAAAAGAGGGAAAATCTAGAGAAAATATACAAAAAAGAAAGCCAAAATCTCGTAGATAATGGAAGTCAAGAGAACAAACCCTTGCGCTTAGCCAGGTTTTAAGCTAAGATAGTGAGAAAAAAAAGTGGAAAAATAAAAGGAGATCACTATATCTGAGAGGTTTCAGATTTTCTCTCTAAAAAGCCGAGTTTGTCTGAGATGAAAATTACATGCGAGAAAGTTGTAAATTTGATCATTGTTTTCGTGAAATTCAAAGCCATGCAAATCTTTACTTACTAAAAATATATATTTTCTCTCTGGTTTCTCGCCCAAATTCATGTTAAATCTCAAACTTAATTCAGTTGGTTCATAATTCGAATTGATTTTAAATTTTAAAATATTCTAATCGAGTAGGTCATTATATTTTTAATCTACTGTTCAAAAAATTATATTGTTAATTTGAAGTTAAATGTCAAGTTAAATCTTGTGTAATGCAGGAAGTTTAAATTAAATAATACTTGTGTATCATAACTTTAGTTTTACGGTTTAAGGAATTAATTTAAATGTAAGGTTTATGGATTTATGTTTATGGTTTAGAATTTAAGGTTTAGGGTTTATGGTTTAAGTTTAGGGTGATATGATTAGGAATTTAGGTTTTAACATATAATCTCTAAATTCTAACTATAAACCCTAAATTCTAACCACAACCCATAAATTCTAAACCCATAAACATAGACCTCTAAAATTTTAACCATAAACCCTAATATTAAAGCATCCATAGAAACTTTTTATTTTCACCCTTAGTACATAGTATAATTATCCTTGTGAACATTTATGGATACAATACAATACAATAAATGCTGCTTAATGATAGGTTTATACTAAACATAATACTTTACTTTTCTTCTAAACTAACAATTTAGTCGCTCAATTAAAATTTTATGAAAACATGTCACTATACCTTTAAAATTGAAGTACGTTCGGGTATAAGAATAATTTTAGTCTCGAAACTTGTACATTTATCAATTTGGTCCTAATTCAAAAATAATTTAATAAATTTAACTCTTTATATTTAAAAATACCGATATTGCATCCTCCTGACGCATCCTCCGACCAGTTGTTGCACCCATGTTATTGTCTCTCAATTCGATAATCTACATATGTGAACTAATAGCTCAACAAACACAAATCATTTAACTACCGGACAACTGACAGACTAATGGAGCAAAACCCACTATGACCTTAGCGTCGTCTATTAATAGACACAATCACTTTGCTAATGAAATTTTTAAATATAAATGGTTGAATTTAATCATATACTAAATTAATTTGAAGTGAATATTACAATAATTTATTGTGAAGACTATCTTTCTAATATAATTTATTTTATTCGCAACGTAAGAATTTAAATTCTATATATTATTTAATTGATCTAACATCTTATTATGCTAAAAATAATTAGTAGTTGATCTTCTAAGTTATACATAAATAAATTTATTATATGTTCGAATTATTCTCAGTCTAACAAAAAGTAATCATACATGAAAATCCGAAATAATAAATATGAACAAAATTTAATCATATACTAAATTTTTTTAAAAATATCCGTTTGGTTTTAGAAAATATTTTTCATTTTGTTTTTTATTTTCATTTTTAAAAAAATAATTTTTAGTTTCAGTTTTCTAAAAATTAGAAAACATGTTTGGTTAATAGAGATGGAAAGTTATTTTTAAAAATGAAAATAGTGAAAATGTGTTTGGTATATAGCTTTTTAGAATATAAATGAAAAAACAATTATTAAATAATTGAAATAAAATATAGTTAGAAAATATTATTCTTATAATAATAAATAAAATATGAGTAAATAAATTAAAGTTTTTTTTTAAAATGGTATTAGAATGATTCGAACCCGGGTTAAAATAATGTTAAAATTAAAAAACCTTTGTTTTTATATTTTTTATTTTCCTAAAGGATGAGTCTACCACGTGAGACGAACACCACTGAACACTACTAACGCTGAATACCGTTGAGCACCATTAAATTAACTAATAAAAATTAAAAATCTCAATGACTCGACATACAATTATAAATTATTTAAAATAAAATTAAAAATTAGATTTAATAAACCTTCTATATTTTTATAGTATTTTTTAATTAATATATTAGAATTAAATATTCTAAATTTTTTTTAATATCAAAAGCCCTAAACGTAACGGCAGTCAATGTCATTATTCCATGACGGCATCAGATCATAAAGAAACTATGCAGGAGAATCACTGCAATACTTACCGATCACGAGTGCTTTGTTGTTTTGAAAGAAGAGGAAAAATAGCACTGTTACTCTGGGAATTTTATACATGTGACCTGGAAAAAGCATAGTATAATCATTTGAAAGATGTTTACTTGTTTAGCTTATGTAGTTAAATGTAATACAGTGATGTGCTTTTGGATCATCTATGAAAAAAAGAAATCAGCAAGTTCTGAGGTTAGAGTGATTGTCGATTGGCACGCTAGGACATAAAAGCAATCGGATGCATTGCAAATGTAACAAATAATCTAGACAATGAAGCCGGATTAAAACAAAATTTCGGGTTTTAATTTAAAAATTAGGGTTTTAATTTGAGAATTAGGGTTCTAATTTGAAAATTAGGGTTTTAATTTGATCTAATTATTTGAAAATAAAGATTAAAAATATAATATATATGAAAAATAATTTAATTAAAATTTTATTTTAAATAATTATTAATTGTATGTTGAGTCCTTGAGATTTTTAATTTTTATTAATCAATTTAATACTGTTCAGCGGTGTTAAGCATTAGTGGTCAGCGATGTTCGACGCCCGTTGTAAAATTTTTCTTTCCTAAAACATTTTCAACGAAAATAATGAAAACATCTTTTTTATGTTTTCAAATTCTCACTTATTTTTATTTTTATTTTTTATAAATTATTTTTTATTTTTACAACAAAACACGTTTTATTTTTCATTTTCCAAGAAAATGAAAATAAAAACAGATTATATTCTTTAGAACCAAACGCACCTAAAATATTTAAAAATATAAAACACATAATCTATCAATCATATTCAAATAACTTCATATTTTTTTATCACGTCTAGTCGCGTTCATATTCATATTATATTTTTTAGGTCTAGTGATATTTTTATCTTCAAAATTTTCACAAAAAGGTCATATTTGGCCTTACATTTTATTTTAATCTCTTTCGACATTCGATATTGAAATTGACTTCATATTCAATTTGATTTTTAAACCTTTTTGTCCGGTTCAATAATATTTAAACTTAACTTTTCGATAAAAGCTGGTATTAAAAGTAGATGTTTTTGTTCAAATCAGATCAAATTAAATTAAGAAGTCAACTTTAAATACTTACTTAAATTGAAGAATCAAGATATCTAATTATACAAAATCAAGGTACCAAAATATAAGTTAAACCAAAATTAAAAGTTTGGGTCAATTGAGAAAGTCTAATTCTGGTCCCCGAAATCGATAAACGGATCCAATTCTGAGAAGAACGAATCCCCTGTTTTGATTCTATCAGCTTCTTCCATTTCTAGTTTACAATTGGTGCCGTCATGATCCGTCGCCGGCACGAGGAAGCTGAAAGGGGAAGATTTGACGATGGAATCAGCCGAGTCGAAGAAAGGCTCGACGGGGACACGTTCGTGGCGGAGAGCCAGAGGGTTAGCGGAGTGGATGTCGGGGTCACAGGTTACGCAGAGTGCCGCCGCGTCGGCCTTGCAAGTGACGACCGCCGGTGCCTGCTCGCAGACTTCGCACATCCACACCCTCTCGTGGTTGGAATGGATCTTGGAGTCGCAATTCAAGCAGAGGAACACCCAATCAGCTCGGCAGTAGATAACCGCCTTCGCTGATTTACATGCGTCGCATGTCTTGGCGGCAATGAAGGCTGCGCCACCGCCCCACCCGCCTAGCTTAATACCCATATTCGCAAATCGAATCGAATAAACGCAAAACAACTGATTTTTTTTTTTTTAAATTTATTCGGATCAGACGGAGTATGGGGATGGTTCGATTTTGATTCGGGTTTTGAAAAGGATTTAGGTAATGTTAGCTAGTGAAGGAGGGATACGTGGAATGATTACTGGCCATGAAAATTAAGGTTATATATATATATATATATAAATTCTGGGATTTTAATAATGCCTTCGGTTCGAGTAGCTCGTCCTTTGTCTGTGCCGAATCGGGCCCAACCAGAAAAAGATGAATGCGACGGCCCTTTTCGTCTAACTTTTCACTAGACGACTCGGAAAAATGGACTCACCTAATCGTAAATCGGCTTAGTTAATTAAATTGGTTTTTTGTATCAATTCAAAACTATTTTTTTTAGAGAAAACTACATATTTAGTAGCCCAATTATACAAGTATTATTGTTTTGGTACCCAAACTATTTTTTTAGCAAAATAATGCCTAACGTTACGTTGTTGTTTTATTTTGATACCCCAGTAGTTAAAAACTAACAGAGACGATGACGTGGCTTGGTATAATTACAATTTTAGTCCAAAATACTTGTATATATTGTCAATTTAGTCCAAGATTCATCAATTTAAAACATCATCTTAATTTTGAAAATTTTGTCTCATCTATCCCTTTTTCACCCTCGTATTCTTGTCGGTATCCCGATCGTAGAGTTTGGATCCTCCAATGGACCCCGCATTAGCCCCCGATTGATTCTTAAATCCTAAAGTTTTGATTGTCCCTAGCATGTTTATTAAACTCCAAAACCCAAAAAAGTGTTTGATTGGAAGAAGAGAAATGAGAAATTTACAATTTTAATCCAAAAATTAAAATAATATTTAAATTGATAGAATTTTAGACTAAGTTGATAGATTGTATAAGTTTTTGGACTAAAATTGTAACTAACCCAAGCCACATCATCATTTCCGTTAATTTTAAACGGCGGAGGTACTAAAACAGAACAAAAACTTAACTTTAGGTACCACTTTGTCAAAAATAATAATTGGAGTACCAAAACAGTAACGCATACATAATTAGAGTACTAAATATGTAATTTTTCTTTATTTTTATTTTATACACTTTTATAATATTATGTACTACTATCGTTTTAATAATTTGATTGTTGTGATCCCTTCTCCATAAAAATAATTTGATTGTTGTGATCATTAGTTTAAATTCTGACATTATAAATAAAATAAATTAAATTAAAATAATCACTCATATAATTAAGTTTAATATTTAATATAACATTTAAATTATTTAAATTTTTAAATAAAAAAGTAATTATATATTTCTATTCAAAAAAGTAATTACATATATTTAAATATATTAAAATTTATCTTTTAAAATATTAAAATAATAACTATAAAATCTAAATACGCAATTAAGGTTGAAATTTAGATATCCTAAAAAAGGTAGCATTGCCATACTACATTGTTCCATATTAAATAAATGTTTTGTTAAAAGTGGGAAAATGACAATATTTCTTGTCTTCCCTTGGGACCATCTTCTTAATTTTGTTGCCTCTTCCGTTAAGGAAAAGCTTCTAGTTGTCTCTTTTTTATTATAAATAATTTTAAATTATAATTTTTACAAATATATATATAATTTGATATACTGAGTTTAATTAAAGAAGTTGTTATTTTTTAGGTAATCTAAATCAGAGGTCTCTTTTGTTTTTGGTCAGTTCTGTTTTGGTAATTGATTTTAATTTTTTATTTAAATTTTACGTTATCAGTTTGTTCTGTTTTGATCCTTCAATCATTAACCCTTTATCCTATTAACGAAAGTATGAATTTTTTTTAAATAAAATAAAAACCAACTTATCCAAATAGCTAAGATTGATTCATCTCCACCAAATTATTACTGTCTCCATCGACCCTCTCCTCTCCACCCAAGTAACCGAACTCCACCTATCTCTTTTCCCTTCACCGAGCAGTTCATCACTACCATATCAACCACAACAGCTTGACCGAACTCACTCTTCAGTGCCAGCGACCACCATCATAGCAAACCCGATCACCAAAGCTCCACTACAACAGCCCCAATATCCACACTACTGAAAACCCATCCAGCCCCACTAGGCAAACCACAGCACGCTTGAGTTTTCTCACCTTTCCCCAGCAATGCAACCTCACCGAGCAATCTCCACTGAACCGCCACCACACGTCCTCCATTCGAACGGCCAGCCACAACCACCACATTCACATCCACCCCACTGAGTCAACTCCAAGTTCCATGACAACCTCCAAGTAGCTATCTCACAGAACATCACCTCCACCAAAAAGCATCATTCAAACCCCAAATTTAAATCTCGAAACCCTAAAATGCTAAACTACATTGTCAAAATCTAAATAACTCTCCAACTCTAGTATCACCTTGAATCACCATTCAAGCCAAATTCCACTCCAAACCCTAAATGTACAACTCTCGAAATTTAAATTTAGACCCCTGTAAACCAAATCAAAATACCCATTATCCCTAAAACCACCCAAATCAAAACCTTAAAACCCATTACCAACTCTAAATCCCGACCAAAAACAATGGATGTTAGGAAAGGTATGAAAAAAAAAACAAGGGCTATTAGGATGGAGTTTCAACTTGAAACTTTCAAATAATATTCAAAAAAAGTATAGAAAAGAAGAAGAATCGATTAAAAACTATCAGACTTTTGTTAGTGAGATAAGGGGGTTAATGGCCGAGGGACCAAAACAGAACAAATTGATAACACATGTGACTTAAATAAAAAATTTAAAATCGGTGATCGAAATAGAACATGCCAAAAATAAAAGGGATCTCTCGTGTAGATTATCCTTTTTTTTATTAGGGAGACGAAATGGTTTTGAAATTATTTAAGGACATAGGGTAAAATCTACAATAAAAGTAAAATTGTCGGTACGTGAAGACGATTTTACACCAAAGTTGCCATTTGTTGAGTGAAAAAGAAAAAAAAAACAATACATGAGGAAGAATCGCCGACAATTGGAGACGATTTTTCCGGTCCGACGAGATTTGATCGATCATAATATACTGCAAGAGAAAATTGAAAACATAGTAAAAATCGTGAACAAAGAAAAAATGCAGTTAAAACATGAACCAATATATATATATATATATATATATCGTTACCGCCCGATCCAAGCTGTTGTAACATGTATTGCGCACTTTTGTTCTTTTTCGACAAAATTCGTATATATTTTTTCCTCGTTCACACTTTTAACCCTTATTTTTCCAACATTTCCTTGCGACATCCTAACTAAGCTAAAGACGTCATCTATTGCTGGCGATTTTGCCCCATATACAACAGGTGATGATCATTTCAACAATGGACGACTTTATTTGTACTCTAGATTTCATTCTACATACTTAAATGATCTCCTAATCTCTCTAAATAATAAATTAATTCATTTCGCCTAATTAAACCGATATATTAATTGTAGTGTTTTTTTATATAAGTTTCCTTAATTAATATTTTAAATAAATAATTAAAACATATGTCGATAGATTAGAATTACTTGTAAAAGAAAAAAAATCAAATAAATATTTTGATAAATTATAAATGTCTAGAAACAATATTGTTTGTATTCAGACAAGTTTGCCCTTAAAACTATAAACGGAAGATACTGGCACAAAAAAAAATCTATAGCAGTTGCTGTCAGAGACTAAAGAGCGCCAGACGTATCCGGCAGATGCGTTGGCAAACCGTGTCGTGTGTTGAGAAATTACCATTATAGTCCCTTAAATTTTAGGCATAAAAGTTAAAAAATGTCTCAACGTTTAACTGAATAGTCACTTTGGCCCCAATTATTTTTTGAAACAATTCAACCCTTAACAATTTTGAGTCAAAATGACCCATCTGTAAATGAAAATTATTAGTCGACTGACGGTAAATAGCTTGAAATGACATGACAAACTTATATGACAGTGCGCGTTGACATGGTAGTATCATATAGACAAATGTATTGACTTAAAAAAATTTACATTAATCAAAAAATAATTTTATAAAATTATATAAAATATAAAATAATATTTTTTGCTGACTTATAATTTTGTCAAGTCATTTTAAACTGTTTACCATCAATTTTCTAACAATTTTCATCCGTAGAGGAGCTATTTTAACTAAAAAATAGAACGTTGAAGGTTTAATTGCTCTAAAAAAAGAGTAAGGGTCAAAGTGACTATTCAGTGAAACGTTAGGACATTATTTTGACTTTCTGCCTAAATTTTATAAATTCTAATTAGGCTCCCCAATTAATTTTAGAAATTTTCGTTAAGCCTTAAAGCTTTTAAATATTTTAAAGCTTTTAATATTATCATTGTATTCAAAAAGTATTAATTACAACCTCGAATTGTTTTGAAAAGTTTAATTAGGCCCAAACTTTCCACCAAGATGGCAAGATCAACCACTGATTTTTAATATCATATTTTCATTATAAAAAATTCATACCATATTTAAAATTATAGGATAATAGCACAAATATCCCATGTACTTCTACGTTTTTGTCAATATGGTGTCTGTACTTTCTAACCGTGTAATGTGCCCCCTATACTTTACTTTTGTGTTCTAAAATGCTTCCTTAAAATAACGCTATTAAATGATGATGCGGCAGGGATATATGACACTCTCATATATTGCCACATGTCTTTTTTTGCAAAAAAAAAAATAAGGGCATAGTTACAATTTTACCTTTATCTTTTTATGATAGAAAAGAAAAATACAAGAGTATAGTTATAAATTTACCATTTTCCTTCTGTTCTATTTTCTAATCTTTATTATCCATTTTCCTCCTTTTCTCCTTTCCCTTCATCTCCCCGACGAAACTATAAATCAATAATAAACACAAATTTACTTTTATTCAAACATAAAATCAAGTTAAGCAAAGAATTTACTAATTATTGATTTATAATGCTTTACCGTTACAATTTGTAATAATTATTAATTTATAATGCCTCATTGATACAGTTCGTAAACTATAAATCAATCAATCAATCAATTCTCATATAGAAAGCTCACAAAATCTACTACCCATAATGTAATGGACACTCCATTTACCCCAGACTTGACTTACAAAAAGTAATATCCCATAACAATCAATTTCCAGTCGATTAGCTCATCTGGAGAAAAATTAAAGCGGTCGAATCGTACCTCATCAATGCTATGTCTTTACCTAAATATACTTATTTCGTTAGATTTAGCTCATCTTCCACCGCCTTTGCAAAGCCTCCCGCCATTTTCAACGCCAAAATTAACGAAGAAATAAAACAAAAATCTCTATTTGAATGAAATAGGTTTATCTACCTAGAATAAAGCACTCACAACCAAAAGAAAAATAAACGAGAAAACAAGAAGAATAATCAGTCATTTTGACCCATCTTCATATTTGAATTTGTGAGATCTAAAATCTAATCCGATAAAACAATAGAAGAGATCAAACGTTTCAGTTTGGTGGCGTTTCTTGGTCCAACTGTGAAAGAATCGACAACGACGGTGATAACGTCGGAGAACAAGGATTTGTTCTTAAGAATAAGAACACTGAAAAGAAAAAGAAGCGTAAAAGATGTGGGAAAATGTTAAATTGTTCCTATACCCTCTATTTTATGTAATGCTTATATTTTTTCCATGAAAAAAAGGAAGATAAATTATTTCCAATTTTTTGCAAAAAAAAGACACGTGGCAGCATATGAGATTGTTACGTTTCCCCGCCACGTCATCATTTAACGCTATTATCTTCCGTGGCAAAGTATAAGAGGCACATTGTATGATTAGAAAGTACAGAGACCATATTGACAAAAATGACAAAGTACAGGGGCATTTGTGCCATTATCCCTAAAATTATTGATGATAAGAACTTCTGTTTATTATCATTATTATTATTATGAAAAATGTTATAATACAAAGAATATAATAATATAATTATACAAAAATTCATTTGCTAAAAGGTGCTTATTGCTACTAAATAAGGAGACTGGTAACCAGGGATCAAATCTATAAGTTGAGCAGGTGGACGCCTTCCCTGGTTTGCCCCATCAATGATAAAACCGTGGCGACGATATGTTTCGAGCTCAACCCCGCCTCTTCGATCTGATCATTTTGAGATCCATGCTCAATGTATCTGTCTGGTAGTATCATTGGTCGCCACTGCACCAAGTAACATTGATTTTAGACATATAATCATACAGAATCTTCAACTCGTTGCCATTAGGCAAGTATCGAGGTTAATGGATGCAGATGTTACCTTAAGCTTGCCATCTAGTAGTCCATTCAAGCACAAGAAATGAGAAACGTGGGTGCTGAACCCTCCGATCGATCCTTCTTCGGCAGTGATCAGTATCTCGTGTTCTCGAGCTAGTTGTCTTAGTAAATCTCCGTCAATTGGCTTGCAAAATCGTGCATCTGCCACCGTTGCAGAGACGCCGAGCATTTGTAGCTGCTCTGCTGCCTTCATGCAACTTTGTACAATTGTTCCATACCCCAAAATCGCCACCCTGCTACTTCCTTCTCTTAGTACTCTCCCCTTTCCAATCTGAACATATTTGAAATTCGGGTTAAGAAATTCGAACATATGCTGTGTGTCCACAACAACTACAAAGATCTTAGAGAATAGAATTGATGTACCTCTAAAGGTGTTCCTTTGTTGTTTGGTGGGAGAATAGAACCGATGCCATTGCCTCTGGGGTACCTAAAGCAGCTAGGACGGTCATCGATGGCGGCTGCCGTTGCCACCATGTTCATCAGCTCTGTCTCATTTGAAGGTGCCATCACCACCATATTCGGCAAACATGCCATAAAAGTAGTGTCGAAAGCACCACAATGAGTTGGTCCATCTGCACCAACCAGGCCAGCCCTGTCTATAGCAAATCTCACTGGTAGCTTTTGAAGATCAACATCATGAGCAACCTGCAATGCCAAAACGCTTTGTTATTTATCACATTTTGATCACACGTCGAATCGAAATTAGCTTATAACATGAATTACCTGATCGAATCCTCTTTGTAGAAATGTAGAGTAAATGGCACAGAATGGTTTGAGCCCTTCAGAAGCTAAACCAGCAGCAAACGTAACAGCATGCTGCTCTGCTATGCCGACATCGAAACATCGATCCGTGAATCGTTTTTGGAACAAATTAAGCCCTGTTCCTCCTCCCATGGCCGCATGGATCCCCACTATTTTATCATCTTCTTCTGCTTCAGCTATTAAAGACTCTGCAAAGTACTGAGTATACGAACGTGTTCCCGACTTGCTCTTCATTTGCTTCCCGGACTTGGGATCGAATTTCACAACCCCTAGAGAAAGAAGAAAAATCTATGATGACACAACTCAGATGACACTCATTTCGAGTCCGGGTAATATGGTGTTGAATAGTACTCACCATGCATTTTATCAGATGCAGTCTCAGCAGGGGAATAGCCTTTTCCCTTCTCGGTATTGACATGAATGAGTACAGGACCTGGGGCTAGCATTGACCTAACTTCATTCAATACATAAACAAGGTCTTCTACATTATGACCATCAACAGGACCAATGTAGTATAATCCTAGTTCTTCGAATAGGCTAGCCCCAGAACCACCAGCAGCTCCTCTCACATAGGAATCAAATTTGGCGGCAATTTCATGTGTTTGCGCTCCTATATGCTTCGTGATACCCTGCAAATTATGTCAAAAAAATTTAAATAAGCTAGTTTTTGCAGAGTTATAATAGGAGTGTATGGGGGATCCAAGGGTTCAATTTTGACACCTTTGCAGCCTCCCGTAGTTGACGAAATTCCCTGCTCGAATGCAGCTTTGTTAGAGCTTTGCTAAGAGCTCCGACAGGAGGAGCCGGACCGTCGACTGTGGCGGTCGGCAACGAGACTTGTTTGTTATCGTTCAAGATGATGATGAGATTCGAGTCAAGGTAACCAGCGTTGTTCATTGCTTCATATGCCATTCCGGCAGTCATTGCTCCGTCGCCGATTACCGCAACTACATGATTGTTCTTCCCTAACAAATCTCTTCCGACTGCCATCCCTGGAAAAATGTAGTGTAACAGCCCACCATTAGTAGATGTTAATTTGCATTCTGCAGCCTGCAGATCATATGACAACGATAACTTTTTTGATTGATATCTATGAACAAGTACCTAACCCAGCTGAAATGCTAGTAGAACTATGACCAGCTCCAAAGGCATCATGAATGCTCTCTTCCCTTTTCGGAAACCCCGATAATCCGAATGTTTGTCGAATCGAATGCATTCTCGATCTTCTACCAGTTAAAATCTTATGAGGGTAGGACTGCAAACACCAAAATTCAGTAAGTAAACCACTCATATATGGATTGAGCTAACTGTATACAGCAACAGAGAAGAAACTGTCATTACCTGATGGCCAACATCCCAAATAATCTTATCCTCGGGAGTGTTGAAAACATGGTGCAGCGCCACCGTTAGCTCAGCCACCCCCAGGCTCGAACTCAGATGACCACCTGTCTTTGACACAGTGTAAACAAGCTCTTCTCGTAGCTCATCAGCTAACTTCCCAAGCTCCTATAGTTTCAATGAACAAATATATAATCATTTCCTTTGTATATACATTTATGCAATTACAAATTGTTGTGAATAGTGTAATTATTTATACCTGGATGGAAAGATTCTTCATATGAATGGGATGGTTTATGGTATCAAGAAGTGGAGTGGATGGTTTTTCTCCGGAGAAATTGAGGAATCTTTTTATTTGTGTTGTCTGTTGACCTCCTTTGACCATCTTGTTCCTTTCTTTACTTGCATTCCCTGTTTCCATCTGGGCTACTGCAACTCCATTGATTCCACACTGCAATATATAATACCAACAGTCAACACACAATGTGATCGATGAAAATCCTGAGAGAAAAAAGTAATGAAAAGTTGGGATTTTTAATGTTCAAAGACAGACCTTGCGATGGAATGTTGAGATGGAATTACTGTAACCATCTTGAGACTGGTGAAAAGGAAGAAAGCTTGTTCTGAGAAGGGAAGAAGCCATTGCCGAGTTGTGTGATTAAACAACTTTGACGTTGCGAATTGCAGTTTTGTTGGTTTTGGGTGGAAATATAGGTAATGGATTCGACGAAGTCTGGGGAAGATGGTGCCATGTGATGTGGGGATTTATAGGCTTAAGGATTCAGCTTTACTTTCTCATTATTTTCCGGGAAAAGTCTTTCACTGTATAACTAGAAATTACATTCCACCACATGAAAAACCTTGGAGATGATGGCCATGGCCTACCGGATTATCTCAGTCGCCATCACTGTCATATCATCCGCGTTAGCTTCTCAATAATTCATTCCAAAAGGCATAAAATTAAAAAACACTATAACAGTTAACTAAATAATTATTTTAGCATTGATTCTTCTTTTTATAGTAATTCAACACTTAAAATTTTATTTTGGGTTAAAATAAAATTGTTAAAATTGTTAAATAACTTGATAAAATAATAAGTTAGCAAAAAAAATTATTTTATATTTTATATAAATTTATCGAATTACTTTTTGACTGATGTAACATTTTTTCAAGTTAAAACATTTATCTATATGATACTGTCATGACAGTATGCACTGTCATATAAGTTTGTTCAGTCATTTCAAGCCATTTTTCGTCCGTTGACTGACAGTTTTCATTCGCAGATGGGTCATTTTGACCCAAAATAAAACGTTGAGGGTTGAATTGCTCAAAAAAAATAATAGCGGCCAAAGTGACTATTCAGTCAAACGTTTGGAGCATTTTTTGATTTTATGCCCACTCCAAAATTGTCCTATGATGTTTTGATAAAAGTGTTTCGGATTTGTAGTAATCCTAAATTATTAATGTTGTTTTTTTTTAATTTCATTAATTTAGCTCATAAGTTTTTGAATTGTATTAATTTTATCCCTTAATTGTCGTTGAGTAATAGAATTATTATCATAAGTTGTCTTTTGTTATGGCAGACATTCCGTTGTTAACTAATTAACAATGTCTGAGTAAGCATGTACATGTGTCATTTTCTTTAATAAAGTAATGTCCTCAAATAAGATGATGAAAAAGTCAATTTTGATAATATTGTAGTGCAATTGATGTGAATTTTTTTAATATGTACTTTTAAAATAAATAATTATTTTTAAGACTCTCCATTCGTACTATCCCGTCATCAAAATTGACTCGTCATCATCGATATGGCAAGACAGTTGGCGATAACGATTGATGTGAAAGCATATACCGATTACATGCACAAAATTTAACGGTTCTGTCAGTAAACGATAGTCAAAGGGCGAGACTAACACAATTTAAGAGTTCGAGTGCTAAATTGAAAAAATTAAAAATAAAAAAATATATTATTGATTTAAAAAGACTACAAGTACTAATTTGATGCAATTAAAAAGAAATGACAATATTATCAATTTTAGACTATTACATAGTCAAAATTAATCTTGAGGTGTAATAATTTTATATAAACTTTAATTTTTGAAATGATCAAAATTGATTTGAAACAATTTAAATGATTCAAACAAGTAATTTGAATATGAATCTCACATGGCATGACTACAAACTGTAATGATTTTATTTTTGAACTTAAATTAAATATTTTAAAATGTTACTAGTCTCATTGTATTAGTGGTTAAGTAGCATTCACACCTTTTTATCTAAAGTTTGAAATCTGTCCGTTCCCTTAATTATTAAAAAATTTAAAGAATATAATTATCTTTAAATCATCATTATTATTATTAAATATGTAATTTTGAAACTTAAATATTTAATCTTGAGTGGTCATTCTAGTCGGCCAATTCAAATAGAAAGGTCATCTCAATCAAGTCCTAAAGATGCTTGATGCAATTAATTTAAAATGATATTCCATATAATTCTAATTTAATCATGATTTAGTCCATTTGTATGCTGATTCTAAACTAAAATATTTGAATTAATAAAAAATAGTAAATTATTAATTTATTGAAAACAATTAGAAATAAAATCCTCATAAATCACATGCCCCGCCCCCACAAATTAATAATTAATTTAGCTTTCCATAGCATGCAATGCATGAAACATGCATGCACAGTAAACTTATTGAACGTGCCCAAAGCTGACACGTCACATCCCATCGACCCACTTTATACAATTGATTTCATCCGTTGGAATTTCAGCACCTTATCCTTGTGTTTATATAATACAAGTGTTATTGTGCCTTTTATGTGTTAATTATAGGTAGGGACGGAACAATACCTTTAATCATTTTAAAAGACAATACTTTAATGGCCCTTGGAAATTTCACCACGTTATCTTTGTGTTTATATAGTACATCATGGTGGGCTCGGTAGTTTAGATGTAATTTGTAATCCGATTCGAATTATTATTTTATTTAAATTTGATTATAAAAACGTGTCAAATATTAAATTTACAAATATTCGCTATCAAAACCACATTTATATATGATGGTAAGAATAAGATTGATAGTAATATTTATAATGTTACAACCAGAGGCAAAACTGAAAATCTTTTCAAGGGTCGAAAGGATATTATAATTTATAATTAGTATCTGTTTATAGATATTCTTTTTCACTTGAATCACTCGTTGGATTCAGATATTCGTACAACCGTTATTTAAAATACTTTTTTACAAATATATATTACATTGATTAGAAAACACTTACTCCATCCTTTGACAAATTGAAGTAAAACCTTTATTGTATAATTGCATTAATATTATACATATTATTCTTGCTGTATGTTCAAAACCAGCAACAAAATTAACATTCACTTGGTAAAAGGACTTTCCAGCTAGTGACTAAAGAGACAGATGATTCGAGTTTAATCCGTGAAATCTAGTCCGCGTCCCCGGGTTTGCCCCAGCAGTGAAAAAACCGTGGCGGCAATATGCTTCGAGCTCAGCCTCGCCTCTTCGATCTGATTATTCTGAGATCCATGATCTATGTATCTATCCGGTAGTATCATTGGCCTCCACTGCACCAAGTCACATTCATTTTAGACTTATAATTACACGAGTTTTTCAACTAAGTATTAAAGTTGATGGATGCGGATGTCACCTTAAGCTTGCCATCTAGTAGTCCATTCAAGCACAAGAAATGAGAAACGTGGGTGCTGAACCCTCCGAATCCTTCTTCGGCAGTGATCAGTATCTCGTGTTCTCGAGCTAGCTGTCTTAGTAAATCTCCGTCAATTGGCTAGCAAAATCGTGCATCTGCTACCGTTGCAGAGACGCCAAGCATTTGTAGCTGCTCTGCTGCCTTCATGCAACTTTGTACAATTGTTCCATACCCCAAAATCGCCACCCTGCCACTTCCTTCTCTTAGTACTCTCCCCTTTCCAATCTGAACATATTCAAAATTCGGGTTAAGAAATTCAAACATATGCTGTGTGTCCACAACAACTACAAAAATCTTAGAGAATAGAATTGATGTACCTCTAAAGGTGTTCCTTTGTTGTTTGGTGGGAGAATAGAACCGATGCCATTGCCTCTGGGGTACCTAAAGCAGCTAGGACGATCATCGATGGCGGCTGCCGTTGCCACCATGTTCATCAGCTCTGTCTCGTCCGAAGGTGCCATCACCACCATATTCGGCAAACATGCCATAAAAGTAGTATCGAACGCACCACAATGAGTTGGTCCATCTGCACCAATCAGGCCAGCCCTGTCTATAGCAAATCTCACTGGTAGCTTTTGAAGATCAACATCATGAGCAACCTGCAATGCCAAAACGCTGTTATTTATCACATTTTGATCACACATCGAATCAAAATTAGCCTATAACATGAATTACCTGATCGAATCCTCTTTGTAGAAATGTAGAGTAAATGGCACAGAATGGTTTGAGCCCTTCAGAAGCTAAACCAGCAGCAAACGTAACAGCATGCTGCTCTGCTATGCCGACATCGAAACATCGATCCGTGAATCGTTTTTGGAACAAATTAAGCCCTGTTCCTCCTCCCATGGCCGCATGGATCCCCACTATTTTATCATCTTCTTCTGCTTCAGCTCTTAAAGACTCTGCAAAGTACTGAGTATACGAAAGTGTTCCCGACTTGCTCTTCATTTGCTTCCCGGACTTGGGATCGAATTCCACAACCCCTACAACAAGAAGAAAAATATACATGACCCCGACCGTTCATTTTTCTTAAAAGACTCGTGTCCGATGCAACATCAGTGGTTTCGAGTCTGAGTAACAGAGTGTTGAATTATACTCACCATGCATTTTATCAGGTGCAATCTCAGCAGGGGCATAGCCTTTTCCCTTCTCTGTAATGACATGAATGAGAACAGGCACTGGGGCTGGCATTGACCTAACTTCATTCAATGCATAAACAAGGTCTTCTACATTATGACCACCAACAGGACCAATGTAGTATAATCCTAGTTCTTCGAACAGGCTAGCTCCAGAACCACCGGCAGCTCCTCTCATATAGGAATCGAATTTGGCTGCAATTTCATGTGTTTGAGCTCCTATATGCTTCGTGATACCCTGCAAATTATGTCAAAAAAAATTTAAATAAGCTAGTTTTTGCAGAGTTATAATAGGAATGTATGGGGGCTCCAAGGGTTCCATTTTGACACCTTTGCAGCCTCCCGTAGTTGGCGAAATTCCCTGCTTGAATGCAGCTTAGTTAGAGCTTTGCTAAGAGCTCCAACAGGAGGAGCCGGACCGTCGACCGTGGCGGTCAGCAACGAGACTTGTTTGTTATCATTCAAGACGATGATGAGATTCGAGTCAAGATAACCAGCATTGTTCATTGCTTCATATGCCATTCCGGCAGTCATTGCTCCGTCACCAATTACCGCAACCACATGATTGTTCTTCCCTAACAAATCCCTTCCAGCTGCCATCCCTGGAGGAAAAAAAAGCAATACAACACCCGCCATTAGCGTAAGACATGATCAATTTCGATGACGAAAAACTTCGAACAAGTACCTAAACCAGCTGAAATGCTAGTAGAACTATGTCCAGCACCAAAGGCATCATGAATGCTCTCTTCCCTTTTCGGAAACCCCGATAATCCGAATGTTTGTCGAATCGAATGCATCCTCGATCTTCTACCGGTTAAAATCTTATGTGGGTAGGACTGCAACAAACACCAAAATTCAGTAACTCAACCGATCATGTTACATGTATGTAGCAACAGACAAGAAACTGTCATTAGTTCAGCACCTGATGGCCAACATCCCAAATAATCTTATCCTTCGGACTGTCGAAAACATGGTGCAGCGCCACCGTTAGCTCAGCCACCCCCTGCTCGAACTCAGATGACCACCGGTCCTTGACACTGTGTAAACCAGCTCTTCTCGTAGCTCATCAGCTAACTTCCCGAGCTCCTTTGGTATCAATGAACAAATATATACAATCATCTCCTTTGTATATTTCTGCAATTCATAGTACTAATACTACGATGCGGCCGCAAGGCAACGAAACGCAATGATAATGGTTTTGAAGGTTGTCGCAACACCTTATACCTCAACCACATTCAAAATTTATTTTTTTTAGAGAAAAATTACGACGCAACTCTGATATATTACTATGCTGCAATTACAAATTGTTGTGAATAGTGTAATAATTTATACCTGGATGGAAAGATTCTTCATATGAATGGGATGGTTTATGGTATCAAGAAGTGGAGTGGATGGCTTTTCTCCGGAGAAATTGAGGAATCTTTTGATTTGTCTTGTCTGTTGACCTCCGTTGACCATCTTGTTCCTTTCTTTACTTGCGTTCCCAGTTTCCAACTGTGCTACCAATGAAACCAGCTGGCGATGGAAAGTTGAAGGTGAATTGTATCCATGTTGAGACTGGTGAAAAGGATGGAAACTTGTTCTGAGAATGGAAGAAGCCATTGCCTTGTGATTGTGTTTGTTTGGGTGGAAAGATTTGTTATGACTTTGACGAAATCTGGGGAAAATGGAGCCATGCAAGGGTGGGATTTATAGGCTAAAGGATTCAGCTTTATTTTCTGATCAGTTTACGGAAAATTCTTTCACTGTAGAACTAGAAAACTACATTCCACGTGAAACCGGACTACCCCAATCGCCATCACTGTCACTATCATCCGCGTAAGCTTGTCAAAATATCAATCTGAATTAGTTCAAATCTAATTTTATTTGATAAGAGTGCAGAAAAAAAGACTACAACCTCCGCCATGTAATAACCCGAATTTTAAATTCAAATAACTCGAATTTAAAATGATTTGAGATCGATTCGGACAAAAAAACTGAAAGTTGCATGATCTTAATTGATATGATACAAATAAGATATTATTTATATAATTAACACGTTTAATTTTATATGATGATGAGATTTTTTTTTCATTTTAGTATGTGTGAACCAAATCCAAGATAAGTAGTGGGATTAAATGATAATATTGTTAAATGATACAATTAAGCACATTTTTAATGTAGGTTTTAAGGTGAATATTATACAACCAAAGAGCACTAGGAAAATCTGTCACCCGGCTTTACTAAGAGCACTTAGTTATATAGATAAGTTACACTTTTTCTTTACAAAGATGGAGTCAAGATTAAATGTCAGATCAAATTACTGAGTTTTAAAATATAAATATTTATTAAATATTTATATTTAAAATTAAAGGACAATGCCTAATTTATTTAAAATTTAAATTTATAGAGATTTAAATTGTCGTAGACAAAAAAATGATATTGTGAATGTTATTGTAGTTCATGGAATGACAAAGATATCAAAAGAGTTTAGTTTCCTGGATTCGTCGGTGGCCAAACCAATGTCTCCTAGAAGTGATCAAATCGAATCGAAAAACATGTCGAGCTAGGACAATTCAAAGATTTAAGGAGTTATGTGTAGTTTATTAAAATAATGTCTTTTATTAGAAAAATGATTATTAACTTTGTTGTGTATGTGATGGACTGACTTATGAACAAAAATTGAGTCTAACATTTCTCAAAATTCATGAAATTTAACACTATTTTGATTTTCCAACTCTCACAGTGCTAAATTTTCAAACTGACAAATTGTGTGGTCTTAGACGACATAGCTTGAGACAAACGTCTAAAGTAACATGAAAACACTCTTGTGAGTATCAAACTACTCCAAAGTACTGAAAACACAAAAACTTCGATGAACGGAAGCAAACAAAAAGAAAGACCATAAAAAACAAGGAAGAATTTTAAAGTAAATACTTTGATTCCTCAGTAATGAATAATGCAAATGAAATGGAGTTTTTTTATATTCGACAGTTCAAGTATTTAACCAACTTATTTTGAACCTTCTTTTCTTTAAAGATATTATACGATCGTTTTTATTTTACGGATATTTATAATCACCTTTTGATGGCATGATATATGATAAAGATTAGATACAGACAATTTATATAAAAAAATTATAGTAAAAGATAGTTAAAATGGATGGCAAATCACAATATTAATTGGATTAAAAAAAATTACATTTGTTGATGTATAACGTATAGAGTGTAGTCAAATGAAAATTAAAGATAACTAGTCTGCTGTTAGAATTTCCTCGTTTTTTTCTCAGGTTTTTTCTTTTATTAATCCGACCTTTACCCTTTTTATTTATGTGGATTTGTTTTCTGCTGTTAAAATTCTAGAATAATCTGTTCCAGTAACAGTAAGAACCTGGCTTTTGCTGATGATGATGTTGTTTTCTCTTTTTGAGTTGATTCTTGGTGTTTATCTGGGAAATTAGTGTGAATTTGAACTTTATAAAAAATTGCTATAAATCAGTGGGTTTTTTTTTGTTGAGTGTTGATTTGTTTTGGCTGTGCAGATCTGGGAAAAATCAGGGTTTTGAATTTGGTACTCAGAGAATGCAAACTAGAGGGAAGAGGAGTTTGGAAGGAGATGAGAATCAGCAGCCTGGGCCAAAACGCCCCGCTTTAGCCAGGTATTTTCTCTTTTGTTTGTTTGTTTGTTTGGTTTTCTGGTACCATGATACTAATTGTTTCAAAAAAGAAAATAACGTTTTGGGTAATTAAAGATTGGAATTTTCTTGACATGTAAATTGGAGCAAATTGGGTTGGGTGGTCGTCCCATAATAGGCTTTTGTAGTACTTGATCCGGATTAGTCAGCTAATGAGCCCATGATGATCTTGCGGCAAGTTTGTAGGAAGCAAAAAGCAAGTAGTAGTATAAATATGAAACCAATCACCGTAATTGGGGAGTAGAAATAGAATGAATTACTAACCGTATAAGATTTCGGACTTTTTGTCATTTGATTGTGTGATGCGCTTGAGGTATTTAAAACCTTCTATCCCTGTATAATTTTCTCTGAAATTATATTTATATGATATGCAGTGTAATTGTAGAAGCTCTCAAGGTGGACAGCTTGCAGAAACTCTGCTCATCTTTGGAACCCGTTCTTCGTAGAGTTGTAAGTTCTGTTTCCTACTGTTGTGGAGGATTTGAGGTGACTATTAGTCAACGAGTGATCAGTGCATCTGCATTTTTTTTTATATTGGGTCGGTTATAGCTGTCTTAAATCTAAGCTTAAAGACTTTACCTTAAATTGTATGCAATGTTCTTGAGTAGCGTTGTTCTTCATCGGATGAGAGTTTTATTCTGAATTGGTGCTCTATCTGGCATTCTTATATATGCCTGCACATGAACATGCATCTATTTTGCTTTTGCCATTTGCCATTTGCCTGTTTTATTTATACAGAGATGCACACAAAATCTGCCCTTTTCAATATTTTGGATTAGATCCTTTACATTTGGGAGATTTGAATGAAGAATGCTGGTTTTCTTTAACTGTTAATATGTTTACTCATAAAACCTACACAAGGCTGTTCCCTGTCACGTTTTTTGGGACTGTTCCAGCTTTCACCTCACTGTTATCTTGTTAGGTATGAAGGCTGATCATTCAATCGGATTTTGGTGTGATCGGTCACCTGATTTCCTGATTTTTATTACTGTTGTCACAAAGTGCATAATTCTTGCAGTTTTATTCAATAAATCCTAGACTAACTGATGTTTATGGGAGATTGAGTCCTGAATAAAACTTTTAGATGATCTCGTGTTTCATTTATGGCTACCCCTTTTGGGGCATTACCCGTTCTTCCTTTCTCTTCCTGACCCGTTTGAGCAAGTTAATGATATGGTAAATACTTAAGACTGAATCCCTTGGTTTAACTATAATTGATCGCTTGTCTATGCACATGTGCCTATCTATGGAGTGTGATGATTGATGATGGTTTTTTAGGGTTTTCATAGCTTAAACAGTCATGACAAAGGGTTCCTGAGGTGTAGACACTTGCCTGCCTGCATCCATGTAACATAGATGTTCACTGTTTGTGTTGTAATTTTGTTGGATGATTCTAAAATGGCCATTTTCTGTTGCATTTGTGAGCCCGATTTAGAACAACAGTTTTTAGCACATTTCTAAGGTCTATTGCATAGTCTATCATTTTTCCCTTTGTTTATATTCTTTCCCTTGTGTTTCCTTCTTATGTCTGCTTGACTCATTGCAGGTAAGTGAAGAGGTGGAAAGAGCTTTGGCAAAATTAGGCCCTCCTATACTTAGTGGAAGGTAAAATATTTGTCTGATTATTTACGATTGTAAAGGCGATTATTCTCTATTCTGATATGGACAATGATGCATGTTAAGTGGTGTTGAATGCCTAGTGATTTTGGTTTGGTATATCAATAGTAGCCGTATATTTGGCATTGTTCCCTCTGCCTATTGTTCGTTAGGTTCCCTGTGCTTAACAATGTCAAATCATTTAGGGAAGTTTGAGAAGGTCAAACTTTATGTGATAAAAGAACTGTTTTCCAATCAATGGATGTATAGCTGGAGGTTTTAATATTCATTTCTGAACTTCTGGATTTTAATGTTCTAGTTATTGTGAGAAATTCTAGGTTTTAATATTCATTTCTAATACTTTTGGTTTCTAGGTCTTCTCCGAAACAAATTGAAGGTCCAGATGGAAGGAGCTTACAGCTCCACTTCAAGTCCAGGTTATCTCTTCCCCTTTTCACTGGAGGAAAGGTTGAAGGAGAGCAGGGTGCTGCCATCCATGTTGTTCTAGTTGACAGTAAGAGTGGACATGTTGTAACAACCGGACCTGAGGCCTCTGTTAAGCTAGATGTTGTAGTGCTTGAAGGTGATTTCAGCAATGAGAACGATGAAGATTGGTCACAAGAAGAATTTGATAGTCATGTGGTAAAAGAGCGCGAAGGAAAAAGACCACTGCTGACTGGTGACTTGCAAGTGACCCTCAAAGAAGGGGTAGGGACACTAGGAGATCTCACTTTTACTGACAACTCAAGTTGGATAAGAAGCAGGAAATTTAGACTTGGCCTGAAGGTTGCTTCTGGATACTGTGAGGGTATACGTATACTGGAAGCAAAGACGGAGGCTTTTACTGTCAAGGATCACAGAGGGGAATGTGAGTTCATACTTCATACTATACCTAATTTTTCATCTGTGGATTTGTAGATTTTGTTTAATTGAGTTGCATGACAGTGTATAAGAAGCACTATCCACCTGCATTGAATGATGACGTATGGAGATTGGAAAAGATTGGGAAAGATGGGTCATTTCATAAGAAGCTTAACAGTAACGGAATATTCACGGTTGAAGACTTTTTGCGGCTTGCAGTCATGGATCAACAGAAGTTACGAAATGTGAGTTTGGATTTTGGTTATGAAATCAAAATGCTACTGCTTTTAACTTTTCTTCTGACATTTTTGTCTATATTTGTAGATTCTTGGAAGTGGCATGTCAAATAAGATGTGGGAAGCTCTCTTAGATCATGCAAAGACTTGTGTGCTGAGTGGAAAGTTTTATGTTTACTATACTGATGATACGAGAGATGGTGTTGTCTTCAATAACATCTATGAGTTGAGTGGCCTTATTTCTGGGGAACAGTTTTTACCTGCTGATGCTCTATCTAATAGTCAAAAGGTGAGTAAGATGTATGCTGTTTTTCCGCCTGTCAATGAGATGCTACATCTCTGGTACTTATTTACTTTTGAGAGATTACCATATGAGATGTGTTAGCAGTAATATTACCTAGGCCTGCCTTAATATTTATCAGATAACATGGAGTTGCTTTCATTTTCTTCCCAATGTAGTTTTTTTCCGCCTTTTTGATATACCTTTAGTTGAGGTTGGTTATTACTTTCAACTGCTTAGGCTCGGGGTTGGTGTTATTATCAATTTTTATTTTCAACTTGAATAAAATAGTTTCGGTAGTTTAACAAAGGGAGCAAAATTTTCTGCAGGTTTATGTAGATACGCTGGTGAAGAAAGCCTATGACAATTGGAATCAAGTCATAGAGTATGATGGCAAGTCACTGGTGAACTTCAAGCAAAATAGGAGGCCGAGTGCTCGAAATGAACTTCAGATGGATGCCCTAAACTACCCTAATGCATTAGATCAACAGTTTCAGTTACCAAGGTTGCCAGTTGCTGCTCCTACTGAGCATGTGCACTCAGGCCCACAAATTGGAGGTAAGCATTAGGATTACTTCATTGTTCTAGCTTTACATGATTTTTTTTTCTTCTTTTCAATCATATGTAGCATAGCTTAATCTTTCCACAGTTATTTTTATAAACATCATTTTGCTTATTGTGTGCTTACTTCCCCTTTCCCGTGGTACGAGATAGAAGATCAACATTTCTAAAAGATGAATGTTTTGCCTATAAATTAAGCTAAATGGATAAAAAAAAATATCAGCACATTGTAAAAGAAACATCTGATCTTGTAATTGTCAAGTAGTTCAATTTCCCAATAATCTTCCATAACAGCTTGAACCAAGTTTGGATTTGAGTCAATAGGAAAAGATGCATTGATTGATGGCTTTTTGTCCGGGTTTAAGAACAAAAATTTTCCATCAAGAATCAGAATATTAAGTAGTACAAATGATTAGAATACCCTTTAACCGAAATATGTAACACGTTCTTAATTTCTTGTAGACCTCTCAGGTTTAGAACAAGTGAACAACGTTATACGTTTCATCCTGTAACTACCGCCATTTGGTTAATTTCTTTCTTTTGGTTACCTCAGGGTTTAATGATAATCAGTCGACTAGATACACAGTACAATCTGAGCATGTGAATTCAAATTCTCGTAGTCAATTCGACAGCTCTCAGTTTTTGCCATATGAGCAGCTGGTTAACAATCCGCAGCAACCACAAAGCTCAAGAGCCGAAAACAATGGTGTTGGGCTTGCTCTTGGTCCTCCACAGTCATCTGCCTTGGGATTCCATAATGCTGGATGTTCCATGCAGCCGTCGAATGTTAATCACTTCGATGATTGGACGAACAGGGATAGGGGAGTTGAGGACATGTTCTCGGAGGACGAGATTCGCATGCAAAGTCATGATATGCTCGAGAACGAAGATATGCAGCAGTTTCTCCGCCTCTTCAGCATGGGAGGACACCATGCTTCTGTGGCAGAGGATGGATTTGGATTCCCAAACTACATGCCATCCCCAATGATAAACTTTGTAGACGAAGACCATTCACGCCCTGGCAAAGCTGTTGTCGGGTGGCTAAAGATCAAGGCAGCAATGAGATGGGGTTTGTTTATTCGGAAGAAAGCTGCCGAGAGACGGGCACAAATAGTCGAGTTAGAAGAGGAAGAAGAAGAAGAATAGCTATCCACGAGTCGTATATGCAGCAGCAAGCCTCGCATTTCTTACTATGGTTTTGGAAGTTGCTAACACCACCACCATTGTCGGGAAAAACAACAACCAAGAGGTACTCTGATCGCATGAAATTATTGAGGTTTCAAACCCTGAAGAACCCCAATTAAGACATTGGGAATCTCTTGTACAGTTTCCTGTATAGTAAGTTGTTTATTTCGACTTCCCATTATTGATATAAACATACTATTTGAGCTTTGTATTTGAGGAGCCGAATCTGGCCTTTTAAGTTCAAATGGCCCCTCCCTTGTGGACTGATTTTTCTGATGTAATTAGGTGTGATGCCTTTGCATCTCTCAAATTCTGGGATCGGACTAATTAATTTGTCGCTTTCATGGTAGTATCTGTTACATTTTTAATCTGAATAAATCTTACGTTTTGCAGATAGCATCACTTGAATTCAAAATTTATTGACTTTTTAAAATTAAACTAAATTAACATTATACATAATGTGAGACTATAAATTTATTGTTTTATCAATTGACGTTATATTGCGGTTTGATTGTCGGTGGTCGTTTTTTTTTTATCAAAATTGAAAAAGAGATGAGGTTATTTTTTGGGGTAAAAAACTGATTAACTAGTGAGATTTTTATTCAAACTATAAAAAATTAATTGAGTTTAATTATTTTTTATCATCGTTAAAATTTTTAAGAGAGAACTATAAAAAAATTATTATACATTTGGTCTCTGTTAGTTATCTATTCTATTAATTATCTATTCTATTAGTTTGATACTAATTTTAATTTAATTAAATAAATTAAAATAAAGATAACTTAATTATTTTTGGCTTGGAAAATAAAATAAAGAGAACTTTTGGCTTGGATGAGGATTACCCAAGTCCCTTGGGAGTGAATCATGCAGGTTTACCACTAAATCAAGTGGTAATTTGTAACATAAAATACACAATGTAATACTATATGTTTTAGCTTGTTGTTAATACAAGGAAAATAAATAAATATGAATTAAGAGGACTCGAATATAACACACTTGAGACACATAAAAAATATTTAAACTACTGTAGAAATAAAATATTTAAATTATAGTTGACAACATTCTTTATATTTATATATATATATATATATATTAAATAATAGTTAATTCATGATTTAAAATAAAAATTTTAAAATTATATTAAAATTTTATTTAACGAATTCAAACCTTGGAATATAACTCTAATCATAAGATAAGTTTAGTTTCGTTAAATGAATTTTTAATATAATTTTAATTTTTTATTTAATTAAAATTTGTTAAAAAAAAAATATAATAATTAAATTATTTTTTTTGAATATAATTAAATTAAAGTTAATACCATTAAAAAAAGAAATAAATAAGATTAACAACAAAATTAAAGTTGACTCGAATATAATTTTTATTTTTAATATAATTTAATATATATAAATATATAAAATGTTGTCAACTTTAATTTAAATATTATATTTTTACAGGGGTTTAAATGTTTTTTATACGTCTTAAGTGTGTCATGTTCGAGTTCCCTTAATCCATATTTATTTTTTTCCTTGCATTAATAACAAACTAAAACACATATTACATTGTGTATTTTATATCACAAATGGTCACTTGGTTTAGTGGAAAATTCGCATCATTTACTCCAAGGGGACTCAGATAAAAGTTATCTTTATCCAATCAGGTGACACGTGTCACCACTTGATTAAAGGAGAAAAATAAATTTATTAAATAAAAATAAATAATTAAATTCCTCCAGTAAGGTGATGACACGTGTCGATACTTAATTGAATGATTAATTTATTTAAATAAATTAAACTTGGGATCAAATTGATATAATTGATAACTAACAATGACCAAATATGTATTTATACAAAATTTCATTAACAGACACAACATCATTCCGTTAGATTTTAACGGCTGATGGTCAAAATAAATCTAATTAAATAATTAAATGATCAAATTTTAAATTTTTATAGATCGATAATCAAAATAGTTCAAAACAAATAATTTCACTTAGGTAGTTTACCTATTTTTTTAAGGGACGAATGTATTGAATTTTGAAATTAAAAATAACACATTAGTAACCGTGTTTATCAATTTGATTTAAAATCTTAAATAATATAAATTGAAATTTTAAAATAAAAGCTAAGATTAAATTTCAAAAATCCTAAATAAGACAAAATGAAATAAAAGTTTGGCGTTGTAGAATTTTAGAAACTAGAGCTCCCAGCAGCCAGCACCGAACTGACAGCCGTTGTCAGGGTCTCATCGGCGTTGCTGCGCCCTTTCCACCGCGGGCTAGATGCGGAATTTCAGTTAGGATTAACTTTGAGAAATATTATTAAATTTAAATTCAATATTTAATTTTAAAATTTATCAAGCATCGTCATATAGTATGTAATAGTATTAAATTTAAATTATAAAAATATTTTGATGTTATTCAAAAAATAAAATATCTAAAAAATAAAAAAAAATTTGAATTATTATAATTTATTTTTTATATCAAAAGTATAATGCTTTTTTAATTAGAAAACTCAACTAAAAGCAAGATCTTTTTATGTGAATTGGACACGTTATAATCAGGACAGCTTTTACGTGGGCCATTTTATATTATATATGTGTAACATTTAATCATGATTTGTTCGTATTTTGTGGGTTAGCTAGTCGATTTGAAGTTAAGTAGATATGGATTCAACAAACGACATCTCATGGCCCACTATTACTTAAAACATTTAGGAGCTATTAATGTTATCTTTAAAATTTTAATTTAAAATTTATCTTTAAAAATATAACCTTTTTTAAATACAATACAAATCGAGAATAACAAATATAAAATTAGCATAAAAAAGAATGACGCCAATATTTTACGTGAATTTTTTTTTTGAAAAAACTATAAGCGGCGAGATAATATCCCTTATAGTGTCGAGCGTGATTATAAGAGAATTGTGCGTCTCTAACGACTTTGAAATTACTTTCTTAATCCTAAATTATGTTAGTTTTAAGGTAATTACCTTTTGATAATGTATACACATTTTACAGATAAAACGGTTTGAACATAAATTTCTTAAAATGAACATCGTCTGTTTTTTTACTGAGACCACTTATTGAGTCAGAACAAAACTAATACTCTATATTAAATCTACCAGTAAAGTTTAAAAAAATGGGTATTATCCGATGATGGATTGCTAATAAATGAGATGCTATTTGCTTAACTAATCTTATCCCACTTGTGAATTTCGCATTAATCATTTGGCAGCCAGCTGTTAATTTCAACTTTATCACTTTCTACAATTATCCACCGACTTAGAGTTCCACTTCATTTCCAAGCCATTACAATTCCTCCTTGATTTTCACTGTTACGATTATCAATTACAAAAATATAATGATCTATGTATTTAATAATTAATTTATTATTTTAATATATTTTTTTGTTTATTATAAATATATGATCGTAATGTTAATAGGATAAGACACTAAATCCTTAAATAAAATTAGGGATTCGAATCTTGACGGTTGTGAATGAAATAATTAGGTTTGGAGGGTTGTCACTCGCCACCATAATAGACCTTTACAGTACTCGGTCCGAATTAGTCAACCAATAAATTAAATAAAAATAATTAAACCAAAAATAAAATTAAATAAATTACCAATTTCAAAAAAGAGAGAGGACCAACACAAAATCTCGCGGGTGATACTGTCGGGTGGTCGGGTAGTAAAGATCGTCATTTTTCAGTCAAGTCTTAATATTGTATCCGAGTTGGAGAAGAAAGTTTGGAGAGGGAGGGCGTTTGGAAAGTGATTCACCGGTTTCGGGGTTTGCAACGAATCAAAGTATTCATGTGGTTAGCTTGTTGTGGTGGTCTTATAACCAATTCAGAACGCACACGACGACATCTCGGGAGTGATGCGGGTTGTGTCATTTGTCATGCCCAGGTGGAGGACATCAATCATATATTGCCTTTGTGCACTATGGCCATGAGCATATGGAATGGTTTGATTTGTAGGGATCGGTTGATTGAATTTTACTCTATGAATTTTAAGGAATGGATTCAGGTTAATATCTCCATCCCTGCGTATTTTGGGGGGACTTATGGAGATTGGGACCTTCTTTTTGATTCCATCATTTGAAATTTGTGGCTTCAGCGAAACTCAATTGTCTTTGATACTCCGATGGATTGTCCCATTCCATCTTAGAACGTGGTAGATAACTTACTGATAGTTCTTTACGCGCGTCGACTAGTTGAAATAGAGGCTCTAATGTGCATGGTGTTGTGGATGTAGGTTCGGTTAGTTGGTCGCCGCCGTTGGCCGATTGGGTAAAGATTAACACCGATGGGGGGCGTCATCCATTATCAGGCTATAGTTATTGTGAGAGAGTGATTCGATCAGATGAGGGACACTGGTGTATGGGGTTTATTAAATTTATCAGTGTTTGCTCGGTGATTGAGGCGGAGTTATGGGGGCGTCTATTAGTTTACTTTGTGCATAGGATTTAGGGTATCGTCAGCTCGTTCTCGAGCTCGATAGTATGAAAGTTATCCGTTTGTTCCATCGGTCGGATGCTAGGATTGGACATACGATTCTACTTCATGTTAAAGAGTTGCTTCGGCGCAAATGGCGATACACAGTGCAACACGTTCGCCGATGTCCCATTTGGCTCCGTTGGAGGGTTTGAGACTTTGAGGTTATACGCTTTACTACGCCTCCTGTCCCGGTTGTGGATCTACCGCACTCAGATATAGCATCGGGATAAGCTGTGTTGCGTGCTGGTTTGGGGCTATGGATTTGTATGGCCTGGTTGTGGTATGTTCATCGCAGATGCAGAGTTGTCTGCCTTGTTTGGTTTCATCATGGTCTTGTAATTGATTTCACTTGTTGGTTTGTGGTTGAGATCTATAAGTACCGATTTGTATACATTGTCATTAGTACTTTTTTTTTATTTAAGTTTAATTTTTTTTAATAAAGCATTTGATAATATTTTTTCTTTACAAAAAAATGAGTAAAGAATGAACCACGTAAACACCCAACATATGTTTTTCATGACAGAAAGTGATTGGTGGAATCAGGGTCCCAAGGAAAAAAATTAACAATAAAAAATGTTTTTTTGCTAAAAAATATATGCTTTTTTAATATAATTAAATTGATATCTATTGTTTTTGGGCAAAAGAGAATTTCATCATTATTTAAGTTTTATAACTTTAACATTGGAAGAGATTAAAAATGAAATTATACCATTTAGGAATTAATGGCTTCTACTAATTCCATCTATCTTTGTCTTCAACTAAAAAGACGTTTGATTGGTATGTCGTTCGATATTTTCGATGATGTCGTATTGGAAAAAATGATTATCTATATTCGGTGATTAAAATAGTGTATTCAGGGCGACGATTGACGATGAAAGTGACGGTAATTTGGGGATTTGAATTTGAGAAATTTTAGAGATTTAAAGATTATTTTGTAAAAATTGTAAATTTTTGGGATTTTCTGATTTTTTTAAAAATTGCTTTAAGTTATAATTTTTTTTAAAAAATAAAATAAATATATCATGTGTCAAATTATTGATTGGTTAATATTTTTTAACACTTCTTAACAATCAAACATTTAAAATTATAATAATATAAATTTTATACATCTAAAATTATAAAGATATAAATTTTAAACACTTAAAATTAAAAAATATATATTTTAAAAGCTTATTTTTATTTAAACCATTCATTTTTAATGTTGGTAATTATCTTGTTTTGACGTGATAGTGGTTGAGATTTGTGTGAATACGTGTTGGCCCCATCATTAGTTTCTGACCTGACCCTATAAAGTGTCAACCAATTTGACGATGACTCATTAATTTAACACCGTTGGATCTGACCCAATCGAATCTTGTGCTTCACTCAATTTGCCCTATGGACAGGCGCCCTCTTCGGCTCGGTAGCCTAGTACCCCAACCGCGTATGCTTTAGGTATGTGTATTAACTAGGGGAGGACAAATCAATCCACAAAAAAATAAGTTATATTCGAATAGTAAAGCTCAATTTCATTTAAAAGTTGTTCGATTGTCATGGATTATTTTCTTTTTCTAAAAATATGTACCACAAAATGTGTGTAGCGTTACTATTTTTTTAATGTAGTATTAATGTTTATACCTCTCACGTTAATATTTTTCACTCAATTCTTGACACACTCATAGTAGGTGAATTAAATTTTTAATAACTTTATATTTGATTCAAATAGATTTAGAGTTTAATTGAACCAACTAATGTGTCTGTTTACGTAATTTTATATTTCTTAAATTAAACTTGAACTCAAATTCAAATTTAAATTCAAATAAAATTTAAATAAAAAATTCTTATTACCAATTGAATTAATCGGATGCATATCTTGTTGCACTTTAATCGAACATAAAAAGGCGGCACCCAACGCATTAAATCACTTTGCATGGATGGAACCAAGCAACAGCCATAAACTACCACCCCATTTTCCAGCTGTTTACAACCATCGATCCACAGGAAGCAGGAAACTGCCAATTATCTGCTCCGTAATCTAATCCTCCTCCCCTATATAAACACTCCAACACTCCCGATTCCAAAACATCCAAAATCAAACCCAGAAAAAAAACCATGAAGATTTCTTTGCTTCTATCTGTTCTGCTCGGCTTTGCACTGGTTGCAGCAGCTGCCAACTTCAACCAAGACATAGACATTACATGGGGAGATGGGCGGGGCAAGATTCTCGAGAACGGGCAGCTCTTAACTCTCAGCCTCGACAAGTTCTCCGGCTCTGGTTTTCAATCCAAAAATGAATATCTATTCGGGAAGATTGATATGAACGTCAAGCTTGTTCCGGGGAACTCTGCCGGCACTGTTACTACTTATTATGTAAGTTGAAATCAAACATTTCTCTGTTGTTTTGCAGCTGAATGAATTGTGGCTGTGTTGATATGGTTTTGTTTATTATACGACGGCAGCTTCGTTCACAAGGGTCGACGTGGGATGAAATCGACTTCGAGTTCCTGGGGAACCTCACCGGCGAACCTTACACGGTTCACACGAATGTGTATTGCGGTGGAAAAGGAGACAGAGAAACAGTTTCATCTCTGGTTCGATCCCACCAAGGATTTCCATACTTACTCTGTTCTTTGGAACCCTCGACGCATCATGTAAGTTAAAGTTTGATTCATTGTAATGTTTTCCAGATTGTTTTTGGTGCTGAAGTGTGTCTCATTTTGTAATTTTCGCAGCTTCTCTGTCGACGGCACGCCAATCAGGGAGTTCAAGAACCTGGAATCGATCGGCGTTCCGTTCCCGAAGAGTCAGCCGATGAGAGTGTACTCGAGTCTTTGGAACGCCGATGATTGGGCGACTCGCGGTGGGCTTATCAAGACGGACTGGAGCAAAGCTCCTTTCACGGCTGCTTACAGGAACTACAAGGCTGATGCTTGTGTCTGGTCTTTCGGCAAATCTTCGTGTTCGGCGAGCTCCCCGTCTCGAAAATCGTGGCTGTCGCAGGAGCTCGATATCACCAGCCAACAAAGGTTGAAATGGGTGCAGAAAAACTACATGATCTACAACTATTGCGCCGACACCAAGCGGTTCCCTCTGGGACTTCCGAAAGAATGCACTGCTCCTTGATTGCAGGGACTTGGATTTCCTAATGTCAATGTTACTTACATATTAGTTCATTAGTAATGCTTAACGATGAATGTAGTTCAAAAATGCCTTATTGTATATTCTTTTTCCATATGTGACATAAGATGAATATTATTTTTTTATATCTACAGAATTTAATATTATAGACGACACTTTTAATCTAATTGTATTTTATTCATAATATTAGAAATCAAATATTTGATCTTATTTATTTTCTCTCTTTAGATCTATCGGATGTTTGTTGAATAATAATTTTATATTGGGGTATTATAATAGTTTTGTCCCCCAACGCTCTTATAGGTTTGGTGGAAGATTTTGGTAAAAGTACCACGCTAGTCCATATAGTACTAGGTGAATGTGATATATTACATTTTGGTCCCTCTATTGGAGTGGTTTGTGAATACGCGTTGGCCTCAAAAAGTTAGTTTCGGCCTGACCCTAATCTAACCTAACCTAACCCTGTAAAGTGTGACCAATATGGGATTGGATTGGTTGTCCAGGATAATGGAATCTTGTGCTTTACTCAACGTTCGCCCAATTGAGCCTCGGTTCGGTCGCCTCAACTCCCAACTGTATCTGCTTTTGATCCGGGGAACAAGAATATGATTTCTTTAAACCTGTGGAGTTCAATTATCTTTTTTTAATCGGTTTTGGATTTAAAAAAAAAAACATAATATCACATCTATAACATATATAAAAATTAAATGTTCAATAATAATTGAATGTTGACTTTTTTTAAACTTCAAGTACCTATAACAAATATAATAAATTTTTAAATATTTATTCTGACTCAAAATAAATTTCTGACACTTAAAATAAAAAAATAGTAAAAAACTATTAACTCTATTAAAAGAAACATGTCATCTGACACTTTGACTTAGTTTGATTTTAATAAAAATGGTAAACAATATGTCAAAGTCTCTAACGTTGTTCTTATTTCATTTTGTCTTTAGATTTTTATTTAATTCTAAATTGACTTGTTTTTATTACTAAATTTTATAGTTTAATTCAATATTTGTAATATTAATAATGTTTTAATTTACATTTAATTTTTATCTAAAATTATATTTGAAATTTTAAAATAAATCGAATGAAACTCGAATCCATCAAATCAAGTAGGGATGGACATTCAATCAAGTCGAGTAAAAAAAATTCGAGTTAATTGAGTTGACGAGTCATATTTTATAACTCAAATTTGAATTTTTATTCGATTCAAGTTGAGTTTATGAAATTCGAGTCAAGTTCAGTTGTTCGAGTTTCTATTGAAATTTAACTGTAAACATTTATAATGTTAACATACTAATTGGTTTCTATTTAAGAGACTTTCTATAACCATATATGATATACATATATCTTCATATTTTCATATGTGATATACATTTATTCAAAGATGTATTGGTTTCTATTTAAAATTGAATTTGCTCTTAGGCCATCAAAATTTTAGAAATATGTATGTATATATTTAACATAATTGAGAGATTCGACTCGAACTTCGAAACTGATTCATTAATTACTAAAATTTTCAACTTATTCAAAGTTTTATTTTATAACTCAATTTTTATTTAAAATTTTTAGAGTCGAATCGAATTTATAATATTATAATTTAAATTAAATCAAGTTTTTTTTTTTATTTCGAATGAGTTTTGCTCATCCATATAGAAGCCTTTGACGACTGGAACTACCGATTAAATTCTTGGCAGGCATATCTAATTGCAGTGTAAGGCGGCACCAAACCCATAAACAAAACTTGCATGAAACCAAGGAATGGCCATCCGCATTATTATTATTATTATATCTGCTGGAGCCTGGAGCTGGACCATTTCTCTTATTCACACCCTTTGATTTTCATTTTCCAGCTGTTTACCACTTTGATTCCTTAAACTCCCGACGGAACCACCCAACACGAAACTTCCAAATGCCTCTCAGCATCCTTTTCTCACCAAATCCTTGTCTATATATAACAATCCGACTCCCTACCATTTCAAAACATCGAAATTCAAGTTCAAAAACCCAGAAAATTATGACGATCAGCTCTTCATTTGGCCCGCTAGTATCTGCACTGCTCGGCTTTGTATTGGTTGCTTCAGCTGCAAACTTTAACCAAGACATCGAAGTAACGTGGGGAGATGGGAGGGGCAAGATTCTCGAGAACGGCCAGCTCTTAACTCTCAGCCTCGACAAGTCATCTGGTTCTGGTTTTCAATCCAGAAATGAATATCTCTTTGGGAAGATTGACATGAACATTAAGCTGGTTCCTGGCAACTCTGCGGGCACTGTCACAACGTATTATGTAAGTTGCAAAGGAAATCAAACTTTTCTTTGTTTGTTTTGCAACTAAAAGTGTTTGCTTCTCTGTGCATGAACAGCTTCGTTCACAAGGGTCGACGTGGGATGAAATCGACTTCGAGTTCCTGGGGAACCTCACCGGCGAACCTTACACGGTTCATACGAATGTGTATTGCGGAGGAAAAGGAGACAGAGAGCAACAGTTTCATCTCTGGTTTGATCCCACCAAGGATTTCCATACCTACTCTCTTCTTTGGAATCCTCGACGTATCATGTATGTTTACAGTGCCTGTTGTCTCGGACATTTTCAAAGCCCTGATCGAAAACACAAAAGCATATTTTTTTATTTTGAACAATTAATTGATAATCACTACTTATAAGATTAACATTTCAGAAATTATTAAAATTATAAAGATAAAAACGACCTGCACCCTCGAGTTACTTGTGATGTTTTACATATTATCTTCGTTGTTTAACTGTGATTCCTTTTTTAAATGTTCGCAGCTTCTCTATCGATGGCACACCAATCAGAGAGTTCAAGAACCTGGAATCCATCGGCGTTCCTTTCCCGAAGAGCCAACCGATGAGAGTGTATTCGACTCTCTGGAACGCCGATGATTGGGCGACTCGCGGTGGGCTTATCAAGACAGACTGGAGCAAAGCTCCTTTCACTGCTTCTTACAGGAACTACAAGGCCGACGATGCTTGTGTCTGGTCATCCGGCAAATCTTCGTGTTCGTCGAGCTCTGCATGGCTGTCGCAAGAACTCGATACCGCCGGCCAACAAAGGCTGAAATGGGTGCAGAAAAACTACATGATCTACAACTATTGCGCCGATACCAAGCGGTTCCCTCAGGGGCTTCCGAAGGAATGCACTGCTTCTTAATAGGGTTTTAATATTGGCATGCGGCTGAATAATATGAATCTTTGTTTGTTCATTAGCAATGCTTAAAGATTAATTTAGTTTAAAAAATGCCTTATTCTATGTTTTTTTTTTCAAACGTGTAACATGAGATCGATTATAATTTTATATTTCAAGTATTATATATTTCTTTTTGGCATAATTTTATGTTTTTGATTCAAGTCAAAATATCTTACGTTGCTACGAAATATATATGTAATATCAAAAGGATACCGATGAATTTAAGGAATGATTCCAACAGTAAAGAGGGACATGTTTTATTTAACAGATCTGAGTACGAATAGTTTAAATTTAGGTGCTTTTACTGATGTTTAATTATTATTTTTTTATATGCATGTTCGTCTTACGATCCATATTCAAGGTGCGAAGATGTTCCTCCCAATAATGTCGCCTCCAAAGTTTAAACCCTAGTCCTCTCCTTGAATATGTAATGTACCTTACCAATACACATAACATTTGTTGGTATTTAATTATTGTTTTTAACTTCTCTATTACGATAAATTTAATATATAATCTTATCGTTCTAATGACACATAATTCGGTTCCTCTATTTTTATTATAGATAATACCGTTAACTCTTGCCATTAAATATTCACACGATTTGTGTCGGAATGGATTTGAGTATAAGTGCATTCTTAATGTGGTCTCATGTTAACATATGTTCTGTTTTTAGTTCTTGACACGATTTGATACAGTCACATACATATTACAAAATACAAACCAAACTATTCGAACATAAATTTCTTGAAGAAAATAATATCTTCTTTTTTTATTGATATCATTTTTAATATATTTTCGTATTAATATACTTGTGTCGTGTTTATATTAATTTTTCATCATGTCATTTTTCTATTTACTTTCTATTAATTATATCATATCTTTATTGTGTGACAATCATATTGTTGGATTACATCAATGGGTTCACCAACTAAGAAATCGTTGGAAAAATATTAATTTGAACAGTTGTAAAATTAAATGAAAACGTGTAGACCGTCAACAATTTCCGGTACAAACCAAATGTTGAACTTCCCTTTCTCTATTCTTCACGTAAGAAATTGAAATTTCATACACATTCTTCACCTACTTACATTTAATTCTTAACCATTCGATTTCAAAAGTAATTTTGAAGAGGTAAATACAAATAGTCAAAACTAATAAAACCCATAAAAGGCCAATACCTGTGCGATGAAATTAATTTGATATTAGTACGTACCAAACCAAGAAATAGTTGTGCTTAACCCTTTTCTTTTTAGATGTTATATTAAAATATTAATTCAATTAATTCATATAATTATATTAAAAGATATAGTATAAAAATATGTATAACAATAAGACACGTTGATAAATTAACTTTATCATAATTCAACAAAATTATATTTTTGGTCATTGAGAGAACATATCAATTATAAGAGAACCAACACGAAAGTCCAAATAGAGATACACTGATAAGATAATCAAATAAACTTCAGTTACAATTGGAGAGACAACATTAAATTTAACTGTGAAATAAGAAAAAACATGCTATAAGAGCAGACAAAGAACAACGATGAGTGAGAAATAAATGAATATATTGAAAAGGGTTAGGATTCACTATTTGTTGATGCATATAAATGAATTCAATTACATACTTTTTAATCACTAGTATATGATTCATTGATTAATTAATTAATTCAAATCGCTATTACGAAGACCGTCTTTCCAACCCAATTTACTATATTTACAATGTAAAGATTTAAATCTATGATCTTGCTTAAAATATCTAATCTTCCATCCCGCCAGACTAAGTTGTAACTTATTATTATTCTTATTTGGATCTTTTCATAAATGAATTTCATTTTAGGGTAATGTATTTGATCGATAAACAAATGGAAATGTGAATTCAAATTGTGCAGGAACCACTAGTGGAACATTCGGTTCCTCTACGACCAACCTTTCCGTCTCTAGTAGATGTTGAAGAATATCAACAACGTAATAAATTTCATTAAGTATATGTTCAACCTAAAATTGTTGAAAATACCAAACCCTATGCATGCAAATGCAAGCTGTGGACACACTGGAAAGCAAAATCTTAGGTATGGATACAAGACCTTATGACCTTACAAGATAGGGATGGCAATCGATAGTGTTGATCCATATATGTGACGATATTTAATTTAAGTTTTTATGGATTCGAATATTTTCGATTTTGATAGTATTCAGATTTGAATATTCTAACTATTATTCGTAACATATCTGGAATATGGATATTAAACCATATAGTCTAAACAGTGGTGGATCCATAAATATATATGAGGGTGGACACATATAAAATTTCAAAATTTCAGGGTGGGCACAAATCAAACATATTATAAAAGTTTAAGGATAATTCATAAAAATAAAAAAATTGAAAATAAATGTGTGAACTTTGAAAAGTTCAGGGTGGGTACAGGCCCACCCTACATTACATGTAGATCCACCATTGAGTCTAACCTATACCTTAAAATTAAACACTTATACTTTGAAACAAACATACTTGTGTAAACCTTGAGTATCAAACAAATTTCCTTAAAATAGATGTGGATATTAATCTTGAGATATCCATTATTCGAATATTTTTTATTATTTTTTTCAGTTAACAGATGAAAATTCATATAATGATATTCGAGTTTGTTTTACTTTTTCGAATAACGGATTTGAATACTAACTAAATACAAATATCAAACAAATCGAGAATCCAATGGCAATACTTACTCAGTTGGGCTCAAATAGTTATTGTTAACCCAAATTAGAGACCCAAGCAATATTCTCTTCGGCCCAACCCGATTTTGTTTACTTTTTCTTATTCATCTCTTTAATATTTCTTATATATTTGTTTTTTATATGATTTTTCAAAAAAAAGTGTTTTCTAATGAAAACTGATGAGTCTTTTGCTCTTGTAAGACATTTTTTATTTATGGTTAAATTTTATGTCGTCTTTTCAATATTTTTAATTTTATTATTAATTTGGACCGTCGTACTAGTATTTGTAGGAGTTTACAATCAATTTAGATAACTTGTTTTTGGGTTATGACAAAGTCAATTGTTAACCTGACATATCGTGTATTTATTTTTAATTACATTCATGTATGTCGTATTTTCACTATTTAATAATTAATTTATATTCATAAGACTATTAAAAACAAGGGAAATTACACATCTCTCCCGATAAAGTAGAGGAAAAAAGGAAGAAGTATACACAAGATAAAAACACTACATAATCTCTAATAGCGCCATAGGGAGATATTAAAGTTCCTTCTCGTGCTTTGCTCGTAGACTCCAAACTCAATTATTTATAAACAAGGCGTCGTAACTAGCTAGTACGGTGGTGGATAAGGGCGATTCCAAGGCGGCGCCGGTCTATATGGATCAAAATAAGGCGGCGGAGGAGGTCCAGGAGGTGGTGAAAAAGCATGAGGCGGTGGACCTGGTGGATGGTTGTGAGGTGGTGGACCTGGTGGGTGGTGGTGATGTGGTGGTGGTGGAGGAGGAGGTGCAGCATAGTAAGGCAAAGGTGATGGTGGTGGTGGTGCAAAAGGGTCCGGAGGTGGTGGAGCGGGTGGGTGCCTACGATACGCCATTATATTTGGTTTGGCAAAGTGTTTATGTTAGTAAAGATTGAGTTGTGGGATTTGGTTATAAATAGAGAAGGAAATGTAATTAATTCATATGAGACTGTTAGTTGGATGACTGACGGATTAAAACGTGACATTTTCCTTAGCCACAAAGAAATCAAATAGCACGAGAATGTTCCAGTTTAATCAATATTTCGAATTTAAGAATTTGAAAATGCAATTCAAACATTTGATAAGAAAATTTTATTATTTTTTTAATTTACATATTTCGACGAAAATAAAATCGTTAAATGAATACATGATAAATACATGCTATTGTCACGGCCCAAATCTTTTGGTCCGAGACAGTTGCGCAAGGATCCGCCCAAGAGGTTCAAAGCGGATCATCGGACTTGCCAAGACCACCAGACTTGGCCCAACACTTGGAGAATGCTAGAGAGCTCGATCACACTAGCTATTCGGAAATGGCATGAGACAAGAAGTCAAATGAAGAATCTTGCCATATCGGGTGTGATCAACTATCTTAGGAAAGAAACCTACTAATTGATGTAATTAGGTAGGATTTGATATTCTTTCCTAGATTAGAGATTCTTGTAAGGATTTGGGCTAATCCTGGCCATCCATGTAAATCGATCCGGACCATTGATTGAGTGGGAGCTCAACTATAAATAGAGAGCTTCCCACTCTCATTTGTATCATCCATCCAATTCCATTCATTCTCTCATTTGAGAAGAGTAATAATACTCTGAGGCATTTACTCTATTTCTCCTCTTGTTCTTTCAATTGTCTTCGTTCCCAAAAGCTCTTCGAGCTAGTTGCCTCTCAAGTGGCCAAGAGTAGCAACCATAGTGCTTAAAGCGCTTCCGCATCCATCGAAGCCTGGAGGGCTTGTCCGAGCCGTTGCCGAGCAGGAGTACTGCAAGGCTGGTTGAAGGCTTACTTAGGCGCGGGAATCGACCGATTAGCGTCAAGGGCGTCTAAGGCCGCACGAATCACTAGGGTTGAGCCCTAGCCCCATGACAAGTGGTATCAGAGCGAGACGAGGGAGCTTGCGTTCGAGCCTACTTGGTGTTACAGTCAAGTTAGGCGAGGATTTGCGTTCGAGCTAGTTAGAGTGAGCAAGCTAGTTCGTGGCAAAGAAGTGACCGAGATGGCATCACAATGGAGAAGAATGACAATGAACGAGGTAAAAGATTTTATTGAAGATCTTAATGATATAACATTTACTCTCAGGTCTCAGATAGAGGACGTGTCCTAGAAGGTGGATTCCTTCAAGGAGGAAATCACCAAAGAGACCCGAGAATCTCTCAACTTGACGATTGAACAGATCAAACGTCATTCTGAGGGATTACCGCCGTTGACAAAGAGGGTATGTAGGCTTGAAAAATCCGAAGAGGAAGTTAAGCAAACCCAAGGTGTTTTCGAGTCCCGCCTTAACCAAGTGGAGTCCATGGAGGGCCGGTTTAAGGACGAGACACGACGAGTACTCAACGAGTTGGTGAATGTTCGAGGGAGTAATGCTTGCGAAGCCAAGGTGAAGGCTTTGCGAATCGAGGTGAATGAGCTCAAGGAAGAGCTACTCAGTTGCAAGAGTGCAATGAGTGAATGGGGTGCGCTTGCCACCATCTTCGAGGGACTTAGGCCTGGGGCGAAGCTTGCATTGGAGCAAGGAGGTGCCCAGATTCGGGAAGCCAATGATGTGGCCGAGTTGCTGACCGAGCTTGCGGGAGACAAGCCAGTCAGTGCCGAGACGTCCAAGCCCACGACGAGTGACTGTGGGAATGGCGAGGCTAAGTCCGTGCCAAAGAAGAAGGCGAGCCGGAAGATGAAGTGCTACTTCTGCGATGGCCCACATGTGATAAGGAGCTGTCCCGAGAAGAATCGCCTTGATGCACTCATCAAGAGAGAAGATGAGCCAGAAGGGGAAGTAGTGCGACTTGGCGCAATTGCGAGTGTCAATAAGCTAAGGGAAATCCAGGGTGCGACTACGAGTGCCAAAGTAGTCAAGCCAAGGTCGAACCGCGGTGCGACAGCAAATGAGAAAGCCGTCAAGCCGAGGGTGAAGAATAAGCATTTGGAGTGCTACCAGTGTAAAGGGCCTCACAAGTTGCGAAGATGCCCAGTTCGAGCCAATGAGTCCAAGATGAGGGACAAGCCCGAGGGAAGCGAGGCTACAAAGCTTGGTTCGAAGCCGTCTAGTTCTGCCAAGGCCAAGGGAGACCGAAAGCAGAAAAAGGTGAACATGTCAAGGAAGGCTAGGGGAGTGCTTACCGAGGATGTTCGGGGAAAGAACATCGCTTTTGAGACCAATACAGCGTCGAAGGGGGCCAAGCCGAGGGACATTGCAACCTTGGAGACATCACCTATGGGCAAGGTGGGGATCGAGCGAAGGACTTCAGGGAAGAAGTGCCAACGCAAGAGGAAGCACCGAACTTCGAGGAAGAAGGGTCGATGCAAGAAGAGTGCACCAAACTTCAAGTCAGAGGGGCGAGTGCAACGAGGGGCAACGGACCTTAGGCAAAAGGTGCCGATGCGTGCAAAGAACTTCAATGAAGGAGGTTCGATGCAAAGGGGGCAGACTTCGTGGAGACAGAAGGGCTGACCCATTTTGGAGTAAATGCAACCGAGAGAAAGGTACATCTCAAACACAACTCTAGTGTTTTTGAGTTTGATTTTGAGTTTTTTGATTTGCCGAGTTTGATGAGCGTAGGTCGAGTTGGACCTAACCATCGGTGCGGAGGAGACAAAGCTTGGAAGGGACCTTTCAGAGTTCTAAGGAGCCAAACTGATGGGCTGACGAGTCTGAGAGTTCGTCCGGTGTTCAACGTGGTGACACCCAAGACTTTACCGCGGGATCAAGGCAAACCAAGGCTTGTAGGAGAATGCTCCTACAACGGCAATGTACCCGAAGGCATCATAGCACGCGACATCACTTGGCGGGAAGAGTCGGAGCGAGCAATCCTTATGGGGGGACATGAGCAAGCCGAGACGTCGAGAAGCCACCAAGACGATGTGAGTAATGGTGCAGAGGATCGAAGGATTCCAAGGCGGCTGGAGCCGAGGCGAGCAGTTCATATGGGGGAACAGCACCAAGACGAGGCAACAAGTAGCAACATCCAAGGAGGCCCTACCCAGGATCGTTCTAGTGCAGCGACGAGGGCGTCGCCAAGTTCAGTGGGGGAGAATGTCACAGCCCAAATCTTTTGGTCCGAGACAGTTGCGCAAGGATCCGCCCAAGAGGTTCAAAGCGGATCATCGGACTTGCTAAGACCACCAGACTTGGCCCAACACTTGGAGAATGCTAGAGAGCCCGATCACACTAGCTCTTCGGAAATGGCAGGAGACAAGAAGTCAAATGAAGAATCTTGCCATATCGGGTGTGATCAACTATATTAGGAAAGAAACCTACTAATTGATGTAATTAGGTAGGATTTGATATTCTTTCCTAGATTAGAGATTCTTGTAAGGATTTGGGCTAATCCTGGCCATCCATGTAAATCGATCCGGACCATTGATTGAGTGGGAGCTCAACTATAAATAGAGAGCTTCCCACTCTCATTTGTATCATCCATCCAATTCCATTCATTCTCTCATTTGAGAAGAGTAATAATACTCTGAGGCATTTACTCTATTTCTCTTCTTGTTCTTTCAATTGTCTTCGTTCCCAAAAGCTCTTCGAGCTAGTTGCCTCTCAAGTGGCCAAGAGTAGCCACCATAGTACTTAAAGCGCTTCCGCATCCATCGAAGCCTGGAGGGCTTGTCCGAGCCGTTGCCGAGCAGGAGTACTCGCAAGGCTGGTTGAAGGCTTACTTAGCGCGCGGAATCGACCGATTAGCGTCAAGGGCGTCAAAGGCCGCACGGATCACTAGGGTTGAGCCCTAGCCCCGTGACACTATTCACATCAAAATTTTTAATAAAGGGTATACGTCATCATTAATTACATAAGTTTAGGTTATCTATCAATTTAGTTACTAAGAATGACGAAAGAATGGGAGGGACAATTGCCTTCCCAAATCCTCTATTTTTATTTTTATATTAAATTACGAAAGAGGAAGTTTATTTCTAAAAAATATGATTAAAGTTACATAAATATTTTAATTATTTGAGTTTTATTTTATTGTTTAAATTTTATTTGAATTTTTACGAGTTATGTAGAATTTATAAAATTTAAGTAAAATTTATAAAATTCAAATTAAATCAGAAAATATAATTTTCTCGCGTTGAAAGGAGTTTTGATCCCCTACTCACAATAATGTTATAAAAATAGTATAAGCCACACCATTTTCTATTGTCACTTTCTCTTTCCTCTTTAGCTTTCTTTTCTTTCCTTATTCATCAGCATAAAATAAAATAGGAGGACATTTCCCTAATTAATCATAGGAGTTTTTGGCAAAGTGAGAGCTCTTATTCTTTTCACACTAAGTTTAACATGGCTTCTAAGAAAGAAAATATAAGTAAATTATGAGAAGAAATAGATCTCAACTGGGTGCGGTAGTAAGCACATTGTACTTCTAATAAAAAAATTATGTTTAATTCTTTTAAAAAATTTGTGTTGAAGAACAATATTGAACATAAACAACTAAACATACATGAAGGATGAAAAAATATAGAATTAGAAAAATGCAAAAATGAAAAATCTATAAGGACTTGAATTCACAAAGAAAAAATCTAGAAGATCCAAACCGAGAAAAAATTGAAACTTGGAACATTTAAAAAGTTTAATTGCCGAACAATTATATAAATGACTTTTATAAAATGTTTGGATTATTATCCCATACACATGTGGTAGAAACTTTTTGTTTCAACAAAAGCCTCAATTTTAAGGTTTAGGGTTTTAATTTAGGGTTTAGAATCTAGGGGTTTTAGTGTTGGGGTTTAGAATTTAGGGTTTATGGTTAGAATTTAAGGTTTAGGGTTAGGGTTTAGGTTTTTGGGTAATATAGTTAGGGATTTAGATTTTAAACTCTAAATCCTAAAATTTATTCCTAAACCCGAATTTCATCAACATCCAATAAATTCAAAACTACTACACTTAAACTCCTAAACCTCACCCTAAAACTAAGACGCTTGTGTGAATAACTTTTTCACAAACGTTTGTGCATGTAATAATTACCTAAAATATTTATTAGAGTTTATGATTTGAATTTCGTATCGTTTAGATTTGAAAAGATCATGATGTGTTCTACTTGGTGAAAAAAGTAACACGATGACATAATTTCAGTAGATTTCCTTGTGACACAAATTTTCTTTATAATCAAATTATATACTATAAATATTAAATAGTTAATGAAGATTAGGATTTTTTTTAGTAAGCAAAACAAGTCACAAACAGCTTAGCCACACAAACTACTCTCTTGTAATTTTTTAATATTGTAGTTAATTTTTTCTCCTATGTCTGTGATTTTTCCTGGCAAAGTTTTTTCTACTTAAAATCTTAATGTCTCTTTTATTATACAATTATTATTATTAGATTATTATCTCATACACAAGTTATGGAAACTTTTTATTTTTATAATCGCCTTAATTTTAGGGTTTTGGGTTTTAGTTAGGTTTTGTGGTTAAAATTTAAGGTTTAATGTTGTAATTTAGAGTTTAAGGTTAGGGTTTAGGGTAACATGGTTAGGGACTTAGTTTTAACATATAAACCCTAAATAAAATCTCTAAACTCTAAAATTAAGGCGCTTGCGTAAACAAAGTTTTCACAAGCGCTTGCGTATGGAATAATTATCCTTATTGAATAATTACCCATTATTATTTGTGATTATCATATAGCAATATTATTGAGATGATAGCAACCTCAACCTTCATAAGGACCATAACACAAATTTAAATATTTGAAAATGTGATTAATTTAAAGTTCAAATTCAACATGACTTAAGGACAACCCAAATTAACTCTAAGAATTGATTAATTAGATTAGAAGGACAATGGAATTGGACCCACCTAGCATACCTTACGTCTGAAGTTGTCCTGCCCAAATGCTGATGCCAATCTCTAAACTTTGATTGAAAACACCAAATCAAAAGAGTAGTGATTACATAAATTTGGTCTTACATTATCTCAAGCTAATTGCCCTTATCACTTGCCCTAAATGGACATCTTAATTATTGACCTTAGCTTACACTACATTTTGTACAATTGGCCTTTCATCTATTCATTATATCTCATTGCAAATTTCCTTTTCTCTCTTAATCCTTCATGTTTCATTTATTTATTTAGGGGTGGTGTTTGTTGGTTTTCTTTTATTTTAATGTACTATAAAGCTTAAGATTTTCAGTTTAAGGTATAGGGTTTCACGTTAGTTGTCTTTCGATTGTCTTTTTAGTTTCTAATTGATTTGAATTTTTGAGAATATATTCGAATTTCAACTTCACTCAATGTCTTTCAAACCATTTTATGTAATTATAGTGTCCAATTCACTTCACCTCCAACAACTCTTACGAACCGATTAAACTCGAACTCAAAAATAATTAATCCAAATAAATGCTTTAAACCTATTTTTTAAGAACTAATTTAGAAATATAATGTAAAGATTGAAAAATAAACACTACTAAATTAAATGATGTTTGATGTGTTCAACTTTTAATGATTAATTTAGTAAGTATTGAACTTAAATTATAAAAATCTTGGCTTTTATCAAAGTTAAGTGTTGAATATGAATATATTGTTTGATAAACGTAAAACATTTTAAAATTAAAATATCTGAACTCAATGGTGGCTCGAACGAAAAAGAGGATAATGTTCATCCTAGGAGACCCGAGTTCAAATACATGTGTGTGCCTTATCAAAGGGTCATGTCAGTATATTAAAAAAACTAAACATCAAAATATAATAAAAATATAAACATAATTTTAACAATATCCAAAATAATAATAAAAGTAATTAATTTAAATTACTATGATTTGATTTTTTATTTAAACGATAAAATAACGGTAAGATAAAACAATAAATTGATTTAACTAAATATATATTCTCTAGAAAGTAAAGTCCTTCCAACAAGTGTGTTTTTATGATTCAAACTTGTATTCTAGTCACACAATTAAAATTAAACAATTTAAAAAACGATAATCAAACACAATTTAATTCAAAATTTCAACCATAGATAGGAGTATGGATAGGAAATTTGTTAATTGGGTTAAAAATCCAAAACCACTCCCTTTATACCTTAATCGCCAGATTAAAAAGTTTTGGTAAAATTTTAGTATTAGTAATGTACGATGCATAATATGTGAATTTAGTCCTTATACTCTAATTTGATCAAATTTAATCCTATACATGGTATAAATACTAGTAGAACTGGATTTAATAGATTTAACGGCTATATCGTAGCATGTACCCCTTAAAGTTCCTAACTTGTTAAACGTATGGAATATGCTACGATATTGTTTTATTAAAATTTATATACTATGGTATGATAATGGTAAATTATGGCATTGTTTTTTAAGTGATTCGGGTTCGAGTAACATAATATATATTTGTGTATGAGTTTATCCAAATTTAATATCGGACTAAGATATACTTTGAAATTAAATTAAAATGTCCATACTACTAAGTCAACTAGGTTTTGAGACAATTGAAAAGTTTGAGATTTTAAGTCTTTGAATATCGAGAATCGACTTTCATCTTGCATAAATCATAATTAGATGAAATACATAAGAGTTGAATAGTCATTCCACAGGATAAAAGACTACAAAATCGAATAAACACTATCTCAATAACTACGATAAACACGATGTGATCGAAAATACGTTCACAAAGTGCAAATTCATAGCCTTAAAGACAAGTCAAGGTGGCTAAATTCATCTTGAACATCTTCAATCCGGTATCCCATGGACCAAGAACCGATCCCTTCTCTAGAACCATAATTCACATCTTTCCTCCCGTAGCTCATTTCTCCGACAAACCTCCCAGCTCGATCCATTTCGTTCAAAAGGTGTGACCTGTGGCTGCACACGTTGAGCATGGCTCGAACCGCCGAGACCGGACGATCCCGAGTAGCTCGAACTCGATCCCCCATGAGGTCGAACCGACGAGCTTAGCTCTCGGCTTTTCTTAGCAAGAGTTCGTTCAAGCTTGTGAGCATTTTGATGCCCACCGAGCGCTTGTGAACTAAAGAACTTCCTCTGGCAATAGTTGCAAGAGAAGACCTTCGGTTCGCTCGGACAATTCGACGACGACGATGACGACGGCTCGAGAACGAGGTCTAGGTTAATCTGATTGTTGGGGAGGCTTAAACCAAGTGAAGTATTGGGCTGATATTCCATATTACAAGCTATCTGGAGGTGATTTTAATGACGAAGAATGAAAAATGATGAAAGAAGTTAATGTGGTTTGAGAGAGATGGTTGGTTGAAGTGTTGTTATAAGAGGAATGAAAAGGTTTCACTGTTGGTGCAACTAGAAATAGTGAGTTGAGTGAAAAAGAGAGATGGACCCAGTGAGTCACTGAGTGAGAAAGAGAGAGAGTGAGTGAGTTGAATTTATGTGCAGATATCTATGGAGAAATCAAAGTGTTGTCGCCTCCATTAACGGCAGCATTCTAATCCTTTGTCGGCCTGGGAAATCATTTTCATGCTTTTTTATTTCCTTTTCCTCCCTCAAAATACATGTATTTATGTGGGGTTAGATTACATATGTATTTAGATACGATGAATCAGGACGAACGAATGATTTTTTAGGGGTGATAATATTTAATAAGTTATAATAAAATTAAATTATCAATAAAAATATAAAATTATACTTAAATTATGTGAAAATTAAAACTTCTAAGGGTTCACTTCAAACGCACCGGGAGTTTATAGTTTAGCCTTTACGGACATGGATGGAGTAAAAAAAGAAATTGGGGGAGCCAAAGTTGAATTAACAAAATTAAGAGGTTAAAATATAATATTAATATTGTACTAATTTAAAATTTTACAAGTTCTAAAGATACCTAACAATAATTTTTCCATTTAGGGGTATAGGCCCCTACCAACACCCTGATATCATCCGTACTTATGGATTTTGGCCTAAGAATATATAAATTTGAAAAGATTTGCAGGGAAAGAGTTAGGATGGAACTTTGAGGAATATAAATAGTAATAATAAGATGGATTAAAGTTTAATTGTTGAATATAATAAAAAATAATATATTTAAATTTTACTCCTTATAATAAAAACTATTAACTATTAACGTATTAAACACTTAATTTATGAACTCAACTTGTATCGATTAGCGTTAAACAATAAGTTTTCTTAATACGTGTAGATTTTATTTTGATTTAGATTCGAATATATTTCAATAATTATTTAGTTAAAACAGTCGTAATCAAAATCATTAAACTATAAACGCAAGATAAGCTAGGGGTTAAGACTAAACATTCAGACATGAGAACACATACATCCGTTCGACATATCCTAAGCTGCACTGAAACAACCGTACAAGATTAGACATTATCATATTTGTCCCACTACACTTGCTAATTGCTGCAATGTCTTTTTATTCGTTTAATAATTTTATATTAAAAATTCCATTCAATCTTACCTTGTTTTGTTTAGTACCTTAAAACTGACACAACTCCAGCACATGGAGTGTGGGATTTAAAACGTTAAATAACATGTAAAAAGTTGTGATCCGGATTTTGTTTTCATCGAACTTTATTATGATTTAGGATTTATATAAGCCGTCGCAAAATCATTTAAGCATATAAATTGATTTTCTTATGATCTTTCGGCAATACAATGACTCTCGCGATAATTATACTTGTTGTAATTTCAGAGTAGGGTAATTGGTCACGAAACTATTTTCGTTTTCCTTTTTTATCATCAAATTATTATTTTGTGTAAAATTGTCACCAACGTTATTTTTTTTTGTTTGGTCACTAATGTTACTTCTTTTTCCTATTTCAGTCACCAATCTATTGTTTCTTTCCTATTTTGATCACTAAACTATTTTTTTTTTTTTTTTTTTTGTGAGTTTTTTTAACGGCGGGTGACCAAAATAAGAAAAAAAATGTAACATTAGTGACTATTTTGCCAAAAATAATAGTTTGGTGACAAAAACATAAAAATGGGAGTAGTTTAGTGACCAATGATGATGTTTACTCTTCATAATAATACAAATCAAATAAGCTCATACAAATTTAATTAACTTATTAGCATTTATGAGTTAATTGCACCACATATCCTCAAAGGTCTCTAAACTTTTGAATGTTTTAATTTCATCATCGAACTATGGTTCCAATTTTAAATTGGTCCCCAAACTTTCAAGCATTTCAATTTCACCCTCAAGTTGTCGTTTAAGCAACACTATATTATTACATAATGCACATCGGTGTTTACATGGCAGCCAATAGTTTTTACAAATGCTTTATTAACACGAGACATGACTAGTATATATTGATAATTTGAAGATTAGATTAGAATGTTCAAAAGTTTAGTGACCAAATTAGAATAAGGGTCATAGTTTGGGAATTAAATTAAAATGTTTAAAAGTTTTGGAGACCAAATTAGTATGAAAGTAATAGTTTAGAGATTAAATTAGAATGTTAAAAATTTTTAGTATCAATCAAAAATAAAATTAATAGTTTGAAGGCGTTATCACTCGTCATTTATTTATTAGAGTTTAGAGTTTGATTGTTGTGGGAGCATTGTCTTATTTTAATTAAATAATGATAAAATTCATTGATTGTATATGAGTTTATACATTATATGTTCGTAGACGAAGATAGAAGGGTTACTAGGAGCTGCTCATCCTAATATGGTAAAAATATTAGTTTAGTCCTTTAAATTCTAAAATTTGAAGTTTAGGAAATGATAAATTGCATTACAGGCCCCATAAATGATAAAATTTCAATTCAATCCTTTTAAAAATTATAGAATTATAAGCTAGATCAATGGCAAGATACAATTATAAGTTTAGGTATCATATTAGACGATTTTGACAATGTATAAGAACTATATTGGATATTTTATTAAATTACGAACAGATTTCACATTGAACATTTTAAAGGTACAGATACATGCATCAAAATACAATATATAAACCAACGATCTGACAGTCAAGTGGGATGAGACACTAGATTCTTTAAGCAATGTTAGATGTTCGAATTTTGACACTGTTAATAAAGTAAATTGGGTTAGGGGTGGCCTAGAATAAGTCTCTTCAGTACCTAATCTAAATTAGTTGGTCAATGAATTAAATATCAATGGTTACAAAAAAATATATAATATATAAATTTATAAGTAATTCATTTAAAGGGGTGAGTATTGAAGTTGATGTTTTGCAAATTTCATGCAAGCTACTGTAGGAGGGTTAAGATTAGGGCATCATTTAAACCGACTTTAGATAGTCTATCTAACTCCAACAGCTCTTGCCACCAGCACCATGGACGGTTCATGGGTTAAGTTGATTTTTTCGTGTAAAAGGGACTATGATCGACCTTCTTTCCATAGGTCTAGGGCACAGTTAAAAGACAGTAAGTTTCGAAACTTATTTAAAAACTTAAAATGTTAGACTTTTTAGGTTTCGTTTTTTTGACAAGTTTCGATACTAGTTTTTTTATACAAGTTTCGATACTTGTCAAAAAAAATGGAAAAAATAACCTAAAATATTATCAAAAAATTAAACATTTTAAGTTTTTGAACAAATATCAAAACTTACTGCCTTTTAGCCGCACTATAGACCTATTGTACGTTAGAGTAGTCCACCTTCTTTCTTCTCTTGAAAACATGTGTTTGGCCAATGACGGAACTTGGTGAAAATTTTGAGGTGATCAACTTATTTTTTTTTAAAATAAAGTTTTAAATTAAATTTTTTAAAAATTGTGAAGGATTTGATTTATATTTTTTTCAAACATTTTAGAGTCCAAGTAAAATTTCTGAACATTTAAAAGACTTAATGAGAACTTTTATATTCTCAAACATATATAATATAAATATATTTTAATCTCGAGATTAATGTTGTTGTACCTCTATCATATGTTTTGGGAAATGAGAGAGTTACTTTAAATCTTAATTTCAACATATGTAGATGTTCATCATAGGAGACACGGGTTCAAATCGCTTTGTTACAAGATGTATGCGCATTGTTAAAGGGTTAAAAATATGTATAAACAAATATTACCTTGTAATTAATTTTAGACTATTCAAAAAGATCAACATCTATAATTCTATTCGGATTTTAGACCTGGACTTCTTTTATACAAAAGAAAACAAAAACAAAAGAGGAAGATAAATGGAGCAATGGGATGCATTGTGGTGCACCCGAAGTGAATTGGAGTCACTTTCCAACTCTTAAAAAAAGAAGAGAAAGACGAAAACAGTGATCTAAACAGCAAGTTTACGGATATAACATAATGAACGCAGAAAAGATATAAAAAAAAGAATGTTTTGAGGTGAGAAAGAAAAGTAGGATTTTACCAAATGATAAAGTACGTGGCAGACATAAAAGAGTAGTAAACACAAGTTGACCCTAGGAATTGGAGCGTCGTCGGATGTTGGAAAGCTGAGGTGTCGGCATTGAGGTTGTTTCGGGCGGGGGGGGAACACCAACCTCTTTGCCATTCTTTTTCTTACCATTTTCTCCTTGTAGGAAAGCACTCATGTTCTTTAAGTGGGATGATGCGAAGATGCCAAACAAACTCGAATCGTCTGCAGAGACAAAGTCAAGAACTCTGTTTACAGATAGCGAAAAAATTATGAAATTTTGGAGGGGTCGAATTAAAAAATTTATGTTGAACATGTTTTAATTGAATCATTAATTTTTAGGGACTAAAAATGATATTATTTGTTTAATTGAAAGTTAATATATTAGCACAAAACATCATTTTAGTATTGGTTGCTATTAACTCTCAGATTCGATCCTGGACAACTAAAAATTTATGAACATGAATAAAAATCTATGAAACACGAATACGAATATATATATATATATATATATTGTATTATTGTCCCACATCAACATGATGATATCTTATACATCCAACCACAATGAGGCTTCAATTGAAGGTCAAAATAGCATGGGTTCGTCCCTGATCAAATGAGTTTGGGAGTTCGAAATCCCTCAACAAATACTCATCCGTTGGTCGTATGCAATTGTGGTAGTGCCCAAATGATCTAATATTTTCACACCAAACTTTCGAAACCTTAGAACTAGGGGTGTGCAAAAAAAAAAACTGTTACCGTTAACCGGTATAATCGTTCATTTTATAGGTTAATTAATCTAACCGTTAAGGTTAAACAGTTTCGGTTAACCGAATCGCTAAAAAAAGATGATTAATGGTTAATTTATAGGTACTTTTTTAAAACTAAGTATGAAGTTTGTGTTTAAAATATATCTATTTAAGTTTTTTTAATTTTAATACAATATTTATCAGAGAGGTAGATTTATAATTCTAAAAAAATAATGAACATTTGAAAAAGAAAAATGTAATAGGTTACAGGTTAACATGTACTCGAACCGTTTCTTAACGGTTAATCACTATAATGATTAACCATTTTAAAAGTAACGGTTGGTTACGGTTAATAACCACTATAACGTTTAACCAGCCGTTTAAATTAAACGATACGGTTAACCTACCATGAACACTCCTACTTAGAACTACTTTAAGGCAAACAAAGGACAAAGGTAAATCATAAACGGGGATGAAATGTTGTGTCGATTATCTGCTTCTGTAGTGGATTAATTACGAATATAGAGAGAGGATCACCAACACTAGTGTAATTTTATACACTTCCGTAACTAATAACCACGTATCGAGCAGCAGGGACGAAGCTCCTTTAAAGCGCGAAGCGGCCTAAATTTCTGTTGAAAATTTTAAATATTTGTTAAATTTCGGTCTAATTGAATTATGAATCCAGTAAAAAATATAATAATTTATTAAATATTTAATCAAGTTGTAACTTAATTAAAAGGACGGACTCTGCCCTCAGATTTTTTAGTCTAATAATAATTTAGATTTTTATAAATTTAAATATCACACAAATTATGTCTTACCACTAAACTTTAAGTATAATCAATTATATTATTTAAAGTTAATATTTTGATCCTTCTTAATGTTCAATTTTAACTCTGTCTTTTACCACAATTTTTTACACCTTTTTCCTCCAAAGCTTGCGTCTCTAAGCCCAGAATGGGATCCCACATCGAATTGGACTTCACCATTGTTCCCTTGGTTGCTCTTTTTAGCATCGGACCCCCTCTCTCTCTATATATATTTGTCTCTGTGCTTTCTAAATTTTAACATTTAAATCTTGATACAAACATTAGCTGTTATTTGCCCATATCATGTCTCAATATTTATTTATAATAATACAAGCAACGTGAAACCTTTTACTTCCACATGAATAATGATAACAAAATAGAATGATCGAATTACACCAAATTAAAGTAAAAGGAATATATTTTAAATTTTAATATAATAGGGAGACTAAAATCATAATTAAACCTAGAAACGTAAGACAAAAAAAAAGGTAGGAGTGACAAGAAATACAATTGAAGCCACGTGATGATAATAATAATAACAACAACACAAAGAGAATGGTAGCTTAAGTGGTGGTTAAGTGAGGTAAGACTTTTTTGTTTAATCATTGGTTTCCGATTCATTGGTCGACTAATTTAAATCGGGTTTTGCAAAAGTTTATTATGAGAATATCCTTCTTATTAAATTTTCTCCATTGACAACTTCGAGATTCAAATATCTAACATTACTTAAGAGATTTAGTGCTTCATCCCACGAGACCATTTGATTGCTGGTTAAGTAAGCTATGACTTTCATGATGTTAACATCTTTCCTTCCCATTCATTCATTAATCTATTTCTTTAAATCCAACCATCCATTCCTTCACCTATCTCTTCTTCTTATTCCCCACCTAAAATATTAACTTACCATTAACACTAATTTATTAAACACTAACTTATTAAATTAGGTCATATTATTTTGTTTAGATTGTTTACAATCTACCTATATATATATATATTTGAAAAAAAGGCAAATGCTATAATCCAATAAATAGGAGGTGTCTATTGGTTATGTGGAATTTATGGTGGATCCCTTTGAAGTTATTTTGAGTAAGATTTACTTTAAGTTGGAATATGGTTAATGTTGAAGTTTTGTTGATGTACAAACTTGTAATTATTTGGTGACATTCTATGCTTAAATTAATGTTTTATTATTAGATCAAATGAACAAGTGAAAATAATAGACTACCAACTTCTATGATTGCTATTTTCATCTTTGTACATAAGATAATAAGTTATTATATTATTTAGATATTACATAATAATAGAAAGACCGTGTAATTTTCAAAGTAGTAATTATGTTATCTTGTAATTATAAAAAATTAATTCGTTAAACGTGTTTGGTTGGTTGAATATAATCAAATTTAGTGTAGTGTGACATTAATTCTATATACATGTTTGACTATCGGGGTGTAATTACATTGTAATTATCTATGTCATGTATCTAATCTATTAATTGATTAATCCGAAACATATACGATTAGGCTACATAACCATTTATAAAAAAAATATTAATTTATCATTTCATTTATTTTAATTAATTAATATAATGAAGTAATTATTATTATTTCATTAATTATCTTTTTTGATCAAAATATTTCATTAATTATCATTCGCTACCGGGTTAATATTTTACTAACACTTAAATCAATTAATGCAACTGCCGACGCCTCCATTTTCACTTTTCTAGAGTTTTTATCACCTGTTACACTCTTTTTTCTAATTTCATAGACAGACCATTTAAATTGAAACACGTCATCCAAAGGACTGATGATATTGGCGTGGAGAGATTTGATTGGTTCATTAGAAATGAAAAGTTCGGCTATAAAACACACCAGATAGAACCTCCTGCTCTCTGAACAAAACGCCGTATCAAAGAAAATAAAAAACGTTCGTAGATATAATTAATAATTATACTTAATACTTACCACTTTTTTATGATATATTTGGTCAATTTTCAACAAAAGTCCTTGTACTATGTGTTTTTGTATATTAATCATTTTTTAATATTCTAATTTCTGAAACTTGAATTTTGCTGTATCACGCCAATGAGTCCTCCACTGCCCCTCCTCAAAAATGTAGGGTCCTATAAGTCTTCAAAGTTTTTTATGAAAGTCTCGACAATTAACGCCTTTTAACATGATTATTGTCAAGAGTCATTGTCTCTCGATATGATCGTTGTCAAGTTCATTTAACCTAACAACTAAATATATTGTCTGACAATTAAATCTATCCACCATAGCAACCCATCAATAATCAGTAACCCTAGAATTGACACAACCAAAGAACAACTAAATAAAACTTCGATTGCCCGTTGTCACAGACATATATATCCGCATAAGTAAGATTGGAAGAGGGAGACTTGAAATCTCAGACACACTATTCATTATCTTCTTAAATTCTTCCTTTTTTTCTCGAAACCTCTACCTTACAGTGGCACAACAATTTATCCAATCTAAAAAGAGTGAATCGCCTAAAACTGTCACTATTTTACAGTGGCACAACAATTTTAATATTGAGATCAATATAGTTCGCTAAGTTCACCAATTATTTAATAAAATTAACGACAAAAAATTAACTTGACTTAAAACAAAAAAATTATATCTCGGAACTCAGAGAATGATTCTAATGAATAAGAATACGATATTCTTCACAAAAGTCTTAAATTCACACAATTTTATGTATAAAATGTGAATGATTTTTATCTATAATTATAAAATAGAACATATAATATTATATAATCATATTAAAAATTTAAAAGAACATATATTTCGGGAAATACAAGACTACACTAACAAAGAACCCATACCATAGGGATCGTGTTTGGAATTTGACCTAATTGTTTTATATAAACTTTCCATGAATAAAACTGGTGAAAGAGAAAGGGAAAGAAAGAGGGGAAGGGAAGAGTTGGAATAAGAGAAATCCATCTGTACGTCTCTTCTTCTTTCTTCCTTTTCTCTTCTTCTTTGGCTCAACGATGTGTTTGCTTTCACCATCTTTTCCTTAGCAAAGAAGAGAAAGGGTAAGGGAAGACATCAAAGTAAAGAAACGGAAGACCCACCCAGTTCTGTAAATCTCTTGTTTTTTTTATAATTTTATTTTGGGTTTTAAGCTGTTGAAACAGTGAAGAAGAAGATGGTTGGAAACAGTTTTGATCTCTGGAAAAAAGACGCCTTCTTTTCTGCAGCGGAAGAGGTTCAAGAATCTGCTGATATGTATGCTTTTTTCTTATAAAGTTTTCAACTTTCGTGCCTTGTGTTTGTTTGGGGTTGTTTAGTTTCATATAATTGACTGTCTAATTTCATATATATGTTTGTGTATATGATTAAAGGTTCCATCTTTTCTAGGAAGATTATATGCTTGGTATCTGAATACATCAATGGAGATTTTGTAATGCTTAATTTTATTAATCAACTGTATAAATAAGGGTTTTGCATATATAACGAGTTTAAGCTTCAAACATTTTTGAAAATTAAGTTTTTGAAGTGTTTTCATTGCTTCTGTTGTTTTTCAGTATGGAATCAGCATATACGATGTGGATCAAACAGAAGAGAGAAGGGCTAAAAACTGAAGATTCTGTTGAACATGCTAGAGAACTGCAAACTGCTTTAGGTACTGCTAAATGGCAGGTATGTCTTTCGGCACTTAAACTAATCGCATTTTAAGACATCTATGTTACTCGGTCTTTGTTGGATGTGTGAGTGTGTTTGAGACATATATGTTCGATTTTGTCTGGAGAGTCATATTTCCCTATCCATGTGCTTATATGTATTGGACATGAATACTTTAACAAGAATGAAGAATCGTCGCTTTTGCTAGATATCATTGCCTTTTATCCCTTTCTAGGAAGCTTACTCATGTTAATATTTGCACTATATATTTTGGATGTGAATTCAGTTGGAAGAGTTTGAGAGAGCAATACGGTTGAGCCATGGACATCGTAGCGATGATATTACAGCAACTAGGCACGAACAATTTATTTCTGCTATCGAGAGTCAGATTTCCCGTGTAGAAGCAGCTTTAAAAGAAGCATTTTCCGAGGAGGGGAAGCAATCCTTTCAGTGGGTTAATTTGGATAAAGAAGAATGCGATGATTTAGCAATCTTCCTTTCTGGAACTTCTCCGACCTTGCAAGCATATGCGAAGAACACTCTTTCGGAGAATTGCCATAAGAGAAAGGACACAGATTCTAATTTCAATTCTACTTGCAATGGAGGTACTTCCGAAGTGAAAACTTTTAACGATTCTAGTAAAGATGCTGAGTGTGTAATCGATGTAGAAGAAGGTGAAACTTCTGGAAGGGCAGATGACGTAAGTTGCGGACAAGAGAGAACAGCTGGTGTAAGGAAAACATGGAGTTCACCAAATTTTGGTGCTCTGAGGATTGTAATTGCCGATGAATATGATAATAAAAGCCAAATCAAGTCAGGCATTCAGTCCACACCTAAAGATAAAGATTCAAAGCTTTTCTTCCGTGAACAAAGGTGTGGAGATCTTCCTCAGGCCAAGGGTGCTTTTAATTTATTCTATCAGGTAAGAACCAGGGGAGGGGGATCACTTACTTTATTTCTTTTTTATACCGCTTTTATGCTATGGTATATTTCTTGTATAATCAACATCTTGTGCACGAATATTTGCTAAGTACTAAGGGAACCTAATAAACGTAATACGTTGCAGCGCTCTGGCTGGGTCGGTGGGTTATTACGACATCTGCAAAGTCCAGTACACTTGCAGTTTAGTTGCTCACTGCAACTTACACTGGCTTTATTGATAGCTATTTTTCTTATTGGTAAGTTAGTTCTCCATTTCAATTTGAGGGTCTTAATAACGAAATAGTCAGGGATTTTGTATGCTTGAATGTGATTTTATATGTTTATAATTGAATGTTTATTAGTAGAACTCGGATGTTTGTTAGTTATGAGCTAAACTCAGATCACCTTCTTAAGATGAAAAATTGTATCTTTCCATGCTCTTAGCACACCCACCCCACTCTGAAGACTTCTAGTTTAGTGTCGATTCCAGACAAATTTGCATTTTAAGCAACGACCAACTTAGTGTTCGTTCTTTATATGTTTTTGCTTAAAGCCACGTTGAATTTTGTGAATGTAGTTTTGGTCTGTTATAGTGTCCGTACAATAAAGCTGCAAGAATCAGGAATTTCATGAGACGATTGACCCTGTATCTTATGCTTTTATATGCATCTGTTTTAGTTTAAATTATCATTGATACCCTTTTGGACCATGTTCCGATTGAGTCATTGATGTGCCTTTTAATGTTTCACAGACTCTTATTATATATTTCACAGAACTGTAAATTTGTAAATAATTCTATTGACATAACATTTATTCGTGATTTTGAACTACTGAAGGAATCTTTCTTATGTCCTTTTAACAATGCACTGCAGTGCCTTTTGTGCTTTATTCAAGTTGAGAGCTAGTGGCTGCTATCGGTTGTTGATCAAGACAAAGAGGTAAATCTAACTCCTCTGAGTACATTAACCCATTTATATATATATATATACTTGGTGTAGTAACTCGTATTTCATATCTGCGGTCTAGTCGAAATGCATCGATCAAACACACAAAAATTATAACAGCTTTGATCTTTTATTAACACTTGAGTGCATGGTATCGTTTGTTGATGGAAGAAATGCATCAATCAAACGTGCGTACACGCAAAAATTCCGACTTCCCTTTTAGGCATGGATGAACCACATATATAATGGGAGGGGCCTTGACCCCTTTAAATATTTTTGGCTCTGATTACATTTTAAGTCCCTCTTAGTTTTGAAACTAAGCAAACTAAGCCTTGGCCCCCACAACTTTTGGTTCCAATTATTATTTAGGTCCCTCTTAGTTATGAAACTAAGCAAATTAAAGCCTTGGACCCATCCCTTTTTTCCCTGTTTAAATACTTCCTAGGTCCATGTTAATTGGATAGTAACCACAACACAATATTTGGCTGCTATTTTCGGTTTCAGCTTTCTCCATTGCTCTGATATTTATTGCAATTAATCACGATAGCGTTTAGTATATCCACCACATGATAAATGTAACAGGCCCACCATATAAATCCCTGCTTTTAGGCATTCTACTTGAGATTGGGGGAATCTTTTTGTATGACGGGACATAGTTGAAATGGGGATCGGTGACTTTTGAGCGGTGTGCATTCTTGTTTCATATGACATGTCCCAAAAGGTTAAAGCCCTAGTTAGTTCTTAATTGTTTTTTTTTCCTTTCAGGTGTTGGATCTATTTCCCCCAGGCTTCATATTCCCTTCGGTTTCGAGCTTTACTCAAACAAAAAGGTTTTTTACCATTTCATTGATAAACTGTAAATGCATCATCCTTACATGCATATGATATATATATTTGTATATGTTTGAAGGATTATTTGGTAGCATAGACAGCAGTCTCATAGTCATTGCCATGTGAGCAAAAACTTCATAAATATTACATTAAGATGGATTTTCAACTGTGTAGCATTATGAACTTGACCCTACCCCTTTTGCAAAGGATGCTTTGCTCTCACATTTACTACAAATGAATGCTTGAAAGGCTTGTTTCTGTCGTCATAGATCGTTGTTGCTTTGAAGTTGGTGAAATTTGTTGTCATGTTATATGCATCTTCAATTCACCATTTTTCCCCATGTCTATTGGTTTGGTACTTTTTTCCTTTGCTTTGAAGCTTCAACTTCCTTTGCTTTCAATGCCTAAAAAGGCATTTCAATCCATTTCTTCGCACAATGTTCTATCATGGCTTATATAAGCTTGCATTGAATTTTGGGTTTTAGTCATCTTTTTAAGGGTCAATATTCGAATCTCAGTATTTGCAACTCGTACCTTTATTCTCGAATTCGCAGCACAACTGCATTAACCTTTGATATAACCAATTACTTCTTTAATGAAGAAATCTTGAGTTACATTTGAAGAGAATCTTTTGGGGGACAAAGGGTGGAGTAGGGGTTGTTCGGGATCGAATCTGAAATTGTTGTCGATAGAAAACTTGACCAAGTCTTGTATTTTATCCGTGGTTTAATTGATATTGTCTTGGTGTAATTATTAGGCTTAACTACAAAATAAGTGTTCAAACTATGTCTCTTTTTTTGCAATAAGCGCTTAAAGTATTTTGTCTGAAATATGTTTTTAAAGTTTCATCTTTGGCTTGTTTTAAAGTCAAAATGAAACTTTAAGCACCTATTTCAGCCAAAAATAAAACTTTAAGCACCTATTTCAATTAAAAATGAAAATTTAAACACATATTTCTGTCAAAAATGTTTTCGGCATGTATTACACAAAAGAAATATAACTTAGACACTTATTTTGTAGTTGAGCCAAATTATGATAAATTTAATTTTCGTAAACCATTAAAATCGGTACTTTCTACAATTGCCTATTGTATACATAAATAATTACATTTATCTACTATAAAATTAATTTTTTTTCACACAAATACTAATAGTGAAAATAAAGTTTTGTAAAATTAATTGGAATAAATAATATTGTATATAATTTTCATAAAATTACTATTGAAATGATGTTTTGTGTTTTATTTCTTATACTAATTATACAATTTCTAAATCTATATAAATTCAAAAAATATTTTGATATACAAATTGTGTAAAATTTAGTTTATTTAAATATGTTAATTTTGAAAAGAAATCGGCTATCTTTACAATTTTAAATTCTACATTACTATATTAAATTTTAAACCCTAAACTCTAACACCAAATTTCAATCTAAACCTCAAATTTATTTTTTAGTGTTGAGACATACATATGGGTAAAATAAAGGTAAAAAATTTTATTCGTTAATCTTAATGTTTAGAGATTAATTTAGATTTTAGGTTGTACAATTAGAATTTACGGTTCATGGTTTAAAATATTTGAACAATTTCTACCTAGGGAGGAGGAGAGAAATTTGCTCCTAATGGACTTTGAACCCACAACCTAAGAGAAATAAAAACATGTCAACTGAAAACTTTAATCACTTGCTCTATAGATTGTTGGCTCACAATTTAAAATTTTAAGCTAAAGATTTAGTTCAAAATAGATAGATTGTGTAAAATAAATTTTTCTCTGTATGTATTAATATAAATGTTATCAAATATAATTAATTTTTAATGAGAAATTAGTAAATTATTAACTAAGAAATTGAACATATCCAAATAAATATAAAGAGCAAAAAGCCAAAAGTGACGATATTTTCTATTTTTATAGTAAGTGTTTCATTGATATGATCTACAATAACACTATGTTATTGTTAGCGTGGGGAGACGAGAGCCTCGTGATTTTCATTCATATCTGTCCCCATCTCACATCTTCAATGATTTAATTACACTAATATAAAATTAATAACAGAAAATAACTTTTTTATTTAAATAACATCACGGAATAGATTAAAAAAATCTTATTCAATTATTATATAAGATAATTATTGAAATAATTATTGATATTTAATTTATTAGTCGTATAATTTGAATCGAGTACTGTAAAGATGTATTATGAGAGCGACTTTTTAAATTCAGCTTGCTCAGTTCACAACACTAAAATTTAACTATGTTTAAAGAACTTAACGCACCATCTCATTAAACTAACTGTTCGCCGTATGTATAATAATTATTCGATGCCATTAATATTAGAAATAGGCTTTCATTCTAGTAATCTTGATTTTAAAAACAATCTTACATTTAATGAACTAAATATTTCATTAATTTTAAGTTGTTTACGTGTTAAATTTTCAAACCATCAAATGAAATTATTTCTTTAAATACTTAAGAACGTTAGTGTATATATTTATATATAGGAAAATATTTTGATACACAAGCTTGTATAAACTAAACTTTATATAGGCCTTTTAATTTTAGGGTTTAGAGTTTTAGGTTGTAAAATTTAAGGTTTAGGGTTTAGAGTTTAAGGGCTAGGGATTTAGGTTTTAAATTTTATATATATTTTTGGCCAAATTAAACTTTATATCTTAAATATAAAGGGTTGTGTAAATTTTTTTACACATCATACATATTCTTATACCTTTTACAATCGACATACACCTTGTAGACATAACGATTTGAGCCCGTATCTCCTAAGATGAACATCATCCGTTTTTTTACTGTGACAATTGTTATGAATCTTAAAGCAAATACTTATGATATAAAATAATAAGTCGTGGTTATTTATATTATTTATTTTCTTCTTTTTATGGATTTAAGAAATTGTATCCTCTACAAAATGTAGTACATTTCATTTATAGTAAAAATAAAATAAAAACAATTAATATTTATAAAAAATAAGAAATTATTTTATAAATATATCACCCATTACAAATTTATACTAATAATTATGATAATTATAATTATAATTATAATTATTACTATTGTCTTCAGCCTTTCAATTCAAGTTCACTCTCAAAATATTAGAGATAAAAAAGATTAAGATACAAAATACAATAAATTTGTAATTAATCTCTTAATCTCAGTGTTATCAGGCTTGAGGCAAGTAAAACGACGACGTTACAGCAACGCTGGCATAATCCCTGCAACTCAACGCTTTTAACAAGAGCCAAGAAGAAGAACTCTTGTCGGAGCTCCGGTTATTATCCGCCACTTTTTTTCCGTAATCGGGGAACATAACCGACTGATTCCGACGGAACTGTCGGCTCTTGATATCTTTAAGCTCCATCTCCCGCGGAAACTTAACCGATCCGAACATGAAAACGTACCACCTTGGCTTAACTACCTTCTTAATCGAAACCTCGGATTGGTCGGAGCTTTTCGCCGACGTAACCCTCTCCTTCACGTCGAGACGGTGAAGCTTCTGCTTCTGAGAATCCAAAGAACGGCTGATCCTAAGAAGCGGGTCGCTGCTTTTGGTGGAGCTGCTGCTACGTAACTCGGACAGCGACCCGGATCGTTTGCGTAAGACATGGGGTTTTTCACTCGTTTTTTCTCCGAAAGGAACCAGCTTTCCTCCGGAGAATATATCGTCGGCTGGGCACATATAGGATCCGGTGTCGTCATTGCGAAACCCGAAGAACTCAAAGGCGGCTTCAGGCGATGAGATTCGAGTTCGAACAATATGATTCGGATCATTTCGTGGGGTGGTATTGGTGTCTAAATCCAAGGGAAGGTCACAAAGAGAAAGTGCTTCTTCTTCTTCTTCTTCATCTGCTTCAAGTAATTGGTTTCCATGAAGAACTTGGATATTGCTAGAAATGTGTTCTCCCATGGTTTCTTTTCCTTTTTAGTGTTTGAGAACAACTTGGAAGATTTGATAAGATTATGAGAATGTATATATAGACGTGATATGAAAATGATTAGGTTATTAGGATGAAAAGAAGATATGAGAGGAAGGAAAAGTAAAGAGGGAGGAATGTTGTTATTTTGGGATTGGCATTTATTAAAGATGAAAATTAAGGGGTTTCTTGTGTTTATACAATGATATTTGTCCATATACATATATAGCTTCTACATGGCATTTTAAAGTAAAACAAATGAAGAGGGTAAGCATCTAGAAACAAAATAAAAACACATGGAAGAAATTAGATTAGAATAATTAGTTGTGAATCGAGTAAATTGAGTTGAGATGATTGTTCGTAATGAGTCTCTGTAATATTCAACCCAGATTAGTCAATTAATAGGTTTGATTAAATCAAAATATAAATTCATGATTGATTATTAGTTGGTTTAACATGATCATATGTTAGATCTTCTAAATTAAATTATGAGTTTGAATTCTGACATTATAATTAAAGCACATTGAGTTGGCCTTAATGAATCATTATTTTCTTATACACATGTAAAAAAAAGTACAGCATATTTACTCTTTAAAAACTAAAATTTAAATCTCTAAACCCTAAATTCTAATCTTAAACCTATAAACAAAAACCCTAAATCATAAACTAACTCTAAATCTCAAAACAAAAAAAATTGTGTAAAAACTACACAACATATGTATCAAAAATTTATTCTTCCATACTTTAACCTCTACAATACTTAACAACTTTTCCTATTTTTAATCTTTTTATAATGTGACATTATGAAATTGTACTACACTAAAATAAAATCTAAGGATTAAAATAAAAAAATATCTAGTTCAGAAATTAAATGATCTTATATACTTAAAAGATTGAAATTATTATCAACAGAGTTGGTTCAAGTAGTAAGCAGATTTTGAGTTCGAGGCCTTATATATATGAAAAATTTTCGTCGAAAAATTTACTCATCGAAATTAGATGTGCGACATGTATCACGGGGTCATTACTCTCTTTCTAAAAAACATGTCTGATAGGATGTGCAACACCACCGTTTTTATATATCCCAAGACCTCTCTTTTTCTTTCCGATGTGGGATTAATGTCCTCGCCTCTTCTCAGGCGTGAAATTTTCCACCACTCAATTTCGTGACGCCCTCGTCACGAGTCAACCACGCTTGTGATAGCCATTGTCACGAATGTTTACTGTAATACCCCAACATTTGGTTAGTGACTAAATTGCAAAGTTTTAAAAGTTGGTGGTTTTAGTTCAGTGACTAAAACGTAAAAAAATTCAAAGTTTAGGGGTTAAAGTAAAAAGTTGGGAAAAGTTTAGGTACTAACATGGTAATTTCCCAATAAATATTTTTATGGCAAAAATGAATAGCTCATCCCGGTATAAGCATTTTTGTGGGAATCAGATTTTTGGTACGAGATTTGTGTAAAAAGCTATAAAAGAAAAAAGTTCAGGGAATTAATTCATATGAGCATTCGAACTCGGAAAATTATAAAAATTTGATGGGAGTCTTAGACAGACTAAAGGAACATGATACTAACATTTGGAATTTTTCTGAATCGATTTGGATTCGATTCTGTGCAGTATTCTAAAACAGTGCATAATGGCATTTTGTAGATATATGGATTCATTAATGGCATTTTTGACCTTTTGCACTTACTTTTTAATTAAAATTGATTATTTTGGATAAGAATGGACAAGAGTCACTACATGATTGGTCATAACTAAGGGCTAAAGTAGTCAATTTGCTATTAAATAAGATTTTTAAATTAGGAATTAAAGAATATAATGCCATTTGTATCTTAATTAAACAAAGAAAAAAAAAGCTAGAATTTTCTTCATACTCTCTCCTCCATTTCGAAAGCAACAAGAAAGGTAAGAACAAGTTTTCAATTCAATTTTTCATGAGATTTAGTTGGTTTTTAGATTATGACATCAAATAAAGAATTGATCTACATGAAATTCTCTTTCAGTTGATATAAGTTTTGAAGAGTTTCCATGTTTGTGTTGTGAGATTTGAAGTTAGGGTTTGTGAAGAACATGTTGGAAAATTATATTTCATGAGTTATTTTGATTGATTATGATGTTGTGAAGTTGTTTCAAGCATGAAAATGATGAAAATTCCATGATTTTGTCTTTAGGTTGATTTTGGAAAAGTTGAAAAATTAGGGGAAACTCTTGCAAATTTTTTATTTGATGTGGAAATGATGTAGGAAGCTTGAACATAATGTTCTGATGTTGAATTCATGCTTGAATCAAGTTGAAAAATTTTGGTCAAAGTGACCTTTGGAATTCGGCTACTTGGAGAATATTAAAGGAAAATTATGGAAAATTTTCCTAAGGTTGGAAAGTGTGTTAGAACGATTTTGTAAGCTTTTGAAGTTATTTGGATTAATTAGTAAGTATTTGAAATGGTAAGCACCAAGTTGAAAATGATGGTTGAGAGCTTAAAAGGAGTCTTTTAGGACTAAAGTGAATATTTTTGGAAAGTTATAGAATTATTAGGAATATTTTCCTAATAATATATATATATATTAATGTTAGTAAGATACTAACATTACTTTGAAATGGTATTTGTTGTTGAAATATGGTGTAGATCGTATTCGTGATCACAATCAAGGTTCGAACAAGTCGGTAGATAAAGGAAAAGCTCCAGAGTAAAGTAATAGTACAATATAGCTAGTGAGGCAAAGGTGAGTGCATTTTTATTTATTTATTATTATGCTATGAGATAGACTTGTGATAAGTCAATCTCGAAGGTTAAAGGTAAAGGATTTGAATTGTTTGAAATGTTTGAATGATTTATAAATGATTTAGGGTATAAACTGTCAATGCAAATTTCTATATATGAAAGTGATTTATTATAATTTATTGGTATTATTGATAAAAAGGAAGGTTCATATTATTGAAATGTTGAATGCCCATTGTATGTCTATTGAGAGTCTTGGTATATTGGCATGCCAAATAGTTAGAGTATATTGGTTTAATACTACTACTACTAAGCAGGCGATACATTTAATACTGCTACGGCAGGAAAGACGGTGAGTTGTGTTTTACAACTATGATCCAGTGAAGGTTATTAATGCCGTTAAGTTACGGTAGTATTCTAGTGATACACTAGCATTGATCTATTGATCCAAACACAACTGATTAGTTGTTGCAGGCACATGTGCATTACTCGTCATTATACTCGCATACCTTGCATTCTCATACATAGTACATTGGGCTATGCTATATTATCATTGGAATTGAAAGTGGAATGGTTTGGGTAGTGATACACTAGCATTGATCTATTGATCCGAACATAACTGATTAGTTGTTTGCGGGCACATGTGCATTACTCGTCATTAAACTCGCATACCTTGCATTCTCATATATAGTACATTGGGCTATGCTATATTATCATTGGAATTGAAAGTGGAATGGTTTGGTAAATCAGATTCGTGATTTTCAAATCCTTTTTAATATTTTTATTGCACTCTACATATTTTTTTATTATACTTAGAGTGAAATGTTATTTTTCAATTATTATATGTATTGCCTTACTAAGTGTATGCTTAGCCTGTGCTTGTTTCACGCGTTGGTTATAAGGAGCTTAAGAAGTAAGGAGTAGCTGCAAACATCATCACATTTTGAAAGTGGTACATCAGAATCTGTATGACATCTTAAATATTGTCTTTTGATAGTTCTAGTTGACATGTATAATATAAATGCTTAACTGCTATGGTATAACTATGTTTAATAGAATATGAGTTTAAACGTATTTTATTTGCTATCTAGATGATTTTTAAATTAGACAGTTTTTAAGCAGTTTTATTAATTGGATGTTTAAGAAGTAAATTGCCTAGTTGCTACTTAAATCTATATTTAAATTGAACTTAGAAAAATTAGATTTTTAAATTCTATACGATTAACTATTACTTTAGTTTTAAAATGGTTTGATATATATTATTAGGAATTTTTATTTTAACGAAATTTGATATAGAAATTATTATACTTTTATTATGTGACATCTCTGACTTTTATTCAGTAATGAATATGAGAAAGGGGTGTTATATTAACTCTGCCTACTCTACTCCTGGGCGCTCAGCGTAAAATCGAACAGTCAAATGGTCGTTTTGATACCACTTGTCACGGGGCCATTACTCTCTTCTTAAAAAATATGTCTTTTGAAAAGAGGGTAATGGTCCCGTGACAAGTAGGACAAAAAAATCAAGTTATTGAAGTTATAGAGATGAGATGAGTTGAGTAGAATAAAAGTGGGTGGGTGGGTAACATGGTCTATTATTTATGCCCCCACGGGGGCATTGGGCCATGGGGGGACATGGATCTATCTGTGTTATATTATATGGGTGGTGGGTGATTTAACAAGTTTTCACCTTCATCATCACCAACAACATGGTGACATGACGTATAACTGTTGCTTGCCTATTAAGGACTTGGCTTCTTCCATGTGAATTGGCAATGGTGGTTTGACATTTGACATTTTCCCCCACACTGCTAATATTTTTGCACTTTTTTCTATTCTTATTTGCTTCCGTAACTGGATTTTGATGTTTTTTTCTAGAGGAATGCTCTTAGATATTCATTAAAATATAATGTCGTTATTATATTTGTTGATGGCCGAATAACTTATTCCGTCTAGAATTTAGACTCAAATTTTTTTTTGCCTGTAAGTCGGTCAAGTTCAAATTATTTAAATTATTTTTTAATTTAAAGAAATAAATAATATATTATGAGTGATTTTTTATATATATAATGCTTAAAGAAATTATACAAATTTGTATATTTACTCTTTAAAAAATAAAATTTTAACTCCTAATCATAAAATTTTAAAACCTAAGCTTTAAAATCTAACCATAAATCCTAAATTTTAAATCACACAAACTAAATCTCTAACCCCTTAAAATTATTGTATATCGAAAAACTACACAATATGTATACTCAGGGACGAAGCTATTAAGGAGCGGGGAGGGGCAATTGCCCCCACTTCCGAAAAATTTTATTTTTTCACTTTAGTCTTCCTATATAAATTGTTTTAAAAACTGGTTTATTTTTTAATTTGCCCCCATCACTTTCAAACATTTATATTTTGCCCCCTAACTCTAAATCCTGACTCCGTCCTTGTATATATTAAATAATTTTTTAATATTAATATAAAATTTTATATTTAATATATTTTAAATGATGAAGATGAGTAATTTGGGTCGGTTGGCTGGACCGAATTCGAGCTCGGGTCTTAATAATTTTTTAAAAAATAAACTTCGGCATTTCTTCTTCATTTTTAAACCAATTATTGGTTGGTTTAGTTCACCCAACCCCCTTAGCATAAACATTCAATGTGAAGTGTAACGGGGGAGTATAAGGAGCATCAAGGTTAAAAAAGATTAAAAAAGGGCATGAGATAATATTTCAATTGCATCGTGAGATAATATTTAGATTGCAATCAGAAATATTATCAAAAAATACAACATTTAGATTGCATAACATTTTAAGTTCTGTGTTTTCTAACATTCGATTACAACCTATGTTAATATCCGTACCAACAAAAAAATGTTATATGTTTTTGTAATATTTTGGTTATATAATTTTTAGCCTTAAATTAAATTGTTGTAACACAGACTGACCGTGTGAATTGCCAACTCTTTCCACCAAGGAAGCAATTACTTGAAATTCCAAACTAAAAAAAAATTATCCAATTCAGAAAGAATGAAAGTTACACTGTAAGGGCAACAACAACATTTGCTCGAAACGCAGTGAAACTAATACTAAACTCTATTGAAACCAGAGTCCATTGATATGCCTAATACCATTAATTATATAATGTAATACACAAATTACATGGATCAAAAATAAATAAATGAAAAAAATCTTTCAAATTGCAATGGAAGAGCTGAAAAGAATCACAGACATCGTCGCTTTCGATTCGATATGATTTGATCCGCAACAAATTTAATTTCCACCCCTTTTTATGAGGGTGATACTTATCTCCGGCCTTTTCCGTCCGAACAATACGGCCTTCGCTTGTGTATATATAATTTTATGAATATAAATAGACCAATCATCACCATACATCACGTAGATACCTGCCGGACGTTTGCAGTTTTTTCACCATGCTCTCGGCCTTTGAGCTGTCTAGACCTCCCTGAAATGAACAAAGTTTGGTGGCACCAAATTACCAAACAGGAAGAAAAAAATCGGGAAAACATGTGCTGATATATTCCTCTTCCGGACTTTCTGGTACCGGAGTGTAAAATTGTAGAAGTTGCAGTAACTTATTTTTAATCGAATTGCCTTCTGATATGGCAGCTGATAATATTATTGATATAAGCAATTATAGTCTCATATTCATGTGTAAATTGTGATAAACATACCTGTTCTTGCAAAATAATGTGTAGAGTTCGATGCACATCTCTAGCCATGCCCTTGGCATCACCACATACATATAGGTAACCTCCCTCAGAAATCATGCTCCAGATATCCGAGGCCTGGAAAGGAGGCGGAAAACGTGCTTAGAGCTTGAAATTATGTGTACTTGGAAAGAAAACTGAAATGCACAATTCGTAAAAAAAAAAAAAGTTCTATCCCGCAATTCATGATGGTAGGTGAAACATGTCCAGTACCTTCTCCATCATCTTGTGTTGCACATATTCCTTGGTAGGTCCCTCGCGTGAAAAGGCAACCACGAGCTCAGAAAGTGCACCACTGTCGACAAAGTTGTTGAGTTCGTCTTCATAAATGTAATCCTAGACAAAAGAAAACATGTATTGAATTAAAATTTGTAGTTTAACAACAAATGTATCCTAAAACAAATGGCACCGGAGATGCAAAACACATCATGGGACTAGAAAGTGCATGCATGAATTACCATTTTCCGATTCCTGCAGCCAAAGAACAATACAGATGGACCTAGATCAACTCCAGCTTCTTTCAGGGCAAGTCTTTCCTGAAAAAGAAAATATAAATAATTAGTTTATAATATTCGCTCAACATGATGAACATTGAAAATGTGATTAATAGAACTTACCTGAAGGAATCCCCTGAAAGGAGCCAATCCAGTACCGGGGCCAATCATAATAATTGGCACTTTAGTGTCAGAAGGAAGTTTGAAGTTCGATTGCCTGACAAAAATAGGAGCCCAGCTGCAGTCATGGCTTTTCTCTGATGGAATGGAATTCTAAGAAGGGGGCAAATGTGGATAAAGACTATATTAATACTATTATTCACTGGAAAAAAAAGAACTCGTTCAATACAACAGGGACGATAAGCATCAAAGCATGGCAAACAGGAATTAGATATGATTTATCTTATCAAAAATGTCATCTAAGTTTCCGTTAACTTCAAAGGCTGCCTTCTCCTTACTACGTAAAAGAGAAAAAGGAAACATGGGGTACCTTCATCCAAGTTGAACAAACTCCTTTGTGAATACGACCTGTTGGTGTCTTCTCGTGAACCAATGCACAAGTTACATGAATTCTAGATGGTGCCGTCCTGTAAAACATAATTATAGATGGTAAATATGTTTACATACATTTAAAAATATTATTGCTAGAATAAAAACATTAAATTGAAGATGGTAGAAGGGTTCTTAAATGAGATATCCATAATGCTACCAACTTGATCATATATTACACATTTTTCCACCTTACTATTTAGAAGGCAAAGCAACTGGCCAAATAGAAAGAAGACGAGAAAAGAGGATCACCTTGGCGAGGACGAGATGGAATAGTATCTAGGCTGCAACCGTGGGGCAACAGCTGCAAAAAAGACGCCAAGTGGTGGCTTGGCTGAAGGAAATTCAGCCATGACCTCAAGGAGGCTTCTCTGGCTTGCAACCATCCATTGTGCATATTCATCCTGTAAAAATGTCAGAAGGTACATCAGCTTACAAATAAGCTGCAAATAGGGAAACAAAACTATAATATAAATTGACTCCTCGAACCTTTCCAGCAGGCGATGCAAGGTGTCTTAATCGATCAGCTTCAGTTGGATCAGAGGCATGAGCAGCCAAAGCAAGTAAGGCAGACTGGAGGTTATATGCATAAAAGAATTAGCTTCTTTATTCAAAGATAAATACAAAAAGAGATCATGATATAATGATAACAACAAAATAATCTAACCTTTTTTGGTGAGCTCAAAAGATCAGCATATCGTGCCAATGCTGTCCTTAGAGTGCAAGGTGGAAAAGGAGGAGGCAAAGAACTTCCGCCAAGTGGAGTGCCATCCTCTTTATCAGTATGAACAGAGAAATAGGTGTCCGGTGATAGCCCCAACAATCTCAATGCTTCCTCTACAACTTCGTCTAGATTCTCACAGTAAACACCAACATGGTCACCTGTTTCATATCTGAAAAGGAAGATAATTGTAAGGAGGCAAAGTTATCTATGATGTTAAAAGGAAAACTTTAAAATACCAGCACTTAGCATCTATTTTTAAAATGAGGATAAGAGAGGAGCAGAGGTGGTCATAATTGCAACAACAAGAAGTTACCAACACAGTTACCAAAATATTTAGGAAAGCAACTTACGAAAGTCCAGTGCCAGCAATGTCAAATTCAAGATGGGTGCAAGAACGATCAGACGCAGGAGTATGAAGCTCCTTCCTCACAGCCGCATTAGACCTTTAAGTTAGAAACAAATAAAGATGTTAGATTTCATCAAAGAAAAAAAAAACTAGAAAATTGCCATGCGATATCTGAAAAAACTATTCTTGTAATTTGTAAACCTGCATGGATGTTGAGCATCATAAATAGCGTGGCCATTTGCATTGCTCCAGTTTTTATCCTCAGCAGGTGCATTTGCAGGATCATAAAATACAACACGGTATTCCAAAACAGCAGCAGTGTATGGAGTAGAAACAGCTGTTGCATCATCTTCATCACGCAAAAGCTGATCTAACTCGGGCCACACTGATTCACGCCTAGAAGAGCAAGATGGTTCCAATAAAGGGTAAAGGTAAAAATAAGGGGAAAAAAAACTTTTTATTCAAACACAGTGGAGGTTCTTAATACCATGCTGTAAAGTCGTCTTCAATGCAATGGTCATCATCTCCGAGACCCACAGGAACTAGGCGCTTTGCTCCTGCAAATATAAAGATTAACGTTAGCCCATAGGTTCCTAAGTAGTGATAACTCAATTACAATATATATGAACCAACTATAAAACAAACTTTTACTACATGGACCCTAGATTTTATCCATCTATATATTTCTGTTTGAACATTCGAATATATAAGAAGAAACATTTGAATACATGTCAAGACTCACTTTATCTCACCGAAATCAAAATGCCATAGGGGAGGTAAAAAGAAAAAAATTAAGAGCATACCCTGCTCAGCAAGGATGTCATCAACCACCTTTGCAACCTTGTTAAAATGTTCATACTGTCTGTTACCAAGGCCGAAAACTCCGTACTTCATGTTCTGAAGCCATTCTCCCCGCTCTTTTCCCTAAATATCCAAACACACATTAATAATTCATTAACAGCTAACTAAAAACAATTCTAGTACAACCACAATTACCATAATTTCGCTAAAGAAAATAACTCGTTATCATCATTGACTAACTACGATTAACATTTACCTCACTGAACCATTTATAGAACCGAGCTGCATTATCAGTCGGCTCACCGTCTCCATATCTACAAGTTCATCGAATTAAGAGAATCAGCAAAACAAGTTCTCAAAATATATACATATAATAACAAATAGACACAGCAATACAAAATATAAAAGTATAGTCATTAAAAAGAAAATGATTCAAATATAAGAAAATGATTCAAAATAACTCACGTGGCTAAGAAGAAAAACGCCAAACTCTCTTTCTTCATCTTCTCCTCGTATTCATCGTCATCGGCCGCATAATCATCCTATTTATATTACCACAAGAAAGCTTCAACAGTTAAAATGGCCAATTGGAGTTCAAAAACTTAAACAACAAGAGAAACAACGAGCTCAAAATTAAACTGACCAAATCTACAACTTTAAACGTCGCCTTATCGTAGCGTGCTTTTGCCTCCTCAGCTAGAGCCTGATTCACAATATAAAAAAAAATCATGATCGAGAAAAATAAACCAGGAATAAAAAAATGATAGAAATTATGTATAAATGGAATGGAACCTTGGCGAAGCCTTCGGCGGTACCGGTTTGGGTACCGAAGAAGATGGTGACTTTCTTCTTTCCATCATCAACTTCCGCATCGAGATCTCTAACGATCAAAGGTCTAGGAGGAATGATTTGCTTAGGTTTCTGAGAACCGGATCTACGCCAAACCAAAACGACGACGCAGCCGACGAGAACGGCGACGGAGGTAGTTAAAATCATAACGAGCTCTCTGTTCTCGAGAAGGATGGTGGCAAACTCGGCGTCGGAAGGGTCCATTTTGGCCTTGATTAACGCTGACATCAGATCGAGCGGCGAAACTTTCATGGAATCTGAAGAGGAAGAGGAAGGTTCCATTATTGTTGCTGTTGTTGAAGAATTTTGAGGAACTGTGAATGAAGAAATGGAGGAGAATTCAGAGAAGAAGAAGATCTTTGAAGCTGTTTAATGCAAAAAAATTATGGCGTTGTTGGGAGTTTGGCGGTAGTTGGGAGCATGTGAGAGAGACTTTGAGGTGGATTAAAAAGGTAGCAATCGAATAACTAAAAGTTTGTCTAATTCTGATGAGGTGTTAAATGAAAATAAAAATTTAAATAATAGTATGCTATCGTAATAATTATCGTAAAAATAGCGGTATATAATAAATATAACATATTTATTATTATCTGCAACTATAATAAAATATTAAAATAAAAAAAATCGCTATTTAAATTCCTGATAAGCATTTGAATTAAACAATATTAAAAATTTAGATTTTTATAGTACAAGTAAGAAAAACTAAGTTAAAATTACTCATATTAATCTTTATAAAATTCAATTTAAATTAATTAATTAACAAATTAAATATATATAATTAAAAAATGACAATCGGCCCCGCAAAGCCAGGAAATACAGCAAATACTTTTGCTCCTTTATTTTCTTTAAAATGTGAGAAAATGCTACCTACCCATATATTTAAGGATAAAGTACATAAATAATCTCTAAAGTATGGAAGTGATCTTTTTAGTTTTTAGAGTTTTAAAAATTATAAAATAATTATTAAATTTATTAAATTGTTATAAAATGATTACAATATATTATAAAAAATTAATAAATTTAAGAATTATTTTGTAACAGTATTATAAATTTAATTATTTTTTGTAATATTTAATATAATTCAATGACTATTTTATTTCAGTTTAACAAATTTAATAATTATTTTAAAATTTTACTGATCGAAAAGATCGTTTTATTTAATTTAGTGATCATTTCTGTTTTTATTATATATTTAATTATGCAAACAAAGCGAAAACAATCTTTTTAGTCATTTTAAAGTTTAAAAAACAATACAAAACGATCATTAAGTTTATTGAACTGTTGTAAAATGATCACTATACGTTATAAACTATTGATGAACTTAAAGATCATTTTATAATAGTTTAATAAATTTAATGATCATTAATTACTCATCCGTAAAGTACGTCATGATCATTAAATTATTTGTTAACAAAATTTTTATTATTTAAATATTATTTATCATATTTAAGATTGAGTTATATTATTATACACAATATATGTAAAAAAAAGTACACCTTTATTTATATTTAAACTATAAAAAATACCAACAACCAACCGGACTAGTGGAATGAGTCACTGAATCCATTGAACAAGGTCAAGGGTTTGAATCTTAACGTTGTGAACAAAATAAATTGGGTTGGGATGGTCGCTCCGGGTTAGATGCCGATGGTTAAATTAAAAAAACCATAAATCATAAAAGAATTTTTAAGATTGGCTTAAGTATACATTTGGTACATAATTAGGCATTTTCTCCCAAGTTGATACCTAAAGAATTTTGCTCTCAAGTTAATACTTGAACTAGACACATTTTTTCTAACTAAAACCAAAACTTATACATTCTATCAAATAAGAAAATATCAAAATTCGAAACCAACTCCTACCAAATGAGACTCTACCTCACCTAACACCAAAGTTAAGTTAAATATGGCCAACTTTAATGAATGAACCAATCAACGCGGCATTCAACGTTTTGCGTATACTGTATCTATGTTTGATGCGTATTCATGATTTCATATTATATGATTTTTTTAATAGTTTTAATGTGATTATGATGTAATATATTATCATATCTTTCTTAAATATTATGATAAAAATATTTTTTCTTAATTATTTGATCAGATATACATTTTACAGGCAGTAGCAGAGTTAGGATTTTCATATAGTGTGATCAGAGTGAAGTATGAGGTATGTTAGATTCTCACACCACTATAATAAGCATTGTTGACCTCATACTCTAACAAATTAAGTAAAGTCAAATATAATATGTAACAGCCCGAATTTTGGATATTCGAGTTGGATCTCGGATTCGGGTTAGCATAATTAAGTCTAAAGATTTAGTTTAAAATGGATGAGAAAATTTAAGGATTCACTTGATGAATTGGGGTCTAGTCCGTAAGAAAAATAAAGTTATGGGCTTGGGGGAAAACAAGGGATAAGAGGTGGGTTATTAAATAATTTACCCAATATTATTTTTGAGAGGGGAAATAAAGAGGATTTGGCTGCCAAGAGGAAAAAAATATCTCAAATATTTTCTTCCATTTTCCCCTTCTCCTCCTTGGATTTTTGTCCCGATTTACGGTCATCAGAGCCGCCGTGTGCTACACCGCTACCACCACTATGTTCCCCTCGCCTTTTGGAGTCGACTGGTGTTAGCGGCGCCGACGAAGCTGCCACGGGAGAGGTGGAGAGAGAGAAGTTTCAGGAGGTTGAAAAGTCTGTAGTTTCGGCGGTTAAAATCTGAATATGAGATCATTAGCGTTAAGATAGTCGAACTAGAGCTCGCCGTCGCCGCCCGATCGCTGAAAGACACCACATGCGCCCTCACGCGCCGCCGTCGAGAGTGGGCGTGTGCAGCAGTAGCGGGTGCACGCAACTATAGTATGTCATGCTGCACTGGATCCTGTTGCCCGGGTGTACCTACTCTTTACCGCACTGGATTATTGCCCGTGGGTGCACACCAGCTTCCATGCACTTGTGCCACACAAGATCACCTGTAGTGTTGACTATAGTTGACCAACCATTGACTTTTTCTGGGGACGTTCTAAGTCCGTTGGCACAGTTCGTTTTGCCAAATTCGAATCCGATAAGTTATTTTTACGTGTTTAACCTTGTGAATTGAATAGAGAATGCATGAAATTAATGTATTTTCGTATTCGTTTTTAGATGAGGATTATTCGGGATCAAATATCGGACCAAGTGAAGTATCGAGAAGCTCAGATAAGGATTTATCGCTAGTGCTTGAGGTTAGTACACCTCGAACTCTGATTGCATCATGAGCATTATAAATATAATTGCCTTGAGTGTTAGTGGTTGCAAAATATGTAGATGAGAAATGAGCATGCGTAGTGACCAGTATTATTGAGACTTGATATCTATGAGATGCATGATGATGTTATGAATATGGTGAGACTCATAGAGACTTTAAAGACCATGTAGGGTTGTTTGAGATGCTCATACAATTATTTGATTGATTGATAAAATTGTGATGCCTTATATGTTTGTGCGAATGGATTGACATGAATTGATGAGAATTATGCTTAAGAGATAATACTGATAAATATTCAATTTAAATGCTTATGAAGACGATAATTAATATTAATTGATTGAATGCGATAGTAAACAAACTCTAATGACTTTCATAAGCTTTAGAGATCAGATAAAGTGTTGTAAAATCATAATTCAAGGAAATGGTCTGAAATCGTGATTAGGGTATCGGTACGAGCTTCAGCCGTATCGGTACGGGTCGACCTGTACCGGTACTTGTGAAAATATAGGATTTCCAGTAAACAATATCAGTATCGGTACGCGTGTGAGTACCGGTATCCAGAGGTACCATATCGATACTCGTATTCGAGTATCGGTGCCCACTGAACTGAATAACTTACAATGCTAGTTGAAGATAGGAATCGAAGTGGAAGATTAATGGTTGATTAATGTATTAATTAATGTGAAAATATGGATTAATGGAAATAATAAATAAAATTAATTCTATACTCTTCCATAATGTATTAACAACTGGGTAAAGTAAAATTTATGATGTGTTGACGATTAGCAACAATAGAGAGATCATTGGGATCACCTTGCAGTACTTGTTTGATTTCATGATTCGATTAATGGGATTCATATACCCAAGATTTGTACTGCAGTACTTGTTCTCTTATTTATGTGCACTCGATGTCTAGGTGATCCCGAGTGGCACTCGCTACTCGATGGCTAGCTGTTTTCGAGTATGCGATATTTTCCTACCTGATGTCTAGATGATCCCAGATAGATGACCCAGCTCGTACTTGATGGCTAGGTGATTCCGGGTATGTAGTGAGGGTGGGTACTCAATGTCTAGGTGATCCCGAGTACATGTGTGACTAGCCCGATGTCTAGGAGGTCCAGGGTTAAACTGTTTTGATTACCATTGTTTATGGTTAGAAATTTATATGCTTTTACCTAGATGATCTGATGAGATCTTGGGTATAGTTGAGCCTTGTGAGCCATGTATGATTGCTATGTCGTGAGTATGCGTTTAGGCGACTAGTGGTAACGCCACATGTTTATTATCTCTCCTTATTGCTCGTACTAGCTTGCATGCTAATGTTTATGATTAGCATGAAGTATAGTAGAGCGGATGTGTACCACTGAGATTTGTAAGCTCAACAACTCGGAATCGTTGTTTTCGTGCGTAGGTTGATTAGTGGGATCACGGGATCGAGGAGCACTGTCTGTACGGGATCCAGCAAGCAGCGTTTGTTAGAGTACGATACTTGTATTTAGTGGGCTGAGTATTCATAGGACTTTACAACTGTTGAGTCTGTAATATTATTTTGAAATATTATTTTGATGTACCATGTATAAACTTGGAGCTCATATTTTGTAAATTGATTTATGTTGTTTATTTAACTATATGGAGTATTTGAGGTATTAATTTTTTGAACAAAGGCTAAATCAATGATTTGTAAATGAAAACTTTTTAGTTCAGATTTTGGGTAACCTGAATGTAGTACTTTGGATGCAGATCGGGATCGGGGTATTACATAATATTTCATATGAAAAATTTTATATTAGCTCATTGAAAACCTCATACCCTGACAATTTAAGTGGGTCAATTGTGCCCTAATTTCAAAATTAGCTCTGCTCATGTTTATAGACAAAGATGCTTGAACCCAAGTGTCATATGATGAATATCATGCTCTTTTTCATTAGGACTAATAGTTGAATTTATATAGATTTTTCTTTATCTTCCATTAATTGGAATAAAAATAATGAACAAATAGACATGATGCAAATTATAAACCATGGAGGGTTAGTTGGACCACACGTATCTAAATTATGATTCTCATTGTAAAATAATCCTTAAACCTTTTAGGAGTGTTTTAATTTTATCCTTAAATTATGACTTTTTATTTTAAATTGGTCCCTAAATTTTTTATTGTTTCAGTTTCATCTCTAAACTATAACCCTCGTTCTTAATTGATCCCTAAACTTTCACACGTTCCAATTCCATCATCAAATTATCGTTTATGCCACATCATATTATTACAAAATACGCATTGGTGTCTACATGACAATTGACAATTTTTATAACAACTTATTAAAATGTGAAATGATTAGCATATACTGATAATTTTAAGATAAAATTCGAGTCGATTCGAGTTTTTGAGTTTCTATACAAATTTAATTTTATGAATTGTGATGTTTACCCTTATCTGTAATGTGCAGTACAAATTAATTGCAATTTAAACGGCTTTCTATATCCATATACAATACACATATTATATTTTTTATGTGATATATATATCATGCAGAAGTAAAGAACTCAACTCGAGCTTGAAATCTGACGCACTAATTACTAAAATTTTGAATTAATCAAATTTTTATTTTACAACTTAAATTTTATTTAAATTTTTAGAGCAAAAAAATTTAATTTTTTTTAAGTCGAGTCAAATTTTAATCACCACATACAACCTCAAATATTTGTAAAAAAAAAATTAAAACCAAATAATCAAACCAATCCAGCGTATTGGAAAATTTGTAAAATCCTACCGTCTAAAGCCTAATCTATTCCAAAACGCAGCCGTTTGACTTTTCTTCTCCGTCCTCGGTCAATAGTAAGAAAAGAATCATCGCTCTCATGAAATCCACCAATAAAGTGATGCCACGTAAAGAAACCCATACGCGTCCGCCACGTGTAAACGCATATTCGAGGTTTCTCTCGTAATATCATAAGTCAAAACCCTAGTAGTTATTAATAATAATATTAAGCTTACAAAATCAGGTCAAAAATCTCTCTTTCTTCTTTAATTGCTTCACGTCTCGTTTATTCTTTATTATTTTTAATTATTGAATTAAATATCGATTATAAGCAGAAATCTGGTAAATATTTTGATTTTTGAGAGAAAAAAATTTAACGCGTTTGATTTTGAATTTACATCAGATTTATATTTATTTATTTATTTTTATTTTGATATTGGAAAGAGAAGGGATTGAACATCGGTGATGTTGTGCGCTTTGAGGAGAAAAGTTACGATTGGAGGCTCACCGGCTTCGGTCAGAACTTTTAAATCTAATTTGTTTTTGAATTTGTACTTTATTTAACTACAGAACTTGGATTTTATTGGATTTTTCTTCATTTTTTTTATTTTCCAGGTATTAGGGAAGTCATTGCAAGCGATTGGGCCTGGTGTTTCAACATCTAGAGTTCCTGCCAATGCTGGAAAAGAGGTGAAATGATTATGTTGAAAATGAATTGGATTTGGTGTTTCATGCTTGTAGCTCATTTTGAATTTCGATCGATCTGGATTCGATTTTGTATGTAACTGATGTAGAAGATGCTTGATTTGTTTATGCTTTTACTGAACGTTGATATAAAGTAAAAAGATGGTAAAGAAGAGCATGATCAACTTTGCTTTTTTATTTTAATTTTTCATGTATGAAGAACAAGTGGCGAAATTGAAATTGCGATTCAAACTTAGTTTTGAAGTTAAAAATCATGCATTTTGTCTTTAATTTGTTAATTGTTGTTATGTTGTGTAATTTCCACTTCTGGAAGCAAAGGCTAAGCAGTAAAAGCCATGGTCCCGGTTTTTTTATTTTCTCAAAAATATGTGCTGTACACCTATGGTTGACACATATTCAATCGGGGTCATATGGGTATATTGTCCTTCAAGTATATGAAAAAGCTTTTAAAAAATGAGCATACCTTATCGTACACATATTTGTATCCGACATTCATCCCCATATCCGAAAATGTAGAGTTGAAGCAATAATGAAATCAAAGCTTTTGTGTTTTTGATCATTTTGGATTTTTATCATCTGTTAGAAAATATTCTCATGAGATTTGAATTCCATGTGTTTGAACAGATTCTATTACTTCAGCCTAGAGGAATTGACCATGTCCGTAACTTCTCTCATCTCATTCTCCCGGGTAAATCTTTTGGGCTGTTTTTTTTTTCATGTTGGCAAAAATTTTGGTGGTATCCTCTGTTATTGAATGAAAATCATTTCATGGTTATTACAGGTAGTTCTGTTGGTTTAACAAAGACCAGGTTAGTTTGTTCTAAACTTTCTAATGCACATAATTGGTAGGAGTTGTACTGTTATTCATTTATCTTTACTTGAGACTGTGAATTTATTTGATGACAAATGGATTAATCTGATGATTAATGTCTAATCACTTTATCTATCTTTTATAGAAGGCCCATTTCAATGCAAAGTAGTCCATCTCGTTCTTGTCTAATTAATGTCTAATTCTTTAAATCATTTTGCTGCTCCTCAGTACTTCTTTCCGCTAACAGCTTTTCTTATGTGCAGGGATGTCATTTCTAGCATTCCGTCAGAGACTATCACGCAAAAGTCATGCAGGGCTTTCTCTTCTGGAGATGGTAAGATATTGATTAATGTCCTTAATGATATATCTTTTTCCAAATCTGCATTTTTCTCTTATTGTTTTATTTTAAAACGTTATTAATACATGAGTGGTTAAGAATTTATTTCCTGTGCATTAGAAGTGTTCATTTGATGACTGCATAACCCAGAATATACCATTAACAGCTAAATTGATATTATCAATCATGTTTTGCAGTTAGGAGTTGGGCCGCCCAAGAGGGCTAGTCAAGAGTTACTAGATCAGGCAACATGTGAAAATAAGAAAATAGTTTTATTTTAAAAATTCTTATAAAATTTCTCTGGAAAAATGTTAAGGAAAATTTTTGGCTGCAATTTAGTTATGCACTGATTTGGAATAGAATTTCTGTTCTGCTGGATTTGTACCTTTGCCTTTTTTTTTTTTTTTTGGGGGCATTTTTAGTGCTTTTTAAATCACATATGATGATGACCAGGTGTATGTTTGAAAATAACCATGCATTCCTTTTTATTTCATTTTCATGTTAAATTTTAAAAATTTCGACTTCCCATTTTACTTGTGAAGGGGATCTGGTTGATGCTGTTGTCCCTTTTATGGGAGAATCAATTAGTGATGGCACTTTGGCAACATTCTTGAAAAGTATGTTTTCTACACTGTAAATTGATCACTCTGCCATAGTTGTTTTCATTGTTGTAAGTGCTTGATTGTGGATACATGTGAATTGAATTTTTGAGAGCAGAACCTGGTGACTCAGTAGCAGCTGATGAACCAATTGCTCAAATAGAAACAGATAAGGTACTATTCTTATAGCCTTTTCTTTGAAAAGGTGTGGGTTTATACCCCTAATACTGCAGTGTTTGTTTTCATCAGGTAACAATTGATGTTGTCAGCCCCCAAGCTGGTGTGCTACAAGAGGTAATTTATCGACAAATTTGGATCTATGGGTCACATGTATGAATGCACATGTCTAGCTTGTTGGTCATTCCTACTTCCTAGGTTCCTTTTCTTTAAGTCATTCCTAGATTCCTACCTTCTCATTTCTGGGAGCTAGTGGAGTGATCTTTGTCCTGAACTATAATCTTTTTCCAGTACGTAGCAAAGGAAGGAGATACTGTGGAACCAGGTACCAAGATTGCTATCATTTCAAAGTCTGCTGAAGGTGTAGCACCTGCTGCTCCTGCCGAAAAGAAATCAGAAAAACCTGCTACTAAGCCATCTCCTCCATCTGAAACTGTAAAGGAGGAGAAGCCAAAAGCTAAGGCTGAAGCTTCCCCTGCTGTGGATAAGCCTAAACCCCCTTCTACACCACCTCCAAAACGAACTGCTACCGAACCTGTACTTCCACCAAAGGAAAGGGAAAGAAGAGTAAGTCTTTCATTTTCTATTTAAATCCAAATTATACCTTTGTTGAAATGTTAGCATCATAGAAAAGAATCCTGAATGTATGACGTCATGTTACAGGTTCCTATGACAAGGCTTAGGAAACGGGTTGCTACACGATTGAAGGATTCCCAGAATACTTTTGCCATGTTAACAACGTTCAATGAAGTCGACATGTGAGTTCATTTCCCCCCATGTATTTTAGTTCTCTGTATCAGGTGTTAGGCCTGCTGACTGCCTGTGCTACTCGACTTTCTGGACCATTTCTATGTCTTTACTTGGCCATTTGATTCCCTTTTTCTATACAAATTTTCTGTGAGTTTCGTGAGAGCATTTTTATAAAGGCTATGATCTATTTGTGATAAATCTGGCTTCATGGATTTCTTTTCTTTTCTTATTGACTTGCTTCATATTGCAGGACCAACTTGACGAAGCTCCGATCTGATTACAAGGATGCTTTTGTTGAGAAACACGGTGTCAAGTTGGGATTTATGTCTGGATTTGTTAAAGTATGCAATGATATGTTCTTTAGATGCTCACATACACATTCATGGCCTGCCTCCACAATAACTTTGCTTTCTCTTTTTTCCCTTACCATTTTCTCTATTTTATTGTTTCAGGCTGCCGTTAGTGCACTTCAACATCAGCCTATTGTAAATGCTGTAATCGACGGAGATGATATTATTTATAGAGATTATATAGATATCAGCATTGCTGTTGGTACTCCAAAGGTAATCTTTTTTCTCGGTTGTCTTTTTCTTTATTTGTCGAGACTTCAAATAAGTTGCTGAAACATGGATCATTAGTGTTTCTCTCAACATCTTCTCTCGGCTAATTTCTAAAGAAATTTATAAAGCTGTGGGTTCATGCGTGTAAAAATGTATTGAAACTAACAATCTTCTGTGAAGTGAAAGCATCTGTGAAAATTGAAACGAGTAATCCAATAGGTTCAAACCTGTCCTTTGGCAAGAAAGGACACTATAGACTTGTGCAAGGTTTTTCTTTACTTTATTCTTCTTGAAGTACTCATCTCCAACACTTGTACCAGACTTATACCATGACGTTGTTATGGGGATATGGACCTTTTACGACCCTCCAAATATGTGGAAAAACTTAAAATTGTATATAAATGTGTGGTCGTATCCTATACATATTCATAGCGAAGCAGCAAACATTTTTTTAATATTTCCTTCCTTTATTACTTAAGGTGCTTTATTTTATTTCATGACAAATGAGAAAATGAGATGTCTTGAAGATTATACAAGTCTTTTCTCATGTTGTTTTGCCTTTTGTTCCTTTTATCTTCTGATAGGGGCTTGTCGTTCCGGTAGTCCGTGACGCCGACAAGATGAATTTTGCTGAGATAGAGAAAACAATCAACGGCCTTGCGAAGAAAGCAACTGAAGGGACCATCTCAATTGATGAAATGGCTGGTGGTTCGTTTACGATATCCAACGGTGGTGTTTATGGTAGTCTATTGAGTACCCCCATTATCAACCCTCCTCAGGTTCGTTGTTACAAACTAAACCATATGCATTCTTCTTGCTGGTATATGTATGAATGAGGGTTCCATATACACGACTTATCAAAATCGGACAGAGGTGTCCGATCACTTCCGAGTTTCTCATTTTAACTTTATGTTTGTGACCAGAACGAAATTCTTACATACCTTTTTTCTTTTTGCAGTCAGCTATCTTGGGTATGCATTCAATCGTGTCCCGACCAATGGTTGTTGGAGGTAATGTGGTGCCAAGACCAATGATGTACATTGCACTCACTTATGACCATAGGCTGATCGATGGAAGAGAAGCGGTCTTCTTCTTGCGACGAATCAAGGACGTTGTTGAAGACCCTCGTAGGCTGCTGCTCGATGTCTAAAAGGGCCTAAACAGCATCTGCTGTGACAATTCTCAGGCATACAACTATCTATTAATGGACAATGAATAAAAATGCCTGAAGTTTTGTAGGGTTTCGTTTGTTGATTCACACTTTAATGAGTTCTCGTTCTGAAATCGTGGCCGGCCATCGTTGAACTGTATTTGAGTTTTCTGATGTTTTGCAGTACGATGTTCTTTCTATTATACCGAGTTGTTTGCATATGGTGTAGAAAGGGTGGGCATAGTACCACTGCAGGTTGAATGTATTATCCATAAATCAACATTTGTCACACCCAAATGTGAAAAATCAGACATGGACAGATTAAATTTCGTAAGTCAATGTTTTTTTAGCTGATGCGTTTTATAGATCGATCTTTTACGTAAAATTAACCTTTTCCGATCAACACCGGCCAATCCTTTAATTTTTGGGGGTAAATAATGAAACCGACTTGTAAGCAAATCATACAGGTACTAGCACCTAATACATCATCACAGCTAAGCCTATGCAAGTGGTCGTCAATTGGATCAATTTGATAAAAAAAATTTAAAGTTTTTGAGACGTAAAAAAATTGATTTGATGCGACTTAAGTTATATGCTCGATTTAAAATTTTTTAAATAAAATTTAAATTATAAAATACGGCTGAAATAACTTAAATTTTAACAACCATTAAATCAATTTACAAATTCAAGTCAAAATTTTCCTGCCTAATATATCACATATAATATATATATATATATATATATATTGTATAAGATTATAAAAAGCATTTTAAATATTTACAATTAAATCTAAAAATAAACTCGAATAACTCAAAATATTTTGACTTGACTCAACTCACTCGAATACTCACCTACTCTAATTTTAACCCAAATTAGGCATTTAAGATTTGATCTAATAAGAAACATCGTACCTTTCAAACCATGGAAGCATGTTAGCTGAGCTATCATAACAGCCGCAACTCAGTTTGCCTTATGCTTATAAATTAATTATAGGTAAAGGAGGAAGGTATGGATATTCGTCTTTTATAAAACCGTCATTACCAGCAACGATATTTACATGCAAATATTATCATTTGATTCTAAGTCCCTAAGTCCCACACGTTTATTTTTGTAAGTCGCTGTATATTATACAATACTAATTGGGTTTAATGTAGAACAGTTACGTTTTATACGGCCTCTGCAAATCCGACTTGCAAGTTCCCGGAGTCGAATACTGTATGGAACTGCCCCATAAAGACGTCACCAAGGATCCTGAATATCGACCGAATGAAAATATTAGTTTGATTTCACGGATATTTCACCAGACGGAACAATCAAAGTATTATTTATCCATGGATTGTATGTACAAGTGGTCAAGTATATAAAGAATACCAGAGTGGTCCGCGAGGTGGGGGTACATCGAGAGCAGCGAATCCGCTAATGCATTGAGCTACCTCTCCCTCGCCAACTTTCAGGACATACTGAATTCCAGTCACCGGAAAAGAAAGGAAAGGAGGTCAGGAACAGAGAGAATCGGTGAACACCAACATGCCATTGCCAGCCAAATCGGTGTCCAAGTAAAAGGCCGAAATAACCTTATAACAGATCTGGCATAAACATCATACCTGCTCAGGGGTAAGCTCGAATATCTTTCCACCGATTGTGAAGGAGACACTAGGCATAGAAGATAGACCATCGCAATCAACAACTGATTCTCCCATCGGACTAGGCAACCGATCACAGAGCTGCAATTATCAATTTCGGAAAAATGGTAAGCCCCCATTAAACTTGCCAGAATTTACAAATGTTTGAATAAGGGGTTGCTTCTTCACCTGATTGACGTAATCGAGTATACGCTCCTGAGTCTCGTTCTGCTTAAGCTGGTTCTGCGCCCATATAACTGCCATCTCACAGACGGAACACATTGCATCACTGAGAATGCCAGTCTCTTTGCCGGAAGTATCATTCACAACACTTTCAATTCCCATGCTGAACACGATACAATTTACAAAAATTAATTAACAAAACATGTTCTTTTAGAGACATATACTAATATTTCTAAGCCAGCTAACTGATTCGAGTTAAAGCGACATTTTCACCCGGCATATAAAGATTTGTGTCTAACCTTACACCTCTAGTTCCATCAAATGTGCACAAACCTATTTGTGAGCAAATTTCCATCGGTTGGTCCTGTCAATGCAGAATAATAAATACTATCAATTAGGCAGTCGACCAAGAAACTACTAGAATCTTATTCTAACCAGCTCCAGATAACACCGTTGAAACTACCAGAACCTTATTCTAGCCATCCCCGGATACCACTTAGCTGCAACACAATCATCACAAATTTAAACAGAACATATATACCTTTGATAATAGCATGTCGATTATCGTTTCTCCATATTCTGAAACTACAACCTTGCATTCTTGACTTACAACTCCTGATGCACCAATAGCATGATTGACTTGAGCAATAATAGCCTGAAAGCATAGCATAAGAAACCAAATCACCAATGAAACACCTGACTAAATAGCCAATCCATGCATTATGTTTACAGTGCATCTAGAGAATTGTTTGGAGAAAGAAAAGGGTTGTAGCTGCATGCTTAGAAGTGTTAGTTATAACAGCCACGGATTAATGATAAATCCAATGTTTCCGCGAAAAACCATCACCGGAAAGGTCAAAAAGTGGTTACCCCAACCTTGCTACAAAACCACAGCTAAACAAACATATATGTTCACGTAATATACACAAATATGTACAAACCGTAGGGCCAGTCAACAAGGAAGTTCCGGAATCAACAATAGCACTGCAGCCACCGGCACAAAGTCCTGAAACAAGTCAAAGAAAGTAAGTAACCAATATGGTGAAGCCGGTATTCAAACATCTTCGCAAGACAATTTTTACAGTTGCTCACCAGTTGTTTGGTCACCAATCAGGACGTCACCCATATCAAACTGCAAACTCAAAGACACAGTAGCATTACTGAAATGAATATATGACATCAAACATTATACAAAATACAAGTAAACATTAGAATTCTAACCTGCCAGTATCCTTTCCGTGTTACAGGGACATAAGTGTGGTTCCCCTTGTAATGTGTTGGATCCATCCCACCAAAAACCAATTCTCCCCCTAAATCATCCTCAGGATTGCGGTTAAGCCAAAATGAGAAAACTGGTTCCTTAACAAGACCTTGATTGACCATATTGTACCTGTAGTACTTACAGAATCAATACTATGCAATATCATTTGCATCATTAATTCTTACACTATAAACATCTTATGCCAAAAAAATGATTCCAAAAAAGCATAACAGCACATAAAAATATAGAAGGTGCTATTTCATACCACACAGGCACTGCATTTCCAACTGAAATCTCTTTAAATCCAAGTCCAAGTATACCATCAAACTTGGCAACCAAAAATGTTATGCCGGGTTCCCTTGTTGCCTCAATAAATTCCTAAACAGATAGAGAAGAAAAAGTAACATTTCAAAAACATAAACCATCAACAATAGGGTGCCACTGAATTACAGCTCAAACACTCGTAACAATAATTTACTAAACCTACCTGATTTTTAACCACAAGATCACCAACCGTTACATGGTCCTCACTAAAGAATCCAGAAATAGCTCCAGTGCCATATTGGATATCCGCTCGTTTACCTGCAATTACTCATTAAAAAGAAAGTACTTCGGCTTCATTATTCTCACTTTGACTCAAATAAACAAGGATTAAGTGTAATATCCTTATTGTCATCCTTCCAAAGTTTCTCCAGTCAAAAGCACAACAGAACTAATTGTGCATAACACGTGAGAATTTTTATTTGTACTTTTTAAAAAAGCAGCCAAAATATTTTAAATGTAAAAAGAACATATAACATCCAAATGCAACTACTGTATCTGTTCTAAACGGAATTTTTAGGTTGAGCAAAAGAAAACAACCAGTTTATAAGTGGATTTCACAGGAAAGTTTGAATGGAATAAGATACAAAAACAAACCATTAGCCTTGTAGGTACGTGAATGGCCTGATTTATATCTTGGATGTAAATAGCACGCTATCTGCACCCAAACAACAGCAACATGAAACAAATATTCCAAATCACACGTCCACTTCTTAAGCACTCAGATATCAAATTAAGAAATAGAACTCACCGAGAAATAACATTTAGACGAAGGTACCCACAAATTCGAACTACCGGTGTCAAATATCACAGTGAATTTTTGTGGAGGAGTGCCAATACCAATCTCACCAAAGTACTGAGCATCCAGGTAGTTCTTTAGTGACACAATATCAATGTCTTCTGGTTCCCCCAAGTTCCCATGAAGACCATACTTTTTAATAGAAGCTTTCAATGCCTCTCCCTCTTTGGAATCAAGGTGGGCAGCCAACCGATTGTTTCGGTCAATCTTCATCTTTTTGAGTCCAATTCTGATCAATCGGTCATTAGGTGTGGAGAAGACGATAGGAAACAGAAGAAGAAAAAGAAAAAGAGTTACAGTAGTAGTTTTGATTATCGCCTCCATTCTGATAACTTAAACTCTGCAATTGAAAGTCAACAAACAGAGATTTTAGTCAGATATGATAAGAACTCAAAATGGAAAGCTTCAAAACTACAATACCAATGCACAACTAGAAATAATACAACTGGAAAAATTACTTTCACATGAAAACTATAGCACACCAGCCACATTTTGCCTACATAGTGATAAAAGGATCTCTAGTTCACCTATGCCTAAACATCTATTCAGATAGGTTGCTATGTAAAGTTCTCTTCCCGAAATGTAAATAGATATGCTCAATTTTTTGTGACAACATCAAGTCCATCCCAATTCATTACATCTTTGGCTGCTGAGAAAACACTACACCGGACATAGACACACACACAAATAGATAAACAAATATATAAACAACCTACAACATAAAAAGATACAATTATTATGGTTAAAGTAATTTGATTGAAGCTAAGAGAAATCTTATTTAAAGTTAAATAATTGCTCTACACTTCAATTAGTTGAAATTCAGTATAATCAATTTTTGGTCAAAGTAATTTGATAAAAATCTAAGAGAAATCTTACTTGAAGTCAAAACACTAGCTCTACAATTCAGTTAACTGAAACTCGGTAACACCAAATTTTTGACCAGGTTCCAAATACCGAAGAGATCCCACCATTTCATATTTCGTTGCCGGAGGAAAGGGTGGAAATAAATCTATCTTATCAACACTAACTTAATTCAGCTAAACATTGAAATCCAAGAGATTTCCATTAAAGTCGATTAGTTCACTTTCACTTTTCTCAGGTTCTAAACACACCAAGAAAAAACATAAAACAGTATCTCATCAGACAAACAGAAAACACTGGAAAAAATGACTACAAAATTGAGCGGATAACCTGAATTTCAAGAGTTGCATAGTCAACTCAAAATTCAAAACCAATATTAACCAAAGCCAAACAGGTAAATCTTTTAATTTAATTTTTACATGAAACTTCCCTTTCTAAGATCACTTAAAACAGAAAACACTACAATAATGACTAGAGACGTAAATGGATTCAAGAACTGCACAGTCAGCTCAAACGTAAAAACAAAAATTAATCGAAGTCAAATAGAAAATCATTTGATTTGTTTTTTTTCCTGAAATTTCAGTTTCTAAGATCACATACTCCAAAAAATTCACAGAAGAACAAGAGTGATCAAAAGTAGATCTAATACAAAAATAGAAAGAAAAAAAAAAACTTAAAAGAGAAACTACACGAATAATTAAGAACTAAATTTAAAAAAGCCTCTTACAGTTTCGAGTATGATTTGAGCTAAACTTAAAACAGAAAACGCTACCAAAAAAATGACTAAAGAAGTAGACGAATAACCTGCACTTGATGAATTCCACAGTCAACTCAAGAGCCAAAACAAAAACTAATCAAAGTCAGACAGTAAATCTTTTCACATAATATTTCCATGGAATTTCAGCTTCTAAGATCAAATCCTACAAATATAGCAACAATTTTTCAACAAAAAAACAAACATAAAACGAAATTTCACAGAAAGATGATCGAAAGGAGATCTGCCAAAAATATAAGAAAAAAAAAGTAAACAGATATTATATGAATAATTAAGAATTAAAAAGCAAAGAAAATAACGAAAGCTTCTTACAATTTCGTTGACGATTTCAGCTGAAACAACGAAACGGAAAGTAAAGGAAGAGATATTTCTTTATAGCTCCTTTCTGTGGTGGATCCAATGGCTACTCATCAGTTGCCTCATTTTTCTTCTTTTCTCCCAAGTGAGAGCGAAGTGTTGAATTAGCGGCCTTCTTGGAGAATCATAGCCGTACACGTGCACACTTTATTATAATTAATTTATTTTTAATTAGTGGGGCTTCTTGGAGAATCATAATCGTACATCATTGCTTTTTTTATTTTTAAATTTTGGAGTAAGCTGCTTATATGTTTTTTTAGTAAAACTCTAATTGCTCTGATTGGACGATAATGACGGTATCATCTATTGAAAATTTTGGTTTATTTGGACGTGGCAGTTTACTGCCTTTATTTATTCCAAAATGTATAATTGTTTATATGTTTTATATGTTACTTTTAATCTTACTGTAATTGTTGTGTAACTTAATAAAAGAAATTATTTTAATTGAATGCAGCAATTTAATGTTTAAACATTTTTTATAGTTAAGTTTATATATTTTCATATATCATGGTATTAAGAATTTAAATATAATTTAAATTAATATATTTTGTTTTTAAAATATAATGTTTAAAATAAATATTTTACTTTTTTTAAAGTATTTTTGACAGTAATACCAGAAATTAAAGTTTTAAACTCAACTTTTCAAAATCACTTTTTATATCATTTTTAAAATTATTTTTTCACAACACTTTTCAAAAGTAATGACAAATTGCCCCTACATTATACATGTCACTTAATTTTTAGCAAAATTATAAATAAATAATTAAAATTTAAAAAGTTACAAACGAGTCACTCAATTAATCGTTACAAACACCATATTATATAACGAAAGTTATATTATTTCTCTGAAAGATGAAAAAGAGAAATGATGAAAAATTAGTTAAGAATATTGTTACAATGGAGTAACTTGATTGTAACAATCGAAAAATTAAGTGACCTGATTATTACATGTATTTCATTTTTTACGACATATGCCTTATAGACAAAGATGCTTGAATCTAGATTTATTAACATGAGCGTTATTCTCTTTTCCTAGGGATGGTAATGGGATGGATTTTTGGCTGCCCCGATCTATAGATTTCTAAACCCGACTCTGCTCCGGATATAAATATCAATTTATCCGCACCGCCCCGATCTATTAACTTATTAACCGACCCAAAAATTTAAAAATATGAATCTATGTCGACTATAAATATTAGATCTAACCAAATCACCGTCATAGTCACAAAATATAGATTTCAAAGGACTTCAAACCTATATAAAAAATAAAATAAAACCAATTAAATTACCATTATAAAAAATACATATTTAAAAAATAAACTCGAACCATTGACCATCATAATCAAATACGTTAAAATTCAAACAACATCTAACAAAAATTACGATTAGCACAAAATAAAAAAATAGATTTAAACCCCTAAAAGTGTTTATATATAGTGGTACTTTCATAAATATGATAACAATATAAAAATATAATTAAAAATATGAAAAAAAAACTTTGATATACAAGGTCGTATAAACTAAAGTTTACACATGCCTTTTAGTTTTAGGGGTTAGTGCTTAAAGTTTAGGTTGCAAGGTTTAGAATTTAAGATTAATGTTTAGAATTTAGGGTATATAGTTTAAGGTTTATGGTTTAGTTTTTTAGGGTTAGAGTTAGGAATTTAAAAATTGGGTTTTATAATGTAAATATACAAGCTTGTGTAAAATTAGTTTTATACAGCTTGTGCATCAAAATTTTACTCTAAAAATAAATCGAACGGGGTGATGAATTTTTATTTTATACCCAAACTAGCCTCGTCCCAACTCAACGCTTTTCAAAACTTGTCTGATCACGCCTCGACCCCGAAATTTCAAAAAAAAAACTCAATCAAATCAGATCGGGACACATCGAATCAGATCGAGTTTGAATAATTTTGTCATCTCCATCTTTTCCAATAAAACCTCTGGTTGGATTGATACATTATTTGTTTTTCTTAATGAGCAAGAAATGGAGGGCAGTATCGAGTGCAGTAGGGTGTATGAGGATTTGGGATCGTTTATGTTCTGAGGATCATAAGGGCTGGATCTTACATGTGGGCCCACGCATAATAAATGGGCTCAAACATGAATTCTTGCTTGATTTAGGCATAAAGTCATAAAACACAACTGAATAATTATTTTGTGCTATTATTTTTTTAAACAATTTAACCTTAAACGTTTTATTTTAGGTCAAAATAATTCCTTTGCGAATGAAAACTTTAAGTCAACTGACGATAAATAGCTTGAAATGACGTTGCAAACCTATTTGGCAGTGACGCTGACATAACAATATTATATAAACAAATGTGTTGACTTGAAAAAATATTACATCAGTTAAAAATAATTTTATAAAATTATATAAAATATAAAATATTTTATTGCTACTTATCATTATGTTAAGTTATTTTAAACTGTTTACTATTAATTTTTTTACTAATTTTTATCTACGGAGGGATTATTTTGACCAAAAATAAAACGTTGAAAGTTGAATTGCTAAAAAAGAATAGACGGTTAAATGAACACGTTAAATCATTTAAAAATATAATAATTTTGATACACATATTGTGTTGTTTTAAACTACACGATTTTTCTATTTTAGAGGTTTAGTTTAAGGTTTAAGATTAAAAGTCTAGGTTTTATTTTTAAATAATAAATATATAGGCTTGTGTAATTTTTTACACACATGTATAAAAAATCTATTTAAAATATCATATTAGAATTTAATCAATTACAGAGGCAGTTCAAAGGTTTATGGGGCTTTGTGCAGTTTATTAAAATGATTTAATTTATAATCCCAAACATATATAAAAGTTTTTTAAAAATATATATTTATCTTTAGTAAAAAAATATATTATGGGTTCCTCTTTAAAGTCATTTTTTATTTTAATTTATTAAATCGAAATCTTTTATTTTCCTCCAATAAACATTCAATTCAACTCATTTTGGGCTCTTTTCTTGGGAACTCTGTACGGTTGCTCATCTCACATATGTCCCAAACTCAAATGGTCAATTGTGTCATACAAGAGTAACATTTTTTATAAATATTATTCTCATTTTCCTAATGTACACAAGTTTTTATTCATATGAAACCACACTGATTAACCAACAATCAATTGGTCTAGTTGGATGAAGTGTTAGATCCCTTAAGTAAGATTAGGGTTCTAATCCCAACAACGTTGTGAATGAAACAAATTAGGTTAAGATGATTGTTCCATAATAAATCTTTACAATTAGGGGTGTGCAAAACTCGACTCGACTAAAAAAATGATTATTCGACTCGATGCAAAAAAACTCCGCTCGTCTCGAAAAAATATAACTCGTTTAACTCTAAAATTTTAGTAATTATTGAATCGGTTTTCAATTTGAGTGGAATCTCTCAATTATGTATCATATATATATATCACATATGAAAAAAAAATATGGATTGTATATGGTTATAGAAAGCCAATTAGATTGGAACTAAGTAGTATTATAGCATGAACAAAAACATTATAAATATTTTACAATTAAATTTGAACAAAAACACGAACAATTCGACTCGAATTTCAAAAACGCGACTCGAAAAATTTTCAAATAAATATTGAGTTACAAAATAAGACTCGTCAACTCGACTAACTTAAAAATTTTTATTCGAATCAATCAAATATCTACCCCTATTTACAATACTTGATCTAAATTAATTAATTAATAAATTAAATACCGATAATTACAAAAAAAAAAAGTAAATACATAGCTTCCTATAAGTTTAAATGTTACACGCTACTTTTAACTTTTGAAACTAGGTAATGGTAACTTTCCCTTGATTTGAAAAGAGATAAAAGTAAAATTTGGTCTTTGTATTTGATATATTTTTTAATTATTTTTTGTTTTTTTATTGTCCTTATGGTTTTTAGGGTTTCACCTGACTAATCCGAATTAACCTGCGTTGTACATCTGGCTTTGGTTGATGAGTCTCTTAGCGAAGATTTTATGCATACACAACGCCTCGAACTCAAAACTTACTTAAGTGATACCAAGTTGCTTACCACTTGGACCAACACCGTTGGTAATTAATCTTTGATCTTCATTTTGGTCCACATTAAATTTTGAATTAACAATTTTCCATTTATTCTTTAAACTTTATTTTGGACCACATTATTTTCTAAATTTGGTAACTTCATGCCATTTGAAAAATTATATTCTTAACGTTTAGCTCCCTATAAAGCAGTTTTATTAATTATTGTTGGTTTCCACGTTACTATATCGGCGTGCGTTGGCTTGAATAATCGATCGATAGGTTCGATGTAATGAAAAAATAAATAACTAATTAATTGGTTTTATTTTTTAGGGTAAACTACATCAGTAGTCACCGAACTATGGTTTTTTTTTTGTCACCGAACTACTTTTTGGCAAAAATATCACTAACCTTATATTTCCTTCATATTTTGATCACCGAACTATTTTTTTTTGCAAAAACATCACTAACGTTATGTTTCCTTCATATTTTGGTCACCATCTGTTAAAAACTTAACGGTTTTGTTGACGTAGAATTTTATTTTATTTTTAATTTTTCATGTCATTTCTTCTCTCTCCTCGTAAGCAATATATGTTATTTTATAATATTTTTATTCAAATAAACAGGATGGTGATACGTGTCACTGCCTATTAATGAAATAAAAGGAATGAAAAATCAAGCCCCTTATACAGCTAGAGAGATTCGACTAATAGGCAGTTACACGTGTCACCATCTCTCTGGCTGCATAAGGTGCTTGATTTTTCATTCCTTTTATTCCTCTAATAGGCAGTTACATGTGTTACCATCCTGTTAGTTTAAATAAAAATATTATAAAATAACATATATTGCTTACGATGAGAGAGAAGAAATGACATGGAAAATTAAAAATATATAAAATAAGATTGCATGTCAGCAAAACCGTTAAGTTTTTAACAGCTAGTGACCAAAATAGAAAGGAAACATAACGTTAGTGATGTTTTTGCCAAAAAGTAGTTCACTGATCAAAATAGGAAAGTAACCATAGTTCGGTGACTACCGGTGTAGTTTATCCTAGTTTTTATAAATAAAAAATTAAACCGATTTTACAGAAAAATTGACTTGCCAAATCGACTTTAATTTTTTTTTCACCCATTATAAAAGAAAACATGAATTTGTATATATTCTTCAATGGGAAGGGTTCCACGTAAAACTCTTTTTCTAAACCATCCGATCAAAACGAATCTATGGTTCTGAATAAATTAAAACTTTTACTTTTCTTTCCTATTTCAATTGCAAAACACTAATAGCTTTGACCTTTCCTGCTCCAAATTTTACTGGGCAATAAAATAACATAAAAATTAAGAAAACTATTCGAATATACAAGTCTATTAATTTTAGATATTGTTGTGGCAGTTTTGGACGGTTTATTTCTTATAGTTTGGACAGAGAGTTATTGTAGACGATGATCAGAGTAAATGAAGATGAGAATGCCGGAGATATAGACAGTGGGAGAGTAAGAGAGTGTACCTCATGTTGAACTTGGTCTTACCGTCCATTCTAGGGGGTATTTAAGGAGAGGAGTTGATACTTTTTATGGACAAGTGGTGAGACTAAGTCTGGCTGGTTAACATCTAGTAATGTGCTAGCCCGGTTGATAGATCTGTGTGTCAAGCGGTAGATTTGTAGGCTAAACGATACGGTTAACCTACCATGAACATCCCTAGTTAGAGTGGCGAAAATTAATGTCAAAATCTTATTCTATTTATAATAATTAATATTTGATTTATTAGTTAATTAACCTAGATCAGGTGTTGTAGAGATTTATTATGATGATGATCATCTCAATCCAATTTGCTTCATTCATAATCTTAAGATTTGAACCTTAATTTTACTTAAAGGATCTAACGTGACTCCTCTAGCAAAGTCCTATTCGTTTTTCAAAAAGCATCAGCTTGTGTGACCCTTCGGGAGCTGGACTTAAAGCTGTCAAGGAAGCTTGCTCGATTCTAAAAAACTCAAGTTGGGATTCTTCTTGCTTATTTGTTATAGAATCCGATTGTGAAATAGTGATGGATTGATTTCTAAAATGGTACAGTTCCATCAATTTTTGAGCAGGATGTGTTGTTGTGCAAAAGGTTTAGTAATGAATTATCATGTAACTTCCAATTTGTACATCAAGAAGCAAATGGGAAAGCTGACTGTCTAGCAAAGTCTGAAAATTGACAGAGTTTATCTACTTTTTCTGGGAAAAGGACTCTTAAATTGGGGATTAAATCCATTATATGTTACTTTTCATTGGGTAGCAATTCATCGTGACATCATTAATGCAAGCACTCTCTGTTGCCTCTGGGCGTGCCTTTGTGGTTGGATTTGACATTTTACTTGGGGGATACAGCTGAGCTTTTTTCAGTGGTGTGGCGAAGTACCCTCACGAAAGAATCGTATGTTGCAGCTCATGAATTAGCAAAGCAAGGAACTCAAGGGCCCATAGTTTACTTGGGTATCGGATTAATGTTTACGTTTATGCTTGTATGTTGGATACATTAGTGGTAGCTTTGTAATAGCTTGTTTCTTTGGTTCGTGATTGTACATATGATTTCCAGTTTATTGCAACTGTTTTCGGACATTCAATAATTAATATAGAAGGGCACTCTTTTTCCTTTATATAGGATTAGAGAGAATTTTTAATAAGGCTCGTTTTCTCTTCAAAAAAAAAATCTAACGTCTCATCCTAGCATATATGATAATTCGTGATCTTATATCATGTCTTGCTATTAGTTTAAAAGAAAGAAAATAAAAGAAAATTTAAATATCTTGATCATGATTATACGATGTACAAGCTTTAAAGTCTATAACGTATGTTGTAAACCAGAATAAAATTAGGATTGAAGGTTGGAGAGCAAACATAAATATTTTTAAAGAGGGACAAATTTATAATTGATCTATTTTTTTAAAACTATATATAATAAAAGTACAAAAAATAGGATACATAAACATGTAAAAAAGATTTGAAGGAAATGAAAAGAAGATAGAATGAAAGAGTGATATTGTAAATTATTATTATGGCGACGATGACGACGGAGTATGAATCAAGAAATGAACATTCACGTTTTAAATAATGTCGTAGTCGTACTAGAAAAGATTGAAAAATGTTTTAAAAAGCTGAAACAGTTACATTTATGATGGTTAAAACCATTTGGAAGTGCATTAAGAAATGAACTTAAATTATTAAACTTCATTTGTGAGTAATTAATTATCCGGAGGAATTGAATTAATTGAGTTTATCTAAGTTTGATTAAAGTTCGAACAATGTATGAATTTTTAAGAGAATTATTTTCTGTTTAATTACGGTTTACAATTTTGGACAAAATATGTAAATTAATTTTACCGATTGTTTATAATATTTGCAAATTCTATGCATTAGAATATCATATAGTTAAATGATTTTGATGTCTCTCGGATTCTTTAAAAACTTTTTGGTCTCGACTTTTTTTGTAATATGCATGTTCATCTTACGGTTTATGTTTGAGATACGATTACTAAATTTATCATATTATTAAATTTAATATTTTAATAAGAAACGTAAAAAACCATTATTCGAGTCGAACCAAACCAAATATTTTAATTAACCGGTCAATCCGTTATCTGATTTAGTTGGTATGATTTATGATTGATAATTAAATAACTTAAATTAGATTATAAATAAAAATGTAATAAAAATTTAAAATTAATGAGAAATTAAAATATTTAGAAATACGATTGTTTCCAAACACTTCTAGATTTGAATAAGAATAAAGACGCTCGCTGCTCAAGATTAGTAGTTGGTGTCGAAGCTTCTCTTCTCCTTTTGCTGGTCTTCGGTCTCATTTCTGAAGCGACGTCGTTGCCTTACGCCTCAGATTCAGTTTCTTTGACACTTCCCCGTAAAACCAAATTTATTTTAGTTTGTATTTTAAGAAATTATAGTTTGACAATTCTTTACTCTGAATTTTAAGAAAATTTAGTTTCTAAAATATTTAATTTAACCGTTAATTGAAAATTATAAATTCAGATTAATTTTAAAATTGGATTGGAAATTTGTTTTTAGAACTGTTTACCAATATGTTGAATATTCGGTGGTTATGTCAAAAAAATTAATTTATTTTTTGTTCGATACACTGAAAAAATTAAGTGTTGAAAAATCAAATATTCAAAAATGAAGTGTTAATTTAAAATATAACTCTTTTTATATATTTTGCTTAAAATAAAATATTGGATATAATTAGATGGATAAATGTTAATTTTAAAAGAAATAAAAATATTAATAATAATAATAAGTTTTAAAAATATTATTTATTGAATGATTAGTAGGGATTCACCCCTTATTCCCTTAACATTTTTGCATACTTTTTCATTGAAAATTTTTAACACATATATTATTTTAGATTATTAGACATGCTTGAAATATTAAATCATAAAATTAATAACATTTGAAAATTTTCAACAAGTTATCAAATAATTTCAATGAATTGAAATTTTCAACAGGTTAACATATGGCATCACACCTGACAAAATATATTAAAAAATCGGTGTGTCATTAGAAAGAGATTAAAAAAACTATAAAAAATAAACTTTGAAAAACAAAATTTCTAAAAGTTCAGAGTAAAGAATTTTAAACCAACGAATCCAAATTTTGCAGTTTGAATTTTCTTTTAAACAAATAAGTTTACAATTCCATTTCCTTAGTTTGAATTTTAAGAATTTTATTTTTTTTTATAGTTTTTTAATTTCTTTCCGATTTCTCAAAGATATTATGATGTAATGTCCAGACTACCTAGTACATAAACCCTTAATCACCCTAAATTAAAGAATATTAAATACTTAAGCATGTTTGATCATACACCTTCCTATATATTGAACCAACAACGATATCAACAAGTTAAACTCTTTTGGTGATGTCATATTATATTTTAAATAAGGCGTAATAACAAAATAAGTGTTCAAACTATTCCGTTTTAACTTGTTTTTTGAATATTAGGCCTTATTTAATAGACTTGTGTATTCGAATATTTTTTTTATTAATTTAAACACTTATTTTGATATTAAAATAGTATTGAATTAAGATTTTGTCGAATTTTGTATGTTCGATTTACTCTTATTTTCTCTTTCAAAGGTGTGGAGTATACTTTTACCTTTCCAAACCAAGTCATGGCAACTTTTCAAAACCACGTCATGGCCAACCTCAATCCTCAACCAACCAGTGCACTATAAATATAATCTCAACGTAGCCTTGCTCTGCTCATAAGTCGGTTTTTATTTTGTAATAAAGAGCAATGGGTGAGAGTAACGTGCAGCTTGTAGGTTCGTGGCCAAGCCCTTTTGTGTTGAGGGTAAGGCTTGCCCTTCGTCTCAAATCCCTAAGCTACGAGTTCATAGAGGAGAATCTATTGGAACCCAGAACCGAGATGCTAATCAAACTAAACCCTCTTTACAAGAAGATCCCTGTCCTCATTCATGGCGGCAAACCCATCATCGAGTCCCAAGCCATCATCCAATACATCGATGAGGTTTGGCCCAATGCCCCCTCCATTCTTCCTGTCGATGCTCGACAACGTGCCGATGCTCGAATCTGGGTCTCCTAAATCGACGATAAGGTTTGTTTAATCTCTTAATATGGACAATGATGTTTGTTCGTATAACGTGTCGGTCTCACTTGTTGTTGTTTTTTTTCTATGATTGTAGTTGGTCCCGGCCTTGATACTAGGGTTGATTGCTGAGACGGAGGATACCAAGAAGGCTGCAATAGCGGAACTGGAAGACACGGTTGTGATATTGGAGAGAGCCTTGAGAAAGTTGAGCGGAGGGAAAGGTTTCTTCAATGGGGATGACATCGGCTACCTCGACATTGCATTCGGTCCGTTCTTTCTTTGGATCGAAGTCATCGGGAAGTATAACGACGTCGAGCTACTCTCGGAAGCGAAGACGCCATGTTTGCTCCGATGGGCTCATAAGAGGTTCTTCTGCCATGCAGCTGTGAAGGACCTTTTGCCCGACCCTGAAAAGCTTGCAGAGTTTGCTGTGAAACTTAGGCCAATCTTGATTGCTAGGTTTTCTCGCAAGTGATTCATTAGTAAAGATTATTAAATCAACAAATAGAAGGTTCTAAAGTTTGGTCACTATTAAACTTTCTTTCTACAAAGCTGTGCTGTCTGAATTATTCACTATTTACATATTTGTATTAAGAATGTATCCACTGTGATCATTCTTAGTCTTTATCTTTTTCCCAAATGCAATAAAAAAAATGTATCCATAGTGAAATTCGAATGTAATTTTTTTATATATTTTATGAATATTTTCCGAAGCCTAGTTAGAGAGGACCGACGGTGGCCTTAGCTCCGTAAAATGAGAACTTTAAATCGGAGAATTTTATGTTAGTGTGATGATAAATTTTAACTTTAGCCCTCCATAAAAACTAAATTCGGTTGTGTAAGTGGATTCTATTATATATTTATATTGCTCAACAAAATAGTTTTATTAATAGGCACCAAAATGGCTAAAAGTCCAAACAAGATAACATAGTCACAAAACTTCACAAATTAATAAAGTTGATTTTAGTGTTTATCAGTGGCGTCTGGCAAGGAGAGCATTATGAGCGATTGTTCAAGACCGCACCTTTTACCTATATAACTTCACAGATTTTTCAAGTGACAATTTAGTAAGTTAGTAGTTGCGCTTATTTTTTAGTTGTATTTATGATGTTTTCTTAACAAAACAACGAAAATACTTTATTTGATAAATTTTAATAATGTTTCTATAATTTATTAATAAAATGTTAAATTAATTGTTCAAATTAATACAATATATGTTCATTTTATATGTGTCTATTTTTTTAATTTTCGTTCAAAGCCTAAAAATGTCTGAAACGATTCTGGTGCTTCTGTCTACATAGCTATTGCTGCTGTTTCTTTGTTATAAGGAGGTTGGTTCGGTGCTTGTTTACGCATTGTCCGTGTGGTTAGCTTGGTCATGGGAGGTTTTGTGAGATGGGGTGTGAAAGCTTTGGCCCTTCCTGCTGCTGCGATGTAGGTACACCCGTGTGATGTAGCTTGTTTACTGTTTCTAGGTACGATTGTTGGAGTTTTAAAAATTAAAATATAATTTTTTGGATTCGGGTCTCATCTTCTCGAAACAGTAAGAAATGGAAAATTCAAATGATAATAGATTGAAAAATGTAAAAAGTTAAGAGAAAAGTACATAATTAAAATATAATTTGTTTCAATTTACGATAAGATTAAATGAACAAGTTAAATCATTTAAAAATATCATAATTTAGTCAATTCCGTCACATAAGAGTAACATTTTTTCATAAATACTACAATCATGCCACTTATTTTTTTAAATGTATGCAAACATTAAAGGTATATTGATCGACCAACAATCAATTAGTTTAGTATTATGAGACGTTAAATCTTTTAATGTTAAAAGTTTAAATCCTAACATTATGATTTATGAATGAAGTAAATAGTGCTGAAATGACCGCACTCTTATAAATGAGCATTTACAGTACCCAATATAATTTTAATTAACCAATAGATCGAATAAAAAATATACTAATCAGAATATTCTATAAGTTACAGTACTTTTAACTTTTCAAACCACGTCATGATAACTTTTCTTTTATTTGGAAGGAGATAAAGTATTTTTTGTCTTTAAATTTGATAATTTTTTCAATTTAATCTTTGAACTTCATTTTAGTTCACATTAGTTTTATAATTTGACATTTTTTAACTCAGTCCTTGAACTTTATTTTGGACCACATTAATATCTAAATTTGGTAACTTCTCTAATTTTAGTTCAAAAAATAATATGAAAGAATAGACCAAAAATCCAAATATTCAAAGATTAAGATAACAAAAAAAGAATACAAAAACCAAATTATGAAAAGTTGCTTTATGCCATTTTAAGAAATACCTTACGCCTTAGATTCAGCTTCTTTGACACTTCCGTGTAAAATCTAAATTTATTTTAGTTTGAATTTTAAGAAATTATAGTTTTAAAAATCTTTACTCTGAATTTTAAGAAAATTTAGTTTCTAAAATGTTTAATTTAACCGTTAATTGAAATTTATAATTACATATTAATTTTAAAATTGAATTAAATATTTTTTTATATTTTATTCGATAAACTGAAAAATTAAGTGTAGAAAAATTAAATATTGAAAAATGAAGTGTTAATTTAAAATATAACTCTTTTTATATATGTGACTTATAATCCTTCTTAGATAATTATTCCATATACAAGCGCTTATTGAAATAAAAGTTTAGGGCTTAGAGACTCCATTTAGGGGTTTAAGTGTCACGACCCGAGTTCAGAACTCGAGTATCGGGTTATCCCGAGGCAAGGGCCTCGTGTTTAGGCTATGTTATTGGGCCTTATGAACCTTTTTAGGCTTGAGTTGTAGTTTGGGTGTGGGCTTGAGAAGATGGTGAGTGGGTATTTTGGTAAATGCTAAAATAGGATGAAAAGAGGGAGATAGCTTTTGTTTTCTGCATTTTTGTAGAAATTGGTGATATCACCATCTTTATGTCTTCTTCCTATTTCTTAAACACATTATTACCCTTCAAACATCATCACCAAAGGTAGGATTTTGAAGTGTAGCCTCTTGAATCACGTTTGACTTGTAGAGGAAAGTTTTATCAGCATTCAAGGATCTATAAAATAAGGTAAGAATGGTTTAAAATGGTGGGGATTGAGGTTTTAGTGGGGGGTTCTTGAGGAAGAACGGGAGTGTGTTTTGAGGAGATCTATTTATGATTAAATATGAGTTTTCAGCTTCCTAAAACTTCTCCAATGGTGTAGTAATCTTTTGACAATCTTTCTTGTAGTGAAAGAGGTGGGAAAGCCTTCCAAAGGCTTGGGTAAGGAGAAGGCTTAGAGGGGTGCAAAGAGCTTCCTTCCAACCTATAATTCGAGGTTAGTACACTTCTAACTTCTGTGTATTCATGTGCATCATCATTTTGGTATGTGTTGCTTGAAATATGATGTTTTGGTAAAGTTAGAGCTTGGTTGATCATTAATGGTAGATTCTATAATTGGTGTTGTTTGAGGGTAAAAATTGGTAGAAACACACATAATTGACTCCTCATAACTTGTAGAAAAGGGTTAGAACTCAAGGGTTGAGATTAAGGGCAGAATCAAGGGATTTCTGAGCTCTAGAGTTTGAAACATGTGCTCGAGTATCGGTACGGTTCATGTCCGTACCGATACGCCCTTATTAAATATGAGCTTTGTAGGCGAAATTTGCAAGGGGGTATCGGTACGCGTGGAAGCTTACAGATACCACTGTTCTATTGTAGTTTCCAGTGGCCAATTTGGGCATCGGTAAGACCTAGGACCGGTACGCAATGTATGCGTACCGATGTTGGGTATCGATACGCCATATAGGGGTATCAGTACAAGGTTGATTAAATTCTTTCAAGTCTAAATTGGGTATCAGTACTCGATAGAGGGTATCGATACCCAGTGAGGGGTACCAATACCCATAGAGGTGTATCGATACGGCTAGAGCAATTTGTTCAATAATTTATGCTTTTGAGTTTGGGGGTTCTATAATTTGTGATTAAGGTACCAATGGGCCTCTTATGATATAAAATGAATAGTAAAGCTGAAAAATAGTGTTTTTAACTTCTTCCGTGGATTATTTGGCCAATGATGTGTTTGAATAAAAGGGAATTGCTTGTATTAGTAACCTTAGGGGTCCTTGGTGGATTATGTGTGGGCACTTGTTGGTTATGTGTCTTTGTTTTGTGGGATCCGGATACCTAGTGAGTGAGTGTTGCAACACATGAAGGTCACTCGATGTGAGATTGCGAGTGATGAAATTGAGGTCATTCGATGTGAGATTCCGAGTGATGATATTTGCTCGATGTGAGAGTCCGAGCCCCACTCGATGTGAGATTCCGAGTATATCAGCTCGATGTGAGATTCCGAGCATGGGTGGGTTTCTCGGTGTCGGGTGACATTAGGCCTCAATCTTGATTTGTTTAATGATGTGTTTATGTTATTTGAGATGTTGTTTTGTGCATAAATGTGTTTAGGCGGTTATAGTAGCGTCATTGCTTTATCTTACCTTGATATCATATTATTAGCATGCTCTTAATTATGATTCACCTGAAGCATGGTCGAGTGGTTGTGTATCCACTAAGCTTTGTTAGCTCAGCGTTCGGAATTGTTGTTTCCGTTCGTAGGTAAGTAATTCGTTCGCGTGTAGCGGAGCACCATCGAAGCAAGGAATTCAGCTTTGGCCATTGTGGTAGAGTACAAGTATTTAGATGTAAAAGGCTTTGTATTCATAAGACCCTTGAATTTGTAACTCTATTTTGAATTAAATTTGTATCGGTCAAATATTTTAAATGTTGGTTACTTGGAGCTCATTATGAATGTTTAAATGTTTTAATTTTGTTGAACTTAATATTTTGGAAATGCATGGTTTGGACTTGATGAATTGGGTTTATTGGATTTGCAAATGAAAAATTTTATGGGAGTGGTTTGGGCTTGTGGCCCAAATGTAGCATCTGGGTTTGGGGTGTTACATTAAGTGTAGTAATTTTGAATTTAGGAGCTATTGATAGAAATTCGGGTTTAAGGTTAAAATTTAGGGTTTATAGATTAAAACCTAAATCCCTAACCATATTACCCTAAAATCTAACCCCTAAACCCCTAAATTCTAACCATAAGCTCTAAATTATAAACTCGTAAACTTCAAACCCTAAACTAAAACCATAAGCCATAAAGTTAAGGCGCTTGTGAAAACAAAAAGTTTTCACCGCCTCTGTATGGGATAATAATCCTTCTTTTTATATATGTTGCTTATAATTAAATATTGAATATAACTAGATGGATAAATGTTGATTTTAAAAGATAATACTGTTTAAAGAAATAAAAATATAATAAAAAATGTTAAAAATATTATTCATTGAATGATAAGTACGGCTTCACCCCTTAACATTTTTTTAACATTTTTCGTTGTAAATTTTTAACATATATATTTAATTTTAGAGAAAATTCTACAACGAGAGTCGAACACCATTAATGTTGAACACCGCTGAACACTATTAAATTAATTAATAAAAATTAAATATCTCAAAGACTCAACATTCAATTATAAACTATTTAAAATAAAAGTTTAATTAAATTATTTTTCATATATATTATATATTTTTCATTTTTTTAAATAATTAGGTCAAATCCAACCATAATTAATCACTAAATTAAAAAACCCTAAATTTTTTCTTCCAAATTAGAACCCTAATTCATAAATTAAAACTTGAATTTTCAAATCAAAACCCTAAATAATTGGTTCTAATTTGGGGGGAAAAGTCGGCTGGTTGACAACAAAAAAAACTATTTCCCCCCAAAAGTTGAAAATCAAAACCCTACAAAATATTTTGCCCAGCGGTGGAAGGTTCGAGTTCACTTATTTTCTTCATCTCGATTCTCAGTTGCTTAATTTTTATGACTTTTGGTGCGTCGACAATAGAAAATATTTCCCCCAAAAGGTTGGGATTGGTTCTAATTTGGGAATTTAGGGTTCTAATTAGAGTTTGATTATAGTTGGTATTTAATTTAATTATTTGAAAAATTTTAAAAATATAATATATATAATTTAATTGAAATTTTATTTAAAATAATTTATAATTATATGTTGAGTCCCTGAGATTTTAATCTTTATTAATCAATTTAATGATATTCAGCAGTATTTAACGTTAGTGATATTTAGCGGTATACGACGCACGTGATAGACTATCTTAATTTTAAATTATTAAACATGCTTAAAATATTAAATCATTAAAATTGATAATTTTAGTGAATTGAAAATTCTCAACGTATGACATCACACCTGACAAAATATATTAAAAAATCGTTGTGACGTTAAAAAGAGATTAAAAAAACTATAAAAAAATAAACTTTGAAAAACAAAATTTCTAGAAGTTCATAGTAAAGAATTTTAAACCAACGAATCCAAATTTTGTAGTTTGAATTTTTTAAAACAAATAAGTTTAAAATTCATATTCCTTAGTTTGAATTTTAAGAATTTTATTTTTTATAGTTTTTTAAAATTTCTTTCAAATTTCTCAAAGATATTATGATGTAATGTCTAGACTACCTAGTACATAAACCCTTAATCACCCTAAATTAAAAGATATTGAATACTTAAGCATGTTCAATCATACGCTCTCTTATATATTGAACCAGTAACGATATCAACAAGTTAAACTCATTTGGCCATGTCACAGTATATTTTAAATAAGGCCTAATAACAAAATAATTGTTCAAACTATTTTGTTTTAACTTGTTTTGATATTAGGCCTTATTTTATAGACTTGTATTTTTGAATATTTTTCTTCTTAATTTAGACACTTATTTTGATATTACAATAGCAACTATACTAATCGAATTAAGATTTTTTAAAATTTATACGTTTGATTTACTCTTATTTTCTCTTTTCAAAGGTGTGGAGTATACTTTTACCTTTCCAAACCAAGTCATGGCAACTTTTCAAAACAACGTCATGGCCAACCTCAATCCTCAATCACCCTATGCAGTATGCACTATAAATATATTCTCAACGTAGCCCTGCTCTGGTGATAAGGCAATTGTATTTATTGGTTCCTACGTTCATATTTCATATTGAGAGGAAATGGGTGAGAGTAACGTGCAGCTTGTAGGGTCGTGGCCAAGCCCTTTTGTGTTGAGGGTAAGGCTTGCCCTTCGTCTCAAATCCCTAAGCTACGAGTTCATAGAGGAGAATCTATTGCAACCGAGGACCGAGATGCTAATCAAACTAAACCCTCTTTACAAGAAGATCCCGGTCCTCATCCATGGCGGCAAACCCATCATCGAGTCCCAAGCCATCATCCAATACATCGATGAGGTTTGGCCCCATGCCCCCTCCATTCTTCCTGTCGATGCTCGACAACGTGCCGATGCTCGAATCTGGGTCTCTTACATCGACGATAAGGTTTGTTACTTTGCTTGTTCGGTTAATATCGACAATGATGTTTGTTCGTATAACGTGACCCGGTCTCACTTGTTGTTGTTTTCTTTGATTATATATAGTTGGTCCCTGCGTTGATACTAGGGTTGATTTCTGAGACGGAGGATGCCAAGAAGGCTGCAATAGCGGGACTGGAAGACACGGTTGTGACGTTGGAGGGAGCCTTGAGAAAGTTGAGCGGAGGGAAAGATTTCTTCAGTGGGGATGACATCGGGTACCTCGACATCGCATTCGGTCCGTTTTTTCTCTGGATCGAACTTATCGGGAAGTATAACGAGGTCGAGCTACTCTCGGAAGCGAAGACGCCGTGTTTGCTCCGGTGGGCTAATAAGAGCTTTTTCTGCCATGCAGCTGTGAAGGATCTTTTGCCTGACCCTGAAAAGCTTGCAGAGTTTGCCGTGAAACTTAGGCCAATCTTGATTGCTAGGTTTTCTCGCAAGTGATGGACTACTAAAGTGTTGCGACTACCTCTAAAACTGTTACGATGTGGTTGTAATTTAATATATATTATGCTATTAAGCCAACGAATTCGAAGGTTCTAGGAATTATTTACCATTTACATAGTTGTATTAAGTAAGAATGTATCCACAGTGATCATTCTTAGTATTTTCTTTTGTCAGCTGTAAGAAAAAAAGAATGTGATCATTCTTAGTACCCATATAGTGATCATTCTATGTTTTTTTACCATGCTGAAATTTGAATTTTACGTTTATATTTTAAGAATTCCTTTTTAGTCAATATAGTGATCAATTTTAACTTTGGTCCTCCAAAAAAATTAAAATTTGATGCACCCCTAATTCTTTTTGTTGGTTTCTCCCCGAATTGTTTGATATAATAGATCATAAATACGGTTTGAGGGTTGTTTAATAGATAACATCTTTTAATATTAAAGATAAAATATACAAATGATCATTGGACTATGGGTAGTTTTAATTAGCCCCTCAAAATCATTAGAAATTCCCATAATGTCGTAAATTTTTTTATAGTTTTAATTAAACTCCCCGATTTAGTTAAAATTCTTCAACAAACCTCCCAATTTCTCTGAAAATTTTAATTAGACCGTCAAAATTTTCCAAAAACTTCTCATTAAATCTCTAAAAAAAATTAATTAAACTATCAAACTATCCCGTCAAAATATGTCCCTTCATATATATATATATATATATATATATATATATATATATATATATTACTAAAACTTGTGCTAAACTTTTGAAATTCAAAATGCTAAAAAAAAAGCATGCATACATAAATGGCCTAAATAATCCTCTGAAAAATCAACGTACGTTGCCAGAATAGATTAAATTATAAATTTTGGATTCGAGTCCCCATCTTCTCGAAATATTAAGGAATGGAAGATTCAAATTATAAATAGATTAATAAATGTAAAAAAGTTAAGACAAAAGTGCATAATTGAAATTAATCTAAGTCCAAAAATAAACACAAAAAATTTAAACGAGGTGAGTGGAAACAAGCCAATACCTGAATTTAATTTGAATCATTTAAATTCATCGGTTTGAATGTCAAGAACTTTTAAGAATTTTGATTTTTTTAGCTTACGATAGGTTAAATGAACATGTTAATCATTTAAAATATTTAAAATTCCGATATATATCATGTAGTTTACACAATCTTTACCCTTCAAGTTTTAGGAGTTTTAAAGATTAAATTATAAATTTAGTTTGTAGTCAACGAAATATTTAAGGAATGGAAAATTCAAATTATAAATAGATTAAAAATGTAAAAAAGTTAAGACAAAAGTACATAACTGAAATTGAAATCAAAGTCCAAAAATAAACAAAAATTTATATATTAATAAGACAAAATAAACAAATTTGAATTTTCCCCTCCTCCCGTAAAATCAAGCAAGACAAAAAAAAGTGTTAGTTTGTAAGATTTAAGTTTGAAGTTTTAAGACTAAATATTTAAATTTTATTTTTTAAAAGAGTAAATATACATACTTGTGTAATACTTTTACACATTATTTATATAAAAAAAATTATTCTTTAAAATTATCGTATCATAATTAATTTCATTTTAAAAAATAAATAAGAGTAACATTTTTATAAATAGGGTATTATTTAAAAAAAAATTATCTTTAAAATTTACTCTCAAACTTATTTTGGTCCATAGGGGTGGAGTTTTAAAACGTTAATTTAAATTAAGTTCATCATGTTGAACTTTTTTCACTAATTTTTAATCTTAAACTTATTTTAAAATTGAAGTTTAGACATTGAATAGATGAGAATTTGATTTTTTTAGGTCTCAAATTTCACCAGCCATTTCATCTCGACCCCTGAATCTGAATTCGACCTCTATTTCATCAGAAAGTGCCCCAAAGTCCACAAATAAAGGGAAAAAATCTTTTGATTTTTTTTAATCCTCAAATATATATCGGATGAAACAATTTAGTATATTGCTTCTCTTAGTGTCGAAAAATTTTCTAAATTATCGAATTTTGGAGAAGTTCCTCCATTCGATGATAAATGGACACCGTCAAAAAGTTAGCGAAAGAGTGACAAAAACGTTTAATGCCTAAACTTAGTGAGTAAATTGAACATCTTGAAACTTCAATGGCCAAAATAAATTTGAGAGTAAAATTCAGTGATGATTTACGTAATTTACTGACAAAAATAAAAATAAAAATTGAATCAAAGTCGCAAGCAGCTGCTGACGACTCCATTCCCATCCATGCATATCGGTAACAATTGATGACGACTCTCTTTGTCACCATAAAAATAATCATTTCTCTTAATAATTTTTAAAATACACTATTTTCCAATTTTTTTTAAAGAAAATAGTTTTTTCTAAGGCTTAATATTCAAATAAGTGCCTGAAATATACTTCTTTTAATTTTAGTTGCCTAAATTATTTTTTGGTAAAAATAAGTGTTTATATCATTACAATTTTGGGTGCATGGTTGTTAAAGGTCGTTTAAAAAATTTGTTATCCAATCAATGCTTGACATGAAATAATTTTAGAATTCATGGTTTAGAAATTTGGAGACTATTAAAAAAAATTAGAATTTTGAAGATTTTTTGAAAAAATTTAAATTATTAAAAATAATAAAATTTAATTAAAATATTAAAAATTAAAACATATTACATGTCAAATTTTAATTAGTGAATGCACTTTTTTAACGACAAGTAATTATTATACACTCAAAATTAATAAAATAAAATATTAAACGTCTATCTTAACTAAAAAAAATTAAACACCTAAAATTAGTAATATATATAGGTCGAGCACCTATTTTATATTAATCCTTTTCCTACTTTAACCATGGAAAGTCGCATAATCTTCAAATAAAGTCAATCTCAAAGACAAAAATATCAACTTTAATACTTCATCCGTCTCATTTATTTTGTTCATAATTAATTTTTACACAATTTTAAAAAGAAAAAATTTGTATAAAAATAATATAAAATAATTAAAACGATAATTTATCTTTAAAAAGTTAAATTTTGTTTTGTTGGGAAACTAAAAATATAAAGTGAAATATACCTTATAAAAATTATTAATTTTTTAATAATATATTTTAAATGTAATAATTTTAAAATATTAAAGAAATATATTATGTGAGACAAAGGGAGTAAATACTAAAGTATTGCGATCGCTTCGCATCTAAGCAATTTCTCATTATTCGATCACCATGGAACACCACTTCACCCAGCTCGGCGACAGCGTCTCCGACGACTTCAAAACTGCCTCTAACCTCGAAGTGGTGGTTGCCACGGTGGTCCTAGCCTTGCTTTTGCAAATCTTCTGGCGTTGCTGTCGCTCATTTTACCTTAATCACGTTAAGAAATATATTTCCTCTTCCTCCTCCTCCGCCGCGGCCTCTAGCTTAGAGCCGTCGGCGATCGCCGCCGTGGAGGAGATCTCAACTACACGTTCAAAGACAAAAGACTCCTCCAGGAAGCTCTGACGCACTCTTCATGCCGCGAAAGCATTTCGTACGAGCGGCTCGAGTTCCTTGGCGACGCGGTGCTTGGCTTGACGTTTGCAAACCATTTCTCCCGTCTGGAGCCGAAGCTGAACTCTGACCGGCTTTCTCGGCTCCGAGAAAAGAGTGTGCGCAACGAGAGACTGACGTACGTGGCAGCTAGGCTTGGGCTTTACAAGTACGTCAGGACAAAAGGCATTGCTATGCCTATAGTCGAAGACGATCATGGAAACCTCACAATTCGGCTGATATCGTCGAAGCTCTGGCCGGTGCGGTTTTTGTGGATCTCAATTTCGATTCCACCAAACTGTGGACGGTATGTTCATTCATTTATTCCTTGTTTCGATTCATGTTTGCTTGCATATCCAGAATGAATTGTTGAAAAGTCCTTAATCGTTAGATATATGGGCAGATCTTTAAAGATGTATTAATGGTGGATGAAATTAAGTTGCCGAAGGACCACGAATCTCGTGAGATTACCAACGGAGCTCAAGATGTGTTGTATGGACTATGCGGCAAGAGGAAATGGGGAAACCCCAATTACACTTACTGGTATGATCCGAGTTCCCGACCTTCATCTTTGATACTCCTGCGATTACATGAATCAACTAAGCATCACTAACGAATTCTATAATCGGCATTGGTGTTCTCTTGCAGCCTCGTGAAAGTAGGGCGTACCCAATATGAAACGACAATGACAAGCACCGTTGAAATCAAAGCCCACTCTGACGTGCCCCGGCAAGAGGGTGATGAAAAATCTACTCCGAAAGATGCCCGCAACTCTGCTGCTTACCGTTTGCTTCGTTCCCTACAACAATCTTCTATTATGTGATTCCCCTGCTTTCTTAACGTTACCGGACTTGGGCAAGTTCGGAATAGACGAATACAAATGTGTGTCTAATACTATGATACTTTGTTTGAAATATCATATTCTTGTATTCGTATACCAGTTCGGTTAGATTTACTGTAAAACGAGATATATATGCAATTAGCCAGTTTTAGGTTGTGAATTCGATGTACCTGTGGATTATAAAATCTGTTTGTTCGATAATATACACACACAAACATTCATTTAGGGGTTTAATTTGACTCGACTCTAGATTTAGTCTGATCCGATATAACTATCTGATACTAGAAAAGGTTGAAAAATGTTTTAAAAGCTGGAACAGATTCATTTATGAAAGTTAAAACAATTTGGAAATGCATGAAGAAATGAACTTAAATTGCTAATCAAACTATTGGATACACAGCTAGCTCTAGGACTAACTCTACATGTAATACACAAGGCAAATAGCAAGCAATGGTCCTCAGGTGTGCAACAGGTCCAAGCTGCAAACTTTTTATACCTGTCTTCGACATAAACAGTTACAACTCCAGATGATGTCGCGGAGAAAATGGTTCCGGGTAATATTAGAAAATCACAAACAAAATCGAGATATTGATACTACGTTCACCTGCTCCTAGTAGTGATATCAAAGATGCACAACTGTATTAACTTGATATAGGATGAAAGCATCCTTGGAATTCATCATAAAGCCATCTGCAGAAAAAATAGTTCCAGCATTAATCATAATCCGATTCATCATGTGCTTAATACATGATAAATTTATCGAATGAATACACGTACTTGCATAAGAAAATTGCCCTTAATTCTTCGTTTGCTTTGATTCCTAACTGACTTCGCCTTTCACTTTCTTCTTTGAATTTAGCAGCAGGAAGAACTTCACACGGGCGTTGAATCGAGCTTGCCATTATAGTGCTATCATTATTAGATTCATAAACCTACAAAGAATAAAAGGTATGATTGGCAAACCATCGGATTTTATTTACTACTATGACAGACAAGAAGTAGACAACGGATAGAACAATAGTAAGAAAACAGTCAACTTAAACATGCATGAAAGATTACCTCACTGGTTTCAGGAGCACATGGATGAACAACACCCTCCGGCAAATCATTAGGAAAGTAGCACCTTTTGACAACCACCCACTTTATCCCGGTTTTAGCATCCTCCCACATTGCCTGCAGTGAAGATCCAAAATTATGAAGTCTGTTTTTACAGGACATAGGAACTAGCAGGCTCATCATATAAATTCTTTTGAACATGCGTACCTGAAGCTTAGATGGTATCTGTTTATCCTGGCCAAAATGAACAAGAGCATGATCATGAACTTTATAAGTTATGCCATCGATACAACAAGACTGGTAAAACTTTTTCTCATCCACTACTTGAAGTACGTCACCAGTCCAATCAACAGCACGCAAACCATCAGAAGAAAACTCGGTATGCTTTGAAATCTCAGTATTAGCTCCAGAATTTCCAGTAGGATTTATTTGTCCATGTGCAGCATCTTGTTCACTTGGATTAATCTGTTTAATGCGGTCAATATCTCCTTTCGAGCCTTTCTCCAAATCTTTAACTCCGGAACTTTCATCATGACAATTATTTGAAGGGATTTCAGCACAGTTTTGCTGCTCTGTTGGGATATCTTGATTGTTATGTGAAGGCTGTGAATGATCTGCCTTGTCGCTGATAGTGTTAGATGATGTATCCGCAGGCTGTGATGAATGATCTTTTTTTTCTTCATGATTAGATGATTCAGTCATTTGAGAATGTTCTTCGGGTTTCTCATTTACTGTGCCAACAGAAGGAAAATCACATACAGCCTCCAAAGGTTTTGTCAAGTTCCCTTTTGGAACCTTAGAATCAGATGCTGACTCAACAGAATTACTGTCAACTGTAACAGACACAGCAGGAGTCTGCAGCGCTGAGCTTCCATGTGCAGCCTTCTCATTCTTGAGCGTTGGACCCAGATTTTCCACTTTCTTGTCTGAAGATGACTGAGCTTCAGCTGAGCTAGAAGGCACTTTGGGTGCATTGATACTTCTCATGACACGGCCGTATTTGGGGGGCAAAGGCTTCCCATTGCAAAATGACAAGCATCTAGCACAGTGCCACTCACCTCTAGGGATTCCCTTTGACTGCAAACATTTCAAGTGAAATCCTTTCTCGCATGCATCACAAAGCAGCACATTTTCCACTTCATTAATGGTAAGTTTGCACGTTTGGCAAGTCACAGCCTTATTCATATACTCTCTAGAAGGAGGAGTCCAAGTAGGATGTGCAGGAAGTTTTGGTTGTAAAAATTTTGAACAATTCGAGCAATTTCAGTGTGATTATTGACAAATGGAGGAGCTTGTGTAAAGTTCACACCTTGCGCGGGCTGGTGCACACTTGGAAAAGTTCCGGTTGCAGTTTGAGTAATGAATGGTCTAAAGGTTTGATCTCTCACAGCTTGAGGAGCCATCTGTGCCATAGTTGAACCAGAACTTCCTTCCACCTTGGTTGGATGATGAGTCAAAACCTTGTTCTCTTGCCCAGGTTTACCTAATGCTGCAGGTTGAGCTTGCATAGACCAAGTGGGAGCATTTGCGAGTGAATGGCTTGCTGAAGAATTAGCTGAAACACACAATATTGACATGAACCCGGAGAAGATGCATGGATAGAGATGTTTAAATGTTCAACAGAATCAAATAAGAGGGAGAATTACCTGGTACATGGGAAAATAAGAAGCCACGTTTGATCCTCCATCCAACTTAACTTGTGGTCTGTCAACCCTGGGATATGCAAACGAAGACGAATTTCCTAGATGGCCACTTGGTATCCCAGTGGACACTAAAGCCATTTTTACATCGCCGGTGGGCAATTGATGCTGTAATGGAGTTGAACCTGCTGCTGTAACATGAACAGAAGGCGACAGAACCGGGATGCCTCCAGAAGACACAGTTGCATGAATCGGTCGATCTGATGGTAAAATGCGAACTGTGTGTGATGAACCACGGTTTTCAGCTGATCCACCACCAACATTAGTTTGCACTGGCTGAGATGTATATGTAGCAGTAGTGAATTTCTTGGGTTCTTTCATCTGAAAAGCATTAATCGAACATTCAGATTCTAATATACTACTAAATAATTTAAATAACATGAACTTTTTCACAAAAAATCAGTATCACATTCAAAATATCATAAAATGCTGCAAAATTCAAAAATATCCTATAAGCAATTTAAACCAAATTAAACGTTTCACAGCTTCAGACATAATCCTTAATTCCCCAAAATTAACATTAAAACCCGTGAAGAACATCAAATCATACAATAGATTGAGACTTTAACTTTCCTGATTACGAGAAAAACTTAAATTCAAGGCAAATTCTCATACAAATTGCAACAAAGAAAAACAAAATTAACGTCCACCCTATATACTTATTGGCCAGTATAAATCAAATCAACTAATTTTTAAAAAAATCCAAACAAATCTAAATGTACCCATTGTTCCTGACCAATTAAAAAATAAAATTAATGCAATAAATTCATTAAAGGGAAAAAAAAGTGAACCCAACCCATAATTCCAAACCGCCCTAAACGCACACAAAAAATCATAAATTTAAGAAATTTTTACCTTCATTTTAGAAAGTAAAACCTTCTGAGAAATCGACATTCCCATACCCCTAAACCCTAATCTCTGCTCTTTGAGGTTAGAATTAAGCCCCAACTCTTCAATCACATTCCCTATCGCCTCACTTCCAACAATATCCTTAGGCGCCATCTCTCCGCACATCTCCGCCAACGTCTCACGCGCCTCCGCCATCAACGCCGTCTCAACTGACGTGGGATTCCTCCCTCCGCCCCTCATCTTCCCCATCGTCGACAACACCAACACAATCTCCGCCACCCTCTTTAATCCCCCACCGCACCGCTGTTTCTTCGACATAGAAACATCCCCGTTCTCGATCCCCGCTTCTCCCCCACCGCTGGAGAAGGCTCAAACGCTGCGTTTTCGTCGACACCCACCTCGGGATCCATTATAAACAGTATTGATCAAAACCCAATGCCGTAGCCTCACGAGAGTGACCGAAACCAGAGCGAGAGAGAGGAAGGGGGGGAAACAAAGATCGAGTGGGAATTAGGGCAATTATAGAATTAAAATAATGAAAATTTCAGGAACTTTTTGGCGGGTAACTTTTAAGAGAGATAGAGAGAGAAATTTTTAAATAAAATTTTTACTTTGTGAAAGGAAGGGATCAGAGTTAGGATTGAAAGAAGCAATTTTGAGAGCGTCGAATGGCAAAAAAAGATGGTTTATTTGGGGGAGTTTAGTGATTTAAATGAACCGGGCGGCTTACTCAGATCGGACCGGATATGATGAATTTGGGGATTTTCAATTTTGAGGTGCATCTACTAGGGTTTGGATCTTTTGGGAGTTTTATACGGTGGGGGTGAAAGCTTTGCGGTGATAGGGAAACGAGCAATGAGGATTAGCCACGTCAGTATATAAAAGGGATAAAGCATCATTGAGTCCATGAACTTTTCAACTTTCCCATTTTGGTCTCTAAACTTGGATTTTCAATCCTCAAATCAAAATGCCACATAATCACAAAAAAATAAAAAATATGGGATTATGATACAATTTCATGGTTAATATCATCAATAGAACTTAAAATATAAATTCTGGACAAAGTTAGAAAAATATACAAGTTTAGAATTAATATGCAATAAAAGTTGAGAGGTCAAATTAAAAAAATACAAAATTAGATCATATTAATCCAATATGACTCACATTTGGATATTAAATAAAAATGGTAATATATACAAACTATCACTAAACTATATTGAAATGATTTTTTGTCAATAAATTTTTAGAAGTTATAAAATAATCATTAAGCTTTTGATTTGATTACAAAATGGTCCCTAGTAGTGAAAAGTTTTGAGATTTTTTTATAATTTAAGGATCATTTTTTAACATTTAGATAATTTTGAATGACCCATTTGTAATATTTGAAAAAAACTAATGACAATCTCAAATCAAAACATAATGACTATTTTGTAACTTCTGAAAGTTCAATGCCTAAAAAATCATATTAGCCCAATTTTTCAAGCTTGGGCTCAAAGAGACGGGTCAATGATGAACAGTCAGGTTTTCTAAGAACCGAAACTATAAAACTAAAACCTCAACAGAACGAACCTTCCGATTTACAAATCCAAACTGAAGATCCCAATTCCTATTATTTTTCTTGCATTTTCTCTGAAACCAAACAAAAGGTTTTAGTTTCTCAGCATATGAATTATATCTTATCTCCATGTTTGTTTTTGGCTTTTGCTCAGCCTGGAATCCAAGTTAAATAAGAAAAATTTTTTTTTTTTTTTTTTTTTGCAGGAGATCTTGTTTAAAATCGACATCTGGAATATGGCTTTCTTGGTAACGTCCCTAATTTTTGCTGTAATTGGGGTAATTGCATCGCTTTGTGCCAGAATCTGCTGTAACAGAGGTCCCTCTGCTAATCTGTGAGTGTCCTTTTTAACGATTACTCTTTTTCAGAATTAAATTTGCTATTTTTTTTTATTAGGATTTTTTAGATTCAAAATTCAAATGTTAAAAACTTGTACCTTTTATAACAATCTGGTTTGATGTTGCTTTAATTAAGTTTAAAGGGTATCTGTTTATTGGTATACTTCAATGAAATATGATTTAATTTGGTATTGTAACTTGCAAGAATAGTTGGCATTGTAAACCAATGCTGAATTCTTTGTGCTGTGGTTGTTTACTCTAATCTTGAATGAATCTTATCATATCTCATTGAGCCGGGCTGTGTTGTCAAGGCATTGCGCCTTAGTGTCAGACAATAGAAAGGCATTAGACCCTTTTCGGGCATGATCATTGCTCCGATCAGCGCACACATGGTGAGTTCGGACTTCAGATGCTATCTGTAAGGCAATATGTTCCAGAAAAAACACCTAATTGAAGTTCTCTTTAATTTCTTCTAATATAAATATACTTTATATTTGATCTTCAACCATAGAGATGGGAGATAAACTAGATCACTCTTTGGAGTTGATTATCATATTTATATATTGTAACCCTATTTTATAAGTAAATGCAGATTTTTATTTTTTTAATTCTTTTGTGTGCCTTGGAGGCACTATAAGGTTTCTAGGATCTAGAAGGGTGCCTTGCGCCCTTGACAACACTGACTCTGGGTAAAGATTGGTGATCTAGCAAACTGATTTGACTGAATTTTAGTTATTTGGTACCATGTTCTGCTATACAAATATACAATAGCCTGGTTTTCAGTCTAGAATAGTTACTAGGATGTTTTCTTTTGTTCAATTATTATTTTCTGGCAGATAAGAGTAATTCTCCCTAGATTTTCCTTGTTCTGGTCAAAAAACTGTTTTTCTTTGTTTTATTACGCAGGCTCCACCTAACACTGGTCATTACTGCAACGGTCTGTTGTTGGATGATGTAAGTTTATTTTTATTTTTACATTTTTTCTTTTGTAGTAGCTTGACTTTCATATAGATTCTGTTTGTAAAGTATTAAAATATGAAATCTTCAATTTGCGATGATACTTTGGGATTCTTTTGGCCATGTCGTCCTTCTAAAATTTTTGTTTAGATGAAGAATAGAATGCCACTGCTTTTTCTGGCTATCCTTTCTGTAATGAGTAACGACTTGTTCTTCCTAGGATTCTGAATTTGCATAGTGGCATATATTAAGAATGAATGCCTTTACAAAGGCCTAATTCAAAGGTGCATAAAAAAATGTCATAAAATGAGAATAATATCTTGTGTAGCTTGTTCATTAGGTTCTTTAGCTATGAATTCCCAAATAGATCTTCTTGTTCAAGACTGAGTTCTTTAAGTGCCTTAATATGCTGCCCGTTCCTATGATTGTTGCGATAATGATTGTGGAATAAGGTAGATTCATAGGTTCGTTGGGTTGCCTTGGTTGATGATGAAGTCCCAACTTTTTCATTTAAAAGAACATTAAATAGGTTTACTTGCAGCCTTCGACACACTCGGATGTGTGGACTTAATATCTGCTTCTTAAGCATTTACCCTTGTCCTATGTCCTGCATTGAGCACGTAATCTGGTACTACGTTGCTTCGACTCTTTTATTTTTCTTAAAGTGCTCATGTTTTACACTTTTGACATTCTCACTTTAGTCCAAGTAACCCTACATTGTTAGGAAATTAATCTATGTAGCTTTTAACGAACAGCTCTAGTTTTGTAAGTAAACATGTTTTGCTTCATTGTCTTGTTAGTTTGTAATGTTGATTCTTTTGGTTTGACAGGTGGGCAATTGTATATCTTGCACAAATGAAACCACTCATTGTCCCCATTTTGAGTGAAGGAGAGTGAAAATTCTTCACACAAAATCAGATCCCGAGGTTAACGGTAAACAAGCAAAGATCGATTGCGGGATTAGCCTCTGAGAGTTTAGTTGTCATGTAACATGTCTTCTCATGTTGTCTCTCTAAGTAATCTTTATTCAAAGTTTGAACTTTGAATCGGTATTATGTCAGGCACTTCATTATTTGTTTTGTTTGATTTTCATAAAGATTAGTGTTGTTTCCCATCAGACATTATGCAGTTTTTGATGAAATAATTATCGAAATAAGATTACATTTCTTTTCAATTATCATTGTTTCCAAGATGTTTGTTTTGCATTACTTGAATGTGATAAGCTAGCATACAAATGATAGTTTTTTTTTTTTTGAACTTACAATTTGCAATTATTACCAATTAATCATTACAAACACGAAACTGAATTAAATTTACACATGATGAGATTTAAATAAAATCCGGAATTTCAAAATTATAAAGTTACAAAGGATGTTATAAATGGTTTAAAGACATTTTTCTCGAATACATGTCTCACGCTTGTGTATCGCATGCACATCTACCAAATATATGAAAAAACTTAAAAAGAAAAAGAATTGAACATGTCCTTATTAGATGTATGCTTACATCTAGCATTCACTCCGAGTCCGAGTAACATAACTTCACACGAGAAAAAAATTATGAAGAAAAGCCAAATAAAAAGTTTTCAAACATATAGGACCAAAGGAGTAAAGTTGAAAACAAATTCCATCCATACAAACAAAAAAACAAAGGTTGAGCTTGTGGGTTCAGTGTTCGTTGGTATTACAAGTATTTGATGAGCAGATATATGGTGACAACCAGAATCACGATCCCAATCACAGCTAGAAGCATGCACATACAAGAACAACCTCCTCCAGTTCGCTTGGTCAAAATTGCAAGGTTTTTCTGCACCCTCTGTTACAAAACAAGATGCATCCAACGAAAAACATATTTATTAGAATCCACCATGATAGTAAAGCTCCATTTTTTTTTGTAGCAACTAGCAGTGTTGTCAACAAGTGCCCCTTAACACCAGGCACCGTTGGCACTGAAGACATTATCAGATAAGTTAGCATTTGATCAGAGGCATGTGTGCCTAGTGCACCGAGACACCCTTTTTGGTAAGGCAATAGGTGCATAAAAAGCCCGTGTAATTGAAGTTCTCTTTAATGTCTTAGTTTTAACCTTTTTTTCATTAGCTTTTTACCTTTCCTAGTAATGAAAGAGGATAATATCAGACTTTAGTCGATATTTGAATATTCAACCATAAATACAAGACCATAAAGAAATCATGCATACAGCTAACAAAAAGAACAAAAAATGTGCATGTTTTGTAGATCGACTGGAGCACTCTTTAGAGTTTATTATCATACTTGCATAACTAAGCATATCTTATATTTATATTATCATACACATCTACAGAACACACACAAAATGAACCAATTTGCACCTTCCTTCGCTGAGGTGAAGGATTTTTTTGCACCTATTGCCTTAAACGAGACAAGGATTCTAGTGCCAATTGTGCACCTTGCACCCTTGGCAACACTACGAACCAGTGTGGTAAGTGGTAAATAGTGTCCTAAATTTTAACTATTCTGGACTTCAGGGACTAAGAAAATCCGTGCATCGCATTCAACATGGAATATTTCAAATAGTCCATTCTTGCTCACATCACCAATGTATCAATGGTCACAAACAATATAAAAGTAAAGAAAAAAGCAACATTTTCATATCAACAGTTCTATATTGCTTTATTTTGCTTCATCAAACTGCCGTAGAATACTATTTATAACCAGATTATTTCAAATATAATTCAATAACCAATGACTAATTACTTCAAATATAATTCAATAACCAGTGTGGTAAGTGGTAAATAGAGTACTAAATAATTCTTGGATGAACATGAATTATTTCTTCCTCCTTGAAGCAATTCTATTGATTCAAGGTTAGTTCATCACTGTCTAGTGAAACGTTAGAACACATACAACTTTAGGGGAATGCCACTAACTAATAGGTGGACCAGATTAAATATATTAAAAACAGTAATGGGATTTTGTTCCATTCAACAAAAAAAGGAGGATATAGGTCTGAGAAAATAAAAATGTTAATTACTAAATGTTTACCCGCAGGCGAGAATTGGTAGCATCCACATGATAGTCCAGGTCATCCTGCATGGAGGAAGCACAGGATAATGTATTGTTACGGATGATGAATAAAACCTCACAAAGCATTTTTTTAAAGAAATAAGAGCAAAAGAGTATAGCAGATATAAGCAGAAAACATACAATGAGTCGGGTTTGCAGATCAAGTTCTTCATTGACTGCCAATGCAATATGCTTCGTACTTACTACGGTCTCCTCCAGCTTCTCAAGATCCTCATCTTGCTCTGCTCAAAAATGACAACCTCATAAGTTGAGGGAACTTGAACCATTTTACAAGCTAGCACTAAAATAACTTGCCTTTCATTATTTGTCGCTGAAGACCAACAAGGCCGGAATTATCCAAACCAGTTGTTCTACTCATGGCATCTGGCTTAATTTCTGGTCCCAACAAGCTGTCTCTATTAGCAAAGTTTGACATATTGAATGCAGAAGCCATCTGATTCGCTTTCGATCTTAAATTTCCAATCATGTCCTTGCGACGATTCATCTCTTTCTCCGTTCTGTAACCAAAACACAGAAACATCAACAAGTGCTCTAAGCCAGTTTGCTCATGATAAAACATATTTCACTCTGCAAGCAAGCACCGAATTACCATATTTATAAATATCACATATGATCAAAATTACTTATCGAAACTCAATTCACTCCTAAATGCACCTCGATTAAGATGACTTACAGGGGCTTCCCAGATGGTCTAGACAAAAGGGACTGCAATCCATCAAGTCTAGTCCCTAAAATTGTAATCTTCCTTCTTATAGCCGATGCATGACGCTGAGTTTCCGGTCCCGATGAAGGCAAGGAACTCCTTTCAGATATCATGGCATTGATATCATCTGCAATTTTTACTGCTTCATTATATTCTTTAACCCATGGATCTGAAGAAGATGCCATTGACCTTAGACAAACAAAAATCAAGTCAGAATCTAATCTAAAAGACCAAAAAAGATAATAAAATCTAAAAAACTCAATTCATCATTTAGAGTATGAAAGAAGAACATATAAGAGCTAATTGAACTTGCAAAATTAAACGAATATTAATAATTCCAAGAGAAAAAAAACCTTTCCTCCTTATGTCCTTCTGAATTCGATGGCTTCTTTTAAAGAATTAGACCATTACTCACAAGAAAAGAAAAATATTTTCTTTTAAAAACTGGAAATGAGCATATATCGAAAATGATATATATCAAGAAAATTAAGAAAAAAAAGAATCAATTTAATGAAAAAGAATACAGAATTTATTACTCCAATTAACCCCAATTGTAAAAAAAAGAAAATAAAGTTAGGAAATTTAATTGAAAACCCATCAATACAATCCCAATTTCTTTTTAAAAATGGAATCAAACAAATACCCATATCATAAAATGCAAAATTCAAAAAAAAAAAATTAGAAATAACTTACAAAGATGAAAACTGAAAAAAGAATGAGCCGTGTTGATCAAACCCCAAAAAGAATAAGCGTAAACCCAGAAGGGGAAAGTTCTTGGCTTTTGAAGATCCGTAGAAGGTGATCAAATGATTAATAGTAGTGTTTAAAAAAACAAACGAAATACGCTGAATTTGATCGAAATTTTGGATCGTTTAATTATGGGATTTGGGAAACGGCACCGTAGTTTTTGAGTGCGCATTTTCTACATGTTTAAATAAAAAATTAATCTTATCCAAAAATAATTAAATATTAAAAAAATATTAAAAAATATGATATGACCATTAGCATGATCTCATCAGATTTGGCCAATCTCTTCTAATAATAATATAGGTAATAATTCGAGAAAAATACGATGTAAGGGCGTTTTGAGTACAATTTTCTATAATCATTTATATTTAATTTAAATAATATAAAAATTTATTTTAAAACAATTCTCTTAGCCTAATTAATCTATTTACAATGTCAAAACTCAAACACCTTAATTATAAATATCACGTGACAGTATACCCAAAGAACTTACAAAATTTTCACTATTTTAATTTTTTTAAAAATTAAAAGAAAACTTATAAAATTATAATAGTTCTTGTAACAATAATACCTAAATAAAAAAACTATTAACTTAATCAATTTAATCTACCAATTTAATAATTTAATTGATTCAGTTTTCTAAATACAAAAACTTAATTAAAAAAAGCTTATGGATTTTTTTAAAAAAAAATCAGGAATTTAAAACACCATTAAGCAAAAAAAACAATATACATAAACAAATTATTCAATTCTTTATATAGAATAAGTTGTTAATTGTTATTGGAACAGGAACAAACTGAACCGATCGAATAGAATGAAAATAAATACACTAATTGATTAAATCAGTTAAATAAAGCTGAAAATTATGTAAACCATCGTTAACCATAAAAAACCCAAAATAAGCACCAGTTGAACCGACATTTAAAATTGTTTAACTTTCTATTTATTATATTTTTCAATTTTATTTGATACCATTAAACCGATAATTCAACCAATCAAATCAATTGAATATTACCATTCAACCATTGTAACTCGTATGTTAAAAAAACAAATACAGATGATCTAACCAGCTCAACCACAGGTCCAATTCTTACAACATTATACTTATTCTAATAATTTCACCGTATAATACATTAATTGCTTATTAAAAAGCAAGAATGCTTTTGTTACAAGTTAGTCATTGTAACCCAGAAAACAAAATCAGAAAAGATGAAGAATGTACCGTTTAAAATAGGCTGCATTTATAAAGATCATCGAAATTCAAACTGAACATGATAGATATAAGCCACGAGACGACAGATTCAAACTAAAAGTTCAAAACTAAAACAATCTTAAATGTTCTGAAACGGTAAAAGGCAAAAAAAGGAAATTCTAATGTGTATGATAAAAGCTCATAACAAAAAAATTAGGCAGCACCCTTGCCCTTCTTCTTCTGGATCTTCTTCATGTAAAATTCCAGCTCTTTGCCTTCCAAGATAATCCTGACAAAAACATCATATTAGAATAAGAACAATAATGGTTACGATGACCAGAAAAACCATTTGTCTTAAATGACCTATTTGGAATATGATTTAATGTTTTTTGTAAGAGAACTTTCAAGTCAATGACATACCCATCACAACGGCCACACTGACCAGGCCTTGAAGTGATACAAGCCAACAAACGACCACTTGCAAATTGATCCTCAATATGTGGGTCAAGCTTGCGATTCTGCTGACGTTTCTCCAGCTTCCTTAAAACATGGTTGCTCTTCTTTGTCTCCTCAGTGCCAGTTTCACCTTCCTACAAACAGCAATACCATTATTCAAAGATTTAAAGAACCAACACATTATCATGTTAAAACTTGCCTATAACAACCAAGATGGAGAAGGAGCAGAAAACCAACTATGTATCAGTTTCAAGTACATATCCAGCGGACATGAGTATGGAGGTCCAAAACTCTAAACATCAAACACAAACAGCCCATTCCAACGCTAGATAGAAATGTCCATTCCAATATATGGGGCTAGTATATAGAAATATCAGCTCTAATATAGGGAAATGGGCTGCAACAAGTTGAACCACTGTGCAAAGACAAATAGTCGATTGCAGGAAACAGATAAAGAGATATCAACTACTTACTAACAAACTACACTAACACAGACAGCATCAAGGTTTAATTACAATACAACTGCACAAACCAAATAGTTACAACTAGAACAACTAACTCATTACATAGGAGCTGGTCTATTTTAGAAGTAACCATGTAACCAAAACATAAAAAATAATCACTCAACCTCTCCTTCCTTCTTGGCTGCAGTTGTTTTCTTCTTGCGACCAATGTCAACACCATAGTGTTGAAGATACCACTGCTTGAACGGAGCAGCATCGACTTGAACAATTGCGCTCTTCACCAGAGTTTGGGTACGAACCAACTCATTGTTGGATGCATTGTACACAACATCCAAAATTCTTGTCTTACGAGTCACAGATTCACTCCCCCATGAGTAGTTTCCAGTGTCGAGCCTCAGAGCACGCCACTTCACATTTCCACCCCGAACCCTAATCCTCCTAACCGTCTTGTTGCTTGACAGCTTCGTGTTAGCTGGTTGCCTTCCGAGCTCATACCTTGAAATATAAACCAACAAAAATTTAGAAAAAAAAATTACTAATAGAAAACACCAAATGGGACAACCCAATGAGGAAGGAAATCGGACAAGATCTCTGGCATCTAAACAAAAACTAGAAAGGCGCAACTTTTACAGCCATTAAAAATGCAATTTGAATTATTATACCAAGAAAAAAAACTAATAAAGCTAAACAAAATTGCTCAAGCATTTTCTAATGACAATAAAATGAAGCTAAATCTATAACTAAAGGACATATCAAGTACATTTGGTCAAGTAAACTAGAAGAACACAAACATCTTCTCTTAAACCATAATAAATCAAATTTATAAGCCAAGAGTGCAAAATAAAAAAAAAAACATCAAGAAAAATCAAAAAGACAATAATAAAGGAAATAAAGGGTTTGCACATTACTTTCTCTTCTTCCTCCAAGCCTTCTTTTTACCACCAGTGGCACGCCTCTTGTGCATCGAATCACGAGAAATACCTACAAAAAAATGGAAATTAAAGTCATTAAGAAAGAAAATTAAACACAAAATTAGATGATTTAGAATAGATTGATGACGAATTAGAGGATCTTGAGATATACCCATTTTGGCTGAGGCAAAAGTTCAAGCCTAGTTTGGGGTTTTGTGTTGAAGCAATTCCCAAAAGCTAGGGTTTGAGAGGCAGTACAGCAGCCATAGGCGGATATTTGAAGCATTATTATATACAAAAACCCTAGCTATTTGAAATTACAGTAATACCCTGATTGATTCCGGTTTGTGTTAGGGCAGGGTAATCAACGAGTACATTATCTCTTTAAGGCCCAATAAAAATTTGTTTGGGTTCTTGGTTTAGGCCTAGATAGTATTGGATGCTTTTTATTTAAAATTTTTTTATTTTTATATTTGATTTGTGAGATGTAATTTATAATTAGGGACGAAATTAAAATTGAGAGTTGAAAGCAAAAAATAAATATAAAATAGTATAAAAAAGCAAATTTATAATTAATTTATTTTAAAAAAATATATATGCAAAAATGCGTAAGTGGGGACAGGAGCCCCACTCATGACCCATATGGGTCCGTCATGAGAATATAAATCGAAATTATCTTCTTTGAGTTTTGCAGTTTTAAATTATTATTTTATATTTTATCGTTTATTTATAAATTCATAAAGATATTAAAAATCTTTTGACAAAATAAAAATTATGATTGATTCTTGAACGGAATACTCGAAACAATATCTTTTAAGATCTCAGGGTCTAAAAATTTTAAAAATGAAAAAAAAATAGTTATTATGGTAAAAAAATTTTAGTCCTTTAATCATTTTTACTAATTTTGTCAATAAATTTAAAGACATTTTTAAAAAGACTTTATTTTAACATTGAGTTAAGATTTAAAGTTTGAGTCTTGATTATGATATTGTCTCCCTCGTTTATAAATTTATAATGATATAAAAACGTTTTTATTTTTAAAATTATGAATAATTTTTAATGTAAACAACTAATCAAATAATAATTTTTTTAAATTCATAATTCTTCTACTTTGAATTATAATAATTATTATAATGTTATTTATCTTTTTATACATCTAGACAATCTTTAAATAAACAACTAAAAATCACCTATTCAAATAAAAAATTAAAAATCACAATTCTAAAAATTAAACTCATGTTTAATTAGATAAAAAAAAACTCGTGTTTAATAAAATACATGTATAAATTCTCTATCACTATGTCAATAATCACTAAAATTAGTACATTATTGAAAAATGTTTATTGCGTGATAAATGCAGTTATTATATTCATAATTTGAAGGATTTTAATAGTATTTTAAAAATATATTACGGTTTTACATTAATTTAAAAATAAATTATGATGGTAACTATTGTTTGTAACACATTGCAGCTTTCCGGGATAAATAAAACAAATTATTTATTAAAAAAATAACGAATATATATATATCATGGTTTCGATCCAATCTTAATAAAAATTGATATTTTATAAAACTGTAAATTTAAATATGTTAAAAAGTAATTATGTTCTATTAAATATGTTTACAACACATCACGAGATAAGTTTAAAACATAAAACAATAACCTAAACAACATAAATTTATAATTTCTCATAAAAAAAAAAGTTCAACTATTTACATCCTCAAATACAATTACAGAACAAACAAATAAAAAAGATACAAGCAACATTTGATCCCTAAAAAGTAGCACCTTTTCCAATTCGGTCCCTGAACCTTTTGTAGTCCACATTAGTCTATAAACTTTACAAAATGTTCAAAACTTGCCCCCTTTGAGCCACATTTATCTTGAAACTTGATAAATTTCTAAACCTAGTCCCTAAACTCGTATTTTGTCACACACGATTTAGTCCATAACAAAATTCAAGTTTAAGGGTCAAGTTACCAAATTTCAGGACTAGTGTGGACCAAGAAATAGTTCAAGAATTAGTTTTAAAGTTGTCAAATTCAAAGACTAATGTTACCAAAAAAGTTCAAGGAACTATAAAATTTTATCAAGTTCAAGGACTAAATGTTAATTTTACCTAAAAATCTGACAAGTGGAAAATGGAAACCCAAAAAAAGTTGATTGGTAGTGGCAGCCTCCTAAAATCCAAATAACAAAAGGCATAAAACCAAGTCCCATGCTCTTTATCAAAGGGGGAAAAGGACAAAATGCCATAAAATTCACATAAAAGGCAGAGAGAGGACCACAAACATGTTAGTATTTATTTCTGGTTGCCCACTATAAAAGTAAATTTCAAATGGAAGTGATCTTGAAAACCCTCTAGCAAGACATGTCCGGTTTACTCGTGTTAAACACGAGTTTCCGTCACATATTCGGATATAGATATGAAAGTATGTTACTTCAAATATAAAAACAAAGTTTTTAAAAAAGAGGACATACTCATAAGGGACACATATCACATCCAATATTTCACCTCCGAATCTGAATAACATAAGAATAGCCACCGAGAACAAATATCCGAAAAAACACAACTAGAATGATAATTGATGCAGCATGGTAACACTTCTATAAAATCGGAATAGTCTGAGTTTTCGATCACATTGGTACATATCTCAACCGTTGGAATCAAGTCTTTCATAAACAAAATAGCATGGAGATGATGTTATCATGTTCTCTACATATATGACACAATATGAACAAGAAAAGAAAGATGTTGAATGCGTTCACAGAGCTTATCCGCAAAAGCAAAACGGATACAAAACAAGAGATGTGGTGTCTAGTAAGAATATGAATCAAAATATGTTGTAAATTATTTGATCAGGGTTTTTATGGATATCCCACTAATGTTTCACACTAATAACTTGAACAGAAACTCCTTACAATCTGAGAGAAAAGTGATCCCGGATAATACAAAGAAAGCGTAAAGACAACCAGCAGCAGCAACCCTGCTAGGCATTCTGGTAGCTGAAAAAGTTATATGACGGAAAAGCGGAAAAAATATTAATAACCTATTGTTTGATGTGCCACTACCAGTACAGTTTTTTGGAGATGCATGGTATATTAATTGGAACCAATCGTCCGGAGTATATATCCCGCAATCTGATTGTACACCTCACTCAAATGCCAAGAAAGGAACCTAAAATGTTAGCTACTAAAATAAAATAGAACAAAAAAATCAAATCAAATCGGATCTCAAACCTTATAGAAAATCCCTTGTAAACTGCTCGCTTCAAATGTATAATCAAATCAATAACCCTCGTTAGTGCTATACGATCAATTTTCTTGTAAGCTGACATAGTAATGAAGCCTGTTTTTGCAAATTCATTGACCCTACATAATAACTTCTGATATCCGAATAACAGATCTCCTAGGCAGCAATTCCTGCATATGAAACAAACAAATAAGTGAATTAACAAAAAGGCAGAAAATAGAATCCCGTCTCAAGGTTCAACATATATAAAATGCTCGAATTATTGAAGTTCTGGTCCACATATAAAGTTTAATTTTAAAGTTAAAGTTCCTGGACTGAATTCTTCCGAGTTATTTATGACATCTGGGAGGTCAGACAAAGTAAGTGACACAGTCACCAATGGATTCTAAAGGTCCCACTTCATGAAAGTAAAGAGAATATTACCTCTATTGGTCTGTCTACTAGCAACACTGTAACTTCCAACATAGTCCTCGGATGTTCTTGCAGCAACTTCTGAGGATATATTGCCAAGCCCATACCCGAATGAGCCAGAACCATTCAAGTCAGGAGTTGCAGACCGCCAAGTTGGGTCACCGTAAACTGAACCACCGCGGTAAAGATCCCCATAGGACCCCTCAAAATTACCAGTTGATCCAGCAAATGATGATGTTGGAGCTGCAACAGTTCCACTGTTTCTTCCATATCCTGGCCTTGCCAAACCAATGTTATCCTCTGTATTCACATAACCAGAATTCCCATCGGTGTAGCTGGAAGCATTACCTCCACCTTGCATAGGCGGAGAAGGGTTCCAATTAGCCCCACAATTTCCCAAAGCACTGAAATTCCCACTTGCAGTCCCCAAGTAACCACCAGGGCAGGAAGCATTTGTGGCATTGCTGAGGACTCCATTTCCCCAGACATTACGATTAGGAGAGCTCAAACTTGGATAATTTCTTCCAGTCCCAACACCATAGCCAATAGGAGTGTTATACCTGTTTGGATTCCCACTATAATAGGGGCTAATTATCCGCCCATACCCCAGACTGTTGCCAAAGTTGGAATTCCCACCATAGCTTGGGTTCATTGCTTGTTCCATATTCATACCAATTCCATAGCCGGTGGTGTTAAACGGAGGAAACCCTGTTCGACCGCTAGTAAGAGGATTAAACCTATCATCCATCCTGACTCCAAAACCTCCTAGAGGGCTTAGATTATATCCCTGACCATAAGTATTGAGGATGTTGGCAGCCCGACTCAAACCATAATTATATCCTAAAACGGGGCTATGGCTGGGGCCTGGAGATAGTTCTTTAGGGACTGCCCTCTTGACCTCAACCAGTTTCCCATTGAGTTCGTGAAATGTTTTATGAAGGACTTTGTCTACTGCTTCCTCTGAATCATAAGTGATGAAGCCGAACCCTCTCGGCCTTTGCGTGATATGATCATACATCACTACAACATCAGTAATTGTACCAAACTGATCGAAGTAGTTCTTAAAGTCGCTCTCAGTGACTGTAGACGCTAAACCTCCCACGAAAATCTTTTTTGTGCGACCAGGAGCGGGAGATCCAGTGATGCCACCAATGTTCCTGTTTAAAATGTTTTGGTCATCTCTAGGGACAGCCTTCTTTGCTTCAACCTGAAAATGGATGAGCCAGCAAGTTTAATCAAACAACTACATGGCATTTTCTGTCCCTACCTAACAATTGGATAGAAGTTGACTTAAACAAAAAAAAAAACATATTAATCAATGCCTGAAAATAGTTCGAACTCATTACTTTGTGACCAGATAAAAGGAGAAAATTGGCAAAATTCGAGTCACTATGATTATCACAAATCTCAAACCAACTGAAGCCAATTTATAAAATCTCATTAAATCTATAATGTATAAGGCATAATCATAATCAAGGATCTCACCGTCCGACAATCGATCATATGCTTATCCATAATTACCCTCTCAGCAACAGCAGGATCAGCAAAGACAACGAAACCGAAGCCACGGGCGCGACCGGTGACACGATCTCTCATTATCATTGCCTCCACCACTTCTCCATACTTCCTGAAATAGTCCTTGAGACGTTCCTCATCAGTGTCCCAAGATATCCCACCAATGAAGAGTTTACCAAGATCTGATTCCATCTTATCTGCAATCATCAATCACCATTTTCCAAATCTAAAAATTTAAACTTTTCTCGGCACAATTGGATTCAAAGATTAAATTTTCAAAACCAATCAGAACTCTAACAAAAACAACAATTCAGTAAATGAAATTCCTGGACAACTTTAGAAAAGCAAAACATGAGTTATCAAATTATCATCAGCACCTAAAAAAGATCCATCAACAGATCAAAATGTGAGCAATAACAACAATCAAACAGGATTATCAAAAGAAACAACACACCTTTCGATATGAATTATAGACAGAATCTGATCAAAGACAAACTGGGTATTTGTCAAATCCAATCTAGGATCATCTGAAAAACTTCATGCACCAATCAGAAAACAACCCAGAATTCCTGAAGATAAAAAAAACAACGGAAATTGAGACCAAATTATGTGGATCAAGACAAAGGAAAAGTGTGTATAAAAAGATGAGGGAAAACAGACGAAAAGATGGAAAAGTTTACCATATTGGATAATTAGAAACAACCCAGATTAGAAAATGGGAAGGAAATCAAGATCTGAGGTGAGAAATGATGGCAATGGAAACAGACGAGAAGGTTATATGTTCATTTCTCTTTAAAAAGCTTTTGTTCTCTCTTCACCTTTCTCTCTCTTTTCTCCCGTCTGTTTTCTATCTTTAATTAAATCAAAAGAAACGGAATTTGAGGAGAAAGCTAGACAAAGAAGAGAGAGAATAATATATATATATATATAGACATTAGAGAGAGAAATTGAGATTGGAGAATGCAAATGATCGGTGTAAGAATATTTGGAGTTGCCTCATAAATGACAGGAGAAAGTGATTTTTTTATATATGAAATATAAAATTAACCCCAACATGAAAATATTTTTAATTAAACAATTATTTATTTAAGCTTTAAAATTATAAATAATAATATCATACAATATTTTGATAATAGAAATTAAATTTATAATTAAAAATCAATTGGCATATCAATATTTTGAAAAAAAATTTAAGATTAAACATAATTCGATTTTATATTTTTAATCCATTATAAACCACATAGAGATTACGAATAGTATTTAAATATTTTTATATGTGAATCTTAAAAAAAACAACAATCAATTAAAAAATTATATAGAAAAGAACACAAATGGCTTCTTCATCCAAAGTATATGGTGTTTCTAAGCCTCTTATAGCTGCTTCTAGTAGTGATATGACTAAAAACCTGGGTTTAATAGGTCAAAAATCTTAATATATATATATATATATATATATCGACAAAAAAAAAGTTGAAAAAACAAGAGAAAAGAAACAATGGCTTCTTCATCCAAGTCATTTATGTATCTGGTTCTCAGCCTCTTTAGTAAAACAAAAACAATAAAATAAACAAGAAATCCACTAATATAACTAAAAATGCATCATTCACTAAAACAAATTTGCAAAAGAGTTGGAGCGGCCTGATGAATGCCCAATAGAATTGCCACCGTAAAATGACACTTATTTTGAGATCACTTTATTGTTTTCGAGCGGAGCTAGCTCTACAACAGTAGTATCCAAAATGACCATGCTACCCGATGGAGTTAGAGCCTGAATGTGAATGCAGCGGTACAATTTAAAACCGATCACTTTAACGGGCGGGCGACCGACAATCACAATCAAGTTGAAAATGGTTTATTTCTGCATCTCAGAATTCATAAGCTCAAATTCTTCTACGTAAAGGAAAGAATGCTCATGCTCCCCGTTGATTCCGTTGATTGTCATGCAGCGGATGCCAAGGACAACAACCACCAGCGGTCCAGCACCACATGCACGTGGTCTTGGCCAATATACTTTGTGGAGAAGGTCCTCCGGAGACTGTCGTCTTAGTCCATTTTTGCGAAGGTGATTCTCCATGTTAGCTTTCAAATGCGGTGTTTGTTTGAGAACCAAGATGCAGGCAATCGTTCAATGGCTGCCCTTCATTTATTTGTTTGAGAAGTGTTTGTCGGATCGACAGAACTTCAACAGAAATCTTGTCATTGTATCACATGCTTGATTCTTTGTATATAATGAGTTGTTACTTGATATCTCTCGAGAAGATCCGATGCGAATTCTTCCTGACTATCAAAGTAGCCCACTAGTCACTCAAAAAGAGATGGAAAATGATCAACTCTCTAAACGAGAATTATTCAACCTTGATTTGTAGCCTATTCAGCTTAATCTAGGCCAAAAAGAAATTACAAGTTATTTTGTCAAGACAAATAATGCAGTGAAAGATGCAATTCATCAATGTATGATTTATCAGAAAAATGTTTTTTTCCCTTTTACAGGCAAAAATTGAAGATCGAGAAGTCGATCATATTCTTTTGATTCCATCAACTATACATAAATCTCTCCTCATCGCCGCCAGAAATGACCTTGTTGTTGCCTTTGTTCTTGCTTTCGCCTGTGTTATCATTGTTCCAAATCAAAAGGTCATTCGTTAAACAATATTTTACCAACGTTATCGAGTATATAATAGCAAAACTGAGAAAGATTTTGAAAAATACGCAAAAGGTACGAGAGAACTTCACCTCTGATACTCTTTAGAACGCTCGAGAAACTCTTTTGCGATATATTTTCTTTCGTAAGATTGTAATACTTGTCTGATATCAGGTGGACTATTCCGGGCTACATCTGTTGAAAAACCAAAACAGATAATTCTAATCAAGAGAGACTGTTTAGATCAATCAACATTAACCACACTGGTTAGCACGCATGCCATGTTATAGATTTGAACAACGACAACCAGCAAGGGGAAAAGAAACGGCATAAAACTTACATTCAAGAAAAGGAATAAGATCCAAAAGTGCTGTATCCTCGCCCTCAAGCTTGAATGGCTTAATAGGGACACAATTTTCAGGTTGAAGGCTAGACTCAAACGCATGAGCACTCACATATAAGATCTTGGCTGGATCCCTGTTAAGCTTTGAAAGATCCTGCCAACATGAATCATTTCTTAAAAGAATATTCGAGCTCTTAGAGACACTCTCTCATAGGTTAATACACTTCATATAGCATAAAACTGAGGGGGAAATGATAACAAGTGATAAACTATAACATACTCTATAATGCTTGCCATTCTGATATTTAGTATCACCCCTTGATAGCCTATATCGTATACAATGGTTAGGATCCAACCTTTCGCAGACAGGATCGACGTACTGGATAAGCAAAAATGAATAAAAATTAAATTAAATTTCTGGTAACATCAGCTATCCAATGCTTATGTATTCCCATTGTTGTCACAATGGAAGAGCTCAAATTACCATATTCATCTGGTCATAATACACAACAATTTCGTAGTACTTTGCCAGATGTTCCAAAAAGGCATCAACTCCAGGTCTTTTGAAGGTACGCCAGCCTCTCTCGTGCTTTTCCAATCGAAAAACATAAAAACGGGAAGAAAAAGAATTACAAACATTTGATGTGAGCTTTAATGAAACAAAACAAAAAAATGTTTAAAATGAAAATGAAAGGAAAGCGGTGGAAAACAAAAATTTTAGGGTTTAGGGTTTTAGTGTAGGGATTTAGAATTTAGGGTTTATTGCTATAATTTAAGGGTTAGGGTTAGGGTTTTAGTTTGGGGCAATGTGGTTAGGGTTTTAGGTTTTAACCTATAAACCCTAAATCTTAACCCTAAACACAAAATTATATAAACCCCTAAATTCAAAATTACTACACTTAAACACCTAACCCCTAAACAATATCCTTAAACCCTAAAATTAAAGCATGTGTAAACTTTGTTTCCACAAGCGCTTGTGCATGGAATAATTACCCAAACTGAAAATGGTTTTAAGTCAGAATTTTACCTTCCTATCTGTATAAAGTAATGTCTCGTTTCCAGGACAGGCGTAAAAACATGTTGTTCTTGAGGATGCAAATCAGGAAGAAGCTTATCTGAGGTTGGTTCAGTAAATTCCTGAAACATGAGATATAAGTATAAGAATAAAGAAAAAGAGAGCTTCATGCTAATATAAAGAAGAAAAAACAAAAGATAGGAAGGCAATACGAAAAAAAAAAAACAGAAAAAAGAAGAAAGAGCACTCACCAACACATTTTCTTCCACTAGCCTCCTGAGATCCAGATAAGATTCAAGTGCTTTAGCCGGAACTGAAATTTTACAAGCAAAGAAGCCATGAGCAAATAGGAGTGGAAGTAGAACATGTAAACAAGTCGATTGTTGAACAAGTTAACAGAGAGTAATGAGCACCGAACAATGAACATTTTTTGCTGGCTCAATAATCCATTTATGATGAAGTAACCCATTTAATCTAAAGGAACAATTATGGACAGTTAACTAAAAAGGGTAAAACAAAATGAAAAAATAACTCTGTTATCCAAATATTTTTCTAGTAATTAGATTAGCATACCGAAGAAAGAGTATAGACAAAATTGCAGTTAGAACAAAGAAAGGAACAATAAGAAATAAAGAAATATCCTCACCTGCCATGCAGTAAAGTAACCCTTGGTATTTCTGAAAAAAAAGAGAGATGGAAAACGACTGATTTATTCATAGAAGCAACCAAACAATGACAATATCAAATTACAAAGACTTAGCAAAAGTGCCAAACATATCCATTCATATGCATAAAGACACTAATACACATGCTGGCATAGCTGGTATTGATGTATTCACCGCATCACGGCCACCAATCATGCAGGAAATGACCTATGGGGCACAATGATGGATGGCTTTTATGTGATTATAACAAATGTGAGCAGATCAAAAAATTTTCCTACAAATTGAAAAGATATTGTTGCAAGATTTTATAACTAATTAAATAGAAATGCAGAAGAAATCAATTGCATATAAATGAGAATCAAATTATACGTATACCATCTATGTAAATTAAACAAATTGTACATGGCATGATTCAAATACTAAACTAAAATGAGAAAAATCATTTTAAAAAAAATAAAATTCCAAACAAACTCAAACATACATCAACAGCAGATGCATCTTCACTAAGAACAAAATTTGCTGCAGCCCGCAATGATTTGCCTTTTGATCTACTTCCTCGTACGAACATTCTGCAAAACGAAATATTTTTTTAAATAAACATTTTTAATCATGTTAAAAACCCACATTTTAAACAGTGATATAAACTAAATCACAAACAATCCAATCTTAATCAAAAGGAAAAAAAAGGACTTACTGTAAGAGAGATAACCAGCATAGCCAGCAGTTCCCGTAATAGCCGCGATGAGTCCGTACTTGAGAAAGCTCCAAGCTTTCCTCCCGAAGCTTGTGGGGCAGCTTCCGGCGCCGGAGGAGGAGGAACCTCAGATTGATCGGAAAGAATGGATTGTGAAGCAATGATCGTTTCTCTAGATGGATTTGAAGAAGAAGAATCGACTCCTGAACTTAAAAACCTTCGATTAATGATCTTTGACCTGCATTTATTTGAAAGTATTCGAGATCGAAGAACAACTGAAAACATCTTTATTAGGGTTTCTGATTTGAGTGTGGTTGGGTTGGTTTTTTTATGAATATTTTAGTAAATTGTTTAGGTTTTTTTTTCGGGTTTTACACATCGAAATAGCGATGAAATTCGACACGGGGGTTTAAAAAATGGGACGTTTGGGAGCTGGTTTTGATCAATCTTGTACCAGAATAGTGAAATCATTCTAAATGGAGCTTTTTCCGCAAAAATTTAGTCCGGTTTAGTTTTTTTATCATTAAAAAAAAAATTATTAAACTAAAAATCAACGTCTAAATTACGTATTTTTTATAAATATTTAAATTATTTTTTATCAAAATAAAATTTTAAATTATTATAATACATTTTGACATTAAATTTGAATTAATTTAAAAATAATTCTTACAACAAAAGTTTAACCTAAATATAATTTTTGTCTACAATAAAATTAATATTTAGTTAAATTTTAATGAGTAAAGATTGGTTTTAAAAATATGGTTTTATTTTAAATGTTATTTTTATTTTTTAGAATATATTAATTTATATTATTTTTAATTTTATTAATATTATGATATATGAAATATATCAACACAAATTATAATAAAAATATAAATTATATTTTATGACTTAAGTTCGTATTAATGTTTATATATACAAAATATTATTTATAAAAATAAATTTTGAAATTGTACATGGTAAGAAATTAATATAATTAGTTTATTACAATTATTCCATTAACAAATGACAAATAAGATGCAATTGTTATGTATCTTAATACGATTTTATCAAATATTTAATAAAATTTTGTATAATAATAATTTTGTTTTCAAAAGAAAACAATTAAAATATTAGAAAAATACAGTTAAATAAATATTCAAAACAATGCATTAAATCAATCCTTTTAAAGAAAAAATGAGCTTTCATTAAAAATTAAATATGTTGATGGATAAATTAAATATTGCCTCTAAACTTTGACTTTAAACACCCTTTTATTTTTTAAATTCAATACTACACAATCCTTTTCAATTTATGAGTTACATATTTAGTTTATGATATTAAGTTTAGTTTAGAATTTCGGGTAAAAGGTTTAGGTTGTAGGAGTTATATATTTAATTTTGGTTACATTTTTTTAGATCGTAAATTTAAATTTGAATAAACTACTCTTATATATTTAGTTTTAGGATTTATTTATTTAATTTATGTAGAAAATACTCTTATGTATATTTATATCATTGCATTTGAATAAATATATAATACAGTATTTTGAGGAATATCATTGTATTTGAATAAATTTAGAATACAATATTTGAATAAATACTTGATTCTATCTTATAAAAAATATCATTGCGTTTGAATAAATTTAGAATACAGTATTTTGAGAAAATAAGTCAAAAAAATAATTTTAAATAAAAAATAATTAAAAATAGTTTTATTTTTTCTTTCAAGACTACAAAATAATAAATCTTAGACTGAAATTTATATCAAATAATTACGTATTAAAAGTGTTCATGGTTAATTATCAATTAATCATTAAGAAAGAGTCTCTAATTTTTTTATTTATTTTTAAGTATATTCTTTATATATTTTTCCAATAATTGTGTTTAAAATTATATTATTTTTTACATTAAAAACCCAAATCAAAAAAATTAATAAGGTAATCATTTTAATTCGGATCAAAACTTTTGTCGCTGATGGTGCAGCAATGGATCCTCTCAATTACAATGCACAAGAATTCTAATTTCAAAAAAAAAAATTTCTCTTATTTTTTTACATATAAAAAATTAACATTTGTTTCCAAAATAATATCAACGAAAATTATAAAAACATCAGATTAAAATTGAGAAAAAAAATTGAGACGCAAAGATTAACAAGCAGTTGAGGTAGAGGAACGTTGAATTCAGATTTTCCCTTTTTACAGAGTTTTTCCACCGTAAAACACCAAAAACTCAGCTTCTTGATTTGGGATAAAAATCACTTTTCAGATGTGATTATGGACTCAAAATTTTGATCCTCTAAAAAGAAAATTATAATTACAATTAATATATTTGTTTGATTATAAAGAAACATAATGTACGAACAAAATCATAATATAATCAATACATTTGTACAACTATGATTAAAATCATATAATATAAAACATAAAGAAATGACAATTACTCTAACATATACCAAAATTAAAATTAAAATAACTCAACATAACTTTGTTAAAAAAAAAAACATAACTCGCATATAACTTATCGGGACTTGAACATAAATAAATCTTAGACTGAAAATTCATATCTAATAATTACGTATGATAAGAATATGGATAATTTTAGACATCACATCGGATATTTACTATTTTAAATTTTTATTAATGAAGGCCTGTAATAATACTGCGTTGTGGACCTACTTCAATAATTGCAAAATTACTTTGTCAACAGTGACCATTTTCAAAGTTTTTTTTAAAGTCTATTCTTATCCATTTTGGATAGCTATTTCCACGTCGGAATTTCTATGTGTAGTGTTCGAGTTTCATATTGATAATTTATTTATAAATTTTTATTATCCAGATTTAGAATGGTCAGAACTTAAATGATTCAAATTTAAAGTAACAAAAATTCAAAATTATTTTCTTTACAATTATTAATATCTAATTTATTAATTAATTAATTTAAATAAAATATTATAAATATCTATTATAGAAACAACTCTCCTATAATTAATTTATTCACAATATCAAGACTCAAATAGTTTTGTTTTATAGATGTACCCACCTTTATCCTGGTAGGGGCTCTTAACCCTCACACAAAGTTTTTTATTTTTATTTTTACATTTGTCTGTTATTTTAAGAAAAAAATTTATGAATTTGCCTTATCTCATCTTTAAACATTTGTGTTTTCTCTTCAACTTCGAATTTTGAATTCGCCCTAAGTAACCCTACTTAAAAAATTTGTGTCATTATCTCATTAGGTAAAACTTAAAATTATCTGAATCAGTAATAACCTGTACGAAAAAGAAGTTAGAGCCTTAAACTTAAATAATTTTGATAGTAAAGAACTTCAATATGACAATAAAATGAAAATTAAAGAGGGAATTAATCGTTGCGAAACTTCAAGGGCATAACTGCAGGGCGGAGAATTCTTAAAAAAAAGAAGGAATTCAATCATTATGAGGCTTTATTAAATATTTTTAAGTAGAATCGAATGCTTGAATAATAATAAGGGTATTTTAAGTAGAATTGAATGTTGAATTTTAATATTATGAAAAAATAAAATTAGATCGGAGAATTATTTCACTTCATTATCTATTAAATTAGTTAATTAATAAATTAAAGGTAAAGTACACGGTCACTAACTTATTTTTAAAAATATAAAATAGTTATTAAACTTTCAAATGTTATATAATAGATATTAAATTTTAGTTTTCGTTACAAAATGATCAATGAGCCGTTAACTGTCGCTAATTAAGTGTATAGAAAATTGAATAATGTAATATTTAATCCTCCCTATTGACACATCTAATCAATTTATTTTTAATTTAACCATCATAATTGATGTCTAAATTAATTGAATGTGTAAATATTAAGGATTAAGTATGTTATTAGATGAATTTTCGTCACTGTCACGTCTCTTAGTTGTGACAGTTAACGATTCAGTGACTATTTTGTAATAAAAACTAAAGTTTAATAATTATTATATAATTTTTAAAAATTTAATGACTATTTTATATTTTTAAAAATAATTTAGTGATCATTTGTATAATTTATTTTAAATTAAATATTTTTAATAACAATAAATAAAATATTTATTAAAAAACTAACCCAAAGTAATATATAATACACTGACACTTTATTAATTTTCCTTAAAATAAAAAGGGGAAAATAGAAAAAATACCTTTCACAATTATTATTTTTATTTGATCTTTCTCTGTGCAAAACCAGAGAAATTGATGAGAAGAAGAAGAAAGAAAAAGAAAAGATGGCGTGCAAGTGTGGAGGCTACTACTACACTTTGAACGCAAAAGCCAGCTTCGATCGCGACTTAACCAAAACGCGAAAGTTTCTTCTACGGAACGTTACGGTGATCCGCATGTTCACCAGCGGCTTCTTCCGCAGTAAATGGCGATCCATTGCCGGTAAACGTCGCATCTTGAGGTTCGTGCCTGATATTTTTATGTCAGATTTGCAATTTCTATCCTTCCTGCTTGATTACCGAGAAAATTTAGGAAAAATGAAATTTTCGATATCCGTGCTTGATTTACTAATCGAAGAGCTGATTGAAAGCGTTTGTTTTACGAGAATATCTAGTTTTTTTGTATGTTAGAGCTGTACATTGGAGTTAATGTTTCGTTGGCAATAAAACAAGAGAACAAGGAAAATTGTTGAATTGATAAAATTCGAAATCAGCTTTTGCTAGAGCTGAAATATCAAATTAAGTGTCAATTTTATAAATTTTAAAATCAGAAGAGAGAAATAATTACGATTCAGCTCTATCAAGAAAAAGAAAAGAAAAAAACACATGTAAATTGTAGTGTTATATTATCAAATTTTGAATTGATAAAGTCACTGTTTTGACTGTTAGACGTGTAGCAAATCAGCGATTAGGAAAAGATGTTCTGTTTGATTAGATTTTATGGAAATGTAACAGGAAAAAGGATGAAAATGATTTCGTGGGCTCACTTCCATATTCCAGTAGTCAGTATACTATTTTATTTAAAAACAAAGCTCGTGTTTCTGGTTGTTACTGAAATGTAATTATCTTAGTATAATGAACTAATCTTGTGACTTTGTTGTGGCTGAAGTGTTTCTGAGTTCTAAAATACTTCTACTTATTCCTTTTAATCTTCAAAGAGAAGGGATTGTTTCTGTTCATACAAGTTCCTGCTTAGGTTGCTTGGATTGCAGTGATGGAATATTACTTAGTAAACTTAACTAATTTAAAATTTTGTGGCCTTTTCTTTACCTGAATTATATACTATGTCCTGATGTAGAAGTACTGATTTCTTGCAGCATGGACTCTCGAGAGAAATCGAGATCGACGATATTGGAATCATCAAAAGATAAGAGGGTACCTATTTTTGTAATGATGCCTGTGGATATATTCACTCTTGATACCTCTGGGTGTCTGAGAATTAGAAAGTAAGGTTATTACATCTGCTTGGGCCTTGTTTTCCTTTCAAATATAAAATGGTTTCTATTTTGGTCTTTTTTGTTTCAGACTCAAGGCCTTAACTGTATCTCTAAAAGCACTCAAGTTGGCAGGTGTTCATGGAATTGGAGTTGAAGTCTGGTGGGGAATAGTAGAGCGTTTTTCACCTTTTGACTACGATTGGTCTCTGTATGAAGAGCTTTTTAAATTGGTTTCTGATTCAGGGTTGAAGTTGCATGTTGCTTTGTCTTTTCACTCAAATATTCACTCATCTAATAGAAAAGGGGGTGTGAGTCTTCCACTGTGGATTTTGGAGGTTTTCCATTTACTTGTTATCTGCTATGTAGTTGCCACTGAGTTATAATTGTATAGTTGCTTTGCTAAGGTTTTTTTTGGTGCAACGTATTAGACTGGTAGGCCTCTTTCCATCCTATCCATCAAGTGATTTAAATTCCATTTGCTAGGTGATCTACTTTTGTTATCCTGTAAGTAAGACTGATTTATGTCTTCCTGTCTGTCTTAAGCTGCTCCAGTGAAAATGGTTATGAAATTAGAAATATACAAAGACTACCTTATTTATAATTGCATTATGGTACTGCTAACTAATATCTTTTCCTTTTGCTCTCAGATTGGTGATGTAAATAAAGATATATACTATAGAGATCAACATGGGTTCTCCAACAATGATTATCTCACACTTGGGGTGGATCACATTCCTCTGTTATCTGGGCGGACTGCGCTCCAGTGTTATGAAGATTTCATGCTTAGTTTTGTTAACAAATTTGAATCCTTTATTGGAAGTGTAATTGAAGAAATAAGCATTGGTCTTGGTCCTTCGGGAGAACTTAGGTACTTTATGGTTTCATTTTTTTTCTTTTTGTTCAAACTGTGAAGTTCTTATTGAAACATAATATGAAGTCATTGCATCATTTTCCTAGTGCAGGTATCCTGCTCATCCTTTTGGTGATGGTAGATGGAAATTTCCTGGCATTGGTGAATTCCAGTGTTATGATAAGTACATGTAGGCATAAATCTTTTCCATCCTATGATACAAACACAGGTGTTTCAGTATTGTCAAGATAATTTTACTTACAGGATGGAAGACTTAAAGATGGCTGCATGCAGGGAAGGAAAGCCTCAATGGGGGGACAAAGGGCCGCAGAATGCTGGTTGTTACAACAGCGTCCCATCAGGAGTGCCTTTCTTTGAAGAGGGAAAGGAGAGCTTTCTATCTGATTATGGTCGTTTCTTCCTGGTACCATGCATTATCTGTAATATTTGCATACCAGATTTATGTCCGTACATTGTGCCGATCAATATTCTTTACCATTCATGCACCAGTACTATATGTACTACTACTATACATTAACTTAGAGGACTCATACCATCCATTTGAATTTAATGCATTGACAAGATATTTGAAATATAGAAGTGTGGTACTGGGTTTCTTGACGGTCTATTGAGAGGTTATTTATCATTATGGCATTTGTATTTTCTAAGAAGTTACTCATCTACTAAAACGGTAATGTATGAGGTAGAGCTCCTTCTGGTTGAAGTTGTTGTTTGCTTATCAGTAGCTATCAAATTATTTCAGAAATGATCAAATACCGGTTTACCCGATTTTATCTTAGTCATATACTCATAGGTATGTATTTATAGGGGAAATTGTGTTTGGCTAATAACATCATTCTTTCAGAAATCCAATGTGCAAAGGCTGCCTCACATTAAACATGATTATGGAAACAAAATTAGTCAGAATTTACAAACCAGGTTTTGGAATGATCTTTTGCAGGAATGGTACAGTGGTAGGCTGATTTGTCATGCAGATGCCATTCTTGCGAAGGCTGCAATGATACTGAAAAAATACCAAGAAAATGAACAAACTTCTGTTATGTTGGCGGCTAAAATTGGTGGAATTTATTGGTGGTACCAGACTCTATCACACCCTGCTGAACTTACTGCTGGTTACTACAACACTGCCCTTAGAGATGGCTATGATCCAGTCGTCTCAGTATTGTCTCGCCATGGAGCTGCTTTGCATATTCCGTGAGATATCATCACTATCTTTTTTTTTTTTTTTTTTCTTAATTTACCTGGATAGGTTTTTGTTTGGTTGGGTTTCCTTTTCAAAACTTTCAGCAAAATGCATTATTCATTTAATGACTGCATAGTTTTGGTGCAATATTTGGGGTAAAACACTTGTTCAAAAAGAAAGTGGACTGATTGATATACAAGGCTGTGAATCTCCTGGAAAACCTACCGTTGAATTTCCTTAATGAATTTTTTTTTTTTTTTATTCTAGAAGTTTGGAATCAGTTTGTTCCTTCCTTTTTATGATTGATTGAATCTTGTTAAAATTTACCACATGTAATATAGATGTTTAGGGAATAGAAAGCATCAATAATTGAAGTTTGCCTCGTTTTTTTTTTGGTTGCATGCGTATTGGTTTTAGATATTTGGTCATTTCCTTCCTGCATTTTCATTTCTGTAGCTTACCCTGCAGCTGCTTAGAGATGATGGACAGTGAAACCCCACCAACCTATCTTTGCAGTCCTGAAGGATTACTGAAACAGGTATGTGTTCTTTTTGTTGAAAAAAATTTCTTTTATTTTTTGTCCTACAATTTTGTGATTTTAGCCGTTCCAATTTTAGCTGCTTAAATCTGCAAACTTTACTGTTCCTTCACCTGAATTTATTTTTAATAGATTAAAAAGTTTGTGGTAATGTATTTTGGCATTTCTCTTTATGCCTATCCCGACCTGTCAATTTTTATATTTTTCATGCATTTTGTCATGTCATAATTGTGTTTAGGGTTTTATATATACATATAATTTTGATACTTCAGTATTACTTTTTATATAGATTTTAAGACATGCATGTAATTTGTCTAGTGTTCTTGTTATTTTTTCTTGTTGTATGTTGTTTAGGGTCATATTTTATTTATTTTTCAGTGTCATGTCTAATATTGGCAAGCCTTATTTGATGATATTTTAAGTTACTATTTAGCTGAATTACTTTACAAGTGTATCCTCTCACCATATGCCCCCTCAAAAGAAAAGAGATAAGATTATATTGTTATATCTCCATATTTTTGCAACAAGTGAGCCTGAATCTGTGTTATTTTTTTAGGTTTTATTGGGGCTAATTCTTAAGGCCTAATTCTTTTCCAGACATCATGTATGATTTTGAAACCTCTATGACAGAAGTAGAGAAAACATATGATTGCATGTTATAAGAAAATTTAAATGAAGTTGTTTAAGAATGTATTATATGTGATTTGACCACCAACGAATGAATGTCAGATGCAACTTGTCTCATTAGTCATTTCTATGCCAAAACCTATTTTCTTTGACCTTCTGACTTTCAATGCAGATGCAGTCTGTTTCAAAGAAAAGGATAGTTAACTTGATTGGAAGAAATACAACCGAACGACTTGACAAGGTAAATTTCATTCTATCTTAACATTCTCTTGTCTACCTTCATCTTAATAACAAGATTTAGTAATTTAATTTTTTTTCTTGGTAATGATCAATACGATACTTGTGATGGCTTTTAACTCCCATCTTCATAGTTAATTTATAGCTTTATCTAATTTAGTCCTTTTCCTTTTGTGCTTCCTTTAAATTTTCTTTTGCTGGTATTTTCTTTACTAGAATAACTCATATTTGATCTCCTGCTCTTTTAAATTCTTGCAGACTGGACTATGGAAAATTCGTTCAAACTGTTGCAATCCCCAAGCAGAAATTGTAAGATCATTTACTTATTTCAGAATGAATGATAGTATATTTAGGGTTGAAAATTGGAATAACTTTGTACCTTTTGTCAGAATGATGAGCAGCGATTTGTAATATACTGATTCAAACTCACCATTTACTAAGCTCATTAAGATATCCCTTCCCCTACTTTATATTTTTCTCCTGGCTGGGGGACGGGGCAATTGCAGAAGCTTTTGTGGCCTTGTCATAGACCTAGTTGTTCATCCTTTTTCTCATTCATGTCCAGCTTTGAAATTGTTTTAGATGTTGGAAAATAAACCCAAAGATTATCACAAGTTTCATCTAAATTTGAGGAAGCTAAAATCGTATGGAAAAAGTAGAAATTTGGTTGGCTAGATATTAATTCCCGTGCCCTATTTCGCAACTTATATCTATGTTGCTTCGATTCTTCAATGTTCTTTTGAAGTATCCTTATCAACACCTGTATCTGACATAGAAAAAACTGGACATTCCTATGTCTAACACTTGAGTTCGAGTAACATACACTCTTCTCCTAAAGGTGTGAAAGAAGGCACCATGGAGAGTCATGTCTCCTGCTATTTCCAATCCGGTTCTTCCACTCAGCATCTAATGAGTTTTCAGGTGTTGTCCCCTGGTTTAAAATATATTATAGACAACACATGGAAACTCATAGGTTTGCATTTTTAAAGAGGTTGATGTACGTGGTATACAAAACTTACATCGGCTATTTTAGGAGAAAGATTTCATTGAATTGCATATTTTAATAAGTTTTTTGCTTGCTTTCTACTCTTATATGTTCTTAGGTCAAGTTGTGCTATTAAAGGCACTTTGTTTATTTTGGCTATTAGTCATTCATTGTGTTCATAGTTTGTGGTAAATTTGAAGATGCCAAGTGTTATATTTCTGTTGCCCTATGTTGCTACAAGTTTTCATTTTTTCTTTAAGTACTTGTATCAAACTTATATTCATATTTGACACTCATATCCAAGTCCGAGTAACATAGGTCCAAATAGAGTCGATGGTGTTAGTACTTGGTATAGCTACATTTGGGTGGAAAAACTTGCCTCCTTTGAAGATTTGTTTTCTATGAAGATGTTCAACATTTACACCTAAATCCGATTGACATAGGCCTAAATAGAATGTATGGTGTTAGTTCTAGTATAGCAAACATTTGGGTAGAGAAACTTGCCATATCTGAAGAATCGTTTTCTAGTGCTATGAAGATTTTCCCTTGGCTATTGATTGTCGGATTGGCAGTTCTACCGATTGCATGCATCTCTACTTCGCTGTGCAGCTGTAGGTGAATTCTACTTACAATTCTCTGAACCATGCCTTGGCCAAGGAAATCAGAGGCCATTGTGACTTGCATGTACTTTCTCATCAAGGAACTCATGGTTATGATCCATAAGCATCACTGTTATGATGTGGCATATACTTGTTAGAGATTGTTATCGATGATGAACCATATGTATCATCAATAAGCCCATCATAACAATTTGCAAATATGCAGTGATCAATCTACAAATCCCTTGAGCCAGATATCAAGATCCCATCCCGATAAGAACCACTGCTTATTGCATATTGGGTTGATTGATCCGTTGCTGTGCATATCCCGGAGGTAAGCAATCATGTATACTGATGCTATGTCTGATTAAATACTCACATTATGTATGGTTGTTCGTGGTCCGCATGCTATTTGGATATCGTATCTTCTTCCATCGATGGCCTTGTCTATGTTGATCAATTGTCACTTCGTTTGGTCGGGAAGAAAGGAACAGGTAAGATACAGTTTACTCTAATGGTTGATCTACATTAGTGTCTTATTTTAAACATTTTTGCTCTTTCATCTCACTTTTCTTCTTCCTACCAAACGAAGATTATATCATGATCAAAGATGATCCTTAGAGGTTCTTCTTAAGTGGCTGCATGACATAGTCAGTGGCGGATCCACGTTAAGATCATGGTAGAAAAGTGCCCACCCCGAAATATGAATTTTCTTCCGTTAGTTATTCGTTTTATTGATTGGGTCCACCCTAAGATTTTATTTGTGTCCACTCACATACAAATTATAATCAAAGGCGACTAAAGATGGCCACCATCGAAAATATTATTGTATCCGCCATTGTACCTAGTGTTCCCAGTGTTGGACACTACGGACCATCATTATAGTATCCGTGCCTACATGAACCTCGTCATCTCGACCCCATCAACATCTTTCTTGAACCTAACTGCACAAGTCAGCCAAGCTTTTCTGGTTGGTGTTGCATCACCCAGCAATAATCTCTTAACCAACCAAGAGAAATGGGTTCTCATCACGATTGATATTAGGGTTCAGTTATAATTAAAATATAAATGTGTATTCCTTGCATTTTATCATTAATGTTGCCTAATTTAAGAATGATTGGTTAGTTGATATTTAGATATATTTTGGAAGTGTGTAATGCCCCTATGACAAGTGGTACCGAAACTGAAATTTGATTCTTGGTTTTCACATTGGATATTGGATCTTAATGTAAAGTATAAGGTGAACCAACCACAAAATTAAGTGACTAAAAATGCTGATGTCCTTGGTTTTATAAGCGTGACGTACATTTTTTTCAAATATATCTTTTTTTTTTTGAAAAATATAATGATCTATAACGTTTGTGTATCCGTATTTTTTTATTATAATTTTTTTGAAAATCTTGTATGATTTTATGGTAGTATTTATTCATTTTTTTTAGTCTTTTAATAATACTTAGATACCTTATAAACAAGCTACTTGAACCCGAATCTTCAAAGAATAATTGAATCGAGGTTAAAGCTCGACTCCAAACCTCTATTTATACAGATTTTTAATGCATATTCTTTATATCGTACATTTAATATTTCTTAAAGTAAGTGAGCTGAGTTGGATTCTCTTATATTTAAATAAGTCCATAATCTTATGTATTAAATAATATTAAAAAAAATGTACATATTATTAATACTATTAATTTATTTTAAAGTTATGTCTAACATTATCAAGTATATATAAGAACAAATCATAAAAGGAGGGTTTTTATGTTTTTGTATTTCATTTGGAATAGAGGCGTTCATGGGTTGTGTCAAGTTAAGGGCTTGATCTGTAAAAAAAAAAATCTTAGCTTAAGATTGAATCTAATCTACTTCGTTCTACCCCAAATTAATTTTTTTAATTTAAAATAAAAAATTTTATATTTACATTTATATACTTTATAATTAATTTAAATAAAATATAATTTAAATTATATTCAAAATTAGTTTGAGCCATCCTTTCCGTGGACTAGTCTAATTTAGTAACAAAATTTTCATTTTCAAAATGTAACATTACCATAAGAATGTTATATTGCCTAATAATTGGTCGATAATGATACTATCCCGTATATTTTCAAATGAAGTTATTATCGATAATCTACATTACCACTACCTAATAATGTTATAAAACCAAATAAGATAATGTCATTGCATAATCTTATATTACCTATAATAATGTAACATCACTCGAACCAAATATACTCAGAGGATATAATTTGAAAAGAACGAAAAGAAATGACTTGTAACAATCTCTATAATTAAGATTTTGAAAGAGTCCCGAGAATGATGCTTACTTGGATATCTATTGTGTCCATTTATTATTGTGATATTTTTCTGTTTTGTAATAATTAACCCTGATAATAATTGTTTAAAAATATAATTATGATTGTATTTGCATACTCGTAACTTCAGTATATTAATATTAATATTAATATTAAAAGAGTTCTCTTCTTTCTAGATGGGCCACTGTCCATCTGTAAATCCCGGAGAGGGGAAGGGCAGTTTCCAATGAGAGACGTTGGCTGTGGAAATGTGCACTATAAATCCCCCCTCAGTTTAGAGGGTCAATGTGCCCTTTCCAAGGACTCATATCCTTCAAACACCAAATATTTAATATATATTCTTATTTATTTTCTTTGAAGAGACTGAATCATGGAACGTGACGAGGGGTTCATTCGTTTTCACAAGCTTGCAAAATCAACTTCTGGTACACTACTCTCCAACTACAAATATTATTAAAATATATAAAGATTTATCTAGAAATTAGAAGGTTTATTTATTGCACATGCATGAAGAGTATTTTCATTTTTTTTTCGAATGGGGAGATTTTTTATCTGTCGATTTTTGGTCGGATTTGTTGTTATTTTTTGCATGCAAGCTTGTTTCGTTGTTCATCAAAAATCTCCATTTTTCTTAAAATAAATTAATGTTTATATTGTTGGGTAGATTTCCCCCCTCGTTTTAAAGCCTTTTCACCATTGTTTTTCTATGGAGTTTAAAGCTTGAAAGTATTTGGATTACTTTTATTTTTATTTTTTATGTCCGTTTTTATTTGTACTGTTTATATTTGAAATTCAAGTCCACTTTGATGGCTTCATCCAAAATTTTATTTCCATATATGTTTTTATAATAACGGTCGGTTCATTCTTCGAAAAACCAATGGTGATATAAATTAACTCCACGAATAAAATTATAAATACGTTTCATTTATTTATTTGATTTATTTTTTAGTGTCAAATGAGGATATGTAACAGTTTATTTTATAGATTTTTATTTTAAAAAATATTTTATAGATTTTTATTTTAAAAATAATTGATTGAATTCAAGGTTTCCTCCTTTTTCAATCTAGTTTTGCTTTCGATATCTAGTTTTCTAATTTATTATATTTAAACACTTTTTATAGTTGTTAATTAACATAGTATTATCTATAATAATAATGTTATAGTGCGGTAGTTGCTTATCTCATCCCTTAACCATGATGTCAGGGGGCAATTCCTACCAATAGGAATAAAGTACATTTCATGACCGACGTTTACCTATGGCTACTATAGGCGGTGTATACCACCTTGGCTCCAACAAAAAAAATACAAATTAATAAAAATTTTCATCATTTTCAACATATTGGTTGAATATAGTATATATGTTTTTAATTATTTTTCATTTTTCCAAATATATTTTTTGTTCTAAAAATAGTTATATTAATTATATGATATTAACATTTAAAAAAAGAAAATATCAAAGCATGTGGATTTATAATGATGAAATCGTTTGACTTGAGACTCCCAACAAAGAATCTAAACAGTGAAAGGTGGGACCCTTATTTTCATGACCTGATTGGGCCCTTTCTCTAAAAGTGGGATCCACTTAACAACTCTTTCCTGCGTGGACTGATCCACTTAGGATATGACAAGTGTAATTATTAACTAATTAGAGAAACTGATAAAGACATCTAATTATTATTTTAAGATTTTTTAGATATTCAACTTTAATGTTTATTTTTATTTTATAGTTAATAATATTAGCACATTTATATTGTTAAAACTTAAAAAATATGTTGCTATATTTTTTTTTCTATTTTTAAGGTTCGAGTATAATTCGACATGGGAATTCTTCGAAGTCCACCAACAATGGCAGCAACACCAACTCCAATACCTCGCCACCGCTGGTGCGCGAGCAAGATCGATTCATGCCGATAGCCAATGTGATCCGCATCATGCGCCGCATGCTCCCGCCGCATGCCAAAATCTCCGACGAATCCAAAGAAACCATCCAGGAATGTGTCTCAGAGTTCATCAGTTTCATCACTAGTGAAGCCAATGAGCGTTGCCAACATGAGCAGCGCAAGACCATCGCCGCCGAGGACGTGCTTTGGGCCATGGGAAAGTTAGGCTTCGACGACTACGTAGAGCCCCTCACCATTTTCTTGAACCGGTACAGGGAGGCCGAGAATGACAGGACTTCACTGCATAGTGAACCCATCTTAAAGCCTGGGATCGACCATGGACCGGTGATGATGCCCCCTTTTAACAGTTCAACTTTCCAGGTGGGATTTCGCCAGGGGTTTTACGATGCCACCACCACCACCAATGCTATCGCAGGTGGATACAATCGAGATGCTTCGGTTGCTGCTGCTGGATCATCTTCTCAGGCTTCGACAATCAACTTCAATCCATTTGGTCAGTTCAAATGAGCAGAAATGAACTAAAAGGAAAGCAAATGGAATTTGAATAAGGTTAAACAGAAACAATAGTCGATTTGTTGCTTTTCTTTGCTTAATGTTTTAATGGAATAAATGTGGGTTCATTCGAAAACTTCAAATTCAACTCTGTTACCGTCTAGTTGAGTATTCCGAACTATTGAATGAATCAAATTCGAATGTCTTAATACTCGACTTTAACAGTAATGGCGATTAAGTTCAATCCATAGCTCACATATAGATAAGAAACTGCAATTGTTGCACCTCTATATCTAAAAACAAAGCACTCCCATCACTATTAAAGAATGTTTCTTTTGATCAACAATGGTATTTTACATATAAGAATTAAAGTTCATTAATCCGATCAGTTAGTCGTTCGTCATTTGTCATCTGATTTCAGGTACAGATTCTGTTTTCCGATATAATCGATCACTTCATCTATGGTCAAATATTTTATAGACAATCCTCTTGAAATGCATTCCCTGAAACAAAAATGAAGACAAGGGGATCTACCTCAAAACTAGAATCGAAAACGAAGTTGAGCATATCTTTCAGTACAATAACAGGCAGCCATAAACCAACTGCCGTTTACCTCAATCTAGTTGAACTGATTTGGTTCGGGACAAGTTCGTCGACCATTTTAATGTAATCCTGAAAGAAACAAAAATCAAATGAGCTACAATCAATGCGATGTGCCTTTAACACGAAAGAAACCAGCATGTATGACTTGCAGGACTCTAAAGTTCCTTTCCAGAGTTGATCAAAATTCAAATATCAAGAAGGATAACGACTGGGAATAAAGATCTTGGTTTGCTTTGTGTAAAAAAACTGGAAACTGGGAAATCAACTAACCCGGTTTTCGTTCAAAATCTCATCACCGCTGATGATTTTTTCCAAATCTTGTCCTTCTCTACGAATGCAAACCACGCCGTAATCTTTGCATATAGCTCTAACCTGAAATTTGATTCGAAATCCGAGGTTACCTTAATATAACATGCTAGAGTATGCTCTACGTACTATATTTAGACAGAACAATATAACCTTAATGTCCTTATCGTCCTTTAACACCGATACAATACAAAGAAACTAATAAGCATATACCTGCTCAGGGATCCAAAAGCCGGGAATGCTGAAAGATTGAAGTAAATCAGAACCACAAACAAGCATGACTTTAAGGGATTCTGCGAAAAGACATATATCGTTATTGTATCTCCACAGCTAGAGGAACAATGACAAAAATCACATATAAACGGTACTAGGAGAGCCAAAGGTGAGAATAAATAAAAAGGGAGAAAATTTTGTTGAATTATGATAGATCATGGAGACAATTCCCCCCAAAACAGAATCTAATCTTTCATTTTAATCAAGTATCAACACATTCTTGCAAACTGATTATAATGTATAGCCATATCTATCAAATTATGTCCATTGATGAGTGTCTGTTAAATGTATGAAGTGACGAACTAATGTATTTATAAGTTGCCGCTTGCATACCCTTGCGTATCAGTCCACCCTCTGTCAAGAAGCTCTTGACTCGATTCAGAACGGTTAGAGACCGCTGAAAAGAGCTTTGTTTTGCCTGTAAAAGAGAATGTGATTAAAAAAGAAAAGCACTTGAAATGGAAAGTAATGCTTTGCAAATGCAAAAGATATTCCTCACAATTCAACTCGGGTTTTCCAAAACAATCCGGAGAAAGAGAAAAAGTACCTCCCAAGGATCAACCATGATAAAGTCGGAACTTTGGCAGGCTAGATTACACATCTCGATACGATGTTCAGCAGCTATAAGTCCCTGCATCATCAGTCAAAGCTACTCAAGCAGAACTAGATAGCACATGTAATTAGCTATTGCCATTATCCTCTAATTAGTTAACATTTTCGGATTATAGTTCCAGCCACCGGCGACCAAATCTATAAGAACATTTGTAGATTCCACCATTAGTGATTCATTTTTGGATATTAATTCAATGAAATAGTAAATGAATTCTATCAAATTCTGCAATCAACTCGGTGGATGTTTCGAGTTTCAATCTGAACATCTATGATGAGGCCCGGAATCGGTTAAATGTCTAGTGAACAGAGATGCAGTAGGTCCTCTCTATAGAAGGGCTGCTGATTTCTAGAGTTCTATGCAATAGTAATTGGATTCTATCAAATTTAGGAATCAAATGTTTGATCATTTCTCCAGAAGCAAATGAATCAAACCCTAAGTTTATAATAAAGTTTGTAAATTCTACCATTAACAATTCAGTAAAAGAAGACAGAAAAAAAGCTAACCCTTTTCTTGTAAGCATCATTTACAGGAGACATATAGGCTCCTATAACACAAAACCCATTTAAATTCAACGCATCTCGGGCCAGTTCTAACCATTAAAAAATTAAAAAAAATCAAAACCCGTAGAAAATGAAAAGAAGAAGAAATAGAAGTGAAAAAAAGCTTACCAAACATGCGTAAGTGCATCAGAGTAGGAGGATTGAAGCTTCCGGTAGCTACTAAAACTACATATATTTTGTCCCCGCTTTGATTAAATTAAAAAAATTTAAAATAAGAAGAGAAATTAGTATATCAATAAAATTAGATAATTTGAACTGAAAAAAAATTAAAATAAAAAATAGAAGAGAGTAACTTACTTGTTCTTTGATGTTAGGGATAGTTTATCCAAAGGCAAAGGGATTTCCATTTTAAGAAATTGTTTTTTTTTTTGTAGTATTTTTAATAAAATTCTGAAGAAAAAGAAAAACACAGTTTTGTAGAATTAAAAATTCAAAGGACTTGAAGAAAACACAGAGGAAAATGAGGGAGAAGAAGCTGATTCTGGTTACAATCGTGTCGAAAACGACAGCGTATGATTCACGCGAATTACCTCAGACGACGTCGTTCGTTTTTTGATTTAATTTTATTTTATATTTCATTAGGGCTGGTTATATAAAAAATAAAAGGACGAGACGGGACGATTATATATAATTTGATGAATATTTTAACTCAATTTAAGTTATTTTATTTAGTTAATTTTATTTAGATTAGTTGAGTGAGTAGGTTGAATATTAATGATTATTGATTAAATTTTAACGATATGATGAGATAAAATATTAGAGATATAAAATAAAAGACAATTTTATTTTTTTATATTTTTTAGAAAGAGACATAGTTAGGGGCAAATGATTTTAAAGATCAAAATAAAAATAATAACAAAAAATCAATATAACGAAATATAACAAAATGAAAGGAACAAAAAAAATTTGATTATATCAATAAGACAACGACAAAATGAGATAAAAACTAAAAAAAAAAAGAAAAAAAAATTAAACTATTAAAAATCACCGATAAATAGTAAATCAAAACAAAACATAATTAAAAAATTATTATGAACATAAATCTACCGCACAAATATATGAAAAAGTGTAGTAAGATAAATCATTTTTCCGATTTTTTAAAAACAAAAATTAATCCTTACAAGTTACAGGCTTACAGCTCCTAGATTTCAAAACAGTGTCAGCAAATCACTTGTCCACTTTGTCACGACGCCGTTTGCCAGATCATTTTGCCGGTCCCCCCCCCCTTCCATTTCCCTTAAACGTCAAAACTAACGCCGTTTATCCCCACTCCATATCTTTTTCTCTCTTTCCGTTCACATTCCTTCCTCCCAAACATTTTACTTCCTCCAATCTCTCTCTCTCTGAAATCCCCCATCTCGCTCTCAGAACACTCCATTTTTTCTCCTTCATCACAAGAGAAGTTTTTCCCACAAGAATTCATGTCGGTATGAAGGTTTTATGCCTTTCTTCTCTCTCTCCATTTCTGTTTAAATTTGTTAGAATGAAGGTTTAATTTTGTTGTTTGATTTGATTTATCTTTGATGGATTTAAGCTTTTGGTTGTTTTCATTCATGATTTTACGGGGTTTTGATTCTGGGTTTTCAATTGTTTTTCACTTTCTTAAATAATCCAATAATCAAGTTTGTTTTTTTTTTGCTGATCAAAGTTAAAAAAAAGGGGTAAGTTTTAGCCTGATGATTAGAATTTTACCCTTTCTTTCATTTTGTAGCTGTTTTCTTTGATGGGTTTTACTTGAAGCTGGTTTTGAGCTTTTTTGTTTTACTTATCTGATTAACTATTCACCGTTCGAGCAATTTGTTGTGTAATAACATGATTTGTAGTTAGTAAGTTTTTTCTATAAGGAATTTTACATGTTTACTTGATTAGAACTTTGGAAGTTTGATTTATAAGTTTTATTGATTCAAAGGGATGAGGCATTAGCAAAAGGGTGATTCTTTTGACATGTTCTTAGAAGCATTGTCCTAGTAGGAATTAGGAAGGACTAATTCATGCACCATTAGTTACGCGTGGAAATGTAGCTCCTGTTTATTGAAGCCAGTTAGGAGTGGAAAGTTAGGATTGTAACCGATGCCTGTCGGATCGAACGAAGGAGGTCAATCTCCCCTAAGCATGTCTTGTGAATGGAAAAAACAGCACTGGGAGAGCTTTGCCCACTGTTTAGGGGTTCAACTCAGCTTGACTCTGGAAATGATCTTGGCCTATGTGGCTACCGGACACCGGTGTTTGTAGACCCAAAAAAAAAGTTAGAACTGTGATAAATTTCTTCTCAAAACTCTTGTTTCAAGATAAGCTTTTCGCAGTGTCTCTTCAATGGTGTGATCATTTCAAGCTGCTTGGATGCGCCATTAAACTAATAATGTTGTGTGCTTTTATGTGGTCAAAGTTTTAGCTAGTAGCCACCCGGTGAAATACGGACATGCTTTATTTTTGTCAGCTTAACTTGATGTTTTCCGTATCTCTCTACTTTGGTCGTGAGAATTTTACTTTTCCATTTGCCCAACAGGAGGAGAAGAGCCGCCCATTGCCAAAATTCGGTGAATGGGACGTCAATGATCCCGCATCAGCTGAGGGATTCACCGTGATCTTTAACAAGGCAAGGGACGAGAAGAAAACAGGTGGCAAACCCGAGTCACCGACAAAGGCTGATCCTGCTGTTAAGCCTGGAGCGGATCTCAGCAAACCCCGGCCTGTAAGTAATCTTTAGACGATGTTGATAACATATTCTTTCGATGTTTGCTTTGATGCATGCATTAGATTCTCTCCTGATGTGCTGTTTTTTCAGAAAAAATGGTTTTGCTGCATTCAAGCCTCGGCTGCGGAATCATAACGAATCCCGTCTGTATTAGAGCTTCCACAAGTATATTTATTATAGTCCACCATATATTCTTAAACAAGATAGGATCTATACTGCTGTGACTTGCTGTATCTATATGTACTAATTTGGTGGATCATTTTTAGTTAGAAGCAAAGTTATTTCTTCATGTCTTTTATCTTCTTTGTGTTATAAGCTGTAAAGCTTTTTGTATGACATTTTCTTCCTTTAAGTGATTGGCTATGTTGCTTGGTATCTTCATTTTTATTAAAGTATCTGCGTCCAACACTTCCGACCCACGGTTATTATGACCTTCATTGGATCCTCCAAATATAAAGATAAACTTAAAATTACTCGTATCTGACAATCATACTCGAGTTTGAATAACATAGTTGAATGACAATAAGATATGAGAAATCACATTATTCAAGAGCAAAATTGAGATTTTGTGTCTGTTCAATGTAATTATTATTATTTCATAAACTTATGCTGATTTTGGAAATTTAATAAAAACAATCCACAAAGTTGTGTGTGGATCCACATATTACAAATCAAATTTCATATGTTATATATCATATCTGATGCATAATTCCTAGAGGTGGCAAACAGGTCATTCAGTTTTGGTCCGGGTCATTTCGGTTCTGATATTATTCGATTTAAATTCGGTTTCGGTTTGGTTCGGTTTTAGTTCGGGTCTATTGTGATTCGGGTCATTTCAGGTCGGTTGATTTTCGGTTCGGTTGATTTCGGTTCGGGTCAATGGAAGATCGATCGGTTTTTATCGAGCTTTTAGACCGGTCAGTTTTTTACACCATATATATATATTTATAAAGCCAATATATTTAACTTTTTGTTGAGTTGTGCGGTTGTTCATATCCTATCTTTATTTATTTCTATTAATATATTTTCTATATTTTAGGTTGTCTTCGGTTCGAGTCTATTCGGTTCGGGTCCATTCGGTTTGGGTTCATTTCGGTTCGACTAAAATTCGGATCGGTTTCAGTTTGTTTCGGTTTCGGATCAGATTTTGGTCATTATGTTCGGGTCAATTTCGAGTCTCGGTTTGGGTAAATCGGTTCGGTTTTCGAGTTTCGGATCAAGTTTGCCAGATCTAATAATTCCGATTATCTTATCGATATGAAAACTTTTACACCAAAATTGATTTTATTAAACCAATTAACCATTTTGATATCAACCCTTATTATATTTTTAAACCAGTGTTAAACTTATAAATATCTTTTTCGATTCATCGATTTGATACAATAATTCCAACAATAAATATGTACGGACGTATTAAAAAAAAACAAACTTTGAGCGACAATGACTATCTAAAGAGGTTGTAAAATATATCTAATGATATAATGATCTATATTGGGTCTTTTCCCTAGTGAATGACTATCTCATTGAGGAAGTTAGGCTGGCGGTTCCTATTACAGATGATCCGACAGAACCAGCTTTAACATTTCGAACATGGCTTCCTGGTCTCATATCATGTTGCCTTCTTCTTTCATATGTGAACCAATTCTTTGCTTTTTGTCGGAACCGGCTCTCTATAGGGAAGCTGATGGCTGTGACGTTGCCGGAGACTGATATCCAAGTTTAGTTCACGGACTGGTTGTTCTTGCTGAACCCTGGGCCGTTCACTTTGAAAGAACATGTTTTGATAACTATATTTTCCAATTGTGGTGCTGGGGGTGTTTATGCAGTAAACATCTTCACGCAATTGTAAGGCCTTTTATCATAGAGAACTGAACCCTGTTGCAGCCATGTTGCTAGCACAAACTGCACAGGTTTCCTTCTTGAAAATGTCGTGATTTATGATCTGTGGAAACGATGCTGGTCGAAAAACTGACCTTACGTTTTTCCTCTTGTATGAAAATCAGCTGCTGGTAAATGGATGGGCTGGCTTGTTCCAAAAACTCCTAGTCGATTCACTGTACATGTGGCGGCCGGAAAACCTGATTCAAGTTTCTTTAATCAGGTACTTTCATTCCATTCCTATTGTTCGAGATGTCGAAAGAATGTTTGACATTAAGTTCCCCGGTTTCCTCTTCCAGCTTTGTTCTTTGTTTGCTGGGTTTGGAAGGATTCAATCAATGCCCAGCAGATATGATCGGGCCTAAATGGCCTTGGCATTGGCTCTTCTGGTCTCGACTGGTCCACCGTCGCATCTTTCTTGGGAAGTCTTCTTGCCACACCTTTCTTCTCCATACTCAACATGTTATTCGGTTTGATGTTATTTTCAGCTCTTATTCCAACCGCTTACTGGCCGAACGCATTCCACCTAAACGATTCCCCTTGTTTTCTTCACATACTTTCGATGCAGGGAGTCAGATCAACAACATTGTTAAAATGAAGAACAATTGATGATTTCTGTTAGGTCGAATTCCTTTCTTTAACATGAAATTTGGTCCTACATATGAACATTTTCATCAGCTTTTTGGAACTATAATTGCTTCAACTTGCTACTATGCAACAGCATGGTGGCTACTGTTGAGCATCAAGCACATATGCGAACCTGCATTATTGCCCAATGGGAGTCCCTGGACATGCCCCAGTGAATGTATTTTACAGTGCTTCGATCATTTGGGGCGTCGGACGTCCACTCCGAATGTTCACAAACTACGGCAACTATCCACAGATGAACTAGTTCTTTCTGATCAGTTTGCTCGCCTCGGTTCCAGTCTAGTGGCTGTTGTGCAAGTTCCGAAGAAAAAAAAATGGGTCCGGTTAATACATATGCAGATGATCATTGGAGCTTCGCAGGCAATGCCATCGGCTAAAGCTGGGCATTACATTTGTTGAGGAAGTGTGGGGATCTTCTTTAACTGGTATGTCTGACGGCCCGGGATTATGTTTGAAGGATGCCCTAGGTGATATTTTGTATGAATGTGTCGCCAGCACAGAGGCCGTGCAACCCATCCGAGTTGATATCTGTAAAAAAACACAGAAACACAAACAAAGCAATAGGTTTAGGCTTTTCTTCTTTGTATCTTTCATATTCGTTTTATAGTCTATCAATGATATTATGTGCTGCAACATGTTTACTTCCTAATATAGTAATCTAGATTGAATTAATAAAGAAATTAATTAATAATTTTAAAATATAAAGATAAATAAAACCCCAAAGCAATTCATATTCTTGGCATGTTCATCCTGTTATATAGATAATATTTATACTAAAAAATACTTCATTAAAACAAGGGTAGGCAGGCATAGAATGGAAAGCATGTGGTCTACCAGCCAAGACTTTCCCCCCTCAATATATAGGCAAGCATTTGGTTCATCACAGTTGATTCACTTCATTTTCTCTACCTACTTATATACAACAGCTATTTCAGTTAAGGTTTTCCTGGGATTTTGGTCTTATGGAAACCCGAAAAGAGGGTGAAATCCAGGACATGCCGATTCCGTTGTCGCCTCCAACAATGGGGTCTATGCAGATTTTAGGGAGCAATGGTTTTGGACATAACATCGAGTTCATGTCACAGGCTTACCTTAGAAACCGGTATTCCAAGATTGATATTGAGGACTACACTGTGTATGCTGATAAAGATCAACCCCTCCCCATATTTCTTAAGGTAGTTGAATTTCTCGGGTTTTCTTTGATATTTATCAGTATTAACTTCTGATATGATCTCGGTTTCATATATGAAGTTTGAAGATGTGGTATACAAGGTTCGAAGTCACCAACCTGCCTCGATCAACCCGGTGAGAGTGGTGATGTCTAAGTTAGCCTCGCAACTGAACTTGGAACAAGATAAATACAAGGAGATCCTTAAAGGTGTAACAGGAAGCACCGGCCCCGGTGAAATCCTTGCTTTGATGGGTCCTTCTGGTAGTGGCAAAACAACCTTGTTAAAGATAATAGGTGGAAGATTGACAGATAATGTTAAAGGAAATATAACGTACAATGACATTCCTTACAGTCCAGCTCTTAAACGAAGGTTAGGCCAGTTTTGACACAGGACGAAGCTTTTTTTTTTTTTCCTTCATTCAATCGACTTCAAGTGTTCCATTTTTCTTGCAGGATTGGATTTGTGACACAGGACGATATATTGCTCCCTCAGCTAACAGTGGAAGAAACCTTAGTTTTCTTGGCATTTCTGAGACTTCCGAGTGACATGAGCCTGCAACAAAAGTATGCAAAAGTAGAGATGATTATGAAGGAGCTAGGCCTTGAAAGGTATGAACAAATATAAACCACATAGGGACTTACCTTTTTATCTAAGTTACCTGTTGCATAACCGCAGATGTCGTCACACGAGAATCGGGGGAGGATTGGTGAAAGGAATATCAGGAGGAGAAAGGAAAAGAACTAGTATTGGTTATGAAATCCTTGTTGATCCATCATTGTTGTTGCTCGATGAACCGACTTCCGGTCTCGATTCCACCTCAGCCAATAAACTTATTCGTATTCTTCAAGGAGTTGCAAAGGTATCAGAATACCAAGTTCACACATATTATCCAACATTTGACCAAAATATGTACAAAATACACCATTTTTATATGGAAAATGAGTACAGATTGTGTTTGATGGTATATAGGCAGGGAGAACTGTAATCACAACAATTCACCAGCCATCGAGTCGAATGTTTCACATGTTTGACAAGGTTCTGCTGATATCAGAAGGGTACCCTATTTACTCTGGGAAGGCAAGAGACTGCATGGAGTATTTTTCATCATTGCTATTCATCCCGGAAATAGCAATGAATCCGGCTGAGTTCTTGCTCAATTTAGCGACTGGCCAAGTTAATGACATAACTCTGCCTGAAGATCTAGTGGCATCTCAAGGAACGGCTGATTCCGACAGGGCTGTAATCAAAGTATAAAACTCTATCTGAACTCTAACAATTTAGTGAATATTAAACCCTCCCTTTATTTGATCATCTCCCTCTCAAAACATTTTTCTTTACATTATATCAGTATCTTCAACTCAAGTATAAAACTCATTTGGAACCAAAGGAAAAGGAAGAGAATCATCGAAGTACCAAGGCGCCACAACATCTTCGAATGTCTATTCAAGTTAAGAAAGACTGGACAATAACTTGGTGGGAGCAGTTCCTGATAATAATGAAGAGAACCTTTCGAGAGAGACGTCGGGATTACTTCGATAAGCTCAGATTACTACAATCATTAGGAGTTGCAGTCTTGCTAGGTCTTCTTTGGTGGAAATCCAGTGCTGCAACTGAGGCTCAACTGAGGGATCAGGTAAAATTTCAGAAAACTTCATTTTACAATCTTTGATTCCCCATTACATCAAATCGATGTGTAAATTGCATTTTCACTCTTCTATCTTTTAGATTGGTCTGCTATTCTACATCTGCATTTTTTGGACATCTTCGTCGCCATTTTGGAGCGGTATATGTTTTCCCTTTAGAAAAGGTTTATTTGGTGAAAGAAAGGAAAGCCGACATGTACAGGTTAAGTGTATACTATGTTTGCAGCACTCTATGTGACATGGTGGCACATGTTTTGTATCCTACATCATTCATGTTGATTGTCTACTTCATGGCTGGTTTCAAGAGAACAGTCATTTGCTTCTTCCTCACATTGTTTACCATCCTACTGATAGCTATTATAAGCCAAATAAGTCGAGCGATTTTGGATATACGGCTTTCTTTGCTTTAAAGACTCGAATACTCTTCTTTGACTAATGTGATCTTCAACTTCACAAATGAAAAAACTAGGGAGCAGGAGAGCTATTTGGAGCTGCAGTTTTGAGTATTAAAAGAGCGGGATGATGGCCTCTCTGGTGTTGATGTTGTTTCTTCTCACCGGAGGTTACTATGTCCAGGTACTCAAACAACTACGAAAATTGCTTTCAGTTCTTCATTGATCGAGTTCACTAAAGAACATTATTCTGTTTTGCAGCATATACCAAAATTTATGCGGTGGATGAAGTACTTATCGTTCATGTACTATGGCTTTAGGCTTCTGGTGAAAGTGCAATACTCTGGAGACCAACTATATGAATGTCAAAGCAAAGGCGGCTGTCGGACTCTGCAGAATTCACCTTCGTTCGACACAGTAAACCTCAATGGAGGCTTGCAAGAAGTATGGATTTTACTCGCCATGGCACTCGGCTACCGGTTGTGCGCTTACGTTTGCCTACGGAAAAGAATTAACTCATGTCATATTTGAGCAGATTCTACATTGCTGATAAATATATGTAAAAAGACGGTAAAAGTTTGAGAGGCCTTGATTACTCCTTCCCTGTTACCTTAAGAATTCCGAGCATGTGCAAAGATTCTAGTATAATGTTGTCATTAAAATTTCAAGGTATCATCATTCATATATATATATATATATACACACACAAACACATACAGAGTAATTTCCTTTGCATGGAAAACAAAACTAAGAAAGACTGTAGTAAGATGCAAAATCCAGTAAGATGCATTAAGAACTGCATAAATTCCGAGAAACAAACAGCATTTATCATTTAAGATTGTCATCAAAATAACCAACAAAACCTCAAAAGGAGGCACCAAATAAAATGTAAAGACAAGATAAAGGATAGTTCAAAAAAAGATAAAACTACTAATATAAGAACAATTCAGGCTTAGTCAACTTCCTCCATCTTGCTGCCTTCAGCATCAGCATCATCCTCCAATGGGGGCATATCAGCATCAGCATCAGCATCTCCTGCATCCTCATCAATGCTAAGACCGAGCTTGAGCATCCTGTGGATTCTGTTGCCAAAGGTGTTAGGGTCATCCAGGCTAAAACCAGAGGTAAGGAGAGCAGTCTCGAAGAGGAGGAGAACAAGGTCCTTAACAGATTTGTCATTCTTGTCTGCATCAGACCTCTTTCTCAGCTCCTCCATGATGGGGTTCTCGGGGTTGATCTCCATTGTCTTCTTGCTTGACATGTAACCAGCCATGCTGTTGTCCCTCAAAGCCTGTGCCTTCATGATTCTCTCCATGTTGGCTGTCCAACCATACTCAGCAGTAACTAAACAGCACGGAGAATCAACCACACGGTCAGAAACCACAACCTTCTCAACCTTGTCGCCCAAGACATCCTTTATGACCTTGCAGAGACCCTCGAACTTCTCCTTCAAAGCTTCCTTCTTTTGCTTCTCATCCTCACTCTCATCCAGTTTCAAACCTTCCTTAGTAGCAGACACAAGCTTCTTTCCCTCAAATTCTTTCAGCTGCCCAACAGCATACTCGTCAATAGCATCAACCATATAAAGAACCTCATAGCCCTTCTTCTTCAACTTCTCAAGGAAGGGGGAGTTCTCAACAGCTTTCTTACTCTCACCAGTGATGTAATAGATATCGTTCTGACCCTCCTTCATTCTGGTCACATAGTCCTTCAAGCTGGTCATCTCATCACCGCTCTTGGTGGAGTGGTAACGGAGCAACTCGGCAATCTTAGTCCTGTTCTGGGAGTCCTCATGGATACCAAGCTTGAGGTTCTTGGAGAAGGCCTCATAAAACTTGTTGTAGTCTTCCTTGTTCTCGGCTATTTCAAAGAAGAGCTCAATGCACTTCTTCACCAAGTTCTTGCGGATAACCTTCAAGATCTTGTTCTGCTGCAACATTTCTCTAGAGATGTTGAGAGGAAGGTCCTCTGAGTCAACAATACCCTTCACAAAGCTGAGGAACTCGGGAATCAACTCCTCACAGTTGTCCATGATAAAAACACGTCTGACATACAGCTTGATGTTGTTTGGCTTCTTCCTTGTGTCAAAGAGATCAAAAGGAGCTCGCTTGGGAACAAAGAGGACAGCCTTGAACTCAAGTTGCCCCTCAACTGAAAAGTGTTTGACGGCCAAATGCTCTTCCCAGTCATTTGTAAGGCTCTTGTAGAAAGCAGCATACTCCTCCTTGGTAATCTCCTCTGGCTTCCTCATCCAAATGGGCTTCTGTTTGTTCACCAAAGACCATTCATGTGAGACCTCCTTGATCTTCTTCTTTTTCTTCTCTTCCTTCTCCTTCTCCTCATCAACATCCTCCACTTTACCTTCTTCATCCTTCTTTTCCTCCTCATCCTCATCATCAGAGATCTCCTTCTCGATGGTCTTCTCAGTCCAGAGGGAAATGGGATAGCTAATGAATTCAGAGTGCTTCTTAATCAAGTCCTTCAAACGGCGCTCCTCAAGGTACTCAAGCTGGTCCTCTTTCAAGAAAAGAGTAATCTTAGTACCCCTTCCAAGATTCTCCCCAGAGGTATCCCTGGTGACAGTGAAGGAGCCACCAGCTTGGGACTCCCAGACATACTGCTCATCATCATTGTGCTTTGTGGTAACAATAACCTTCTCGGCAACCAAGTATGCAGAGTAGAAACCAACACCAAATTGACCAATCATACTAACATCAGCACCAGCAGCCAATGCTTCCATGAATTCCTTGGTCCCAGACCTTGCAATGGTACCGAGGTTGTTCACCAAATCTAAATAACAGAAACATAGTCTTATTAGTAGTAGCCCATTTAACTTAAAACCCCACAACTAAATGCACAACTAAACACACTTACCAGCCTTGGTCATACCAATACCACTGTCAATGATGGACAGGGTGTTGTTGGTCTTATCTGGGAACAATATGGATGAAGAGCTCAGGCTGAGCATCGAGCTTGCTCTTGTCGGTCAAGCTCTCAAATCTAATCTTGTCCAAAGCCTACAACAAAGCCGTTTAACATTACATCAAACACCAATCATGAATAAAGGGCCATTACATCAAACACATTAGATTCACGATATCATTTCTATTTACTTTATTTTTGTATTCATAAACACAAATAGCATAAATTTGCTCGACAAGCATGCAGTTTTAATTTAAATTTCAATATAGACTAAATCACTCCAAAAAAAGATACAAGCTGTTCACTTACACCTAAGTTTCACGCCTACAAAATCCATCACTTGATTCTAAATACAAAATTTTTCGCTAACAAAACAAATATGCGAATCAAAACGAACAACCACTGAACATATCTTTACGTATAAAAAATCAGAAAATCTTATATTCAAAACCATTAAAACAAAATTTTTTTATACCATACAAATAAACAAACAAAACCCATCAACATCAAATCAGATCCGTCAAATTATGCACTGAAATGAAACTCAAAGCAAAAAAAAACAGTTCCCTCGATTAAAAGAGAGATGGAAAGTAAGAACTTACATCGGAGGAGTTACTGATTAGCTCACGAAGGAAGATCTCCTTGTTACTGTAGAAAGTGTTGATAATCAAGCTGAGAAGCTGATTGATCTCGGCCTGGAAAGCAAACGTCTCTGTATCCGCCATTGATGAATAAGCTCTAAGCTCCGAATCGAAGAATAACACAGGAGAAAAGCTAAAATTATGGCTTTGAAAGAGGGCAATGAAGATGGAACAGAGCAAGGAACTGGTGTGAGCCAGGGTATAAGGAGAGTTTATATAAGGAAGTTCATTAGGGTTTCTAGATCCTTCTATTAAATTTGAATTAAAAAAAAATCCAAATATAAAAAAATAGGACCAATAAAACAATTGAAATATCTTCGCCAGTTTGACTTTTAAAATTTTTTTTTTTTTTTAGTTAAATAAAAACAATTGAAATATAAGGTAATTTATGTACAAATACTTGTAAAATTTTTATTTATATAAGTATTTTAATTTTAGGGTTTAAAAATTTTATTTAAGGTCTAGTGTTTAGGGGTATTAGTGTACAATTTTTTAATTTATAGGTTATGGTTAGAATTTAGGATTTGGGTTAAAATTTAGGGTTTGTAGATTAAAACCAAATCCCTAGCCATATTACCATAGAAACTAACCATAACCTCTAAACCATAATATTTAACCATAAACCTTAAATTCTAACCATAATATTTAACCATAAACCTTAAATTTTAAGCCCCTACAACTGAATCTGTTAACCTTTAAACTAAGACACTTGTAAAAACTTTTCGTTTTCCTCTACCAGAGCATGGGATATTTCTCCAAAAATATATTACTTCATATTTAAACACATGACCAGAACTTTCATAAATAAATATTTTACGATTTCATTACAAAAATTTTTTGAGTTAAATAGATAGATAATTACATTTCAAGGCAAACGTCAATTTTTGAACACATACACGCTAGGACAATATGAACATCCTTAATTAGGAGTGAGCAAAATTTAACTCGACTCGAAAAAACTAAAAATTTTTACTCGACTCGAGGCGAACAAACTAGACTCAAAAAAATTTCAAATAAAGTTTGAGTTGTAAAATGAAAATTTGAATAACTCGAATTTTTTATTAATTAGTGGATTAATTTTTAAGTTTGAGTCGAGTCCCTCAATTTTCCTGATATATATATATTGAAATAAAAAAAATATGAAGAAATATATGCCAGATATGAAAAATATGAAGAAATATATATATGCATATCTTATATGATTAGAGAAAGTCGTTTAAATTGAAACTAAATTGTACTATAACATGATAAATAATTACAATTTAATTTGTATAGGAACTCGAAAATTCGACTCGACTAGAATTTCATAAACTAGGCTCGAATAAAAAAATTTCAAATAAAATTTAAATTATAAAATATGACGCGTCAGCTCGAATAACTCGAAATTTTTTAATTTAATTTGACTCGATCAAACGTTCACTCCTATCTTTAACCACTCAACTATTTAATGGATCTCATAATAATTTGTTAGTTTAAATTTTACATAAAATAAGAAATGTTCACACGCACGCAGTACCGTTGTACCTAAAATACTAATATATTTTAATAGTTTGAAATTACTTACATGTATATGAAATATATCTATATCCGATGCATGGATATTATATGTTTTTATACACTATTAATGAACCATAAAATTTCACATTTTAGGGAAAAAAATATTGAACCCAATGAGAGTCTCAGCAAAATAGCGAATGATATTCATTTTATGAGACACAGGTTCAAATCGTTTTGTCTATAAGGTATATGTTCATTATTAAAGAGATAAAGATATGTATGAACAGATATTATCTTGTAATCATCTTTAGATCATTGAAAATATATATATATTATTTCATAAATCATAATTATAATCCAAATTCTACCTAGTGGGTCTATAACTCATAACCTAAAGGAATATGAGGGAACAAAGACGAGCAACTTAGTCAATCAACTAAATGTGTTTGCTCAATATATATATATATATATAGAAAATGATGATTTTCAAAAATATTTTTTGAGTTTATTGAGATGTGAAGTAATGTACTTCGTTGAAGTGTACGAGTTTATAATCAGTGTATCAATGCAAATTCTAATTTAACAAATACCCCTACTATTCTTTTAAACTAAATCTAGTTTCTTGAACCCAAAAAAAAAAACTAAATGTAGTTTCCAACCTTTTCAAAATCAATAATTATATGAAGGGTAAACTACATCGCATACCACTCAACTATGGTTATTGAGTCGAAAATGTCACTGAACTTTAAAATTGTTCAAAACTATCACTGAACTTTAATATGTGACTCGAAAATACCACTCCGCCGTTAACTCTTAACACCCCGTTAAGTCAAAACGACGTCGTTTTGGTGCGACTATTTGAAGCCTAGTTTAGGATAAAACTACATCATTTTGCTAGAGGAAAATTATTAAAACCATGTGCTTGGAGGGGTTTAAAACTAGAACCTTCAAATGTAAAGGCTAAGCCTTAACCACTAAACCAACTTAATATTATATTATGTTTTACCGGAAATATTATATATCTCAAACTATTTGAAATTAATTCAAATTATTTTATGAAATAAATAGCACTATAAATGATATTAATATATAAAAATATAAAATATATTATTTTTATATATTTTTAATAATATAAATATATTATTTTTAAAAACCTCAAAATATTCATAAAAATAATATATTTATATTATTAATAATATATAAAAAAACCCTAAACCCTAAACTATTAACCCATAAACCACATCCCTCAAACTTAAACCCTAAACCTTAGAGTTTAAGATTTAAGGTTTTTTGTATATTAGTGTTATGAATATTTCAGTTTTTTAATAATATATTTATATTATAAATAATATATAAAATAATATATTTTATTTAAATTACATAATTTTTTCCATTTGGTTCAACCAAATTATTTTACGAAAAAATAATACTAAAAATAATATTAATATACAAATAATATAAAATATATTATTTTCATATATATTAATAAAAATATATTATTTTTATGGTCTTTTACATATTATTTATAATATAAATATATTATTTTTAAAAATATTTATTAAAATAATATATTTATATTATAAACAATAAAAAAACCTTAAAACCTAAACCTCAAATAATAAGATTTATGGTTTGAGGTTTAGGCTTTGTAGTTTAAGGTTCAAGATTTAGGGTTTAGAATTTTTATATATTATTTATAATATAAATATATTATTTTTATGAATATTTTGAAGCTTTTTAAAATAATATATTTATATGATAATTATTATATAAAATAAAAACAATACACTTTTATTTTTCTATATTGATATATATATAATATGTTTATATTATTTATATTATTTATATATATTGATATATATATAAATAATATAAATATATTATTTATATATTTATATTATTTATAATGTTATTTATTTTATAAAATAGTTTGAATTAATCTCATGTAGTTTGAGATATATATTATTTATGGTAAAATATTATATAATATTAAGTTGGTTTAGTGGTTAAGGCTTAGCCCTTACATTTGAAGGTTCTAGGTTTAAACCTCTCTAAACATATGGTTTTAATAATTTTCCTCTAGCAAAATGACGTCTTTTTGGCCTAAATTAGGCTTCAAAACAGCCGCACCAAAACGACGTCGTGGTATTTTCGAGTCACATATTAAAGTTCAGCGATAATTTTGAATAATTTTAAAATTCGGTGACATTTTTGACTCAGAGGCCATAGTTGAATGGTACGTGGTGTAGTTTACCCTTATATGGATGGTTGTATTGACATGGTTTCCTGCAAGTTTCATTTGTTATGCGAAACTGATTGCTGCAAGTTTCATCGGTGCCAATTGAACATACTCGGCAATGCCGTGAGTAAAACTCGAATCAATAAAAAAAAAGTGACTTAATTTGAATTGTAATTTCTTAAATTTGACTAAAAAATAAATAATTTAAATTATAAAATAAGACTCAAAATAACCCGAAGTTTTAATAATTGATAGGTCATCTTTCGAGTTCGAGTCGAACCCCTTACTCGTCAACTGAATTAACTTAAATTTATTCGACTCGACGAATTTTCACCCCTATCATATTCTGTTTTAATCCATTCTTATTGTGTTATATCAGGTCCCAGTTAGGTATCTTCTTCTGTATCTTTATTTTCATTTCATTGTCAGTTTATTCTTCCTGTTCATGTCAAGTTTGAGTCAATAAGACATGTTATTTTGATTCTCGTTCTACCTTTACGGTTACTAGAATAATTGAAGTCTTTATAAAATATTTATGATGCAATTAAGAACATGATTAATGGTTGGTAATAAATTTTAAGGTTGTATTTTTCGTATAACCACTAATATTCGATGTATTTATCGACTAATTCAGATTGAATTCTGTAAAAACTCATTATGTGAACGATCATCCCAACCTAATTTTTTTTCATTCAAATTATACAATTTCTAACCATAAATCTAAATCATAAATCTTAAATTTTACGACCTAAACTCCTAAAATCTAATTTCAAACACTCTTGTTTAAACTTACACAACTTTTGTATTATTTTTTTTGTCTTAATAATAAGTCAAAATACAATCATATTATTTCTCGAAAAATACTTTGATAAATGAACTTGTGTGAGCTTTAAGTTATTTTTAATTGTAGAGTTCAATGAGTTTATGATTTAGAGATTTAGATTATAAAATTTAAGATTAAAATTTAGAATAGAGTTTAAAATTTAGAATTTAAAATATTATCGTTAAGAATTAAGATTTTAAATTTTATAGTTAAAAAATAAAAAGTCGGGTAAATATTTTTAGTACTAAAATATAACCCTTATTTCCCTATGATACAAAACACATAGTATATATAATATTCTGATATAAACACTCAAATCTGATTGACATAAGTAAACCTGGATTTTAATAAACTTTAAGCTATCGACAAATAAACCAGTTTTCAAGATTCCTGGTTAAAACATGGCGGCTAAGAAAGACATAAATAAATGGCTAAAGTACACTATTTTGTTAACCCAATTTTTGTCAGAAAACAAACACCATAGCCACTGTATATGATTACTTAAGGTATCATTCCCCGACCCTATAGAAACAAACATTGTAAACAAGCTAGAGCGAAACGGCACTAGTAAAATATCCAGTAAACAAACAGCAATTACGTTCAAGGATCCAAGACTTTCTCCAAAATCACTAACAGAAGGCAATAAAAAAAAAACGTTAAAAAGCATTCAGCATTTTAAACCTAAGGGTACCCTTCAAACAATAGAAGATAGAACTGCTAGAAAGAGATTATCAGATTACGTCAAGCTTAGTCAACTTCTTCCATCTTGCTGCCTTCAGCATCAGCATCCTCCAATGGGGGCATGTCAGCATCAGCTTCGGCATCCCCTGCATCCTCGTCAATGCTAAGACCAAGCTTGAGCATCCTGTGGATTCTGTTGCCGAAGGTGTTTGGGTCATCCAGGCTAAAACCAGATGTAAGGAGAGCGGTCTCGAAGAGGAGGAGAACAAGGTCCTTGACAGATTTGTCATTCTTGTCTGCATCAGACCTCTTTCTCAGCTCCTCCATGATGGGGTTCTCAGGGTTGATCTCCATTGTCTTCTTGCTTGACATGTAACCAGCCATGCTGTTGTCCCTCAAAGCCTGGGCCTTCATGATTCTCTCCATGTTGGCAGTCCAACCATACTCGCCGGTAACTAAACAGCAAGGAGAATCAACCACACGGTCAGAAACCACAACCTTCTCAACCTTGTCGCCCAAGACATCCTTTATGACCTTGCAGAGACCCTCAAACTTCTCCTTCAAAGCTTCCTTCTTTTGCTTCTCATCCTCACTCTCATCCAGTTTCAAACCTTCCTTGGTAGCAGACACAAGCTTCTTTCCCTCAAATTCTTTCAGCTGCCCAACAGCATACTCGTCAATAGCATCCACCATATAAAGGACCTCATAGCCTTTCTTCTTCAACTTCTCGAGGAAGGGAGAGTTCTCAACAGCTTTCTTACTCTCACCAGTGATGTAATAGATGTCATTCTGACCCTCCTTCATTCTGGTCACATAGTCCTTCAGGCTGGTCATCTCATCACCGCTCTTGGTGGAGTGGTAGCGGAGCAATTCAGCAATCTTAGTCCTGTTCTGAGAGTCCTCATGGATGCCAAGCTTGAGGTTCTTGGAGAAGGCCTCGTAGAACTTGTTGTAATCTTCCTTGTTCTCAGCTATTTCAAAGAAGAGCTCAATGCACTTCTTCACCAAGTTCTTGCGGATAACCTTCAAGATCTTGTTCTGCTGCAACATTTCTCTCGAGATGTTGAGAGGAAGGTCCTCTGAGTCAACAATACCCTTCACAAAGCTGAGGAACTCGGGAATCAGCTCCTCACAGTTGTCCATGATGAATACACGTCTGACATACAGCTTGATGTTGTTGGGCTTCTTCTTTGTATCAAAGAGATCAAAAGGTGCTCGCTTGGGAACAAAGAGGACAGCCTTGAACTCGAGTTGCCCCTCAACTGAAAAGTGCTTGACGGCCAAATGCTCTTCCCAGTCATTTGTAAGGCTCTTGTAGAAAGCAGCATACTCTTCCTTGGTAATCTCCTCTGGCTTCCTCATCCAAATAGGCTTCTGTTTGTTCACCAAAGACCATTCATGTGAAACCTCCTTGATCTTCTTCTTTTTCTTCTCTTCCTTCTCCTTCTCCTCATCAACATCCTCCACTTTACCTTCTTCATCCTTCTTTTCCTCCTCATCCTCATCATCAGAGATCTCCTTCTCGATGGTCTTCTCAGTCCAGAGGGAAATGGGATAGCTAATGAATTCAGAGTGCTTCTTAATCAAGTCCTTCAGACGACGCTCCTCAAGGTACTCAAGCTGGTCCTCTTTCAAGAAAAGGGTAATCTTAGTTCCCCTGCCAAGACTCTCCCCAGAGTCCCTGGTGACAGTGAAGGAGCCACCGGCTTGGGACTCCCAGACATACTGCTCATCATCATTGTGCTTCGTGGTAACAATAACCTTCTCGGCAACCAAGTATGCAGAGTAGAAACCAACACCGAATTGTCCAATCATACTAACATCGGCACCAGCAGCCAATGCTTCCATGAATTCCTTGGTCCCAGACCTTGCAATGGTACCGAGGTTGTTCACCAAATCTACATAACAGAAATACAGTCACTTTAGTAGACCATTTAACACAAAACTCTACAACTATACACACAATTAAACACACTTACCAGCTTTGGTCATACCAATACCACTGTCAACGATAGACAGGGTGTTATTAGTCTTATCTGGAATAATATGGATGAAGAGTTCGGGCTGAGCATCAAGCTTGCTCTTGTCGGTCAAGCTCTCAAATCTAATCTTGTCCAAAGCCTACAGAAAACAAGTTTAACATTAAAACATTTACTAATCATACATAAAGCCCATAATTTCATAATTTTGCAACATACTATATCAATCATAAATCCAAGAGCACAAATTCAAACTAATACCCTGCAGCTTTCATTACTCTTCAAGAATCTAACGCATAACTTTTATCCCTAATCAAAAGCTTTCATACGAAATTACGGGAATACATAAAATGTACTAAGAACCTTTCACTAAGTAACTAAAGCAATATATAAACCAAACTGAGCAACCAATGAACAAAGCATCATGTGTTAAACATTGGAAATCCTTTTATATAAACCCTAAAATTTCCGTCACGAAAATATTCAAACAAAACTCAAGAACATCAAACCATGAAATTTCAGATCCACTAACTAATGAAATGAAAATAAATTGTGAAATAAAACCCTCAAAATTCTCAAACTTTAAAAGATTAGAAAAAAGGAAAGAATAGAGAAAGTGGATTTACGTCGGATGCGTTGCTAATGAGCTCGCGAAGAAAGATCTCTTTGTTACTGTAGAAGGTGTTGATAATCAAGCTGAGAAGCTGGTTGATCTCAGCCTGAAATGCAAACGTCTCTGCATCCGCCATTGATGTATGAACTCTAAGCTCCCGATCCAAACAAAAACGTCAAATTTAGTAAGTTGAGGAGTTTGGGATTCGAATGGAGAGAAGAATACAGAGTGAGGCAACGCTTTAAGCCTGCGAGTTAAGGAGACTTTATAGGGGAGAATTATTAGGGTTTCTAGATTCTTCTATTGACGCATTGGGTTTACCAAATAATACGGAGTAGCACCAACTATCCATTGATTTATTAAATATTTTAAATAAAATTAGATGGTAGAATCTTTAAAGATTCGTTAAATATATAATCCAAATAGATTGAATATTTGAGAAAATAAGACATCTTTAGATATATTTTAAAATTTATGATAAATTTTATAGTGCAGGGTAAAGTCGTTACCTGCAAATGGCGTCTTCACCGAAGTTGTCATCTGTAGGTGGCGACTTTAACCTACCGTAGATCTTAAGATATACCTAAAGGTGCCCAAAAACTAAAATATTATTTGAATTTGCATTATTCTTTGAAATAGTCCGGATCTTTAAAATAGTTGATCTATAAGCAAGATAAAAAGTTTGGATTTTTTTTATGATTATAAATGAAAAAAATGGGTTTGAACGGTTTTGCATATGTTGACCTCCGTAAAATTTAACTAATCTGAATTAATCAGTGAATGAGTCGAAAATTAATAATTAAATAAAATATTAATATAATTATTTTTATAATAAATCTTTATTGTTTTATTCATATTAATCAATTAACTAATCGATTGGTATATCAAAGAAATAATAGAAATAAAGTTGGAATGGATGACACCTTTTCCTTTTACATAGGAACTAATAATTTCAAACTTTTATTTATGTCTTATTTATTTAGTTAATAGTAATATATTATTACAAATTCTTGTATCAATTAAGAAACTAAATTTATAATTTTAAAAAATCTAAATTTATAATGTTTATTTGAGATTAGTTATAAATACTTGAATTGATTCATGAGTTGTCACTTAATAATGTAAAGATAAATACTATTTTTCAAGGGAATTATATATAAATAATAAATGGATTTGTGAGTAAATTTTGTAAGCAGATTAAATATGAGTTTTAAATTGACTCATTTGAATATGTTGAATATTTAATATATAATTGTAAAATAAATTGTAATAAAATAATTTATATCTAAATTATTGTAATAATTTATGTAAGGGGAGACTATAAGTTTGATCACATTAATTTTGAGTTTGTTAATTTTTATCGTCAAATTTTAAAAAGTTATTTTTTTAGTTATTTAGGTTATTGATTTATTACATTTAATCATTGAGTTATTAACTATTGTTATCTTACTGATATGACACATAAAAAATAATTTTTAATTTAATCTTTAAATTTTAGATAAAATATTAATTCGTATTTAACTTTTATTTCATTTATTTTTCGCATCCTCTAAAAAATCTCTCAACCTCAAAATTCGGTCAAATTCTTTTATTGTTGTTGCCCGCCGTTTATCGCTATCGTCGGTTATCGATTGAACTTCAAAATTTTCAATTTATCTCTTTTTCGACATCCTAAACCCAAATTTAATATTTGTTTAAATTCTAATTGTTTTTAGTAAATTGGATTTTTGTTTTGTCTTTGATATAATTTTAGGAAGTTGGTTTTTTAGAGTTATTTATTTAAGTGACATGAATATTCAAACCACTTCAACTAATGAATTTTGGATAATTATTTAATACACCGACGGTGAAAACTTTTAGTTTCCACAAGCGCATTAGTTTTAGGATTTAGAAACTCATTTTAGGGTGTAGGATTTAGGGGTTTATGCTCAATAGTTTAAAATTTAATGATTGTGAATATAATTTTGAGTTTGTGGTTATAACTTAGGGTTTATAGGTTAAAACCTAAATCTTCAACATATTATCCTAAAACCTAAACCTAACCTCGAAACCCTAAACCTAACCCTAACATCTAAATTATAACCATTACCCTTAAATTTTAAACCATTACACCTAAACTCTTAACTATACACCTTAAATTTAGTCTTTTAACTCTAAAACTAAAGCGATTGTGGAAACTAAAAACTTCAATCACTAGTGTATTCTAATACCTCATGCTATTAATTGGTATACCACGAGTAGCAAAAGCCCCACGACCCATGAACAGTTGGGGCGGGAGGGAAAATATACAAATATTCATTAAATCATGTTAAAAAATAATAGTCTTAAATAAAAAAACAAGTGCTCAAAGTATATAATTTTTGAATTTCAGATGCTGTAAGTATTTTTTTTGTAAAAATATGTGCCTAAAGTTTCAAAAATTATAATTTTAGGTGCCTGGCTGTTAAAAAACCAGTTATCCATTTAAAACGTGACACATGGCATGAATATTAATTTTTTAATTATTTTTTGAAAAAAAAAATGAAATTTATTTTTTTAAATCCTGAAATTTACAAAAATATCCAATTCACTCTCTAAATCCCTAAAAATCCCTAAATTCCCAAATTTTCACCGCTGTCGTCGCCAGCAGTCGTCTCTGAGCACACCCGTTTGATGTTGCAAACCGGCGAATGGTGTGCCATTCGAATGATTATTTCATGTTCGATGTTCAATGTTCGATTGACAACCGTTCATGAAGATTTTGGCGCAAAATTTAAATGGGGGAAATGGGGTTGGGTTTTTAGGTGAAAAAGAATTTTATTCGGTGAGAATTTGGGAATTTATGATTTGGGGACTATTTTAGAAAGTTTTAGAATTTCAAGATTTTTTTTGTAAAATTTTAAATTATAAAAAAATAATTTAAATAAATTAAAAATGACATGTGTCAATTTTGTATTGGTTAACTTTTTTTTAAACGGTAGTTAACAGCCGGGCACCTAAAATTATAACTTTTGAAACTTTAGGCACCTAAAGTTAAAAAATTGTATACTTTGGGCACTTATTTTTCATTTAAGCCAAAATAGTATTTTTAGCTATTGAAGTTTTAAAAATATATAAAATAGGGTAAAATTTACAAGTGGCACTAAACTTTGTTAAAAAACGAAACATTAATCAAACTTTCAAATTTTATAAAATGACAATTAAACTTTATATTTTGTAACAAAATAGTAACTCTGTTGTTAAAGGCTGTTAAGTGGAGTAACATTGCAATTAAGAAAATTGAATAATAGCACATTCAGTCATATATATTTATAAATTCAATCAATTTAGTCATATTTCAAATAAAAACACATAATCCCTGATTACTCGAATTCGGGCCTACAAGAATTAGGGTTGGATTTAATCATCGTCATGTTTAGATTTTTTTTTTGAAATCAAGAAGGCTTATTACCTCAAAGTAAGCTTCTAATTTAAGCCTCATCATGTTTAGATTTTTTTTTGAAATATGTATGATTTCAGAATCACACATGAGATTGCTGCTGCAATTGATGACTTTACTTTTGCCTACAAGAATTAGGGTTGGATTTGTTCTTAGACAGTTTGAATGAGTTTCATAGTGGCTGTGCATTTGAATCTGTAGCATGAATAAGAGATTATGTGTTTAACTACTTAAAGAAGCATTTGTATTGGATTTGTATTTTCACGTTTCTCAAGTTAGTTAACTGGTCAAATTTATTGAATTTATAAATATATAGGACTAAGAGTGCTATTATTCAAATTTTTTAATTGCAACGTTACTCTAACCTTTAACAATTGAGTTGCCATTTTGTTATAAAATATAAAGTTTAATTGTCATTTTGTAACATTTGAAAGTTTGATTACCGTTTTGTTTATTTAACAAAGTTTAGTGACAATTTGTGAACTTTACCCTATGAAATAATTATTAAATTCACAAAATTATTATTAAATTATGTTAAACTAGTATAAAATGAACATTAAAATTTATCGAAACATTATAAAATAGTCCTTAAACTTATTAATTTTATAACTTTTACATATCGTACAATGATTATTTTATAACAGTTTGATAAATTTAATGGCTATTTTACAACTTCTGAAACTTCAATAGTCGTTCGTCGCTTAGTGATCGTAATTTAAAATTTTTTAACGACCCACTGATAACTAATGGTGAATTATGTCACCGAATTAGGATAAACTACACCAATAGTCACTAAATTATTAATAAGATTATATTTTTGTCATTTAAGTTTAAAACACCGTCTGATGGTAGGGCAATGTGGTAGTTTAATAACAGACATAATAACATATTTTACATTTAATATTTACACATTTTTATTAATTTGACCCATAATTATAAAAAAAACGTTAACATTTCTACATTTTATCAGTTAGGTCCAAAAAAAAATTATAACAAATCCTTCTTTCATTTTTTTCCTATACATTTTTGATGCGGTATTCTAATAGAATCTTTTGTTTTTATAAATTATAAATTTATATATATAATACAAATAAAATTATTCGAACTCAATTTTGAGAGAGAATGATATCCTTTTCTTCCATGATATTATATGTTGACATGAAATATTAGAGTTCATGATTAGGTAACAATCATCTACTTTCCCAACTCAATATAATTTGTTGATTCCAACATTCATTTTGAAAGATTGAGATCATCCAATCACATCTGGTTTTGAGATAAAAGATTTCCTCACACCTGCAAATTTGCAATTTTTTTATGGAATTTTCAACCACTGGATTCAAACTACAAAGGAAAACAAAAAAGGAGCCAACTACATCAAAACTGCAAAAATTGCAATGCATTGAATGAATGAACCAACAATTGATTTTAAATTCCAATTATGAATGTTAATTCCTCAATAAAATCAAAATCCCTAAAATTCTGGTTTCCAGAATGGAAGGATTCCATTCCCAAATCCTTCTTCAAAGGGGAAAGAAAATAAAACAGCAAATTTTTCCAAAAAAACAGAGTCCAGAAACAGGGGAAAAGAAAACATTTGAACACAAAGAGCATGAAATATATATATATACACATACACATATATACAAACCAAGAACAAATCATATCAAAGCAAAAGCAATGGTGCTTTCAATTTTGTCTTCTTTGCTTTTACCACTCTTTGTTTTCTCTTTTCTGCAGACTCCAACTTCTGCTATCAAGCAGGTTTCAACTTTAATCCATTCTTATAGCCAATACTAATTCTGGGTTTATCTTAAATTTATTTAAATTCATTTTTTTTTCATTTGTTGCAGTCTTATATAGTGTACATGGGAGCACAGACTCATGGTCTAAATCCGACGTTGGCCGATCTTGATTCCGTCACGAATTCTCATTATGAATTGCTGGGTTCATTTGTAGGAAGGTGCATTGATTTAAACTTTCATTTGATGCATTTGTCCATTGTAATTTGATATTTGTATGTATGTATGTTGTTTTTGCAGCTCTGAAATAGCTAGAGAGAAAATATTTTTTTATACATTTTTAGTTTTGAAACATCAAAATTCAACTTTTTTGCTGCTTCGTTTCAATTTTTTTTTGATGAGAAAGAAGCAGCAGATATAGCAAGTAAGAAGTTCAATTTCATGCATGTACATATATGTATATATGTTTTGGTCTGTTTTTATAATGTATGTATGTTTGGTTTTTGATTAAACACAGAACATCCGAAAGTCGTGTCGGTTTTCTTGAACAAAGGAAGGAAGTTGCATACGACACGATCATGGGATTTCATCAGATTAGAGAGGGATGGAGTTATCCCTAATGGTTCTCTTTGGAAAAAATCAAATTTTGGTGCAGATGTAGTTATAGGAAACCTTGATACAGGTAGGTTTTACCATACATTCATGCTTTTGACATGTTTTATTGTAGTGTGGTTGTAATGTTGATTTTTTTTTTTTGTGAAGGTGTTTGGCCGGAATCGAAGAGCTTTAGCGATGAAGGGATGGGACAGATTCCATTGAAGTGGCGCGGATTGTGTCACCGTGATACCAATGATGGAGTTGTTTGCAACAGGAAGTTGATTGGGGCTAGGTACTTTAACAAAGGTTATATGGCTTACCTTGGTGAGAAACTCAATGACACCTTCAAAACTGCACGGGACTCAGTCGGACATGGTACACACACCCTATCGACAGCTGGTGGCAACTTTGTTCCTGGAGCTAATATATTCCGTCACGGTAATGGAACTGCAAAAGGAGGATCGCCGGGAGCCTGTGTTGCAGCTTATAAAGTATGCTGGCCCCCTGTTGATGGCCACCAGTGCTTTGATGCAGACATCATGGCTGGCTTTGATGCTGCGATAAGTGATGGTGTTGATGTGCTTTCCGTGTCGTTGGGTGGTGATCCGTCCGAATTTTTTGAAGATGGGATCGCAATTGGAGCTTTCCATGCTGTCGCGAATGGCATTTCTGTTGTTTTGTCTGCTGGAAATTCCGGACCAAGTCCAGGCAGTGTATCCAATATCGCACCATGGATGTTCACTGTTGGTGCTAGCACACTCGATAGGGAGTTCGTTAGTTATGTCGAGCTTGGGAACAAGAAGAAATTTAAGGTTTTCCCTCAATATAAGACTTAAACACCATATGTTCTTAACTTGTTTCACCATTAAAACATTATTGTATCCGCTGCTAGGGAGCAAGTTTGTCGCCTGGAACCTTGAAATCTAGGACTTCCTATCCGTTGATCAGTGGCGAAAAGGCAAAAGCAGCCAGAGCATTAGTGGAAGACGCGTATGATTCACTCCCACCCTTACTCCATATTTTTAGTTCTACATCATTGAATTGTTACTACCGAAATCACATTCGGTTCACTTGTATATGTTGTGTTTCCTGCAGTACCCTGTGTCAGCCTGGATCAATTGATCCCAAAAAGGCCAAGGGGAAGATTTTAGTTTGTCTTCGGGGAACCACAGCGAGAACGGACAAGGGAAAGCAGGCTCTACATGCGGGTGCGGTTGGAATGATTCTTGCAAACGATGAGGCTAGTGGTAACGAACTTATAGCAGATCCGCATTTTCTGCCAGCAACACACATAAATTTCACTGATGGTAGAACTGTGTTTGCATACATCAACTCATCCAAGTAACTCTCTTACTTTATATCAAATTTTGTTTGCATTTTCTTTGTAAAAATTTCTAATGCTTCATCGGTGAACACATCAAACCAGGAAACCCACAGGGTATATTACTCCTGTGGAGACGAAACTAGGATTGAAGCCGGCTCCGTCTATGGCTGCTTTCTCTTCTAGGGGACCAAATATGATTGAGCCATCAATCCTCAAGGTTAGTTTTCAATGACAAACCACCGAGTTTTTCGGTTTATCATGTAATGTTTTCTAATTTTTTGAGTATCCATTTCAGCCTGATATAACTGCACCAGGAGTGAATATCCTCGCTGCTGTCAGTGAATTAACTGGACCGACCGAAGATGAATCCGACAAGCGTAGGATACCTTTTGGTTTAGAATCTGGTACTTCCATGTCATGTCCTCATGTTTCCGGTATCGTTGGGCTTCTCAAGAGCCTACACCCTGATTGGAGTGCTGCAGCTATAAAATCTGCGATCATGACCACTGGTATGTCTTCTTTTGAACTGATTCATTCATTTGTTTGATTTCCCGACAACATGTATCATCTCCAATTCCAATTTTGCAGCAAGAATAAGAGACAACACCGGAAAGCCAATGGTCGATTCAAACAACAAGAAAGCAACACCATTTGATTACGGCTCAGGGCACGTGAGACCAAACCGTGCAATGGATCCCGGTCTTGTTTACGACTTAACAATTGAAGATTACTTGAACTTCTTGTGTGCCCGAGGCTACAATCAAACCTCCATTAGACTATTCTCAGACAAGCCGTTTGTTTGTCCAAAGTCATTTAATTTGATGGACTTCAACTACCCTTCCATTGCAGTTCATGAGCTCAATGGCAAGGTGACAGTTAGCAGGACGGTTAAGAATGTTGGTCCACCAAGGTCGACTTATAAAGCTCATGTCAGATCACCGGCTGGAGTTACGGTTACGGTCAATCCTTCGAAGTTAAGGTTAACAAGTGTGGTGAAGAGAAGAGATTCAAAGTGACGATTAAGTCAAATAGTGATGTAAAATCTCAAGAGTATGTCTTTGGGGAGTTGCTTTGGTCTGATGGCAAACACAATGTGAGGAGTCCTATTGCGGTGTGGCATTAGTAGATTTCTCTTTAGTTTGGAGGGGTGAATTTGATCATTGTTATAAATATCATTCCATTTTTTGGAAATAAAAAAGTATATGTATTTTATGAAAACTCAGTCTTGACTAAAAAATGAAAAACAAAAAATGGTCTAATTATCTCTCAGTCCCTTCCTCACACATTTGATTTCTATTGAGTCAGACAAACAATGTTGATTGATGAGATTTTGATAGACTGATTGACAAACAACACTTCGCATAATTATCTAAAATAGGTCGAAAAATCCTCGACAAGATATATTATTAGCAAGGTTAATTATTTTATATACTAGCGATGAAAAAAGTTTATACAAATGTCTTAGTTGTTGGGTTTAGGGGTTTATAATTTTAGAGATTGTGATTAAAATTTAAGGTTTAAAATTAAAATTTAAAAGTTATAAGTTAAAACTTAAATCCCTAACTAGACATACAAGCCCTAAATTCTAAATCTTGAATTGAATTTATAAACCCCAACACTAAGGCATTTATGAAATTTTTTTCACCACTAACGTATTAAATATAAATCATATATTTGTAATTTCATTTGTTATTCATTGAAAAAAATGAAGAGAATAAATTTCTTGAATTAAATGTGGTAAGAGTACAAGGACTAAAAACAAATTAAACCCAAAAATCTTCCACAGTAAATTGATTATACATATATATTCCCTTAAATTAGGCCACTTGAATAAAGAAGAGAATAAAAAGGGTGGACAACCCAGATCCAAAATCTCGAAACTAGATAATCTGGATTTCTTTCTAGTTATACCCAAAAGGAAAAAGAAATCGAATTTGGTCTTCTTTGAAGCTAAAAAGCCCCACAAATCAATAAAAAATCTCTCTTTTCCCCAAAGGCCCAATTCTTTCATCTCTTCACTTTCCATTTTCCTCAATTCAGATTTTCTTCTTTTCTTCTTCTTCCAGTTCTCTCTCTGTTTTTTTGTTTCTTTTTCACTCAGATCCTTCATTTCTGCCACAGAAATCAAATACCCAAATCTTATTTTCTTGTAAAGAATTCATATAACCCCAAAGATCCTTTTTTTTTTTTTCTTCCATGGCTTCGACAGGGAACCCGAATCAAGCCATGCCATTCGATGTGCAGAGTTTCTTCAAACCCACGGTTTCTAACCCATCGAATTCAAACCCTCAGCCGCAAAATCCGTCGCCATCGCCGTTTCCCGCGCCTTGTCTTACCCTTCACCGTCCCCTCCTTTCTTTCACCCGCAGTATCACCAATTCTACATGCCTCCGCCTTCTTCCCCTACCCATTCTAATTACCAAGATGCCAAATCCCTTTTTTTCCCTTCCCCTCCTCTTAACCCTTACAATGCCGGCACCCAAATTCTTGCCCTTATCAACTCGTCCCCTCAAAACCCTGATTTCCCACCTCAGAATCAGCTCCCCAAGCTTCAGCCGCCGCCTCTCGCTGAGTTTCTGGGGTCCGGGGGTCCCAATGTGGGTCCCTCCAGGGTGGCGAGTTGTAAATTGCCGAAAGGAAGGCGGTTGTCCGGCGCTCGGGTGGTTTACGATATCGATACTAGGCTGTCCGGCGAGGTCCAGCCTCAGCTTGAGGTTACTCCCATAACCAAGTATGGGTCTGATCCTCAGCTGTTGCTGGGAAGACAGATTGCTGTTAATAAGTCTTATATTTGTTATGGTTTGAAAGGAGGCAGTATTAGGATTCTTAATTTAAACACTGCTTTGAGGTCTTTGTTTCGGGGGCACACGCAGGTTTATATCTTTAACTTTATTTACTCTTCTGTTTTTAGTTGTATATTAGATTGAAATGAATGTAGTTATAGAATAATATAGTCTATAGTTTATGATAAATGGTGAAATAAATGTGCATTTTGAGTTCTGGAATGTCAAGCTTTTGGATGATTATGTTTGTCTATTTGTCCAACTGATATTTTTCTTTTCTCTCAGAGGATCACTGACATGGCTTTCTTTGCTGAGGATGTTCATCTTTTGGCTAGGTATTTGTCTTTCTTTAATTGGTAATTTCACTTTATTTTGTTTTCGCTTTTTTGCTTCTTGGTAATACATTTTTCTGCAGTGTGAGTCTAGAGGGAAGGGTATTTGTTTGGAAGATATCTGAAGGTCCGGATGAGGAAGATAAGCCACAGATTACAGGGAAGATAGTTATTGCTGTTCAGATATTAAGTGATCAGGAATATGTACATCCACGTGTTTGTTGGCACCGGCACAAACAAGTAATGTAACTTTTTTAAATGTTCATACATATTCAGAGGGTTTTATTACTTTTTTGTTGCCAACGGTATTGCAATCTCATTTTTCAGGAAGTTTTGGTGGCTGCGATTGGTAAACACATTCTGAGAATTGATACTATGAAAGTTGGGAAGAATGAAGTCTACTCAACTGATGCACCTTCACCTCTTCAATGTCCTATTGACAAGTTGATAGATGGGATTCAGTTGGTTGGTAAACATGATGGAGAAGTTACGGATGTTTCAATGTGCCAATGGATGATTGCCCGTTTAGTTTCTGCTTCTACAGACGGCACAGTTTGTATTTTATCTTATCATTTTGTTATATTGATTTGTGAATATCTATGTCATCTCTTTGTTTTGGTGGTGTAGTCATGGAACTATCTTTTGGTTTCTTGGTGTTTTGTGTTGAAATATTATGGTGTATACCTGGATAAATGTGGTTATGTCAAGGATTTTGTACTTACAAGCTTATGTTATGCAACAGATAAAGATATGGGATGACCGCAAGGCAGTGCCACTAACAGTGTTGAGACCACATGATGGCCAACCTGTTTATTCAGCTACATTCTTAACAGCACCTCACCGGCCAGATCATATTATACTCATAACAGGGGTAATGATTTCCATGTTCTTCTGTGTGTGTCCGTGCACATCATGTTTTTGCCTATTTGTTATTCACCGACTTGTTGATATAAAGTTCATGGTTGTTTAAATTCTAATGATCTGGTTGGTATGGCATACAAGTCTGTGTATTTACCTTTTGACTTCAGTCTATTTTAAATGGAGTTTTTTTTATTTATTATATTTTTAATTCAAGGACTGTGTGTATGGGTTACTTTCCCGTTCGCCAGTCTTGTTATTCTGACAAATATCCATATATCTGATTTGTCATATTTTACTTCTGTGATAATTTTTCCCAGGGTCCCCTAAATCAAGAAATCAAAGTTTGGACATCAGCAAGTGAAGAGGGTTGGCTACTTCCAAGCAATACTGAAAAATGGACTTGCACCCAGACATTAGACTTGAAGAGCTCTGCTGAACCTCAAATGGAGGACGCATTCTTCAACCAAATTGTTGCATTATCTCAAGCTGGCCTTTTCTTACTTGCAAATGCTAAAAGAAACGCTATATATGCTGTACACTTAGAATATGGTTCTTGTCCAGCTGCATCACGCATGGATTACATAGCCGAGTTCACTGTCACTATGCCTATATTAAGTTTTACTGGGACAAGTGATCCTCCTGATGAACATGTTGTTAAAATATATTGTGTTCAGACACAGGCTATTCAGCAGTATGCTTTGGAATTATGCCAGTGCATTCCACCACCACTGGAAAATATTGGCTTAGAGAAGTTAGATTCAAGTGTTTCACTTGATGTTGCCAACACTGAAGGCTATGATTCTTTTGATCCATCTGGAAATAAACCTTCTGAGTTAACGTTTTATACTTCAGTCCCCAAACCAAGTAAACGAGTAAGTAGCTGTGAAAATTTAAGTGCACGAGGTTTCCTTCAAGCTCCCATTCTACCACTGAGGGTAAATGCTGTACAAGAGTTGAGTACTTCCAATATTGATCCCAAATCTGCTTCTGCTTTGGCATCAACAGCAAGTGATGCTGATATCAGTTGCGTTGCATCACCACCAGCAGTTCCTCCTAGTCCTAGGTTGTCTAGGAAGCACTCTGGTTTTCATAACTATGAGTCAACTTCCCAGCTTGGGGACCATGTTGGAAACCAACTGGTTGTGGATTATTCAGTTGACAGACAAATGGACACCGTTCGATCAAATTTGTCTGGTATGCATTCATCAGAAGATGGTTCGAGGAATGATGACAAGAAAATAATATCAGATGAGAAATCTAGTGCATATAATCCACCTATCATTTTCAAGCATCCAACTCATCTTGTGACCCCTTCAGAGATATTGATGGCTGCAACGTCTTCTGAAACAACTAATGTCAATGAGGGAAAGAGTGAGGGTGAGGTGCACATTCAAGATGTGGTTGTCAATAATGATGCATGGAATGCTGAGTTGGAGGTAAAAGTGGTGGGTGAAACAAGATCATCCCAGAACAATGGATTTGGTTCCCATGGTGACTCCCAAAATCAGAATTTCGAAAATAGAGAGAAATTCTTCTGCTCTCAGGCTTCAGATCTTGGTATTCAGATGTCGAGGGATAGCTCTGCAATGTCAAGGGATGCTTACGTTGTTGATGAATCTCGGCAAGCAGATGGTGTTGGTGCATCAGGGTTGCATGTGAAGCCTAATGTTGGTGAGGAAGAACACGATGATTCCAGAAAAGATCTGTCTGGAAAGGTTCCAGAATCAGCCATGCATTCTACAAATCAACAATCACCAGCACCAGGTGGAAAAGGGAAAAAGCATAAAGGGAAAGTTTCTCAGGCATCTGCTCACTCTTCTCCTTCTTCAAGTGCTTTCAATTCTGTAGATTCTTCCACTGAACCAGGAGCAAATGCCAATCTCCCCTCAGCAGCTGCTGCATTTCCTCAAATTGCGGCTATGCAAGAGATGCTTAATCAGGTGATTGCTACACATATAAAAATGGTTACACCTTTATGCATCTGTTGTATGCACATTTTATTTGTGTGGGTGTGCTAATAGTTAAATATGCTGGGAGAATGGTATGGGTAGTTAAGTAAAAGAAAGTACTATCCTTTAGTATCCTCAAATAGTCTTTTAAGTTTTCAATTCGGTTTATAATTATTGATCGTACCATAATTTTAGAAAAAATCAAGCCAGGTTCCTTTATTCAGTTATATAAAAGTTCACCTAGGTAACTCTATGATTATTACTTTTCACCTATTGTTCCCTATATGTATTTTGTGTAGCAATATTTTATCCTGCTTTTCTAAATAAATGTGGTTTAAAGCTTTTTGCTGCACCGTAAATGATGTCTTGATTGTGATTTTTCATTTTTGCAGCTAATTACTACACAAAAGGAAATGCAGAAACAAATGTCAAATATAGTCAACACGCCAGTGACAAAAGAAGGCAAAAGGCTGGAGGCTGCTATAGGACGGAACATTGAGAAAGCCCTTAAAGTCAACACTGATGCTCTATGGGTTCGTTTTCAGGAAGAGAATGCAAAAAATGAGAAGCTGATGCGAGAAAATACACAGCAGTTAACGAGCCTGATCACTAATTTTATGAACAAGGATTTGGCGGTAATGTTGGACAAAGTAATCAAGAAGGAGTTAGCTGGAGTTGGACCAGCTGTAGTTCGTACCATTACTCCAGTAATAGAAAAAACTGTAACTTCAGCAATCAATGAGTCCTTCCAGGTTAGACTTCTGAAAATCTAGTTCTTTTCCGAGAAAACCTGTCTTGGTGGAATCTAACTAGTTCTTTGTGTGACAGAGAGGGGTTGGAGATAAAGCAGTGAATCAGCTAGAAAAATCCGTTAATTCAAAACTTGAAGCTATAGTTGCCAGGCAAATTCAAGCACAGTTTCAAACCTCTGGCAAGCAAGCTCTCCAGGTACGCACAAGTTCAGTACGCTTAGTGATAGCTCTAGAAGGATATTTCTGTTCTCTTGTTATGATATCAAATTATTGTCATTCTGCATGTTCCAGGGAATTTCTAGTTATTAATTTATCATTATTTTTTTTTTTCTTGTTTTAGGAGGCTTTGAGGACAAGTGTGGAAACTTTAGTGGTCCCTGCCTTTGAGAGTTCATGCAAAGCCTTGTTTGAGCAAGTAGACACAGCATTTCAGAAAGGGATGGTTGAGCATACCAATGCTGCTCAGCAGCAGTTAGACTCTACAAGTTCTTCTTTGGCAATTACTTTAAGGGTATACTTCTTGTGTCACATTTACTTACTATTTCACTTGAAGGCTGGTAATTCATGTTCTTTTTCCAAGATTTATGACAACATTTGGAGCATTAGATGTTGAAACTAAGAATTATTGTTGGCTTGTTTTTTTGGCCATTTAAGGCATAACATCATTAAAGCATAGGATATTATTTGTTGCTGTAGATCTCTTGTTCGATGTAAGTGTGTTAATTTACTGTTTTTTTTTTGAAACTATAATCTCTTCAATTGCAGGATGCCATAAATTCTGCATCATCGATTGCTAAAACCTTAAGCGGGGAATTTGCTGAAGGACAAAGGAAAATTTTAGCACTCGCAGCTGCTGGAGCCAACTCCAATGCCGCAACATCGTTGGCTTCCCAACTCAGCAATGGACCTTTAGGTGGTCTGCATGACAAGGTATATTTTTTTCACCCATTTGCTTTGGTTTCACTGCAAGAAACTAATGCTCCATTAAACGTGAATCGCCAAAGTCGAATCTGGCTGTCAAGTATCACTTTTATAGATTTTCTAGATGTTTCAGTTGGTTAGTAGCTTAGTTTAATCTTAAATGAATTTCAATCGGTGTCTAAGGTCGTTGTGCCCATGGATCCAACGAAAGAGCTATCAAAATTATTATCCGAACACAAATATGAAGAAGCTTTCACAATTGCCCTGCAAAGAAGTGACCTCTCCATTGTTGCTTGGTTATGTTCACAGGTAAGCCCTCTCTTTAACCATAAAAGATTATATGGAGTCTAAAGTGCCTTGAGTTTTTACTTGAAATTCCAGTTAAAAAGTCTGCGTTATAAGAAATTATTGGTTTCCCTTTTACTAGGTTGATCTACGTACGATTCTGTCAACCAATCCTTTTCCTTTGAGCCAAGGAGTGCTGCTCTCCCTCTTACAGCAATTGGCATGCGACATCAACAAGGACACACCACGAAAACTCGCATGGATGGTAGACGTGGCCACGGCTATCAACCCGGGAGATCAAATGATTGCGGTGCGTGCGACCAATCTTTCAGGAAGTCTACAAGAGAGTGCATGAGATAAGTAGCTCGCCGTTGCTTACGGGCGCTGAACACGCCAGTATCCGCGCGCTCACTTGTGTCATCAACTATGTTATAATGACATGTAAATGATGAAGACATGATAATGATTTTGGGAGTCACAATTATAAGATTGTACAAGTTTCTGGCTGTTTTGATGTAGGAAGTAAGGACCCTCTGATTTGCTTTGGCGTTTACAGGACGGATGGGGTCCTGATTTTGTTATCCATAGATGTTTTGAACTGTACGAATTAAAGAAGCATTTCTCAGAAGAAAAAGAAAGTAAAAACAAAAACGTGAGATGTCGTCGATCACGCACGTTATAATAAAGAAAGAAAAATTTTGATACAAAAACCGTGCCTTTTAATCGGGTGAGGTCGGATCGTATTACAGTAAACATATGTGGGGAGGTGGTAGTTGCATGTCTAATAACAATAACCGTCACCTGCAATCCAGTCCAACACGTGGAAGAAATCCTTTAACATAGGTGGAGTAAAATTTGATTTGATTTGAAAAAATATTTATTTTATTCAACGGGAAAATTAAATTTTACTCGAATTAATTTTAATTTTATAAATTTGATTTAATTTGAAAACAATTTCCTACTAATAAAGTTTGAATTATAGGACAAAATTGTAATATTTTAAAAATTATAATAATTAGTGAATTGATTTTTGAGTTGAGTTCCTTAACCTTGTTTATTATATATATACACGTTTTGTATGAAGAAATATATATGTATTATATATATCGTATATAGTTATAAAAAGTCAATTATATTTGAATCATATGGTATTATAAATTTTATAATTAAATTTGAATTAAAACTCGAATAATTTGACTAAAAAATTCAAATATAAATTTAAATTATAAAATAAGATTCGTCAATTTGACTAACTTAATTTTTTAATTCAATTTGACTCGATCGAATGTTCGCCCTTGTCATATGCACTAAAGAAATCATCAAACTTTTACAATCCGTTGGAAAATGTTGCGTTACTAGTGGACTTAAAACCTTGAATTATTAGCCAATTATCTAATCGTTTCATGAACTGAAGTGCTGCATTTCTTAAAATAAAATTAAGTAAATTACATCGAGAAGATCGTCCTCATAATAGGTTTTTGTAATAATTTATCGGAATTATTATTTTAAACTTTTAAAAACGATCGAATAAAGGTATAATATTTTTATATATACTCAAATAAAATCGAATAATGACCTTACATTTATTAATTTGTTTTTCTGATTACTTTTAATATATCTTAAAAGTACTGTTTAATTCTTTTAGAAATAATTTGAAAAACGTGTTCAAACCTGAAATTTCTAAGATGAACCACTTGATGAGTTCCCTATAATCCTTATTTTAGTAGATTAAATCCTTCTTTGATTTTTTAAAATATCATATCTTACTATTACAAATGTGATTTCATCAATATGAATTCAAATGATATTTTGATAAATTTATATCCGAAAGTTGAAACTATTTTTGAAATTGATTTTAAAAATTTATTTAAAAACTATTTTTAACCCTATTTTCTATTAGTACTTTTTATAATACTGTAATTCAACGAACTAATTTGAAAAACAAGGAAGAACCAGTTCTTCATGTCAGGACTGTAAATAAATCTAATATATAAAGAATATTTGATTTTATAATTAAATATTGATTAACCAATCCAAATCCCGAAGCATCGAATTTAAATAGTTTGATTCCCATTTAAAAGATTGATTTAATACCGCAGATTTTTTTGAATAAAACGGAGCCAAACGAAGTGTAAGAACAGTGCCGCGTGGCAGAGAATCAGCCGATTTTAATTTTGTTGGTATTCTCATTCTGTTGGTTGGTATTATCATTTGAATTTTGATTTTGATTTTATAATAAATAATAATTTTCAAATTGTTTCTAATCTGAGCACCCATTGTTGTTATTTTTTCTCTCTTCTACAAATTCTTTTGTTTTCTGTTTTTAGGCCAACCTCAAAGGTGTTTAATTTAATATCTTTTCTTTTAGATTCATACTTCTTATTTTCAATTGATTTAATTTATTTTCTCGTATTTTTTTATTATGATTGACGTTTTACTTTACTATTATTTTCTGTGATTATTATTGTTGACTCGGTTGACTATCAATTAAAAAGGGAATTTCTCTGTTGTTGTTGATGATTTAGATATTGATTTTTTTTTTCAATTTCGATTTTGCTGCAGTTTTACCACCCGTACTGTTTGTTTGATCGAGGCTTTTGAGTGAGGTTTATTGGATTCCATGGCTTCAAAGCGGATTAACAAGGAGTTGAAGGATCTCCAGAAAGATCCTCCTGCATCTTGCAGTGCTGGTTTGTATTTCCTTTTGTTTTTCTCTATTGAATTCAGTTTTTTCTTTCCCTTTTCAATCAATAATGAATTTGTGGAATCAATAAGATCCAATGATTCATGTTCATCTTGTTACAAATTATATGCCTATTTGTTGCTTCACCCTTTACCTTTATACGCTATTCTTCGATTGTTTAATGGAAAATCAATGCGGATTTTGATCCTGTTGACACTAGATTTAGGGTTCAAAACCATTTTTTGTACAAAAAAATCAACTGATAATTCTATACATGGGGGACCGAGGGGGATGCTGGAGGGTGCAGTCGCACCCCTGGAAATCACATATAGTTTAGCTATTTTCTTTGTATTTTCAATTGATAATCTAATTTTGCACCTAAGATTTTTAATATAACTTCTTAAAAGTTTGCACCCTAGCATAAAATTTTGTCCCTGATCCTATATTTGTATATAATATATTTATAGTGGATTTAAGCTGTCAGCTGTAGTTTGTTTCTACCATGGTGGTGGCGGCAGCTGGTCTGGTTTTTTTTTAGTATATCCAAAACCCCCTAAAACAGGCACTGTTGTAGAATAGAGAACAGGGTCAGATTGTGCCTTTTCATGATATTTAATTTAATGATTTTTTTTTTTAAATGCTTGCTTGCATGTATACAGGTCCTGTTGGTGATGATATGTTCCACTGGCAAGCAACAATCATGGGCCCAGCAGACAGTCCTTTTGCTGGAGGACTCTTTCTTATTGCCATTCACTTCCCCCCAGACTATCCATTCAAGCCTCCCAAGGTAATAAAAAAAGTTGCAGATCTGTTTTTTATTATTTTTGTGTTTGTGTATGTATGCATGTATGTATATGGAACATCAACATCATTTTTTTGGTGTGGGTTGTTGGTGTTTGGGATTCATTGTTATAATCACATCCAGAGAGATTTAAACCATTTCGGAGTTGGCAGTTTTATCAAACAGAGAATATAAAAAAAGAGAGGGAGAAATGCTAAAAAATGGACCTGTAAATGGTTTCCATATTCCAACCCTGTTTGTTTTTGCATCTGAAACTCTGGTTGACTAGGAGTTTAAATGAATGCCTTGAAAATGTATTAGCGAAAGTTTTTTGTTTATGTTGGTGATCTAATCCATGTGCCTTTGTTTTGTTACTAAAGAGTGTAGTTTATTACCTGCTATGTCTGGCTGATTTCGGTTACTGAAGTTGGCATATATGTGTGCGTGTGCGTGTGTATTATATAATACATCGGAAAAAACATGGCGTGTCTTTGTTATATTTGAGCTGATTGTCTTTATTATTAAAATTCAGGTTTCTTTCCGAACAAAGGTTTTCCATCCAAACATCAACAGCAACGGAAGCATTTGTCTTGACATTCTGAAGGAGCAGTGGAGCCCTGCCCTTACCATATCCAAGGTAATACACTTAACAAGGTAACCCACATTGTGGAATCGGCATGAATCATAAACTGACAGCAGTTTTTATCATCAAACACGATCCAAATCCGAATCAAGCCGGGGAATAATATTACCATTACTTGTTATATATTTCGATGCATCTGAATAAAAAGTGTGAAGTGTGTGTTGCCTACTAATGTAGGTGCTTCTGTCAATATGCTCACTTCTCACGGATCCGAATCCCGACGACCCTCTGGTGCCTGAGATTGCTCACATGTACAAGACTGATAGAGCCAAATACGAGAGCACTGCTCGCTCGTGGGCTCAGAAATATGCAATGAATTGAAGGTTGATTCAGCCCCAGGATTGCAGTGTTTGGTCCCTATTACTAAATAATAGTAATAACTTGTGTCTGGATATATCTTTGATCAAATGGTGGTGTATTTAATAAGCTCAAAAGGTGTCTGTTAAAGAAGGGTATTTTCTTTTACACCGAATGAAGTCTACTTGTACCAAGTTGAAATTACCATTATAGATATAAAACCCCATATTTAGTATATCTATATTATATTCATGTATTTTCTTGTCGTATTTATGGTTAGAAGTATTTTATATTTATGACCTAGGGAGTGGAATGGATCTGTTGATAGGATAGAAGTCCCTTAACTAGGGACGGAACTAGGGGGTTTATCAGAGACAGAACTAGTATCAAGATTTATTTTCAATATAGCCGATTTTTCCAAACAAGAGTTGCTCCAAATTAGGGAGACGATACGGATCGTTAGTTACTCGAGTTCGACTCGGTCAACACTCAATTGGACTCGAGTTCGAGCTCTGCTTAAGTTCTTAAAGAGTCGAGTAGAGTTACTTGAAATTCGATTTGAAAAGTTTATGAGCTACTCGAAAATATTATATACTATTTTTTTAAAATTAAAGCGAATTAAAGTGTATGCTGTTGGATAATAATAAAAATATTATTATTATGCTGTAAATGAGACGAAACATATTGTAAATTATTCGTGTTTTTGGTCAAAGTTCGATCAATACTTGACTTAAACTTGGTTTGAGCTTTTAACAAGTTGAATCGAGCTCAACACTATTCCGACTCGACTCATTTACACCCTTACTCCAAACAAAAAGCGATAAAATCAACCCGGAATTTCAGCCTAAAACGATATGTGTAGCGTCGTTGCAAGGGCACCTGAATTTCCGGTTTACATCGGCATGCACTCGGATGGTGTATCACTTTCGCCACTGGGAATGCTTGGAACTTGTCCGGGTTAAATCTCTCGGAGCAATACGGTTCGAACGCTGCACATTTGATGGAGAGTTCATGGCAATGGCTGAGCCTGCTGACTTTGTGCATGTGTTCGATACGAAAAGTGGTTACGAGAATAAGCAAGAACTCAATTTCTTCCCGCCTATCCTTTAGTCTCGACACGGAGTCACTCTTTATCGGCACAAGTGATCGGATGTCTAGTAGCCTTTTCGAGTATGGTCGTGGATGCTCGGAAAGCAGTACCAGTAACTCGGTTCCCTAATGCAGCAACCAAGTAAAAAATAAGAATGTAGGTAAGGTGGTTATTTGATGGCAATGTAGAGTAACTTTATGTGATAGCTATTGAACAAGACTTAGATGGGTACCAAATTAAAAAAAAAACAAGTTTTAGGATTAAATTATAATTTTTTCCATGTAAAGGGGTAAAATACACTCCAGATCACAAGTTACAATTTAGCTACACAATTAAAAAAATATTATAAACAGATTACGCTAACATTAAAATTGAAATACACTTTTAATGTGATCTGGTAGAATAAAAGTTTTAATCCATAATACTTATACACTCGATCAATTTGGTCTCAATTTAAAATAATTTAATAATTTTAATTCATTTAATCTTTTTTATGATATGTCAAATTAAGCGAATCTATTGGATTAGAGTTAGCAGTTGGTTAACTGCATTATATCATAAAATAACAAATTACTGATAAAAGCAATAATTGAATAATTACAACTGGAAAGTAATATATTTTTGGGAGAACAACATGTAAGAGAACGATGACTAAATAGATATAATATTTAGATATCAAAAGTTAAATCTATTAAATTCTTTCGAATTAGGACTAAATTAATTAAAAATTTTGGAGACTTCATCTATTTTAACGGCCAGTGACCTATTTATAATAATTTTTTAATTGAGTTATTAAATTATAGCTTTTAGAAAAAGTGACCAGTTTGTATCGAAACTAATAATTGAGCGACTTGGGGTGTATTTTACCCAAAACAAAAAGAAGCGCCAATAGATGAACAACAGAATAAAAGAATCCTTTAACGGAAAACATTTTAGTTTTAGTTTATACACACACTATTTTTCGTATTTCCAATAAAATATAAATATGCAGTTCTGATTCTGATAATTCTGGTAATTTGGTAACAATTCTGACTCTGATACTTTGATCTTCATATCGGAGGAGAAGACCAGCTTCCCGCCATCTCTCATTGCATTACAAGGTTGATTCTTTCCCTTTTTCTATTGCTTTTACTTGTTCTGATTCAGGCTTTTTCAATCTGTAATCTCCGATCACGAGTTTTATTTTCTTTATTCGATCATCTCTGTTCGTCTTTGATGATTCTTGTTCTGTTTTTGTACAAGGATTTATTATTCGCAACTGAATCTTGTTGTTGTTGCATGATTTCTTTGATTCGGGAGTTTGAATTTCCATTTTCACGCCATTTCTTGTTTCTTTCTTTTTACCTGCATTTCTTATTTCTAGGATCTTTAAAATTCAAAAGGATTTGATCTTGTTTTTTTAGATAGAAAGATCCATCTTTGTAGTAATTGGGGAGTAAACAAGAGAATTTGGTCTTTTAACTGCAAGCATTGTTCATGTCACACAAAATTTGTTATTGTTAAGTTACTATTAATTTATTACTCATTCTTGATTTTATACTGGTATATATAGGTGTAATTCTGTCTCGTGGAATATGGCCCTTCCCCATGAAGGTGATAATTTTCAGATGACGGTGGCAACGAAAACAATGATGATACCACTGTTGCCGGTGAAGAAGAGGTTGTGGCAGCGATACACCTGGCTTGGACTTCGATCTTGATCGACATGATGACTCATTTTGTTTCATGTTTTACAAGATACACAATGGCACTTCATAAACAACCAAATTCTTGCATCATTACTTTTAATGCTTTTGACCATTCTGCAGGATGTTAAAATCCATGATTTGCTGCCAGCCTAAAGTGGTTTGACAATTCTGCAGAGTTCATTAAACAGTTTGGCCCAAGGGAAGAAAACAGAAAAATTAGGCTAGAAGAGTACCAGAAAGACATTCATCCCTAACTTGGGGTCGGTTTGGGGAAGGTAAAATCCGAAAACAGAACAATTCTCTGGTCTAATAGTTCAGTAGACATCTGAACTAAGTTGAGATTTCAATTTTTGTATAGGATTGTAAAGTTACCAAGAAGGGTGCATCATTTTACGACTTCAGACATAATTCAAGAGATGTGCAGTCACCAATACTTCATTATCAGGTAATGTATGTTTTGATATCTTGTTATGTTACTTGCCACCGGCCAGTTCTTTCCTTCGGGTCTGGTCGACTGTGCTGTGGTCATCGCTGTAAACTAATAAACATACCGTTTGCGGTTATGCAGCTGAGAACTTTGATCAAAATGACGTTTTTCCCGTTTTACATCAACATTGGTCTTCATTGACAAAATCTGATGTTCTCAATGTTTTTTTTCCCTTTTTAGAACCATCACAGAAATCTTATGGAAGATTTTACAAAGACTAAAATCAGTTCTCTTGCAATAAAAGATAGGCTGCTAGTTCTTGGAGGATGCCAGGTGTGAACTAATATGCAAAGGGGTAAGTAGTTTAACTTTCTGCCCTTAAAATTCTTTACTTACAAAAAAAAAAAAATGAACAAGCCTTTGTACAGAGATTGCAGGGTTGCTTTTTCTATGCATGATGTCTTGTTACAAGTTATGTTAAGAATTAATTAGTTGATTTCAATCTCGAATGCAGTATTTGGATCAACCTGAATAAGATTTTGCTTCAAGACAACTGACAATGACAATGCCTTTACAAACTGTGTCGAGATTTATGCTGATCTGAGGTTTTTCTTGTTCCCTGAGCTGCTGATGGCATTGCTCACATTCAACATGAACCTCATTTTGCTTTGTTTTTGAAATACCAGTGGTTCGATTCACTTTACAGCCTCCAGTAATGACTGTGGAGTCAGGGATTATGATATGGAGAAATGTCAGCTAACTAAGCATTATCAATATCCTTGGGTGTCAATTGTAAGTTCACTACATTGCGATCGGTTCTGTTGATACTGTAAAGAAACAGAGGAAATTTATTATCTCTTCATATTCGTTGCTCTTGCAGCATATATCACTGAGCCACAATCGGAAACTCCTAGTAGTAGTCGGAGACAACCCTGATGGTTTGTTGGTGGACTACAACAGGGGGGGCGGTAATTATCTGCTTGCTTCTGTCCGTGAGTATTTATGCACTGTGTGTGGTATCAGCTCATTCATGATTACATTGCATACTCTTGAGACCTTGTCCGGGCACTTGGACTTCTCATTTGCATCGGCATGGACCCCAGACGGTTTCACTTTTGCCACTGGGAATCAAGACAAAACCAGCCGGATATGGGATGTTCGGAAGTTGCCCGAGCCGGTTGCTGTTCTCAAGGGGAACATTGGAGCAATACGGTCCATACGCTACACATCCGACGGCAGGTTCATGGCAATGGCGGAGCTTGTTGATTACATGCGCGTGTATGATGTGAACAGCAGTTACGAGAACGACAAGAAATCATTTTTCTTCGGAGAGATACCTGGTTTTTCCTTTAGTCCCACGGATGCTCTCTTTATTTGTATAGGGTATGGAAGTAAATTTGATGGCAGCCTTCTTGAGTATGGGCGCCGGAGGAACTTAGTGTAGGCTGATTCCCTAGTATTGAGTTGATTGTGCGGTATGCAAGCATTGGTACAGGGCTGTAGATGATGTGAATGTAGCCTCAGGTGATGGTTAGTTCAATTAGATTTTTAGTTTTCTGCCACAATGATATACAGAAAAGTGTATGGTTTTATTGGCAATGTATTATAGAATACTCACAATGATGATATATCATGTCCAAAATCATTGAAATATTATATAAAACGTTCTAACTGAGTCCGTCGCTGACCTGTTACCTGATCTCAACTCCGCAACGTAACCCAATTCTTGTTATTCATCCATCGCCACCATTCTCATGCAGAGGGGAATTCACAATCTGGTGATATGCCAAGTAGTTCACAGTTCATACACTCCCTCATTGGAACAATCCTACAGTCTCGAAGCTCCAGATTATAAGCTTTGTTCCAGTCAGAATAACAGCTCCATCCGCGCCTCGAATTTCCTTTTCAAAAGCTTCTGCTTCTCAAATTTTCCATGGTCAAAATCCAAACCTGGCTTGATCATGTTAAGAGGCTTAAATCAGGGCTAAAGCTTCTGGGAATTGCACAGATAGAGCCAACTATTCAGGTAGTCAGAGTCATGAAATAGCTGATCGAGTCATCTGCTCAGTCATACATGGCGCCATGGTAATCAGGTATTCTAGCTAAATTTCTCAACCATATTGGCTTTTGGAGGAAATTAGATTCTTTTCTCAAAAGATGGAACTTGATTCCGCCCATCTTCAACACGGGACCTGCCGAGAATTAAAATCACAGGAATTCTCAACTGCAATTCAATGGATAAAGAAATTCTGATTCTCTCATACGCAGAGGGCGTTCACAATCTGATAATGTACCGAGGAGTTCATACACTCTCCAGTTGGATCACTACGAGAATACTCTGACAACCCTACAGGTCCAAAAGCTCAAGATTTTAACCTTTGTTCCAATCTGAGTTTCTGTTTCATACAGTCCTCGGATATGCCGGAATTGTGATGATTACACGGCTTCCACGGTCAAAATCCAAACTTGGTTTTTTCTGCATGAGGCTAAAGTCAGAGCTGGAGCTTCAGGAAATTACTTGTATTGCTGACCCAGTCATCTGCTAAGTCACGAAAGGAGCTATGGCGGAACTTAAATTCTTTTTACTTGGTTCTGCTTGTCTTCGACATTCAACCTGCTCAGAATTAACATCATTGGGAATTCTCAACTGCAATTCAATTGATAAAGAAATGGTGATTCTCTCATAGCAAGACTACTAAAGCAAGCAGGCAATCCATAATTTTCCCAGGAAAGTTACATTATTAATAATTAAACAAACAAACAGCTCAAGCTCAGAAAATTGAACACACAATGGCAGCAAGAAAGAATCACATACAATCAAATTTTCAAAGCAAGGAGCCAATCAGTGACAATCTGCAATCAAATATATTCCCACAAATCAAATTCAAAAACAAAAATTATCCCCAACCCTAAGCTGATGTTGCAGGGCGGACCAATCCGGTGGAAACGGCGTCGTCTTCGTCGATAAAGAGTCCATCGGAGTTTCTAAGAAGGGCGTGGGCGCCGCAGATAAGGACGCCAATCCCTAACCCTAACGCCAAGATTTTGAAATACGCCGCAAACCCAGACGTCAACACCGAGAGGAAAGCCAAAGAGAGGAAAATGAAGCGATCGCTGACGCAGTGCCCCAAAGCACGAGTGGATCTTCTCTAAAGAAGTAGAGGAGGAGCCAGAGAGCGAAAACGGCGGAGCATAGGAGGAGGGAGAGCGGGAAACCGATGAGGGAGAGGGCGGAGGTCGCGGCGATCACGGTAGCGTAATTGGCGCGGAAGTATCGGGAATTGGCGGAGGCGCGGGAGAGGAAGGAGTTTGAGGGGCGGGAGAAGGATTGGGAGCCGGAGCCCAGGAGCTGAGGCCAGGGGCGGAGGTGGCGGAGAGGGTGGCGGAGATATTGTGGAGGGAGCGGGAGATGACGTCGGAGGGTGAGATGGGGATGGTGGTGTACGTGGCGGATGTTGATTGGTGGTGGTTCTGCATCTCGTTATTCAAGAGTGCAGTTCTTTTTCTTTTCTTTTGGACCACCGACGAGAAAGACGAAGACAAGAAGAAGTCAAAGACAGACACAACTTGGAGTTCGAAATCAAAGACGAAAATGTCGGACAAGTTCGTCTGGTTTTAATCTAGTTGTTGGATTGCTGGTTTAGACAGGGTTTATAATAGTAATTAGGGTCAACAATTCATCTTGTTTTAGTTTTATTTAAATTTAATTATAAATATTTATAATATTATGACTGTATTTATATTTAATTTTAAATTTTTTTATAATCATACATATATTTTTTATATGCGATATATATTAAGCAAAATTATAAAATTCGACTCGTACTTAAAAATTAATTTTTTAATTATTAAAAATTTGAATTATTTGAATTTTATTTTATAATTTAAATTTTATTTTAAAAAATTCAAGTCTTTTGAAATTATGATTCAAATTAATTCAAGTTTTTTCGCTAGTAAAAAAAATATTTTTTTGAGTAAATGTGTTTTGTTCATCTAATAGTAAGGGTTTAAATTTAAAAATGTAAAATTTATTTTCCTAACCCTAAAAAACAAAACCGAATTAAACTCCAAACTTTAAACCATAAATTCTAAATACTAACCTTAAATTATAAACCTTACAACGAAAACCCCTAAACTAAACCCCTAAAACTAAAAGGTCTGTGTAAACTATAATTTTTCTTTTTTTTCCCTAAAAGTAACGTTAAGTTTTGATTTTAATTTATGGATAAAGTTTGCATGTGATCACTAAACTATCCAAATATATTCATTTTGATCACCAAACTTTCAAAAATTACATAATGAATATTAAACTTTAATTTTTGTTATAAAATGATCATTAAATCGTGAAGAGGATGAAAACTACTTCTTTGCCGAAAAGTGCAGATGGAAATTGCTGAGGTGTTTGTGGTGTTGTGAGACAGGCACAAAGGGTTTCCCGGCAAATGATTCGGATTCTGTTTGAAGATCAAAGAACGTTGATGGAAGGGCAGGTCCCTTGGTTCGGGATATTGCTAGGAGTTAGGCTATTTCCAATTTCTCTGGCCACATGACTGGTCCTGACCTAGTGGCATAGATGCATCTTCCTCCCTGTTAACCACCATTAAGTTCTTCCCCATCAGCCTGAGAACGGAGCTAGAAGAATGCGGACCACCAGAATCACGGACACCGTGATCGGAAAGTTTGACACCCTTATCAGGCATCCTTTAAAAGGAATGGGACCCAAAGGAGGTTTCATGACCGGAAATTTCTCTCCTTCAAAAGTCCATTCCGATCCTGTGATTGTATGCAGAATTGAAGCACCATTCTCAACTAAGGGATCGGACTTGGCATCATAGCATCTTGATCTATCCTTTTCTATAGCTGCAGGAGCACTGAAAAATGCCATCGGTTTTGCCTACTTCAACGAGTCCGATGAATCCATAGAACTAGAATCCGATGAGTCCCCATCTACCATAGAACTAGAGATTGATGACACTGCAGATAGCGGTGAATCCGATGAGTTCCTGTCTGCCAAATCAAGAGAGGATTGAATCCGGCTGGTAGAGACATTATCCTGGCAGGCTGGGAATAAGCATCAGACCACTTTGGGAGTATGGTATCACCATTTTTTCCTATAATTGGATGGTGGGGTAAGGTTCAAACCCTAGACAATGGTGGTGTCAATGGACCGCCTTATCTTTACGAGCACTGAATCTTGAAATCACATTCTCATATTTTCGATGTTCTCTACCACTCCATCAATTTCAAGAATTCTTAATGACTTGAGCATCTTACAGATAAAGGAGGGAAAACAGACTGCATTTCATAATAATTTCAACTTAACGTTTTCAAGTCACCAAAAATCAACAGAATGATATAAGAACCAACCGAGCACTGGTGAAATGCTCATTTATAAATGAGAACATAAATGCTTCTTCTTCTTCTTTTTCTCACATCTGAAAAAGAAAATTTTACATCTGTGGTCAGAGAGGCAGCCTACTCATTAGTTGCTGGTATACTGATGTGTTGTTGGATAGATCCAAACCAGGTTCAGACATCGGCTCCATCTTTGCTTCTCCTTTCAGGAACCTGAAACCCATTTCGTTACTCTGGCGCTGGTGAGGCATGTATGGATGAACAGGTAGAACCGTCAGCTTCGGTTGGCCAGGGCCCAACCCGGCCATTGCCAAATTTGCCAGACCTGGTTGATTCATTCCGAAGGAGAAACAGGGAGAAGGCCCCAGTTGTTGCCTTCCAGGAAGGGTAAAGGGACCGAATGATGTGGGTCTAATCATGCTGTTGTGAAGTTGTGATGGCTCTGGCCTGTGGGCGTGGGTTTGCACAGAAGCAGCCATGGCAGTTGCTGTGTTGGAAGTAGCGGAATTGACATGACTGCTATTACGAGCGGCTGGGACATCGTGATTATGCTTTCCTTCGTAGGTGGTAATTACCGATTTAAGGTCATGTGATGCCCTCTCCACATGCTTCCTCACCGTGCAGCCTGCGCTAGTGCATTTGTAGTAACTCCTGCATTGAAAAAATGGTGAATGATGTTCTGCATTATGTCGGCAAGCGAGTAAAAGAAAGAGAATACAAAAGATCGAACAATGAATGAAGTAAAATAAACCTTGGATTTGGATTTCCTTTTACTACTTTCTGGCCATACTTGCGCCACCGATATCCATCATCTAGGATATCCAACTCACTGGTTGTCTGGACCACAACTCTAGGCTCACGAATAGCTAGTGTGGCTCCACTCATTTCCGTTGCATAAGCTTCAATTTTCCTGGTACAAAACATGAAAACATTCACATAGTGATCTCAATAGCAACATTATTCAAACTGTTTGTAAGATGTCAACCTTCTTTTTGACTCAGACTCATCTCCTTCACCGTCGTAACCTAATGAGACACTGCCATGTGTCCCCCGATCATCTTCATCTTCGTCATTAGAGAAGGTAGATGAGACGTCCACTGCATCACCTGATTCAATGTGAATAGTATTTGGGGCCTGTCCATTGCCATTCTCAGGAAATATAGTTGCAGATGATGTCATCTCTATGTTGTCATGTGTCCAATCCTGAGGAGCAGCAACTGTTCCCTTCTGTGCAGTTGCCCAAACAGGATTACCATCTGTTCCATTTTGAAGGCCAGTTTGTTCAGTGAGCTCGAGTTGCATGTCACTCAGTAAGTTGGACGATCCGATGGATGATCGGCGGTTGGATGGAGGCTTGGGATGGTTGTGAGCTCCCTTGTATATGATCTCCGTTATGTGACCTTCATGAGAACGTTCCACTTTCTTCTTGACTGGACAAGTTGGATGCGTGCACTTATAATAACTACGAGGATACTCGCTTCCTTTCACTTGTTTTTGTCCGTATTTTCTCCAATTATATCCATCCTCAGATGGTGCACACCACCGGCCTCTCCGCTGACTCTTTGATCTCCTTCTTCATCCTGTGGCTCATCAAGAGGCAGTGAATGTTCAACACTCCCACCAACAGGATCAAAGACCCTTTGATCTGCAGAGTTATTACTCCCCGTATCTTTCCCCATTGATGGTCGAGAGAAATCTGCCTTAAGGCTGAACATGTTGCTGTTTTGTGGGTGGAGTTTCCTCGGGTCTACACTTTGAGATGGATGAGAACTCTCTGACTGAACCGAAGCTTCAGTGTTAGGAAAGGACTGCTGAGGAAGTCCGGCTGGATTAACCTGCATTCAGAAGGAAATTTTAATAGATAAAAAATGAATTTTGTCTACCCGCCTAAACAAATAATAATACTCGGTCCGTTCCGGTTTCTAATTCAATGTAGAAACTTCTAGCATTTAGAATTTGAGTGATAATATAAGTGGGAACAAATGTGAATAACATTGTGCATTTGGAAGAAAAACCTTTTCTTTCCACACCTTACTTACTTTACTCATTGCACCAAGGAGAAAAGAGGAATTCGAATCCGCAATAGGCTTGAATGCAAACGATGATGCATTGATGTCTTCAAAATAGTTATCTTCACTTTTATCATGCGACTCGGGGTTGCAGCTCCTATCATTAACATTAGGAATGAAAGGGAATTTTCCAGTAGTCGGGGATGGCTGAGCCTGCAACAATAAAATGAGAAATTAACATGCAACATAACTCCAATAAACAAAAGAAAGATGGCTTTTAATCAAATAAAGTAATATATAACAATTTGAAATTGATATTCTGATTGCAAAGGCCTTCGATGTTAATTAAATCCAAACAGAGATTGTTATGGAATGTAACTTATACTGCAGGACAATGGCCGTTTTTTGTTCCGAAAATTAAGCGAACTTACCAACGAATTTGAAACAAAAACAGGAGATTCTAACAATGTCGTAGGGCTGAGGCCAGGAGGTATTGTCAAGTAAGGAGAACGAATGCCAGGATTAAGTGAAGGATCAGCAGACTTGATGCTTTCAGTATTCAATCTTGGAGCATTAAATCCAGCTCTGGCTGCCATCCTTTCCACCAGACCTCCCCGTGAACTCGATTTTTGCTCAACAATTGACCCTGATTCATTCGATGGTTCACAAACTTGTTGAACATCCTTTTGTCACCATTCTCAGCTGTCATCACCGTCTGTCGAGATCCCAGAAATAGTCCCTCAGTTTTATCTTCCACAGGAGCTTTAGAGGCTGATTTAGAGCCAACATCATCACCCAACATGGCTGTGAAATATGTCCTTGGACTAGGACTAGGAGGTATCCAGTCTCCGATAATAGAAACATTATCATCAATACCAGCCATGATAATTCCAAGCCTTGGCTCAATGTCGGTTCGATTCAAAATGCAGACCCTCAAATTCCTGAAAGATCAACAAAGACAAAGATATGATGAATGATAACAGGAAATTTCTTTCAAGAGCAAAAATCAAAAGTTTGCTCCTGAATCGATAGCAGAGAATAATCCTTGAACCGAAAGCGAAATTAAATAAAAATCAGAATCTTCTAATTCAACCAAACATTTACATATTTGGGTTTCTTTTTCTTGTGCCTGCAATAGTAAAAAGAAGATGAAAGTGAAAGCTTTGCATTCACTCCTTTTTTTTACAATGAATTAATACATACATATAAACATATATTATGCCTATGCCTTTTTAACCTTTCTCAAACCAAACCAAAAGGAAAAAAAATCATAGACAAAAAGAACAAAACTGGAAATGATTCCATTTTTGTTCATATTTTTACTCTTTTTTGCTTTTGTTTTGTTAACTTAAGAACCCTAAATTAGGCAACAAAAAATTCCAAATTTTATGAACAAAAAGAAAAGTAAAACTCAAAAACAAACTCAGGTCTTTGAATGATTTTCCCCACCAAGTTCATATTTTTACTCTTTTTTGCTTTTGTTTTGTTAACTTAAGAACCCTAAATTAGGCAACAAAAAATTCCAAATTTTATGAACATATCTTAAAGGAAAAATAATCAAATTCAAAAACAAACTCAGGTCTTTGAATGATGTTCCCCACCAAGGTCTAATGATAAAGGAATTTGAATCATAAAATAAGCAAAATCAAAAGTTTATAAGATTTGAAGCAAAAACATGGATCAAAAACAATTCCAAGCACAAAATTTAGATTCAAAATCTGAAAAAAAAAAAAAAAACTAAAACACAATGACATTATTTACAGAAACAAACAAAAAGTTGGGGATTGGAGCTGATTTGAGGAAAGAGGGCAAAATGATTACCTGATTGATTAAAGAGTCAAAGCTAATGAAGACAGAACCATGATAAGCAGCAAGAAGAACAAAATCCCAAATCTCAAATCAGATTTTCCTCTCTTCAATGCAAAAGAAAATTAAAAAAATACCAACCTTTCCTCGTGGGATTTTGAAAAGAAAATCACCTTGTGCAGGTGTTTCTGGGAAAAAAGGAAAAATTTTGTTTGGAATTTGTTTAAATTTGATATAAATTTGATATAATGATTAATGATTTTCTTCCATGGAGAAAACAACAAAAGAAACAAATGCATTTACAGTATCTGCAATTATAAAATAATAATAATAAAAAAATCAGTATTAATTATGAAAAATGAAGAGGAAAAAATGAGAGATATTGGCAAAGGTGGTGGACCAGTAAATGAATGGAATCTTTTGAAGAATGGGAAAAAACAAAAAGACAGGGAGAAAATTAATTAATTAATTAATTGTAAGGAAATGCTCAAAAAAAGAAAAAAAAAGTTGGTATTTTAAAAATTATTTTTTAAAAACGTTATTTGATTAATTAAAATTAGTGGTTAATTAGTTGGTAATTATGCTTGTTTTTGGAGTGGGGGTAAACGGTTGGGTTGGGTTGTGTTGTTTTCAGCTTTGGAATGGGAACAGAACTATAAAATTGACTAAAATGGGACCCACTCGTTGATTGGAGGAGCCAGCTCAGCCAGCTAAGCCAAGACGGCTGGACATTGGATATATGGCTTGTCCTGCCTTAATGAGGAGATATTATACGCCGTCCTGTCACATCACATCATTTATAATTACAATTAATAAAAATTATTTATTTTATTAATTTTTATATTATACTTTTATTAAATAAATTTTTATATAATAAAAATTATTTTTAAAATTTTATTTACAGTAAATATAAATAAAAATTTATTTATAAAAAATAATATAAAAATTAAAAAAATAATAACAAAATTTAAAAAAAAAAATAAGACATCGGACTTATAATATAATTTTTTTAATTGTTTTATTTTAATTAATTAATTTTGTGATAATAGTTTAATTGTAATTATAAAAGAATGAAGATGTTGTATCTTTTTTTTATAACTGTTGTTTATAATTTTTGCCCTTTTTTTTTTTCTATTTGCAAATAAGGACAAACATTAAGAAAAATATAACAAAATTTTAAAAAAAAACCAAATAGGACATTGGACAAGGGTATCAGTATGACCTTGTCGGAGCTCCTAGAACTGGATTTTGTAATAATAATTTAATTCGATCAACTACATTAAAATAACAATTAAGATAATTGCACCATATGTCCTCAAATTATGACATTTATTATAAACTTATCCTCAAACTTTTTAACATTCTAATTTTATCTTCAAGTTATAACTCTTATTTTAAATTGTCCCTCTATGACTATAACTCTCATTCTAAATTGGTTTCAATTTTTTAAAGATCCAAATTGCATTATCAAATTATCAATATATGTTATTGTATCCCATATTCATAAAACCATCATCAAAATTGTTAATTCCATATAAACACTGATGTGTATTATGTAATAGTTTAATTTGATGATGAAATCGGAACATTTAAAAATTTTAGGACCAATTAAAATAAAAGTTATAATTTAAGAATAAAATTAAAACATTCAAAAATTTAAAAATCAATTTAAAATACGAATCATATTTGAAGAGGTGTGTTGGATTAACTCATTTATAATTAACAATTTAAAGAGACAGAGAGAAACATGGAATTGTAGAAGAACGTAAAATGTTGATAAAATAATATAAAAAAAACCACAAAAAGGGCGAAATTCATTGTGTATTAATTGTTTTTTCTCGCGATAAACACTTTTTTATTTGTCCAAACCAACTTATCCGCGTACTATTATTTTCTAAAAGAATAAAAATATATTCAAGTTTAATAATTTTATATATGTTTAAATTTTGTACGTGAGTAATTTAATATATTTTTTAATATTTACATTATAGTATTATATATTATTGTAAATTTAATTTTTATGTTATATAAATCATATAATATATTAAAATACACTAATAAATAGATTATGAACATGGAAAATAAGCCTGTTGGGTCATTCCTTTTTTAAGAAAGGTAAACCATAATTTAATCAAGAACCGAATCATTTAGTACATCATCTGAAAATCAAACTCAAACCAAAATAACCTTTCTACATTTTAATAACGGAAAAATCTAAATTGTCCATGCGGTAAGGATATACTATGTTTAATAATTCAATTCACGTGTTTTAAATATATTCCATGTCTGATCCGAACTAATATTTCAGTTTAATTTGGTCGTCGGACTAATGAAATGACATGATTGATAAATATAGATCCGTTAAAGACTCAATTTGAATGAATTAAAGTTTGAGATCAACATAAAATCTAAGTGATATTTTAGGGGGGTGATGTTGAAATTAACCCTAAAATAAATACAGGAATAAAACAATGAGTTGATGATGATGAATTGTTATCTCTATTGCATGCCATTGGAAGATGGGATCCAATTCTACTCTATTCGCATGTAGATATTATATAAAACACACTAATGTTAGTCTTCTCAATTTTAATATTAAATTAAATTTCAAATCAGTTGATATCATTACTATTGTAATATATTTTTTGAATAGTTTTAAGATGATTATATTTACAGTTACATCTCATTTAAAAAAAGTTTAATGATCAATTTAACTCTCAGTCAAAAATAACAAATTAATTAAGTTTTTTGTAAAAAAATTCATCTAATTTAACTTTTATAATTAAAATTACAATCAGTTTAGCCTTCTGTTATATTAACCATTAATGAACCTTGATGGTTAATGTAACCAACGTATGGAACGATTAAATTGATTGCAATATGAATTATGATTGTTAAGTTGATTTTTTTTATTTTTTAATGAGGGCTACATTTATATTTAATCCTTTATTCTTTTATTTCATAGTTTTAAAATATAAAAAATTGTAATATTATTTAGGGATGTCAATTAGGCGAAGATAGTGTGAAGGGTACGCTTCTCACACCCATCTTCGTCAAGAGTTTTTATTTTCATCCCCGTCCCACAACTCGCTGCGAATACAAAATTTAAAATCACAACTACCCCGCAACTCGCAAGACTAAAATCATCCCCGCCCAATCACTTAAGTGGGTCCTGAGACCCATCTAATCCCTTCTTTACTCGCCCCATGACCCATTCATATAATATATTTATAAATATTAGTTAAAAATATAAATCAAATTTGTTATGAAAAAGTATGAAATACCCGTCATTCGAACTACCATCGCATATGTGATATTATTCTAATTGACACCATTTTAAAAAATAATATATGAAATTAAATTTTTATACAACAAAATTTGGACTAAAAATATACTAAAGCCTATTGTAAAGGACCAAAAATATCACAAAAAACATGTAAAATAATATTTTAATTGTTGTAATAAATAAACAATATAGAAAGAACTAAAAAGAAAATAACAATGAAAAATATCTTTAAAAAATAAGAACAAATACCAATAGAATATAAATAACATACAATATTAAGAAAATAAATTAAAAAAAATAAAAGAGTAACATACCTATGATGAGGACTGAGAAGAAGAAAACAAACTTTAAAAAAAATGCTTCGACATACAACAGTAGAAAAGAAATTTATAAACATAAATTATATATATATATTTATATATTATAGGATAAGTGAATATAAATTATCTTAAATTTAATTTTTTATTTACTTTATATATATATATATATGAATGCTTTTTATATAGAAAAATGATGAAGAATTTACAAATCCTTGTACTTTTGGTACAAAATGCATTCCAGTTTTTGTAATGATTATTTTTAGAACAATTAGAAAATTGTCCGAGAGACTTTCGACTTTTTCAAAGAAGTATGTAAAGTATCATTCATATTGAAATTTTATCTCGTATACTCTATTGAAAACTCGAACCCAACATACTGTCCATGTATAGTATGTTATTTATAAGGGTATTATAAAACTTGATGAAGATTACATATCATAAGCGTATCTAACTATATATTAAGCCTCTAAAAGGAACATTTGTATCCTCATTTCTTTTGGGAAACAAGTATAATTTTCTATGTATTTTTTTAGAAAAGAGAGTTCAGTTTAATGGATAAAGAGAGAGAAAAAAATACATATTCATTGAAAACAACATTTTAATTTTAATTTTTTTATTTATGAATTCATCACCGTTAGATGATATGTTATTTATAAAGTAAATCTTGGTTAGGGCCCTATTTAGGGGAAGATCATGATGAAATAAACAAAGTATAAAATGACCAAAAGACCCAAAAACCGGCAGCATGGAAATTTTGGTCGGATACAACAATAATGTGCCGTTTGGTTGGATTGGTACGAATGTAATTGTGAAGATTCGAATATATATGAATATCATATTATAAAATTTTAATTATTATCATATATAGTATTGTATACAAATTTAAAGCATTGTCTCGTGGGGCGGCCAACCCCGTTGGTCTAGTGATGGAGGTACAGAGAGAGTCGTAAGAATAGGACTTTTGTTTCCTCTAATGTTTAAGATTAAATGCTCAATAAATCCCTATTATTTGAGCTGAGATAATTTATTATTTTCAGTATATATATATATATATGTTTGAAAATTATATTTTCTCAGATAAGAAAGTTTTCCCCAACTTTTATGTGCTTGGATGGTACTCCACTGGGAGCGATGCCGAGGAATCCGATATGCACGTTCATAAAGTCGTATGTTTTTTTTTTATAAAATACAATGGAAGTCATTAATTATGGGTAAAATTATATTTAGATCAAAGGTTACATTTGGGATGATGATCTTGACGAACCTTCCCTTTTTATGCAATTTATTTCAATGCTAACAATTTTGTCTTGTTCATTTGTTAAAGTTGATGGATGTTAATGAAAGCCCTGTCTACGTGCTTCTAAATCCTGCAATCAATCATGCCCAAAAGGATCTTCCTCTCACAATTTATGCTAGTGGTATGTAATTTCTTATTTTTATTTATTCTGTTATCTCATGTTAGTAGGGTGAGAAAAACTCAACTCGAAAATATCGAATTTGTTAACTTGACTCGACGCAAGAAAATTCGACCGACTTTAATTGTAATTTTAAAAAATTGACTCGAAAAATTTCAAATAAAATTTGAGTTATTTAATGATAGTTAAAATAACTCAAATTTTTTAATAATTAGTGAATCAACTTTTCAAAACGACTTTACGGCGGTGAGTTTTTTTGGGTAAACTACACCACATACAACTCAACTATGGCCCCTGAGTCAAAAATGACACGGAACTTTAAAATTGTTCAAAACTATCACTGAAATTTAATATGTGACTCAAAAATACCACTCCGCCGTTAACTCTTAACACCCCGTTAAGTCAAAACGACGTCCGTTTTGATGCGTCTATTTGGAAGCCTAATTTAGGTCAAACGACGTCGTTTTACTAGATAAAAATTATTAAAACCATGTGCTTGATTTTGCTAGAGAAAAAAATATTAAGTTGGTTTAGTCGTTTTGGCTTAAATTAGGCTTCAAAACAGTCGCACAAAAATGATGTTGTTTTAACTTAACGGGGTGTTAAGAGTTAACGGCAGAGTGGTATTTTCGAGTCACATATTAAAGTTTAGTGATAGTTTTGAATAATTTTAAAGTTCTATGTCATTTTTGACTCAGGTTCCATAGTTGAGTGGTATATGGTGTAATTTACCTTTTTTTTAATCTGTTTGAACAAGTAAATTGCCAATTTGCCTAACTGATTAAACAACTGATGATGGTAGCTAGAGGAAATAATTAGAGTGGGTGGGCCCAGCCCAGCCCATGCCACGTCACTCTTCATAGTTTACTTCCTGAGCACGCCCATATCAAACCCGACTACCCGAGAATCTTTGGCAATGTCCCCACCTGACCTATATGTTTCCTTTTTCTTCATATTTTGGTGCCAAATGGAAAGCTACTTACTACATATTTCTTTTTTTATTACGGCGAACCTCCGATTGATATTAATTTCGAGTTTGATTTTGCTGAAAAAGAATAATATAGTCAATGGGGAATCGGTTTAATGATAAGGTTGAGATTTTAAGTTCGAATCTCGTCTTTTGTAATATTAGTGCGGGTTCATATCTAAATTTTTCTGGTTTAAATATGTAATTATGGAGTTAAAAATTAAATTAAGGGAATAAAATACAGTTAATCATAAAGTAAGGAGCAAAGTTTAAATTAATTCAAAATTAGGTATCGAAATAAAAATTTTATTATACTTTTTAGTTTAAAAAAAACTGGGGGCCACATCCCCAGTATTGTAATAGATCCATTCCCGCAAGTATTATACAGTTTTCAGCCCTTGAACTTAAAAATAAATTTAAGCCGTTAGAATTTTTTAGAACCAATAAATTAAATTGATTAGCTTTTTGTATTAATTTTGATCATTAATTTTTAATAATTTTTTTAAAAATTTACTGTCATACGATACACTGCAGTTCTGTTACGGGATATCTATATATTTTTTAATTTTTTTTTATAATTTTATAAAAAAACAGAACTTTTAAAAGTTGTTTAGATAAAGTTAAAAAATACGAAAATGTCAAGTGATAATACTGTAACATGACATGTTGCATCATATACTCTAAAAATCGTTAAATTTAACGGCTAATGTTGGTCAAATGAGTCAATTGATGAAATTTTAAAGTACAATAACTTAATTAGATGAAGAAAAAAAACAAAATTTTAATTATTTTTTTTCAAAACTTCATATAAAAAGAGAAAAAAATAATACATATCATATAATATATATTTTTTAATTTTAGGTTTGTAAACTTTAATTTGGTAAAATTATTTTGTTTTATGATTTAAATTGTAAATTTTCAACACGTGAGCAGAACATCGTCTAAACATTACGACTCGGATCGATTTTTGTTGTCCCTAATAAAAAGGTGAGATTCCCTCACACTATCCTTGCACTAATACTAAATGCATATGAAGCTGGAACTTTTACAAAATAATATCCCCATGACCTCATGCAAAGCTAAAACCATTTTCCTGCATATTTGATTCTACTAACAAAGTTGCAATGATTATGATAGACGAAAGAAGCACAAGGAACAATCTTCGGGTATGAGTTTAGGTTTTAAATTTTAAAGTTTGAACCTGTTCAACAATGTTTCTTCAAAGGGTATTGTTAGAGCGCCAAAATGAGAAATAATGCCGAACAAGTATTTCGTGCGTGTTGAACAAGCGTTTGCCCACGTTTTTTACTGAATTTAACGTTCAAACGAGCATTCCATCACAGTTAAATTTTTTAACTTCTCTGTAATCGAACGTTTGCACTCAATATGCGTTCACGAGTCGTCGTTGAACGAAGTCTTTATGTAATTAGAGTTGGGTTTGATTCTACTCCACCAAAGCTGCAATGATTGTGATAGACTAAATAAGCAAAAAAAAAAGTTTTTGGTTTAGGGTTTGTTGATTTGGGATTTAGGGTTCAGCCAATTTCCACACAGGGACACCAGGGGAGAGGTTACGTCTGAATCGGATGGAAAGATGGATGGGAACTGAGAGAGCCTGCAGTCATGTGCGCCATGGCGATGCGTGCTGTGCAACCAAACCAACTCCCCCGATTGGGCTGTGCCACACGCAAGCTTAACTGTGGTAATATATTTAGGGCGTCACCCTCCTCTTGTGACCATCTTTTCAATGTCAGCCACCTAAACTACACACCCCCACCATCCCCCTAAAACCTTCATTGTGCCACATTGTGTCCACGACTATTTCGAAAAATAATATCAAACTGGAAATTTTACTCAAGTTCTATGGTTGTCAGAATTAAATCGGATTCAACCATTAAATTACGAATCAATGATTTAACCAGTTGAATTAAGAATTGATGGTTTGTTGTAAAAAACGAGTCGACCACTGGTCCGATTTTTACAACATTGCCTAGCTCTTTATCTGTCGACTCTTGATATTTGTGTATATGGTCTAGGTTATAATCTTAGTCATCTACTATGTTGAAATATGCGATCTAATTTTGACATAATTTAGTCTCTTTAGTTTTATGATTTATTAGTATGTTTAAATTGATTAATTGTTACCATTAGAGTGATGGTGTTTTTTTAATATATAATATTAAATATTTGGCTGAAATTTGAATTTATTAGTTTTAGTATTGGGCACCCAAAAAGAGCAAATGAAACTGAGTTGAGTTTATCCTTTAAATTAGTTGAATTATATTCTTTTAGACATTTTTTTTCGATTCTTAAAACTTAAACTCAAGACTTTATTTAATAGATATCGGACTATATCACTTGACCTAATAAGAGTTGGTAACCGTATTTATTTTTATATACTATATGTTAGGATCGAATCTATAGCTTCCCCACAAAAGTAGAACCGCGTGATCAGGGCAATTTCCTGAATCCAACCAAGGGAATCAAATGACAAGAAACAAGCAACAAACTCCACTAGCTAATGACTTTTGAAGTTCTATTTTTCCCCATCAATGGATATATTGAGAGCAGTGAGCATCGTTTTAAGAGGGGCTAAGACACCGAGCAGTAAAGAGTTTGATAACCCTTTAAGTAAAGTTTAAAATTTGAGTTTTGTGGACGAAAAAACAACTAGAGTGGTCCAAGAAACTCCACGGGACACGAGAGATCCCTAGCTAGAAGGAGGTGTTTAGAGATGCATGGGTGTGTAGGAGGCAAGGTGGAGCATAAAATGCTCTATTTTGAGAACTTTGATAGTTTTGTTTCATGGGGGACAAGAGGCAGAAATTAAGGTAACAAATGGGTGCATTATCAAAGACAAGAAACATGCATATACGCCTACTTAGATTGCAGAAAACAAGAACCACCATGCACCCCCTTTCTCTCTCTCCATCCCTCCAAAACTCTGAACAATATTTGTTGTTTTTTTTTTCTGTGCCTTTTTATACGCTTCACTAATAATTTTATGTCATACATATTAATAATTTTTTTTCACTGTTTTATTGATAATACACATGACATAATATTATTGATGGGACGTACAAAGAGACACAAAAAGAGAATAGATGAATTCTATTATGAAAACCCACCATCTAGAGAGAGAAACAAGGGAATTTTGGGGAACAAAAGATCACTGTTTCCTCTACAGTTTACTTTAATAAAGATAAAGAATCATTAACATATAGTATTAGTAAACAAATGTATAAAGAGACAAACAATCCAAGATGGTGCTTTAAAAGTTGAAACTTTTGATGGAATTCATGAAAGAAAGATCCCTTTTGGTCACACAATTAAGCAAATAGGGTTATATGCTATAAAGAAGAAAAGTTAGGGGGAAACCTATTATGTCAGCGTATACAAACTAATCAATCCAGCTTGACCCGACCCAAAAGATGATCGAAGGAAAAGAATTCGACCAGAACTCTCCGGCATTAGCCCATTTATTCCAAAAAAAATTCATGCAACGTACGGATTCTTTAGATTACATATCCATGCATGCATTGTGCACTCCGTTGATGGGTGATTAGATCTAATCTAAGGAACCTATGCATTCATATAGTGCTAGCTCTAAGGTTATAATGTATAACTAAGTATCTTTATCCGCTATAGAGCGGTAGTGGTACCGTCCGAAATTGTTATTGCAAAATACAGCGGTCCGCATCTCGACTAAAAACGTGATTGCTAACTGCAATTTAAATCCTTGATCTTTAATTAATGCCAGGAGGATACAGAGAAAAGGGGACGATGCTGCCAACCTAGGAAGAAACAGTTGTTATGAACTTGAAGCTGGTAACCCTCGGATGGATAATGGAGTCTGAGAAGAAGCTTGGCCTGTGAGTGAGCAAATGGGCTCAATGGGACATCGGAAAACCCTGAGCTCCTCAGGATAACTTCCCATGTCTCGAGTCTCTCGTGCCGTTCCCTTCGGCTCTCCCCCTCGGCAGCGACGATGTCGACGATTTCCCTCCCGAACCATATCTGCTCCATGGCTAGTCTTTCTCGGCTGTTCGGTGGCAGAGTTGCTTCTAAAGAATCGAACACGGCCATGTAATAGTCTAAGGCCTCGACGAACCTTTGAAGGAAGAGCGGGTGGTTGTGGTTCGCTTCCCTTTCCGCCACCGTCACCACGGTGGGGCTCAAGGTTTTGATGTTGTGCAGGAAAAGCCGCAGGTCACGAGAGTCGTCTTTCAGCAACCGGTGTAAGTACAACATGCAGTTCACCGCCAGTGCTTCATTGGGAAGGATTGTGAGCATGGAGGGAAGGTTTGTAGCTATCCAAGTAGCGTCGTCGTTGAGGATCAAAACCGGGTGGAACTGGAACCTGAGGCCTAACGACTGTGCGAACTTGAAAAGACGGTTCCCGGTTCGACGTAGGACGTTCAAATCGTGACCGGTTCCGGTTATTCGGAGCATCGGGGGAGTGTGCAGCGCGTTGGCCGATCGCTCGGCCAACGCCTGCATCAACGGAGGCCACTGCACGCCGTGCATGATGTCGAAGTCTAGTATGTGAATGCAGTTTTGCCCTACTTGTATGGCTTCGAGTATGGCCTGGTTCGCTGTCAAATGCGCGAATCTAATGAATGGGGTTATCTGGTTTAATGAAAGATAACACGACTGCAGAGACGGATCGATGTCGTAATTGGTAACGTTGCTCGGTGCAGCAATCGGGAAGTTGATGTTGTTCATCAGCAGCAGCAGGCTGGAACCGGGACCGTGGAGACGATTGATGCGGAGAGACAGTGCTTTGACAAACTGGTGGACTAATCTCTCTATGGAGTCGCCGTAGGAGGATGAGTTTGAGGATAAGATGGAGAGAAGACGGATGGCGGCGGGGAAATCGGATTGAGACACGAGCTCGGCGCAGCTGATGAGTAATTGACGCATTTGTATAGCTTGATGCGGCCGCCGCTGCTGCTGGTGCTGCTGCTGGTGTAGATCTGGGGCAAAGAGATCCTCCTCTTCTTAATCGTTTAAAGATAATGAAACCAATGAGCCCAACATATGTATGTCAAATCAGCAAATGAACTTATAATTGAAAACTATACATATATATACACGCAAACAGAGAGAGAGAGAACTTACATAAGTAAAACTAGCAGATGCTTGGCATCTGAGACTATATATATATACCTAAGTAGGGATATGATATTATATATATATATATATAGGAGAAATGAGTAGTGAATAGGTTGAGTTTGCTGTATATAGTTGTGGTGCTTATGGTTATGGTAATGGAAATGTTTTTTAACGTAAGATTTAGTAATGGAAAGCTGCTGATGGATGATGATGATGATGCAGAGTTCGTATGATGGAACATTATCTGCCAACAACAGGGAACAACTGATGCTTTGTAATTGTAGTAGTTACTAATACAAATAGTAGGCTACTCCTTCCTCCCCTCCCCTCCCCTCCCACATGCATTTCATATCATATGTACATTACTTTATATATAACTAATAGATATTTTCTATTTTTGGTACCCTATCTATATTTAATATTAAAATATTAAATTTAAGGTTTAAAGTTAATGTTTGGAGTTATAATTTAGAGTTTAAAGTGTATGGTTTAGTTCTTAGAGTTTAGGATTTAAAATTAAGATTAAAGTGCATGGTTTATTTTTTTAGTGTTAGGACAAACAAATATACCAAAAAGGAAAGGGGATTTCTGTTCATATATAACATTAATTAAGAGGATTAAATCAATATGGCAAGTTATTGACCTCACCTTTTAGAGAAATTATATCATAGGGTCGGCTCGCCATGTCATTCATAGTTCAAACCAATAAAAAGTATCAATTTCATTAAATTTTTCCATGTCATCTTTTTACCAAGTAAATCTTCACTTAGATTTACTGTAAATTAAATTAAAAATTATTTTTTATCAATTGAAGATTCACTTGATAAAAAATGACATGGAAAAATTTAATGAAATTGATGTTTTTTATTGGTTGGGACCATTAATGACGTGGCGAGCCAGGCCTATGATATAATTTCTCCACCTTTTATGTTGTTATGTGTTTTTTCTTTATTTGGAGCGAAGAGTCTTTAGGGTTTGAATTCAAACTTTTTCATGCCTCACAAGTTTTTTTTTACATATATTAATTCTAACCAGAATAAGAGGACTCAAATTTATCAATCCAAATCTAAATGAACTCAAATTCAAAATAATTCAAACTCAAAATGACTCAAATAAATATATCCATAAATAGGCGAGACCTGAAGTGACTATAAGTCTATAACCTTAAATGTCCAAACCCGTTGTAACTTGACTGGACTAATGTTCTCAGTTGGAAATCGAAAATTTGTTACAACCGGACCAATGATCTGAGCGCGAAATCGAAAAATTGAACACAACTGTACTTATGTATGTCCACGTCAGTTAGATTGCAGATTTTTAATAGTTTTAAGGTGATTACAATGTTGTATATTGTCACGTCTGAGAAGAAACGAGATCATTAATTTCACATCGAAAAAGAAAAAGAGGTATTGAGATATAATTACGGTAGTTTTGTACATCCTATTAGACATGTCTTTTGGGAAGATAGTAATGACCCCGTGACAAGTGGTATCAGAGCGACCCTTTGACTGCCCGATTTCACGCCGAGTGCCCATGAGTGGAGTAGACATGGTGGACAACTGTGACAAGGTGGCCCATCACGAGAGCGGAAGCGTGACAAGAGGCGGAGTCATTAATCCAACATCGAAAAAGAAAATGGATGTCTTGGTATATAAATACGGTGGCGCTGCACATCCTCCTATTAGACATGTCATTTGGGAAGAGGGTAATGGCCCCGTGACAATATGTTCTAACTTTTTCTTAATTCTTTAACCTTGCAGACAAAGTTGCTCTAACCCAAGTCTCATAGGATAAATATTATTATATTTTCCTCTTGGACTACTTGTTTGAGAACACTATGCATCATTGATTTACAATGTCAATACTTCTTTTTGTATAACCAATGTGTCATTTATGTTCATTTCAGGTTCATAAAAGACTAATTCTTTCGAGGTTGATGATTGTCTTTTTCTAACAATGTCGTCTTTAGAATTAAGTCTCGATCCTCTCTACGTAAGTATAATGTTCCTTACCACTGCATTCGACACTTACGTTACTTGTGAATTCGGAATTAGAAAAGGAGTTAAAAGCTTATCACTGGTTTGTACTTTGTATACTACTAGGCGTTACCTATGCATGGAAAATGACTCTTGCGTGTTCTACCAGTACATATACACATACATGCAGACTGGAGGAATTAATGTACACATGAGAGAGCCGTACAATTCTTAGTGCCCCCTATCCATCATGTATTAGCCCCACAACTCATATTAATTCATTACCACATAGTGATTACATTTTACTAATCATCTAGCTTGTGAGAAAGATGGTACGAGAATGTTTCATACATGGATAGAAGAAGAGACACGAGAGAGATTATATATCGTCTAGTTCAAAATTTTTCAGTATCTGATTATCATATTAGACCTTCAGTTATGTCTGAAGTTTACCCTAAGAGGATACATACTCTTGGTCTTGGAAGTTTTTTTTTCATCCGTAAGACTCGGGATGAACCTATATAGCGGGTGAGAGGGGCAATTTTCCCCCAATTTAATGGTTTAATTATATTTTAGATCACTGGTAGTTTTAAAATTAAGTTTTGACCCCTCATTTTTCTAGTTTAATTACTTTCTAAAACCTCCCAATTTTAAAATCAATGAAGTTAAAACCTTAACTCCCTTTATTTTTATGCTTTAATTAAATTTTAAGATTTTATTTGTTTTAAAATAAATCAACATGTTTCTCGCATAATTCAATTATGATTTCGTTCTGCTAAGACTCGAATATAAAATCTAAAATATTAAACTCGTTACCACTCGACCGATAGGATAATGGGATGTGTAAATATGGGTAGAGGAGGGGAGCAGAAGGAAAAGCAGAAGGAAAGAGAAAAGACAAAGAAAAGGGTAAAAAGGCAAGGATATATTTGATCCGTCTGCTGTGGGAACAAGACACGCAAAGCCTTAAATGCGGAATTACATATGCGGCACTGCCCCCTTTTGATTTTTAACGCTGACACCTGCTTTCCCCTTACTTGTCCACTTCTTGGATTCTCTCACGCACCAGCGTCAATGCCTCTTGCCCCCTTCTAGTTCCATTCCATTTCATTATGATCAAATTTACAGTCCAGATTCGATCAGAATGAAATGAAATTGAGATAAAACTGAGAGTCAATTAGGGTCTTTTATCATCCATTCGATCCGACATTGATTCATGTAATGATATGTTTTTCTTGTGGGGTTCACATGCCATTCATACATTCTTCACTAGAAATGAAGAGACGAGATCCTAATAAAACTCCATTCTGAAATTTAATCAAAATCCCGTTTCCGACACTACCCGTGCCCATCTAACCATGTTTAACAGTTGGCATTTTGTTTGCTTGAACCACGCTTGCAGTGGGGAAGCATCAAAAGGATGGCACCATTTTGGTGTCAGCACCAGCAATGAGTAAACAGTGGTGGGTTCATGGCCAGGGTTTTGGCACAGATGAGTTGCCAATCAGAACAAGCAACCCCCCATTTGTCCCCATTGGCACTGCACCACGCGCACGTGGGCGTAGAAATGGCTGCCTTTTTTTTTCTTCCATGGTGAGCCCAAAGCATCAGATATTAAGAGGTAGCGTAAGGCATCTTCCACATGCAAAATGAGAGATGAAAGCAAGTAAGGTCATTGCAATAAGTGAGGTAAAGTGTGTCCCAATGTCCAAAAAGGCAAAATCCAGACCCCACTTCAATGTTTAAACCATCCATTCCCATGGAACATCACCTTTCACCTTTTCTTTTCTTGTATATTCCTTCGATATCTGGGCTTCATGCCATTCAAAGAAAGAGTTATCCCAATTAAGGACGGAGTCAATATCAAACTTCGGAGAAAAAAAATAAACTGAATTCGCTACCAATAATAACTAATATTATCCCAACTACTGCAAAAATAAGTCGAATTCTGATCCTTGGTCTAGCCATTAATTGGCTGTGTCGAGGTACGTCTAGGGTGACGGACTGTCGTTTATCAACAAGCTCGCCATCCGATTCTGCAATGTCCTGTGGCTTAGTAACCAGCAAGACTTACAGGGGTCTAAAGCACTTAAGTCTTAACCGGTGAAATAAGCCGAACATAGAAAACACAAGCAAAACTACAGAAGAAATCAGTCGTTGTTGGAAGAAAGTTTAGACGGTACCGGATAAAGCTTGGCCCCGAATGTGCCTGAGTAACAAGAAAAAAGACTTGAAAACTTTTGAATTTCAATTAACATTGCGGATTCAACAGTAAGATAAGACTACAATTGTATCCCAAAGTGAAAATATGATAAAACAAGGATCATCATGTTCATAGTTGGGATGATGATTCGGTGAATAAGAACTCCATCAGTCCCCTTATTTGCTTGGAAAGGTAACTACTAACTGCTTTAGATAGACAGTTCCATTTTTGAGATGAGAATGCCATCGCTGTCAGCATACAACCACTCACCATCGCGAATTAAGGTTCCGGCAATGCTGATTGGGATATGCTTGTCACCAACTGCCTTTTTATTTGATTTCAGGGGATTAGATCCCAGTGCTCGGACCCCGATATCACAAGCATTAATCTCGTCCACGTCTCGGATGCACCCGTTCACCACGATACCAGCCCACCCCATGTTTTGAGCTGACTGTGCCAAGTTTCCTCCAACCAAAGCACATCTTGTGCTTGCCCCGCCATCTATGACAAGAACTCTTCCTTCACCTCTGGTTTCAAGAAGCTGCCTCACCAGGACATTGTCCTCAAACACCTTGAGTGTTACAATGGGTCCTGAGAAGGCACGACGCTGCCCGTATATCTTAAAGATTGGTTCTAGAGCACGCAGTTCACCGCTCACCAAAAGTGTCGTGTTTGAATCACATGCCTCAGCGGTCGCAAAGGTAGCCATATGTTTTCCTGCAGGGATTGCTAACCAAAAGTCGTAAAGACGTCAACATGAATGAAGAACTGCACAATAAGAAGCTTGGCTATATTTTTCTGCACTTTCAAATATTAAAATACATATTCTAGGGCATATTCAGTTCATCTGTAGGCTAAAACAAGCAAGCAAAGATGAACCATAATTAATACATAAGTAAACCACAGTACCACATATTAGAGCATATCCCTTGAACTCTTTCTCAATCGGTCATGGAGCATGTTACCAAATAAGGTAGAATTAAATTAGCTATTTTTCAGTAGCGAGACTAAATTGCCTTAGATTATATGTTACTGGAACTTCCCGAGTACTTTTGACTATTCTCCCAACCCTAACAGGGGCGATGCAGGAAATATATTTTAGGGCCAAAATTGAATTATAAATTCTTGGGGTTCTAAGCCCTGGCACTGACCCAGCCTCAAACATTATTGCAATAGATGTTTCATATTTTTCATCTAACATTATCAAAATGTTGCAAAGAAATAAGCATAATAAGGGAGAAAAATCAATGAAAATTGTTTCTAGACTCCTAAATTTGACAATTTGCAACATCCAGCATTATCAGAGCAGATTCGGTTGAAGACAACCCACAAAGACACCGACATTGTTGTATGTGAATCTTCGTGAAAAATACAGTTACACTTTCAAATCGATGAAATAAATAAAAAAAGGGATTGTATAATCAATGAAAATTGTTTCTAGACTCCTAAATTTGACAATTTGCAACATCCAGTACTATCAGAGCAGATTCGGCTGAAGACAACCCACAAAGACACCGACATTCTTGTATGTGAATCTTCATGAAAAATACAGTTACACTTTCAAATCGATGCAATAAATAAAAATGGGATTGTATTCGATGTATTGTATACACTGACAGACGACAGTGAAGCACACACGTACACACCGAGGCCTCATTAAAAACTTGCACAAAACTTTTAACAGATCAACATCATGTAATTCCCTTTCGGTGTATTATCCTGATAATCTGAAACAAGCTTCAAGCAAAGGTTATTTGAAGGTTAAAGTTCAGAACATGTTTGAAGAATGAACTCTTTACTTTCAGCAATCAGAAACCTCCCACATCCTGATAAATTCCGGTTTCGGAAACAAGCTTCAAGCAAAGGTTATTTGAAGGTTAAAAGTTGAAAACAAGTTTGAAGAATGAACTCTTTACTTTCCTCTTCCTCTCCCCCTAGAATTAGAGAAGTGTAGATTTTACCTATATGTTATACATCTGTTGCTATACTGTAAGTCACAGCAGGAAAATGATAAACTAAGCTAAGCTAGCTAAATCCAAATATTTAGTTTCAGCCACTAAAGATTATCAAAAAGCAATCTATTTTCAAATTTCTATTCATTGAGAAAATAAATAATGAGATTCCATCAATTCCTTAGATTTTGCTTTGTAAAATAAAGATTTCATCAGAAGCAATAAGTTTGACTTTTGAAATTAAGAAGCTTGGAGCACAGATTGTATATAAAGATGAGCAAAAACCTTTACTTCAAAAGATTTCTATCCTCTAAACTGGTAAATCGACAAACTCAGCCAGCCGTAGCAGGTAGAGAGATTCGAACTTAACTTACTGTATCAGTCTCAGCTGCAGAAACAACAATCGCTTGAATTCCGAGGCAGCCGGCCGTCAATTCGACTGGGTCTTTGCAATACGGTGCCGCATATATACGGAAATAGAGAAAACAGACAAAGAAAGCGAAACCGGAGGCGAAGGGGAAGAGGAAGAATAAGCTCATAGTTATTTGTGCCATGGATGTTGGCTGCTGACGCAACAAGTCACTACCTGCCGCAATCGGCCCTTTATCTACCGGCCCAAATGACCTCGGGCCGATATGCTTAAATTTCCGGCCACTGGGCTTAAATTCTGATGGATTGGGTCTTAGCTCATCCCACTATGGTTGACAAGCAGTCAATAATCTTCCCGACAAACCAAAACAAGATTTGGGGTGTTCAAAAATATTTGAACTGAAATACTCGGTCAATTGACCCGTCAATTTAGTATAAAATAATTAGTTTTTTTTTTAAAAAAATTCTGAGTCGGATACTCGACCCGTGAGATATCACTAGTTCACAAGTCAAGCTCGCAATATTGTGCTTAATCAAATACCTGACCAGATAAATATTTTTAATTTATTTTTTATTTTATATTAAAATTTTATTTTATAATTTAATATACTAGTGGTCAGGGACGATCATATTGTTTTATCCTGTGTGAATTTGAATCTTCACATTTACTTTGTTAAGTAATTACTTCTCTACTTAATCAAAAAAAAGAAAAATATAGAGTAGAAAATCGAGTCATTATGAAAAAAAAAATTAAGGTACAAGAAAAATTAGTAAAAAAATCATTTTTTTTACTTTCCAATCGCTTGATTTGTTCTTGCACTAAATAAGTAAAGAATTTAATAACTATTGTGAAGGTCAATAATGGTAATGACTCATGCATGATTAAAAACATTCAAAATCTAAACTTTAAATCCTAATCTTAAAATTTAAAATCTAAATTTCGTATAAAATCTTAAATTTTAAATTATATATAAATCCTAAATTGAACCCACTTAAAAAATTTATTAAGTTTTTAAACAAAAGAAAGAGACTGTTCCTACTGGTATAATTAATCTCCTGCTAATAACTAATTTCATGACCTAAGAGAGAAAGGATTGCTCTTGGCAAGATTTAAAACTCAGGACTAGGGATGGGCATTTCACCCGGATCGGACGGGTTTCGACCCAGCCCGATCGAGTTGGGTATTTTTGTAAAAAATTTGGATTCGGGTCAAATTTTTACGGATTTAAGGATATTTGTAATAATACTCTCTTTATATAAATTTTTAGAGATATTTGTAATAATACTGTCTCTTTATATAATTTTTTAGAGATATTTGTAATAATACTCTCTTTATATAAATTTTTAGAGATATTTGTAATAATACTCTCTTTATATAAATTTTTAGAGATATTTGTAATAATACTCTCTTTATATAAATTTTTAGAGATATTTGTAATAATACTCTCTTTATATAAATTTTTAGAGATATTTGTAATAATACTCTCTTTATATAAATTTTTAGAGATATTTGTAATAATACTCTCTTTATATAAATTTTTAGAGATATTTGTAATAATACTCTCTTTATATAAATTTTTAGAGATATTTGTAATAATACTCTCTTTATATAAATTTTTAGAGATATTTGTAATAATACTCTCTTTATATAAATTTTTAGAGATATTTGTAATAATACTCTCTTTATATAAATTTTTAGAGATATTTGTAATAATACTCTCTTTATATAAATTTTTAGAGATATTTGTAATAATACTCTCTTTATATAAATTTTTAGAGATATTTGTAATAATACTCTCTTTATATAAATTTTTAGAGATATTTGTAATAATACTCTCTTTATATAAATTTTTAGAGATATTTGTAATAATACTCTCTTTATATAAATTTTTAGAGATATTTGTAATAATACTCTCTTTATATAAATTTTTAGAGATATTTGTAATAATACTCTCTTTATATAAATTTTTAGAGATATTTGTAATAATACTCTCTTTATATAAATTTTTAGAGATATTTGTAATAATACTCTCTTTATATAAATTTTTAGAGATATTTGTAATAATACTCTCTTTATATAAATTTTTAGAGATATTTGTAATAATACTCTCTTTATATAAATTTTTAGAGATATTTGTAATAATACTCTCTTTATATAAATTTTTAGAGATATTTGTAATAATACTCTCTTTATATAAATTTTTAGAGATATTTGTAATAATACTCTCTTTATATAAATTTTTAGAGATATTTGTAATAATACTCTCTTTATATAAATTTTTAGAGATATTTGTAATAATACTCTCTTTATATAAATTTTTAGAGATATTTGTAATAATACTCTCTTTATATAAATTTTTAGAGATATTTGTAATAATACTCTCTTTATATAAATTTTTAGAGATATTTGTAATAATACTCTCTTTATATAAATTTTTAGAGATATTTGTAATAATACTCTCTTTATATAAATTTTTAGAGATATTTGTAATAATACTCTCTTTATATAAATTTTTAGAGATATTTGTAATAATACTCTCTTTATATAAATTTTTAGAGATATTTGTAATAATACTCTCTTTATATAAATTTTTAGAGATATTTGTAATAATACTCTCTTTATATAAATTTTTAGAGATATTTGTAATAATACTCTCTTTATATAAATTTTTAGAGATATTTGTAATAATACTCTCTTTATATAAATTTTTAGAGATATTTGTAATAATACTCTCTTTATATAAATTTTTAGAGATATTTGTAATAATACTCTCTTTATATAAATTTTTAGAGATATTTGTAATAATACTCTCTTTATATAAATTTTTAGAGATATTTGTAATAATACTCTCTTTATATAAATTTTTAGAGATATTTGTAATAATACTCTCTTTATATAAATTTTTAGAGATATTTGTAATAATACTCTCTTTATATAAATTTTTAGAGATATTTGTAATAATACTCTCTTTATATAAATTTTTAGAGATATTTGTAATAATACTCTCTTTATATAAATTTTTAGAGATATTTGTAATAATACTCTCTTTATATAAATTTTTAGAGATATTTGTAATAATACTCTCTTTATATAAATTTTTAGAGATATTTGTAATAATACTCTCTTTATATAAATTTTTAGAGATATTTGTAATAATACTCTCTTTATATAAATTTTTAGAGATATTTGTAATAATACTCTCTTTATATAAATTTTTAGAGATATTTGTAATAATACTCTCTTTATATAAATTTTTAGAGATATTTGTAATAATACTCTCTTTATATAAATTTTTAGAGATATTTGTAATAATACTCTCTTTATATAAATTTTTAGAGATATTTGTAATAATACTCTCTTTATATAAATTTTTAGAGATATTTGTAATAATACTCTCTTTATATAAATTTTTAGAGATATTTGTAATAATACTCTCTTTATATAAATTTTTAGAGATATTTGTAATAATACTCTCTTTATATAAATTTTTAGAGATATTTGTAATAATACTCTCTTTATATAAATTTTTAGAGATATTTGTAATAATACTCTCTTTATATAAATTTTTAGAGATATTTGTAATAATACTCTCTTTATATAAATTTTTAGAGATATTTGTAATAATACTCTCTTTATATAAATTTTTAGAGATATTTGTAATAATACTCTCTTTATATAAATTTTTAGAGATATTTGTAATAATACTCTCTTTATATAAATTTTTAGAGATATTTGTAATAATACTCTCTTTATATAAATTTTTAGAGATATTTGTAATAATACTCTCTTTATATAAATTTTTAGAGATATTTGTAATAATACTCTCTTTATATAAATTTTTAGAGATATTTGTAATAATACTCTCTTTATATAAATTTTTAGAGATATTTGTAATAATACTCTCTTTATATAAATTTTTAGAGATATTTGTAATAATACTCTCTTTATATAAATTTTTAGAGATATTTGTAATAATACTCTCTTTATATAAATTTTTAGAGATATTTGTAATAATACTCTCTTTATATAAATTTTTAGAGATATTTGTAATAATACTCTCTTTATATAAATTTTTAGAGATATTTGTAATAATACTCTCTTTATATAAATTTTTAGAGATATTTGTAATAATACTCTCTTTATATAAATTTTTAGAGATATTTGTAATAATACTCTCTTTATATAAATTTTTAGAGATATTTGTAATAATACTCTCTTTATATAAATTTTTAGAGATATTTGTAATAATACTCTCTTTATATAAATTTTTAGAGATATTTGTAATAATACTCTCTTTATATAAATTTTTAGAGATATTTGTAATAATACTCTCTTTATATAAATTTTTAGAGATATTTGTAATAATACTCTCTTTATATAAATTTTTAGAGATATTTGTAATAATACTCTCTTTATATAAATTTTTAGAGATATTTGTAATAATACTCTCTTTATATAAATTTTTAGAGATATTTGTAATAATACTCTCTTTATATAAATTTTTAGAGATATTTGTAATAATACTCTCTTTATATAAATTTTTAGAGATATTTGTAATAATACTCTCTTTATATAAATTTTTAGAGATATTTGTAATAATACTCTCTTTATATAAATTTTTAGAGATATTTGTAATAATACTCTCTTTATATAAATTTTTAGAGATATTTGTAATAATACTCTCTTTATATAAATTTTTAGAGATATTTGTAATAATACTCTCTTTATATAAATTTTTAGAGATATTTGTAATAATACTCTCTTTATATAAATTTTTAGAGATATTTGTAATAATACTCTCTTTATATAAATTTTTAGAGATATTTGTAATAATACTCTCTTTATATAAATTTTTAGAGATATTTGTAATAATACTCTCTTTATATAAATTTTTAGAGATATTTGTAATAATACTCTCTTTATATAAATTTTTAGAGATATTTGTAATAATACTCTCTTTATATAAATTTTTAGAGATATTTGTAATAATACTCTCTTTATATAAATTTTTAGAGATATTTGTAATAATACTCTCTTTATATAAATTTTTAGAGATATTTGTAATAATACTCTCTTTATATAAATTTTTAGAGATATTTGTAATAATACTCTCTTTATATAAATTTTTAGAGATATTTGTAATAATACTCTCTTTATATAAATTTTTAGAGATATTTGTAATAATACTCTCTTTATATAAATTTTTAGAGATATTTGTAATAATACTCTCTTTATATAAATTTTTAGAGATATTTGTAATAATACTCTCTTTATATAAATTTTTAGAGATATTTGTAATAATACTCTCTTTATATAAATTTTTAGAGATATTTGTAATAATACTCTCTTTATATAAATTTTTAGAGATATTTGTAATAATACTCTCTTTATATAAATTTTTAGAGATATTTGTAATAATACTCTCTTTATATAAATTTTTAGAGATATTTGTAATAATACTCTCTTTATATAAATTTTTAGAGATATTTGTAATAATACTCTCTTTATATAAATTTTTAGAGATATTTGTAATAATACTCTCTTTATATAAATTTTTAGAGATATTTGTAATAATACTCTCTTTATATAAATTTTTAGAGATATTTGTAATAATACTCTCTTTATATAAATTTTTAGAGATATTTGTAATAATACTCTCTTTATATAAATTTTTAGAGATATTTGTAATAATACTCTCTTTATATAAATTTTTAGAGATATTTGTAATAATACTCTCTTTATATAAATTTTAAAATAATCTCTTTTACTAATATGTTGTTATCAAACTAATAGAAATTAACGATTCAATGATTAAAATGTAAGAAATTAATAATGTAAATGATTAAAATATTATAAATTGATAATATAAATGACTGAAATATAACTTTTACAATATCAATGACCAACAGTGAATACTTATGAAACAAAAGCGACTATTTTGGTAGTTTAGCCAAGAATTTAATGTTTGGAATTAATTAAATACAAAAATAAAATAAAAGCAAAGATTCTATAATTACATCGGGATTGAAGCCTGTGCTGTACTTTCTAAATTAAGACAAAACATGAAGTTTCTCAAAAACATATAGTTTTTATATTTTATCAACAATAATTTTTTTAACAATTTATATGTGGAGGAGAAAGGGAAATTTTACTGTACTATATTTTAAACCTATATCTTAAAAAAAATAGATGATATCAACTGAGAGGTTTAACCACTTGCTCTAGAGATTATTGACATTAATAGTAAATTTTAAATAATAAAAGATTAAAATTAAAAAATATTTGACTATAAAATATAAACATGTGATAGTTTTAGTAGGAGAAAAAGAGTATATACGTTAGATCATTGAAAACTTTTGTATAAAATCCTCCGATATCTACTCTTAATCTCTTATAGTTAAATCATGTTAGATTAGATCTATAATTAAATCAAGTTAGGTCAGATCCTTTATCCTTAGATAAGGAGTAAGTTTTCTCATCGATACTATATTTGTTCACAAAATCAGAGTTTGATTAATTTTAGAGTCAGGTAGTATATGTTTTTGCATATTTTTACTTCTTTAACAATACATATATATTTTACAGATAAAGTGATTAAACGTGAGTCTTCTATGATGAATGTCATCCACTTTTTTACTTTGACTACTTGTTGGGTCTAACTCAAGTTTAATATCTTAATTAAAAAACTTCAAACTTTTTACTACTCGGCACAACATACATTAATTATATTATTTAATAAAAAATATTTAAATTCGGACTCAACATGAACTGAAAACACACATATGATATGATATAATATAAAAAAATTAAAAGTAAGGTAGGAAAGAGCAAAGCAACAAGATCCACAGGGTAAGAATAGAGTCCCTTCCCAACCATATTTTGCATCTGCAGCCATCTCCCTTCTGTATGTCTGGGCTCTTTTCTCCCTGGCTTGAGCTCACGGGACTTTCCACTGTCGTTTACGGAGTCAGAAATTAAAATTAAACTATAGAATATAATGTTTTTTTTAATAAATTAAAATTAAAATTCTAAATAAATAAATATTTCAACTAATATTATCATCGGTGACATAATTCATTATTCGTGTATAAATTCATACACATATATATATAAATATTTTACCACTTCCACTAGGAGCAGCTGCAGGGATTCCATCACCGCCATTGGAAGTGGAATTCTTGGAAAGCTGATAGAAAATTTGAGCTTCTGGGGAATTGGGATCCATGTGCAAAAGCTCTGCAATTTCATGTTCAATTATTTACTTTTATCAATCAATATTAAAAACTAAAAAGTATGGGTTAAATTATGCCTTTACTCCCTACACTGGAATGAAGTTTAAATTTTAATCCCCAAATAGTTAAAAAATAAATTCTGTTAATTGCTTTTTCGTATTAAAAATCCTAGACTAATAGTTGGCACCGTTAGTATTTTTCGTCAAATTCTGTCGCTTACACGTGCAATATATCATACCAACTCCATTATAATTGGTTTAGCTCTAGATTTTGTCTCTCTATTTTACGAAAATTAAAAAGTTGGTCCTATTTTTAATCTGTTAATATTTGGACCTCGTATGTTACAAAAACTAAGAAATTGGTCTAATTGGATAGCATTGTTAAAACTTGTTGTTAAATTGCTAACACAAAAACCAACAATTCAGAAATTTAAATTAGCAAAAATGGATTCTTTAAGCCCATGTGTTTACCAACAATTGAATTAACTTCACAATTTCTGTAAAGTATGAGGACCAAACTGTGATAGAATAAAGTAGAGTGACAAACTTTTCAGTTAAACCATTATAAACTCAATAAGCTAGATTTCAACAAAAATACTTACAAAGGTCAATGGTTATACATTAGAATTTTTAAAACCCAAAATTGATTTTTTTTTTTTTTACTTTTTTAATATATGGACTAAGGGATAAAGTTAGTAAGCGCATGCGAGGGACTTGTGCCTCCTATTTTTTTGTCTAATGATAACTTTAGTCCCTATTAGTTTGAATATTTCTCAAAATAAGTCTTTTCCCTTTTAAATTTTGAATTAAATACTTATAGATCCCTGTTAATTTTAAAGCTAGACAACTTTACCCTTCCCATTGTCTAATCTTAGTTCCGTCCGTGTAGGAACTTAATCTCAAACTTGGTCGAAATAAGAAATTAATAGCACAATTTGACCAACAAAAAGTAAGACACAATACCAAACGTACCAGGGCACTTGGAAACATTAGCAGGTGCATTGCAAACAGAAGGCAAAGTCAAAGCAAGTGTGACATTGAGGTTAAGACCCAAGTCAGGGTCATTCCTGTCCTTAATTATAACACACAGGCACTTCCTGTTGTTCTTCAGAACTTGTTTGAGACCACTGCAACAATTCGGTGTCGGAGCTTTGGCAGTTCCGCCGACATAGGGCAAACATGTCGCCAGCCCTACCAGCTGCTGAGTGCACTCCTCTTTGTCTTTGTCTCCCGCCGTATCCGCCCCGACACCGGCAGCACTAGCCACGACCATTGCCACAATAGCCAGCAACAAAGTTCTACGATTAAGACCTAATGCATCAATGGTTAACATGCTGCTATAATATGATGTGATATAAATGAAAATAAAACACACGAATATCAGCCAAAGCTGCCTGAAATCTCAACAAGTATGGTGTTGGATGGTCATATATATATATATATATATATATATTGTATAATGGAATGTGGTGGTTGAACTTGAGCGTGGGGGAAACTAGCTGAAGTGGCATGTCCACATTTGTAATACATTACTATATATGTGTCATGTGTGTTTGGGGAATGAGGTGGTTGGTTGTGTTTATCTAGATTTCATGATGGTTTGAATGCAATAAGTGGTAGCTCCACTACACTTTGGATACCTTTTGCTTTTGTTTACATACTCATTGTAGAGTTGATTACGGGTTTAAATTTTAAGATTTAGAGCGTAATTGATTAATATGAGATTTTAAATTTTTAATATGTTTTCGATAAAATTATTGAAAATGATTTTTATCTTTGAAGTAGGTATATAATAACTTGTCGAACATTCACATCATTCATGTGAAAACCTTATTTGACAACAACTCATTTTTGGTACTAACTTATTCATTTCATGACCTTTAAGCTTAAGTTCATAGAATCAAATCTTCTAGGTATGAAAATTGGCTCTTACGCTCGACGTGTGAACTATCGGTATGAAATGCTTCCGATATCTTATTCAAGAGTACAAAATACAAAATCCGAGGGCTAATATCGAACACAAACACCATTATAACATAATATCAATATCAATTGAGATAAATTATGTTTTCATATACATTGTTTGGTTTGAATTAGTGCATTATAATATATTCTAGTGTCACGTCTGATAAGAGACATGGACATTAATCTCATATTGGAAAGAAAAAGGGAGATATTGAGATATAAAAACGGCGGCGTTATATATTTTATTAGATATCTCTTTTGCGAAGAGGGTAATGACCCATAACATACAGTGTGAAATGCGACGTGGATTAATCAACCCTTTCACACATATGATGGACCACCTCTTTATTTCAAGGCATGCATGATGACATATATGATCAATTAGCACAATGGGCTTTTCTTGATGTCTTGAATCGACTACTTTATTTACTTCACTATCTAGCTGTAACATAACACATCCACCCTCCCCAAGCACCTACAATAAAACAGTACCAGAATGTAGTATGGACAGCGACTGACTGGTGAAACGATCAGTTGTCGGGTCTGTCGTCAACCAGAGGGTTACTATCGGCACCGATCGATGCGGCCAAATTGCGTCGCTCATCGGCATTGGCGGTGATGATCGGCATCCATAAGTTGGCGGAGCCACTCAAGAGGGACTGCACCTGCGGGTCTGCTGCCATGGCCGAGGATATCATCTCATCGACGCCATCCAACTTGGCCGATAACTTGTCCAACTCTCTCGCAATTTCCAGCTGATAGCCACATAAATTTACACAACATTGAGAAGACAGAAATGAGCGATTTCCAGCTTAAACAAAAGCGTGGGAGATGATCGAGAGTAGCAGGGGTATTCAAACAGTTGGTTCGGTTAATAACCAAATAATCTGAAATTTTAAACCTTTAACCAAACTTGTGAATTAATTAACCAAACCGAATTATCTTCGTTTAATTCAATCGGTTTTCAAATCTATACATACCAGAATTTTACATATGAAAATTATGAATATGTAATCTTACACTAAACTGAATTAATCAAAAACGGAAATTCCTAACAAATCTCTTCCCATCACCGACCGAAGTTAAATCGGTGGCCGATCGATTAATCAAGAAATTTCGTTTCAGTCGGGAAATTCGATTTTAACTGAAGTTTGAACACATCTTGAGAGTAGTTTGGATTCAGCTCAGAAATATACCTCATCAAGGCTGTGTGTAGACTTAGAAGGAACTTTAGAAACCTCCAATCCTAGAGCTTCGATTTCCGATCGCAATTCGACTTCTTCCTCATTCGTCAATGCTTCTACTATATATATATATATAATCACACAACCAAGCACAAATTTACATGAACCAAACAAGAGTAAAAAGAGAGGAAAAAAACCCTAGAATTATATAAAGGGAAAATTGCAAAAATTACCATTAAATCTGAGAAAAGGAACAATTTCTAGTAAAACCTAGACGATGAATCAAGTGAATTTGGATCCATTACGACAAAACCTAAGAGAGGGGAGGGGAGGAAGGGTAAAATTGAATTGAGACGTCGAAAATACCTGATGGAGTAGATCGGAAAGGAGGTTGAAAAACTGGGGATCTGCCATTTTTGCGTCGCTAAATCTCTGAATCTAATCGATAACTAATCTCAAATCTTTCACTTTCAATTGCTTTGCATGATTCCATCCGTCACTTACACCCATATGCCTCTACTCCCTTGCCCACGATTAGAGGTGTTCCCGGGCCAATGTCCGAATACAAAAAGAAATATGGGCCCGGCCTCTCTACCCGTGATAGATGATATATAGGGATGATAATTTTACTCTATCCGACAAACTTCGACCCGATCCGACTTAATCAAAATTTTTTAAAACATAAGTGAGATCTCGTTAAAAATCCCCTTTCACTCTCTATTAGAACTATTAGAAGACAAGACTTCATAATAGAAAATAAAGTATTATCGAGGATAAATCTCGGAATAAAGTCGGAATTAAGTTTTCTTACTTTTAATCAATGATCGGGTGAGTTTTTTTGTTTAAATTTTTTGATTGGGGTTGGGTTTAGATGATTCCAACCCACCTGCTTCGATATATTTACTAAAATATCGGCTTATTATTTTATAATAATTGTCATATGTTATATTTTTTATGGAGACGAATTTGGTCAGATTTTTGTTAAATTTTCGGGATCGGATTGAGGTCTGCTTCTATTATGTCAGTTCGGGTGAGGTTAAGTTATAATAAAATCATGATTGGGTAAGAGTCGGGTTAGTGTGATTAAGTTTCGAATCAGAGTCGAAGTTGAGACAACCAAATATCCAACTCGTCCTACCTTATTGTCATCCCTAGATATACTTGATTTTTAATTTTAAATAAAATATGATTTTATATTAATATTTATATATTTTTATGATTGAATTTAAATAAAATATGTTAAATTATTTATATTTTTTTACGGGTCAGTCTGCAAGTAAAAAATTTACCCCAAATCTCAGTTCAATCGGGTCAGACTACTCACAGCCAGCAGGCCCGTAAATTATCGATATTGCATCAATCAAATTCTTTTTAGTCTAATTATCAATTAAGAATTATATCCAATTCGGACATAACGTAAAACATATTTAAAACATGTACCTATTATGTATACAGTTTTGAATCTGATGTGTTATAAAACCATAGTGTCAATAGAATTTAAGAGTATTTATTTTTTAAAAAAGATATTTGATCCGAATTGTCCATGCACTAGATGGACATTATTTTATAGTATATACTTTGGATTTAAATTCAAGCTAATGACTGGACTAACAAAAAGACCTGATACGATATTTTGAGGACTTAACTAGAACGCTTTTTAAAGTTTTTTGGACCAATTTAAAATGGAACCATAATTTGAGGATGTTTGATGTAATTAACTCTTTCTTTTTCCATCTACATCAGAAACAAATGAATACGAGAAGCTCTACATACGAACGATCACTAAATATAACACTGGCCTCCCTGCCTCCACCTAGACTCTAGTAGTTCCTTCCGACTATATTATGAAACAGCAGCTATATGTAATAAACTCGTCACAATATGTCGCATCGGCATCAGTTTCCTACAGCCGCAGCAGCATCGCTTCGGAATTGTTCTACGAGGGGAGGTAGCAGGAGTGCAAGCCTTGTTTTGTACCTCACAATTCGTTTTAATCGTTCTTGTCCTAACCTGTGACAGAAACAGCAGTCATCAGTTGTTGGTCATATACATCTTCTGCATTCAAAGTAGAAAAAACACGAAAGATACTATTTTAGGAGGAATGAGAAACAAACTGAACGGATGTGGAAAAATATGCATTGTCCGGACATCCTGTTTCATACTTTGTTACATTTTAAAAAGAAGATGGAAGGTCGATCTACACGAAATGCAATCACACGGTGCTTTCGTAAATCGTAACTTCCCGCAGATATAAAACGAGCTATAACATAAGATATGATATGATGGTAAAAAGAATGAATCATACGCTTTTATATAGAACTATCACAAGACAGAACAATAAACAAGTACAGATTAATGTTTGGAATTTGAGACGCCACTGTAAAATGATTACACCGAATCACAAACAAGGAATTAAAGAAACTTACCTCGATCTAACCTTTTTGGCCCGATTGATATGCCTTTTCAACAAATCTTGTGTTGAAAAATTCTCAACTGATTGCTCATCCTAAAACGAGGAAACAGTGATCAACTCAGTCTAAGAAAGGAAAAACACGCACCAAATTGCTTATTCTGGTTTTAAAACTAAAATTAGAAGAAAACAATACGGATCAAACATCTTAGATGTAAAACCCAGTCTCATGTAAGAAAAATACCGAAAAATGAAATCAAATGAGGTAAAAGAAATGAAAAAGGAGGCCACTGTACTTCATAAGCACTGTGTACTAGTGGCAGTGTGACAATTTTAAGAAAAACCAGACACGGATGAAGGTGGGGTGTTGACATGATAGATCGATTCAATCTAATGAAACATTCGCTTACACTCTTACAAGATTGTCGCATATATAAGAAAATTTAACCAGGACCCAAAAGCTAGATAACTTTATACTCCTCTCGATTTATTTTTTATTATATGGGCCAGGGTTCACATCTAGGATATTAACCGTGGTCATGGATTGAGTCATCACACAGATATAGCAATTATGCATAAAGACAACTGTTGTCAAATACATTTCAGCTCAATGCTCTTAGACTAGTTACAGTTACACCAGACACTATTAGGTTCTCTCTGTCACACGCATGCACAACTTTGAAAATCATTCCCCGATCATTTTATGACTTGCACTTCAGTATGGAGGCAGCAGCTCTGAAATTGATGCCGCCTTCTATATTTGTAAGGCAACACCGCTAAACTAGCTACCATTGCGCAAGACACTGCAAACCCTCCCCCCCCCCCCCTCTCTCTGCTATATACATGCATGCCACACACACACACACGAGTTAACAAATCTTTCTCACATCATTTTATGACTTGAAATAATTATTGCTTTGAGAGTATGGCTAACAAGATCATTATCAGAGTTGAGAAACATAATAAAAGTGAAATCAAACAAAGGAAACTAACCTCTTTTTTATCCTCCTCTACTTGTTCTTTTCTATCTTTGCTGTCTTTTGGTAAATCCTCAGTGACCAGTATTGGTAACGGTTGCGGAAGAGACTTGAAAACATCTCTATATTGGGGCTGCTGACAAAACTAATATTACTAGGCATAATAGGAGGAATGAAACCAAGAAGCAACTAGGTCATTCATTAGTCTCCTTTACCAAACCTAAATCCGACAAGGAAACACCCTAATAGGTACAAGAAAGGAAAAATAGAAAAAATGCAAACAGTTAAACCATATTTTCTTTGTTGGATACATGAGAATTCAATTGTTCCAATACTTTTTAATTCAAACCACCACTAAACAAATACCAAAAATGCAAATACAATAAATAAACCACAACTATATGCCTAAAACTGGCTAAATTTTTAATGGAATTCACAGAAAAGAAAAGGAACTACAAACCTGGGTTTCGTCCGGGAACCCATTTCTCAACCATGAACGGCAAAGAGCATAAACGGAAGCCCCATCTGTTATTCTGACCTGCAAGAAAATCAAATCCAAACATTGAGAAATATTGAAATGAAACTGCAGTGATTGAACCAGCATGCAGGGTAAATGAGCTGAGACAGTTTACCTTTAGGTCCCTAACAGTGACAAGAGAATCATCTTTGGTTCTTTATCTATGGAAAACAGAGGATATAAATTAGAAGGGGATTCAAAGTTGAATTGGGATATGCAAAATTATATTACCTGACAGCTTTATGTCCTTTAGTTTCAGAAACTGAAAATGGCGATGAAGCAACCTAAAACAAGAATTGCAAATTCAGCTTAGAACTTGTAAAAGGTTGAATTTGTAAGACTTTCACATCAAGTGGGGATTCGAATTTGAAAACCCAGAATCACAGACGTTTAGAGAAGGAGAAAAAACGAACCTTGGGATGGAGAGAAGGGGGGACGCCCTTAAGCGGAGGATGGGGAACCGATGGCGGAGGGGGCGGCGGCCTGGGGTTGCCAAAAGGATGAGAATGAGGATGCGGATGAAAATGAAGGATAGGGCGACATGGGTGGTTTGCTGGAAGGAAACCTCTCCCGGAGGAGGCTACTGGGTAGATCACCGCCGCTGTCGGTGGACATTGCTGGTCGTGATATGAAGTTGTAATCGTTGTTGTCGTAGGCGGACTTGGCCCTCTCGTACTCATCGTCACTCCTCCTCCTCCTCCAGCTGCCGTTGCCGCCGCTGTCGCGTTTGCGCCGCCGATTGGAGCCCGAATTGCGGTCGTCGGACTGGAGCTTGTGTTTGACATCTTTCTCACCTTACGCGCCCTAATTTTTTTCAATTCGAATTGAAAGTAAATAAGATACCCACGTGACATTCATTCCACTTTTGTCCCCTTCTTGATGTAATTGTGATTTAAGTCCCTCCTCTATACAGAAATTTTAGTTTTAACCTTTTTATTTTAAATTGGACATAATTTAATCCCTTCCCTTTTATAAAATTATTAATGGATCCAATTGACTACATCACAGTTGCTTTGACATTAATTGTTTTTATTATTATTGGATCGTACAATTAAAATCACATGAAGATTTAGTCAATTATATTCAACTAATAACAAAATTATATTTGAATCAAACACTTTGATGTTGTTTTGAAAATAATTTTGTGTCATAGTTTAACGGTTGCAACCAATAGTTTTATCAAATTGAATATAAAAGGGTTAAATTCTAAGTTTCAGCAACAGAGGGGTTAAAACCATAATTATATGTTTTTTTTTATTTAAAGAAACGTTGTATTATGAGTTTCATTTCTTTACAAAATTAAAAAGTTAATCTATGTACTTTAGTTTTGTTATTGTATTTTATAGAAACTAAATAATTATTATTTTTAATAAATATGTGAACTTAAAATACTGATTTCAATTAATATATCATATTATTCGTGGGATAATGTTGTGGAGAAAAAAATGGCTAAATTGGGTGGGTGAAAATTTATTTCATGAAATAGGGATGGATGTACAAAAAAATGGGAAATTATCGTATTTTTCAGACGAAATTCGTAACTCTTCAAGAAGATAGGACTAATTCAGGGGGAATTAAAAAAATTCTCTTAAACTCTGTCGTAATAGAAAAGCGGATGATGTTCATTTTAAAGACACATATTTAAATCGTTCTCTCTACAATATATGATACTACCGTGTAATCATTTTTAAACTATTAAAAAAATCTCTTAAACTAGTCCCGCATTTCAGATGACTTTTCAAACTCGTCCAGTTTCCCTATCGACTTCTCCTAGTTATTTGTAGCATTATCTATTGTTCACGAAATAATATTTTACCCACCCTTAATCAATAAATACCTTTTTCTCAATACGATATCCAAATATTTTGTCGAATATATTACACATACATAGGGATATATTATTAGATAATAAGTTTGATACACAGCCTTTGTAAATTAAAATTTACAAGTGTTTTTCAAATTTAGGGGTTAGAGGTTTAGTGTAGGGTTTAAAGTTTAAGTTGCAGGGTTTATAATTTGAGATTTAGGGTTAGAGTTTAGGGTTTTTGGTTTAGAATTTAGGGTGTTAGAGTTTTAGTTTTAAATTTTATAGAAGGGTTGTGTAAAATTATTTTACACGCACTGTGTATCAAAATAAAACCCATATTATTAACGGGGCTAGATAGATGTTTGGTCATCTTGACCCAATATTGTCTAGACTAAACTCGACACCAAAATTTATTCGGTTTTAAAATATTTAGGTTTGATAGGACCTAAAAAAATAATTTCACCCACTTTGAACTTGACACCAAAAATTATAGTAATCTTGATTTTAAATTCTAACCAGAGCACCATGATTTGTAAAAAAAAAGGTTTAATATAAGGGTGGACAATAAGCTTAAAATTCAAGGGCTTAAAATCAAAACTAAATTTAATATGAGATTTAAAATCTAACCTTAAACCTAAAATCGGAAAAGCACAATAAAAAAAGCAAAGTTATATTCCAATATTCAAAACGAACAACAATAAATAATACGAAAATAAAAAAATAAATTGGAAACAAGTATAGACACTTGTAAAGGGATGTGATTAATGTAATTGATTATTTTAGATACACATTAAATTTATTTATCTATTTTTATTTTTAAATTGATTAATTTAAAACTATGAAATGTGTATATTAAACTTAAAAGTATTTTTACTTGAAATTGATTAATTTAACACGTGCACTAAGAAATCTATTAAGACTATATAAGATTGGACGCGAACTGGTTGCTGTAATTAAATATTTTTTATTTAAAATATTTATAATTAATTATATATTTTTATTAATAATTAAATTTACTTTTTTTAAAAAAATTTAACCGAAACAAATCCTTTAATTTTCCCATAATTAATTTTGGCGCTTAATCTCATCTCCCATTCCCGCGCTTCATATCTTTCCCTCCCTTTCTCGGCATTCAAACTCCGCTCTGTTTTAAACCCTTATAAGATCACCCGCCAAAATAAAAGGCTTCCTTTTTCGAACCCTAAACCCCCAATGCATAAAATTCGTTAAGACCAAGGAGAAAACAGAAGAAAAAGATGTTTTACTCGCACACTTTTTTGTCTCGTAAAGCCCCTCTCGGCACCGTATGGTGCGCCGCTCATCTACAGCACCGCCTCAAGAAGTCTCACTACACCGCCACTGATATCCCCTCCACCGTCGGTCCGTTTATCTTTTCCCTTTTAACCCTAAATTTGCTTTGTCTTTTGTTATTTTGTATTTTTCCTTCAAAATTTATACTGCTTGCTATTGCTAATGGGTTTTTGCCACTGTTTTCCATTAACGTTTTAAAAGATTAAAAGGGTTTGCTTTGCAATTTTGAATGGTTCAGCCATTGATAAAAAGTCATAAGCTTTGTTTGGAACTGAATTGAGAAAGAAAGTACTTTTAGCATCTTATGTTTCTTGCTGAGTGCTGATTGTTTGCCGCCATTGATATTTCGAGCCATTGGTTCAATAACTGTCCAATTGGCTCCCCTAATAGTTCATCCATTAATGAAAAGTTATAAGCTTTGCTTGGATTTGAATTGGAAAAAATGCAAGCTTTACCATTGTTTGATCATTATTGTGTTAATTTGCATATTGTAATGTTGTTTCTTAAACGGGGTTTTCATCTGAATGCAGATCACATTATGTTCCCCGAAGTTCCCATTGCATTAAGAATGTCAGGCCACCTTCTTTTGGGCATTGTTCGTATATACTCGAAGAAAGTTGATTATCTTTACCATGACTGTAATATTATCCTTGTTGGGTTAAGCAAGGTTTTTGCTTCCTCACAAGTGGATTTGCCTGAGGATGCGAGGCACGCACCCGTTCAAGCTATAACTTTGCCACAGACATTGAATTTGGATGCCATGGAATTGGATGTTGACGCGTATGACGAAGAGTAAGTCATTTTGGATTGAATCATTTGTAAAAACGTTTTGTGTCGGTGGATATTAGTTAACATGATGACATGTGAAACTTTTTCATTTTCAGAGCTGCAGATAATCATCTAAGGAACCTTGAAGACATAACACTTGCAGGTACTAACTATATAGAATTTCAATTGCTGATTCTTTGTATATACTCGAAGAAAGTTTTGCATGATAGAATGTCTTATGTTTCTTGCTGATAGTTTGCCATCATTTATACTTTTTCCACAGATCAAATCCCTGTTGCAAGTGATCCCTATGTTGCTGTAACTTTTGATGATGTAAGTCATTTTCTCCTTCAGTAAATTGAAGTTTAACATTCAGCTATCATTTTGTTTTGAGGTACTGAATTACATTTTAACAAACAGAAACATATATATTGTGCAGGATATCATGATGGATGATACATCTCCTCGGGAAGCATTTCACAAATCTGGGTCCATAGAGATGAATAAGTAAGCCCCTAGTTTCATCTTTAAATTTACAATTTTCAATCTTCAGAAGACCAATGCTCGGTTCTCATTTATGATTTTCCCCCCTTTTTTTGTCTGTTACAATTGTAGCAACCTTCGTGAACCGCCTCAGAGTGACTCGGTTGGTTTGAATGATCCTGCTCCAGACATTCAGATACAAAGGCCTAGTGTTCAGGATCCAGGTCCTAGTAATCAGATGGGAGTACAAGGTGAAGGAGAAGACATTGAAAGACAAGATCCAACTGATCAGACACAAGTACTTGAGTCCATTAGCAATGAGCCTGAAATGGAAATGATACGTGATGCTGCCCATGACTTTTCCACCCAAAACCTCCCCTCGATAGGTCCAGATGACACAAACAGTCCGGCTGAAGTAGCAGGCTCTTTGGAGCAAGTCCTGAAGGAGAAGGAATTCCCAACTCCTAGTTTGAACTTATTGGCTTCCGGAGAGCCCTCTATGCCTTTTCAGCAGCACTCATTTCCACCGGCTTCTGCTTCAATTGGCCCCCTAGAGGCTTTTGGTGTGTAAATTGTGTAAAAAGTTTGATACTAAAAGTCAAGCTAATATCTTTTTTTTCCCTGTTTTAAGTAAAACGGACATGGATCATAATAGTTTTTTATTCTGTTTTAGCGGATGCATCACCTCAACTTGTCATTTCACCGTCTCCACTGCCACAGCAACCAAAGCAGAGACGACGGCGGAAGTTCTTTGATGAAAAGTTGGTGTTACCGAATAGGTATAGCCAGCCATAGGATTGATATAGTCTTTATCTGTCTTTCTATTGCTGTTGTTATTACTGATTGTCCATATGAACATATGCAAGGTTGATGAAGAGGGCGCTTGAAGATTGTAGTGATATAGTAAGGAAGAGAAGGAAAATTCCTTGCTCGGCTTTGGGCGTGTGGAAGTTGAATAACACTCGAAAAGCGGAACAGATGTTTAACGAGCCTTCATTAACCGGTATGTTTTGCTTGCTAATTTTACTGCTTGGTTTTAAATCTAATATCAAAAGATAGGTCCTTACAAAAATGGTACTTGTATACCTGCAGGGTTGAGTGGAGATATATGTAATATGTTCAAAAAGGATGGTATCTGCATAAATCCCCAATTGATGGTACCGGAAGAAGTTGTTGCAGAACCTACAGAACCACAGTCCACTGCTCCTACAACCGAAGCTATCAGGGCATCTACCCCAGATCCGACAGTTGGATTTTCTCCTGTTCCAGCACCCGAAATTGGCATGGAAACTGCATGTCTTCGACACGATGTAAGCAATGCTACCGACAATGTTCCCGAATTTGGTTCTTTTCCAGCTGAATCCATGCCTATCCCATTTCGAAGGGGGGATTCCCCTTTCTCAGCTCACAGTTTAGAATCAGATTTGGCACCTAGAACTGCTAGCACAACAAATATTCCTGCATCTACTGGAACTCTTGCGTCCGAGATTCCTACACCTAGGACATTCTTGGAGGAGCAATCATGCTTAGAGAACTCCGGATTTTCGACCATTCCTGAATTCGCGACTTCTGAAGCGGTATGTTAGGCATAGAAAAATGTTTCTCTTATATCTACTTCCAATGCTCATGCATCTGACCAAGGAACTTTCATTGCAGGATCTGTATTTTCTGGAAGAAGATGGTAATACACCTACAGGTAAGCTGAGCATGCTATAAACTTCTATGTGCATATGCCGCATAAAGAAACGATGTTCGAGTTTTACAGATTTTTCTTGCATTCTATTGCAGAATCCGGAGCAAGCCAAGGGTTTGGTTCCTTGTCTGCAAGAACAAGGTAGCTTTTCCTTACCTTCATTCACAAGATTCAAACTTTCTCTCTTTTTTTTTCTCTCTAAAACTCGGGCTGTTTTGATGATTTTTTGCAGGGCAGTGGCTAAATACTTGAGAAGTCATTCCCCTATCACCCCAATCTCAGAAGATGGTCACTTTGATCTTAGTTTAAACAAGATTCTAGAAGGGAAGACAAGGAAAATATGTGCTCGAATGTTCTATGAGACATTGGTAAGTACTTATTTTTAATCAGTTGGTTCGGTGTATCAAATAATAATCGGATGCTACGGGAAATGCAGGAATTGAAGAGTTATGGAATGGTGGATGTACAGCAGAAAGAAGCTTATGGTGATATCACTCTCAATTTGACTCCTTTACTGTTATCAAAGGCTGATACAAGCAAGGATTTATGATGATGGCCAAGTTGGAATTTTTGTATGTATTATTGGATTAATTTGAATCATATGTATTGTAGTGACTTATTACTATCCAATCTAATTTTCTCTATTTGCATTTTTAGAATTTAAATTCTTTAAAAATATGTACTAAATTATAGTCCATAAAGATACATAAATTACAATGGATACAGTGGGATAAACTTGGTAAGAGATCAATACGAAATTAATTCAATTAATTAAGTTCTTTCCTTTATTACACTCTTTATGTAATTGATTTTAATTTTACGAGATTATTTTTTTTTTTTTCAATACACGCAATTATTTGCGCAAGATATTTCGTCTTCCCTCCCTTTTTTTTACCCAAAATATGATAAACTTGACAAGAAAAATTATTTTTAATACAAATATTATTAATATCAAAAAATATATTAATCGACACACTGCCCTCTCTCATTCATATTGTATAAAAAGACAATTATATTTTAGTATTGTGTTTATATATATTAATATAATTTTTTATTTAATTTATTAATTAATTTATTTGAATTTAATATTGTGTATGAGCTTGACTCTTTTTTTAGGGTAAACTACATTAGTAGTTGCCGAACTATAGTTTTTTTCTATTTCGGTCACTGAACTATTTTTTTTGGCAAAAACATCACTAACGTTATGTTTCCTTTCTATTTTGGTCACCGAACTATTTTTTTAGCAAAAACATCACTAACGTTATGTTTTCTTCCTATTTTGGTCACCGGCTGTTAAAACTTAACGGTTTTGCTGACGTGGAATTTTATTTTTTAAATTTTTCATGTCATTTCTTCTCTCTCCTCGTAAGCAGTATATGTTATTTTATAATATTTTTATTCAAACTAACAGAATGGTGACACGTATCACTGCCTATTAGTGGAATAAAAGGAATGAAAAATCAAGCCTCTTATGCAACCAAAGAGATTCGACTAATAGACAGTTACACGTGTCACCATCATTTTAGGCATTTACAAGTGTCACCATTCTTTTAGGCATTTACATTTGTCACCATCTCTCTGGCTGCATAAGGGGCTTGATTTTTCATTCCTTTTTATTCCACTAATAGGCAGTGATACGTGTCACCATCCTGTTAGTTTGAATAAAAATATTATAAAATAACATATATTGCTTACGAGGAGAGAGAAGAAATGAAATGGAAAATTAAAAAAAATAAAATAAAATTTCACGTCAACAAAAACCGTTAAGTTTTTAATAGCCGATGACCAAAATAGGAAGGAAACATAACGTTCGTGATGTTTTTGCCAAAAAAAATAGTTTGGTGACCAAAATAAGAAGGAAACATAACATTAGTGATGCTTTTGCCAAAAAAATAGTTTGATGATCAAAATAGAAAAGAAACCATAATTTAGTGACTATTGGTGTAGTTTACCCTTTATTTTATTATTTATAACAGCAGAATTCGAATTGAAAAAACCGAGATCCGAGGAATTAATTCCCACTCAGGATTAGTGAGCTCGGCAGTATTTAATTTCTACAAGCTAACGTTTACTTCAAGTTCTAGGCTTCTAGTCCATTAAGCAACGCTCGTACATTTCATTGGAGTAGCGTAGGTTGCACTCCTACGCCCCGTCGCACCCAATAAAACCCTCTCCCGCCATCTAAGAAAACAGCCCACAATAATACTTTCCTTCATCTCCCACTCCAGTATAAAACTTTGTACTCTCTTTAAAAGGAAAAGAGAAGACAAAATCTGGAATCCGGATTTCAAAATCACAGACAATTTTTCAAAAGGGAAAATAAAATTCAAGAGATGGAGTTGCCGGTGATGGATCTAGCGCCGTATTTGGAGATCGCTGGCGAGTTGCCAAAGCCCGCGAGTGGACTCACCGAGTTGTGCCGGGAGGTGAGTCGGATCCTTAAGGAAACCGGGGCTCTACTCGTTAAAGATCCGCGGTGTACGGCGGAAGATAATGATCGGTTCATTGATATGATGGAGAAGTACTTCGAGAAGCCGGATGAGTTCAAGCGCTTGCAGGAGCGTCCCTTCTTACATTATCAGGTCCACTTTTTCCATCTTTTTTCCCCACTAATTAACTTTTTTGTATGCTTCGTGTTAGAGTTTTGAGTGTATTTTAATTGGCCTCCGAAGAACTGCGTTTTGGGTGCTTGCTAGAATTTGACTAGCCGCTTAGATTTTTGCATAGAAAGTAAGTTAACGATTGCGCGTTGCGTATTTGATTTCTTAGAAGTATATGATAGGAAAGCAAAACAAATTCGATTGATTTGTGAGTGAAACAGAGAGGAAATTTTTGAAAAAGTACAAAATGTTTATTGCATTGCCCGGATGAAGTTCGAGCAGAACATTCAGGTTATGCTTAGGAAGTTGGATTTTATAAATAGTACAAATGTGTGATAAAATAAATGTAAATTTAGCTTTAACAAATTGAATTTTGTTGGATGCCTATATATTTTGAATAGCTTGAAATAGCTATAAGTAGTTGTGAATTTGAAATTCATATAATCATTGAATCTTAAACTAATTTATGCATTTCATTCTCACAGTAATATAGCTATTGAAATGCGAATCTCCAAATTTTTGGATTCAAGTTGCAAGCATTAGCATCGAGCAATTTATAAATTTTAGAACTTCTATCGTCATGCCTTACTGGGTGCTGTCATAACTCATATGACATAACTAGGGTTCAATTAAAGTGAAATCTTCTTAATTTCTACCTGAGTGTTTGTTTATCTTGGAGTTAAAACAACTTGTTTAATTTTTTATGCAAATGGCGAGATAACAGGTAGGAGTAACACCAGAGGGAGTGGAAGTGCCAAGAAGCTTGGTTGATGAAGAAATGCAAGAGAAGCTGAAGGCAATGCCAAAAGAATACCAACCATTAACTCCCAAGGGCCCTGATCCCAAATGGCGATACATGTGGAGAGTGGGCCCTCGTCCTTTGAAGACCCGCTTTCAGGTCTTTTATTTCCCTTCTCTGCTCTTCTCCCACAAAAATGTTCAAATATAAATATTAACTCTATTTTCATTATCTTCGTTCTTCCATTCCAGGAACTTAATTCAGAACCCGTTATACCTGAAGGTTTCCCTGAATGGAAAGAGACCATGGACTCATGGGGGTACAAAATGATATCAGCAATAGAGGCGAGTTGATTATTTGGTTTTGCTTGCCTTTATATGTTCCATCGTATCTAAAGACTAAAGTTAGTTTGTGATGTCTCTATTCTTGCTTAGGCTGTTGCTGAAATGGCAGCAATTGGATTTGGGTTGCCAAAAGATGCATTTACTTCCCTTATGAAGCAGGTTGTAATTTTAACTAGTTTTGTATTCAATCTTTATTGCTACTACATTGATGTTTGCCTCCAACTTACTGCAGTTCATTCTTGCAACATAGAGCTTGTGGAATAATATGGAAAACTGAAGATTGTGAATGGTCTATTTAAATATTTGTTAGCAGGCATGCAGGCATACCCACATTTCTGTTTTTTTCCCCTTCATTTTCTAGTAACACTTGTATACCCCAACTTTTTCATTGTGAGATAAGTATATTGGGTCCACCTGGATTAAGTTTTTTATCCCTCAGGACTTTGTTATCTTTGTTGCTGAATCATGGCATGCCATGCTCTATATTCTTTGTTCGCAATAGAGTCATGGTATAGTTCGTATTGTTTTTCATTTCCCATTATGAAGCTTATCATTTATCTATCCTTGCACGTGACAAGAAATCCTTTATCCTTCCAAATCCAGGGGCCACATCTTCTAGCTCCAACAGGGAGTGACCTCAGACGTTATGGGCAGGAGGGCACTGTTTTCGCAGGCTACCACTATGACCTTAACTTTCTAACTATTCATGGCAGAAGCAGATTCCCTGGTCTAAATATCTGGTTAAGGAATGGGCAAAAGATTGAGGTGAAGGTTCCGGTAGGATGTCTTCTGATTCAAACTGGGAAGCAGGTTAGAACATGACCACTAATTTGTATTGCTTAATGATGATGATGATGATATTGTTCGTGGACTAGTTGGGTTGTTAGCTTTTCTTGGTAAACAATATAGTATACCCGATCCCCACCAAAAAAACACTTTTATCTATGCCCTGTTCCAATGATCAGAAAAGTTGATTTACTTTTTTCTGTATGATGATTTTCCAATCATTGATATTCTCTTCTCAATGTTTCCCATTTACGCGTTATTTGTAGAACATGTAATTCTTTGTGATTTGATTGATGGACATCACTGCTCGCTGTAAATGGTCTAGCACAGTTTTTGTTTCCTTTTCCGCCTGCGACTTCTAAGATTCGTCGATGATGATTTGGCTAACTTCTTTGGTTTATTAAGCACAATGCATTACGTACATATTTGTATTTCACCTCCGTTCTCTGTCATGTACAGATAGAATGGTTGACTGCTGGTGAGTGCCCTGCGGGCATGCATGAAGTTGTCGTCACGAAGCGGACGATTGATGCTATAAACTTAGCATCGGAGCAAAATCGTAGCCTATGGAGGGTATCCTCAACAGTAAGTGAACTGAACCGTATCATACTTGTCAATTCAAGCCAGAATTTGAACATCCAACAGTCATAAATATATTTTTGGTATTTCCATGCAGTTGTTTGCACACATAGCTTCCGATGCCACGTTAAAGCCACTCGGACACTTTGCAGAATCACCGCTTGCTAGCAAATATCCGCCATTATGCGCGGGCGAATTTGTCGAACAAGAGCTTGCAGTAATTAATCTGAAAGGAAACAAAGGGGAATCATGAAAAACTGGTTCCCTGTTGCATAAAAAACCCATACATTATCCTTATGTGCAAGGGTTCAAATAATTGTTTGCGAGAAAGGTGTTTGGTATTATCCTTAGTGCATAAATTGGATTTCATTCCCATTGTTTTTGTTTAAATAAGGGTTAATTGTATTAAACGATCATCCAGATTCAAAATTAATCTTCTAATTCAGTTCATATGATATCAATATCGTATCAATTTAATTCTTTCGGGGAACCGAACATAGGTAAAAACACATCAAATTGTCATGAAAATTTTGGATCTCATGTGTTAAAAAGATAGTACTCATAAATTCTATGACGTGGTTTTTTGTTGTGCTTTTGGTTTTTAAGGCTTTGTTCTGACTAATACGTATTCGCGTTGCACAATTAATTTTAGTGAGTGAGTATTCCTGCGATAATTTTTTATATACACAAAGTCTCGACTTCTATGATGTGTTTTTTTAGTACATCATATCTAAACGGTTTAAGTGCTCAGTGCAAATGTTTCTTATATCAACGTGTTTTAAATATGTTCAACATTGTATCATAATTGACATTAATCTAAATTGACAATCAAACTGACAGATTGACCTGATTGATATAATGTTATTTGAAAAATCAATTAAAGCTTTTTAAAGTCGATTAATCAATTTAAAATATGAATAATTGTTTGTGGACAATTAGTGAAATTAACCCTTTAAATAAACATATATTGAATATACACAAAGGGCTTTAGCAGCATCCAATCTTTTACTTTCACAACCACAAATTTCAACTCTTTTTAACATTTCTTTCTTAGTCTATTCTATTCCAATCTGAAAATCTATTATTCCTTCAATGCATTGTATTTCGATTACAATTTGCAAATTAACTAACATAACATAATCTTCACTTTCCACAATATTTGTTTGTTACTTCCTCTGTATTCAACAGCTGCACATTGCTTTGGTATCCCTCAATGTCTGCAATAACAAAACACAAATCATCATTTCATGGTAAGAATTGTCCCTCTCTTTAATCAGGACAGACGCGAAATTTTATATTAGGAGTGCGGACTTTTATACTTAGTGAAACTATCTGAGAATTTAAAAGTTCCAAGGGATGCTAAATTAGATCATCCATATAAAATAAGGAAATTTGAAATTTCCAATGGTATCCTTGTCTTTAACCCTGTTTTTCTTCTTGTCTATGAACCAACATTCATCTTTTATCTTTCATTACAACATGGTACATACCTTGACTTGCCTCTGAAGATCTTTAATGTACTCCACTGCCATATCCAACATATCTGCCGTATTCATTTGCTGCCGGACCCCGAGCATGAAACGCGAAAGTGAGATACTTCCATTAATTACCGATGGAGCGAGAGATATAGAGTTTGATAAACTACCTTGTCGATGTTTGGGAATAGGCCTTGCAGTCTCCTCATTCTTTCGCTGATCCGCGTCCTTCTCACCTAAAGATTTGCATTCATAAACAAAATCAAAGACCGAATCCGGAACATGAACGAAGATAAATAAAACAATGATATCGATGTGCATATATATATACCCTCTCGGCAATGTTGAGCGGGTGAGTAGCGCATGATAGAACCAAACAATAATAGATATAAAATCTGAACCCAGGATCTATCATGCCAAATCATCAAGAACAATAAACCGAAAGCAGAAGCGTACCTGAATTAATTGATAGACTAAAAACCTTGAATCTTGATGTTTAAATCCCAAATCTTTGGTATTGATCTTTCAATAAGATAGTTTTTCTCTTGACGTAAAACTATCTGACGGGGAAGGAGAGAAGAACAAGTTAACATATTTCTTAGGGACCACTACCTTTTTATATAATTGATTATTAAATCAACTATTAAATATTTATAACTCTGCCCCTCATTGAATTATAAATATATCTTATGGTATCTACACTTTTATTTACATAACACTTTAATACCTATGACACGCCTAACATAATTGGTCACTTGATTTTGTGTCATACTTTATAATAACATTATACATTTTACATATGTACCTACAATTGCGGATTTTAATCCAACAATCTCTCACTTAGGCAACATATGTTTCCTGATAAATGTACAACCTTATGAGCTCAAAAATTGCTATTATATAATAGGTTTTCTATAACAATCTCGTCCATCAACTATATCCATATAGGATCAAAGCAGCCTTTGTCGTATCAATCATGACAAAACCCATCAATGGTCACGTATACAAATATAGTCAAATGACATAGATCAATCATGGATGCGTAGCATGGAAAATTACATGAAATGTGAACCGGACATGTCTATTTCCAATTGGTCCTCCTAAACCTTAGTGAGATCAAACTTTACTGAATCCAGAGTGTACATAAACCAAAATAACTTTATTTCTGCAAAAAATAATATTAAAATATCATTAAACTAAAGTAACCGAAATTGTGTCTAAACCGAATGAGCATTTTTCAAAATTACAAACTCCCACTAAAACTGAATATCTTTAAATAATATTACACCCACATGAGTAGTGTGCTCATGAAAGACCTAGGGTGGTAGTTTCTTAATAAGCGCGCAACTATGGAGTTTGTACCAACATGCTCTATAGACACGCAATCACTCTAAATTTTCTTTAACAACTAGGAACTTAATATTTATGTGCTTCAAATTTGAAGTGTTCCTATTGTTTATAGAATAAATGAATTAATATTTATTGTCACAAAATAACCGAAGTGATTTTTTTATTCAATCTATAATTAGCAGCTCATGTGACAAAATTCTTTTGCATCAATATTCTAATAGAATCGAAGTCTGTAAACTTGATGATCTCTAACTTACCAAAACTCCGATATGTGAGCATGTAATAATTTTTTTGTTCTTTAAATATATCTCATAACCCTACTGGCTGCTATCCAATGGTTCAAACTAGAATTGCTTAAATATCTATCTATCATTCTAACAATGTACGCAATATCCGAACGCATACATACTTAAGCATAAATTAAATTCTCAATAGATTATGCACATGTAATCTTTTGTATTTTCTAAATTTCAAGGTTACTTTTAGGGCATTGAGTAAGACTAAATTTGTCTTCTTTAGCAATATGAGTATCACTTGGTTTACTCCCACTGAACTTGTAGTACATACAATTGTCAACCAAATTTATCTCAAAACCAAATGAGATAATCAATATGAAATTTATAATTTCATTAATGAGAGTCCTACTTAAGCTCATAGATGAATTTCTTTAATTTACATACAATTGATTTTGAATCATTAGACACAAATCTATGATTGTACCATATAATTCGTTTCTTCAATGTCGCCATTGAAAAACACAAGCTTAACATCCATCTTATGTAGCTCAAGATTACAATAATCAACAAGCGTCACGATTATCTTGAAAGAGAGTTTCAATGAAACTTGAGAGAAAGTCTCCACAAAATCAATGTCTTCTTTTAGAGTATATCCTTTAGATACAAGACATGCCTTATACTTGTCCACATTATCATTTGCATCCCTCTTGGTTTTAAATATTCATTTACAATCAATCGGTTTGCACCTTCAGGTAATGAGACAAGTTCCTAAACTTTATTGTCTTGTATAAAATTATACTCTTCTTGAATGACATCAATCCACTTTTGAGAGTCAAAACTTTTATGATTTGATAAAAAATGATTGAATCATTTTCTATCATTCCATTATTATCCTTATTTTCTTGAAGAAATACAAAGTAATAATCTACAATAATATTGATTGAATATAGTATTTCTCCTTCCTCTCGTGGATATCTTTAATTACAATTATTTTTTTAAGGTTGTTGAGTTTGTTCTTCTGAAACAATGACCTTATCTTGAATGAGAGTTGTTCAACATTGTTTTGCTGAGGTACTTGATTCACTTCTTGATCAATATAGGTGTGAAAACCTAAACATTGTCAAAACTGATAGAAAGAATTAAATTATAACCCAATTCCTCCTCAAAAGCAATGCATCTAACCTTATTTATCCCTTCAAACTCAATATCCTAAAAAAAGTTATAAATATCTCATTAAAATAATCTTAATTGTGGGATCATAAAATTTACAGCTCATGGATCACTCAAAGTAACTGAAGTAGTTGCTCACTTTTGAAGTTTAATTTCTTCACACGTGTCCTAACTTATACAAAAGAATTAATACTTTGTAACTTATTATTGTTTCTTTTGATTAGGACCTTTAACAACTTTATTCTAATTTTTATTGCCATTATTCTTATAGACACTAACTAAATGAACACTAACTGAATGAGTACTTTTACACTTATAATGCTTCAACTTTTCTTCCTCTTTAACATAACGAGAAATAAGCACATTTAAAGTCTATTTCTCCTTTTGACAGTTGTAACTAATTTTGAATTGGTTAATCTGTATAGAAAGCGATACCAAAATCATAAGAACAAACAATTGTTAGAAAGTTCAATCTTATGTGCCTAAAATTTTGAAGCAATATTAAACATTTTTCATAATGTACTCCCTCACAGTTCCTTGACCCTTTTATGGGTGCTTACCGCCATGAGAGGTGCAAGTTGTTCTTCCCTTAGTGCAATGTCTATGTTCATACAACCAAATGCTTTATGTAAGTTCCTTTTCTATTCCTTGAAATTAATTTCACTAAACAAGAGTGTAGACTGTATATTAACAGATATTGTGATAGCAAAAGCTAAATTAGCTAAATAGAGAAAAAAAAAAACTCACATCCTTATCCATAAATAAGCAATAAATTCAAAATAATGGCTAGTTCCTCTCAAGATATCAAACACAACATTAATTTCAAGTCTTTGGACAGTAATATTAACTGTAAGCGGTACTCTTGTTGTAGCAATCAAACATTGACAATAAACTATGTCAAACAATAGATTAATCTTTGGACTAACGTATTGTTCACATAAAATACCTTATAATTGTCACACATTTATCACCACAGTTGTCGTTGTAATTCGGCCAAATATTAACTTTCCTTTGGGCCAATTAATAAACGCATGAATTACAAAAACCTATAATTATCTTAATATTTTAAATAAACTAATCTACACAAAAGCAGACACTTTGGTGACATTATATTTCAATTAATCCATTAAAATATTAGACATCCGAAGCCAAAATATGGATTTAATTGTTTCAAAATATTTGTCTTAATTTTATCTTTCAATCAAATTAAAAGATAACCAAAATAATAATAAATTTGAATAAAGGTAAACCTCATATCAAGATACCGGACACTCCATTAATATTTCATCTTTGGACAAAACATTAACTTGCAAGTGATATCTTGGTACAATAATTAAACATTAATAATAAGAACATGTCAAATAGAAATCTTCCTTTGGGCCGATTTATTGCTCACATATAAAACTGAATAATTATTACATGTTTATTACCACAGTTGCACATGTAATAATGTTAGTTATTAACCTTCATTTGGGCCGATTAATACTAACATAATCCGACTTACATGCACAAAACCTTCTATATTTTAAAATAAAATAATTTTCACAATAGAGGTCACTTTGGTGACTTAATGTTTCAATTAATTTATCTTAAAATATATAACATAAATATTCAAATTTAAAATTTTGTAACAGTTAAAACTGAAATTTCTGATAACACTTAAGTTTCTGAAATAACCTGAAATAAGGTTGTCTATATGGGGCTATCAGAAATAAAAAAAAAAACTGAAATCTTTGACTGTTTCTCAAAATAAATTTCCTTAAACATGCATTTACCAAAATTAAGGTTGAATTCAAAACAAATCTTTAACTAAATGTTAAAAAACAGAAGTATCATATAAATGAATAACTCATATAATGATCACATGAAACTTTAATATATCCATAATAATTTAACTATCAAAATTGAAATTATCGATCAAACCAAATTGACTATACATCAATACCGAGTGTAAATATGTATATTCCGTAGATTACATTAATGACATGATTAGGCATAATGCCAAACAAATTTAAGCAAAATGTTTTGTACAAAATTAAACATGATTCAACAAAATTCAACCATAATTTATTAGACATAAACTGAATATAAAGCTTCGAGAGCTAACCTAATTATAAAGCTTCCAAGTCACGGTAAATTTACCACGACAAAGTTCAAGTCAATTTTTTTTAATTACAAACGATCAAAACTAAAATTTTAATCAAACCGAATTGAATATATATTTTAAACTATATATATATATCACTGATTGCATATATATAAATATTTTTAAATTAAACAATATATCATTCAAACTAAAAGCAACCATATTAACCATCGATTATAACCCTAAAATATATCCAAAATATATATAAGGTGATATTAATGGTTCTTAAAAATATATATACAATCTGCCGAAATTTAAATTCAATTGTCATTAACAATGAATCTATAAGCATAAAACCTTTAATGTTTTTAAAGAAATAAAAAAAAAACTTAATGCATCGAACATGGACGTCATTAAAGTTTCATAATTACCCAAATATATGTGTATACAATTCACGATAAATTCAAGGATATGATTATCGCACACGAGATTATCAGAATATAAATCCAATAATAACCTAATAATTATAATCGTGAATTAAAAAACATGAAATTTAATCAAACCCTAAATGCCCATATAACAAATACCAAATTAGACGAAGCATCAAAATCTTAAAGCATTCGTAATAAACCAATCTGAATATATATAAATAATATCAAATAATTCTTAATGATTCGACATAACCTACTCTGATGCCACTTGATAAAACCAAACCATAATAGATATAAAATCTGAACCCATGATCTATCATGTCAAATCATCAAGGACAATAAACTGAAAGCAAAAGCGCACCTGAATTAATCGATAGACTAAAAACCTTGAATCTTAATGTTGAAATCTCAAATCTTTGGTATTGATCTTCCAAGAAGATAGCTTTTCTCTTGACGTAAAATTCTCAGGAGAGAAGAACAAGTTAACATATTTCTTGGGGACCACTACCTCTTTATAGAATTGATTATTAAATCAACTATTAAATATTTATAACTCTTACTCTCATCGAATTATAAATATATCTTATGATATCTACACTTTTATTTCCATAACACTTTAATACCTATGACATGCCTAACATAATTGGTCACTTGATTTTGTGTCATACTTTATAATAGCATCATACATTTTACATATGTGCCTACAATTGCGGATTTTAATCCAACAGCGCAGCCTCTTTTAGCTCGAATCTTACAATGGACCGGTCCTTGAAACTGCCAGAACTTCTCTACAGTTTCCATCTCTTTGTACGTCTTAGGCAAACTCAAATGGTGTGTCAAGCCAGTAGAGTAGTCTGTGCGGTACCCGTTCTGATTTTAAATCCACACATTAGTACATTCATTAACCCAAACGAAGAGAAACCGAACGACGAATCGGGAACTGCTGGCTTTAGCTATGTACCTGAGTTTGTAATTTGCTTAGACCCCATAACAAGTCACCATTGCAGTTGCCCAAGCTTTGGTTCTCAACTTGAACTGTTTGAGTCATTGGCTTTGAGTATGAAGATCGCATAGAGGAGAAGCTTATATGATTGTTGTAAAGCCTACTAGTAGATGTAGGTTCGCCATTGGTACCCTTGTAGGGACTCATAGTACTCTTGGTTCCATTAAACCCTGTCAGCATTAAGATGTGCATGGCTTAGTGGAATTTGTAGAGGGATGAAGCCGGGATCGAACTATAAGGGGATAAGTTGATTAATTTTAAAACGGACATGTCTTAAAAAAATTAAAATTCCAATCAAAGGGTTCTAAAAAATAATAAAATAGATATTTTGGGAGGGTGTGACTTAATTGTAATAGTTTTAAAACTATCAGTAGTCTAAAATACAATTAAACCATTAAATTTAGAGGACAATTGTCCCTCCCACCCACTATGTAGGTTCGTCCCAAAATTTGTACTTGTCACGACCCGTCGACCGGTAAAGCATTCTTGTTTCATTGGCTCACGTTTAGGGACGTGAGGCTGAAAAGGGTAATTCATCCTCAACTTTGAATAGTTTAATTGTTTTTATGTAATTTATAATTTTAAAATCATTACAATTTAGTCTTTGTCCCTTCCAAAAAAATTTAGTTTATTATTTTTTAAGACCCTTTAAGTTAAAAATTAATGAAATTAAACCTTAACCTCTCATTTTTTGGTTTAATCACTTGTTAAGACCCTTCAATTTTAAAATCAATAAAATTAAACCTTAATTTTTTTAATTTTTATGATTTAATTACTTTTTAAACCCCTATTTATTTTAAAGTTAATCAACTTACCGTTTAATTAATATTGTCCTCTTTGAACACCCATAGATCACTTAATCCTTTCCCTGCTCAAACCCATGTTGCGAAAAGAACTCCTATGTGGGGAGGTCCCGAGTTCGAACTTGGGGGGTGTATTTTTAAGGTGACTGTCCTTGCAAAGTCGGTGAACATTCAAAGAGGACAATGTAGACTTATGATCGAAAGGTTGTCCGATTACCGATCGGGACCGGAAACTTTGTCAAAAATAAACAAATGATCTTAGAAAGGGGAACGTACCATTGCCCATTTTGGGTGCTTCCATTGAATTCTCCAATCCCACATCGCTACCAACACTAACATTGGCAACACCCTGCATCGGTAGCCTTTGAATCTGATATTCTTTCTTCACATACTTCTCTTCATATTCTTGCATATAAGATGAACCATTACCGGACAACATAAACAATGTTTCCATTCCATGGCTCGAAGAAGATCGAAACCCCCCGTATTCATCGAATCCGGTACCGCTTCCAATAACACCGGTAGTACCATTAACATGGTTATGGAGCAACGAGGTCGGCGCCGACCGGTAACACATCGGACCGCAACCCGGCTGCAGCTGCTGCTGGTTTTGTTGAAGATAGTAACAATCAGCAGTCTCCATTAGCTTCTTTCTAAAGTTCTTCTGGAAACTTGAAATTATACCTGAAACCATACATAAATCATAGTTCAATTACAACCCCATTTTTTCGCATGCATGCATACATACATACATACATACATGCATGCAAGAAGCACAAATTCTTCAACGAATATCCATATATTATATACCTGAATTATTATAATAAAGATTCCAAAATTGAAGGCTGCTTGATATTCTCAATGAAAAGGTTGCTTCTTTCTTCTAATTGGAATGGTCCAAATTCTAATAATATCTTCCAAAAGAAAATTGCAAAAAAAAAGTTACACCTTGGAGGAACCCCTTTAAAAACTGTTATATCTGTTCACAACTCTTCATTTTCCTTGAATTACTCGAATCGAACATCTAAAATGTCCAAAAACACATGAATATGAACATATATCCTCTAAAAATTCGTTCACACACGTGAAAAAATCATGAAAAATTTAACCATAAGTCCATAATCATGTTAGATACGGTACATGATCTAATCTAACACTCAACTAAATCCGGTTAAAAAATGTTATCTCAAACGAACTCCATTGAAAATTTTCATTTTTCTTAAAATACTCGTATTCGGACATTTGTGATGTCCAAAACACATGAAAACAAGCATATAACCTCCGAAATCCTTTACACAGAGAAAAAATTAACAATAATTGTTAGATACATATTCATATTTGATACTCATATTCGAATACGAAATAAAAGGAAAAGTAAGAGTTTTTTTTTTTTGTTGAAAGAAAAAGGAAAAGTAAGAGGTTTGAGGGAGAGGGGGAACCTTTGTTGTCTCCCTTTGAGGTGCGTTAATGAAGGTGAAAGAGAACTGTGTTGTTGGGGCAAACACCAATGATAAGATGTGGAGATTTTATAGAAGCAGACAATGGCAATGATGCTGTAATAATAAGGGGTTTGACTAAACTAATTAACCCTGAATTTGCAGTTGGAATTTCACGTCTGTGGAACCAGACACAACCCTGTTTTGTGATGTCAGATATAGATTGATATTTAATATATTTGATATTTTTTTTATTTATTTTATTAATTGAGAACAACCTTATCCAGACATATGAAACGCAACAATAAGTCCTCGATGTTTGACTTTGTTTTCGACGATATCAGTTTTTTTTAAACACTAAGGACCTTTTTTGCTATTATACCTTTTGCCTTTTGGATTTGGTTATGGACTGAAGTCAAAGCTCAAGCGTGTGAAGCTGTGAGTCATTTAATGTAGACATAGGGATAAGGGTTAAGTTTTATGAGGATTTAATTATGTTCCAAGTCCTTGTACTCTTTGAAAATTTAAAATTTAGTCCCTTTACTCTCCCTCTCTTTTTCCATCAACCACAAGTGTCCCTGCCTATCTGTTTATCGGTCTAAGTAGAGGTTAATCTCGTTAGGCCAATAGGACCGGAAGGATGACACAATTCTTTTATCAAATATTTAACGTTACTGAATTCCCAAAGTTTCAAACTCGAGACCTTAATTAAACTAAAACCTCGTGCCGTTTGTTAACTGCCCTGGCGGCGTTGGAAACTGGTGGGGAGAGTTTGCATGAGGACCCTGGTGGTTAAAGGGGAAGTGTATTTAGGGAGCTCTTAAATTTTCGGTTATTGCCTTGGTTTCGGTTGTAGTTTCATGTCCGAGTTTGACTCTGATGTTTTTCTGTAAGTATTCTATGGGTACTCTTTTTTCGTTTAGGTTTAGGGTTTTTTTAATGAAACTATAATAATACCACATTATCTATCAAAAAACCCTCTGCCATTTGATTCAAACCCTTTTATTTGTTTGTTTTAACAAAAATTAAAAGTCAAATTGATAACACCGTTAATTACTTAGTTTTAGTTAAATTCAACTAGTATGACTTTCATTTCATGCCTCCTACCCCAAGTAATTAGTTGACTTTACTACAAATGTCAACCCATCTTTTAACTCTTTAATTATTTAAAAAGTCAACCTTATGACCATTCATCTAAACATATAATTTAGTCCAGGAAAAATACTATATTTATTTTGAATGACTTTACAAAATATAAATTGAAAAATTATGATATGATCCCTTGACCATTTAGGAAACATCAAAACCATAAGAGTTTCCCTTGTTTTCTCATCAAGCGGTATTTATATATTTAGGTCAAATCCTGTTATTGATCCATGTAGTATATGCAAATTGTGAATTTAGTCCATATATTATACTTTGATCAATTTTAGTTTTTATACTTTCGTTTTTTTAATTTCAGTCCTAATTCAAACAGTAAAAGTGACTAAACTCAACTTCAAGAATACAAACATATATTCCTACTTATTTTGGATCGGGTATATGTTTTGTTTTGTTGGTTTGATGTTCAATACCTATCCACATTTCTCTTAATCTAATTTATTGGTCGACCGACTCAAATTGAATACTACAAAATTGTATTATAAGGAATGATTCTTCTAACTTAATTTTATATTTCAAGCTATATTATATTCTAATCCGAATTTTATATTCTAAGCTATATTATATTCTAATCCGAATTTGTCTTTTGATGCAAGCAAAGAACATTTTACACATAAATAAAGTTTTATATTCTAAGCTAATATATATATATATACATTATGATATCTATGTCGGTATTTCATGGCATGACAATCCAAAACCATGGTTTTGGTAATAAAATAAGCATAATGAAACCCCATATTCCAAAGTTTGATTATAATTAACAAATAAATGGTCAATTTAATCTTCGTTTATGATTAATATAAATTAATTAAGGTTTTACCCTTCAATATGAACCCAAAGCACGATGTGTTGAAGCCACTTTCGAGACTCAATCGACTTTTGAAACACCTTCAAAAGTCCAAAACTTTGATACTAAATTAATATTAAATTGGCCCATACATATTTGCGTCGAGTGACATAATTCGATGTCTTTTAAGAAAAATTTTGAGTTTGAACTTGAGTTCAGAAGGGAGAAAATAATATCGAGAGAGTTTGTCTCCCAAAATGATGCTCAACCCAATTTAACTTTAAACTTAATCGAAATTCTTGCGACTACCAAACACTCTAATTAAAATTAAACTAGCTCTATGTTCATACTTGAATACTCTAATTTAAAATTAAACTAAACATAGTGTGAAATGTCAATTAATCTAATGGGTACCCCCCCCCCCCAAACAAAGGAAGGATTATGGAAATTCAAGAAGCCACCATAGGTGAGTGATGGGTGCAGGGATGGAAAAATGGTCTAATTATGCCCCAGTCCTTTTATTCCTTGGACCTTTTGAAAAATTCCGTTCCTCGACTTTTAATTCCTGAAACTTAATCCCTCTTATGTAAACTTTGTGTGGTTTGATACATATTTTATTTTGATTTAAGTCTTACTCGATTTTCATTTTTTTTGACTCGAATCAATCCTTAATCCAAACCATTAATCAATTAATTCAAATTAAATACTACAATAATTACCCCAACTCAATTTTCACTATTCACATAATAAGCAAATTCTTATGAAAAATATTAGTATCAAATCGCCACTTAACAGTATTGGCTTGGGGTTTATTTCTTTTCAAAAACAACAGAAACAAAAACTTGTCATTAAACACTGAATAAACGAAACAAAGTTGATCTAATTTCCCATAGAAAATAAACTTGAAGACAAATATCTACATACATATATATATATATATATATGTGTGCATATATGTTATACATATTATAATGCAATGACCACGTTCAACTTTTCTTGGTTATTCCTCCAACCCAGCCAAGCGTACACAAGTTGGTGTCTTTTCCACAACTGTGTTCTCAATAGTATGCTTTCCGAGGATTGTTCTGCACAAAAACACACCACTGCGTTATAGATCGATTCAAGGCCAAAATATTATCTACCTAAGAATTGCACCATTGTGTTCATACCAGGGGATTTGGTCTGTATCGGTAGCCAAGCATCATTCGCTTCTTGTATTGTTCGTATATATCATCCTCTAGGGTCACTTCTCCAGGATTATGAGCGCCGACCCCCAAATTGTTCATCTTTACATCACCGGCCATGATTGGATCTGCAATACCTTTCCTGGAACTCCCTAAACCATCACCTGTAAAATAATAATTGCAGCAAGCATTTAGAACCCCCTCCCCTTCTTCGAGACGATTTATCTAATCTCCGGTTCTTATGATTCATTTTGGCCGAGGATTTAATATTGAGCTTCAAACATGTAGTTAAACACATGTCAGGCCAGAGACATGCAAGCATACAAAATTAAGAGAGAAGATAAAACACCTTCTTTCCAACCCATTTTCGACAAGAGTTTATGCCCAACATTATCAGATTGGATCTTTGCTTTCTGCGCAGTCTCCTTTGCAGCTTTTTGTGCAGCAGCGTCATTGCAGGCAGCCATGAACTTTTCAAGCTCTTCCTGTGGAATATAATCGCCCATGTGATGACCTTTCGTCGCAGGAGTAGCTAAGCAAACAGAAATAGGGAAGTTTGTTTTAGCAGCAAGGGAAAGAAAACAGTGTGTCCATGTGAACACACAATCACACATTTCGGTCAGGACAAAGATTCACCTTGAAGGGAAGGAGGTGGTGGCATCTCATCTTTGGACTGCTTAGGCATTCTCATCTTCTCTTCCCGAGCAGCTTTCTTCATGTAAAACTCCATCATTGCAATAGGATCAGCACCTGATGGTGCACTGGATGAGCCTGCACCATAGAAAAGCATGTACATAACATCCAGCAAACAAAATTGTCCATCGGTAATTTCTATTGATATCAATGTGCAATTGCAAGTTCATAATAATCTATGGTTGTTCATATCAAATTACACTCTAGAAGGATGATTTAACAGAACAAAAAATGATGTATATCATTAATAAACAGTAGCAGGTGTAGATTGACCAAAAAAGTAAAAGAACGGTTAATATTAAAACCCAATAGTGAGACAATAACACTTTCAGATTATTATTTTTTAAAATAATCAACAACCTTTAAACAGAGAGATGGACACAGAGTAGACATTTGAAGAATTTGCTAGGGAAATGAAAGAATGACAATTTTTTATTCAAAGAACTTGATAACCCTAATCATAGCAAGCCAAGGAAAGCCAGTCTCATATTCATCCAATAAAAGAACTAACAGCAAATATCTCATGAATCATCACCTGCTCTTCCCGCTGAAGATCTAGGCTCCTCATTGTCATACAAAGCAGATGCAGGTGTTTGATAACTGGGTTGCTGTGGAACTGCCCTGATAGAGCTGCTTGTGGACTTATAAGCTGAAATACCTGTACCGCATAGATAAAGCATTAATCATGTCATTACAGAAGGACAAGGCATATCACCTTCAAATATTCAACAATCTTAAATATATTGAGATTTGTGATGGCATTTGTAAGCCTAACTGTGCATGACTGGTAACTACAGGAGTTACTGTCTAACACAATGGTAAAGGGGGGAAGTTGCTAACCACTTTGAGGAGTTTGTTGTTCCTTGTTCTCTGAAAGAGCTTTTTCCTCTTCAGCAAGCCGATACGAATAGTATTTGTAATCAGAACAACTCTCATCAAAAAGGAATCTGAACACATTAAAATATCAAATACACAAAACATGGAAACCCAAAAGGAAAATGAACGCGCTCATGGACAAAGAGCAAATTGAACAGAAAATATTGATGCGAAATGAACATACTTGAAAGGTGTGTCTCCAGGGTTTTTTTGACGAGTAATATGTTCAAACTGCCTTCCATTTTTGGCAACAAAACTAGCTAGTTTGTCGGCAACTTTCTTCACAGTAAGATCACTGGGGGAAGGTGGTGCTGCACATCACTTATAAAACTTATTAATGCCAAGAGCATGAAGAAGAGAATGCAAATTACTCTTGTATCAGGCGTGCCACATATTCCAAATCTTTCATTGAACATCTCTTTCCACCAATGTTGATTGGTAATTAAGATATAAGCTGCATTCACAAGACAAGAGAAATTCAAGAATGTTTTGCCCTCTTCATCTACCACTTTAAGATCAGAGATGGCCAGATGACTTCATAAATCACACAGTTTATGAAGAGGACTATTTAACCTAGACACCCATTAATTGTTTCTTTACAGGAAGATAATTTTTTTTATCTAGACCTCTATTTAAGTCAGTGAGAACATAAACATAAGCAAAATAACTAGTTTTGAAGCTAAGCATCTGACATGCAACCTAAGCATGTAAAATCCGTGAGTACCATCCGTCATCAACAGCAACACAACAATATAAAAAAGCAGTGATTACCAACATCCACTTGTTTTGAAGCGTGTTCAGAGGCATCTGATCGACCCAATTTTTGCTTTTTAATTGGCTTTTCATCTACCAACTTTCCCGCATCCTGATCCTCTTCATCTTCATCTGCATCCAACTTAACAGGAGGTGCCACAAGCTTCGATTTCTGTTTCAAGCTGAAAGCAAGTTTGCCTCCTGAAGGAGTTTGGCCGGTCTTGCGTTCCATGAATACTTTATTAAAGGCAATCGAAGGCTTCGGAGCTGAAGACCCTTTTACAACTATGGGTGGTTTAGACTCCTCTAAAGCTGCAGACTTGTCTTTGTCATCCTTCTGTTGTTGAAGCTGTTTAAACCTCTCCATGAAGGAACCATCATTAACAAAAAGGCTAGATGGCACTCCTTTCTCCATTGGCAAAGAGAAGCCAAACAACGCTTAAAACGCTATTGACAAGCAGAAGTCACTGCTGGACAAGTAAAGCTTCCAAACACATAGTATTACTATATCACACACAAGAAGAAGAAAAAACACCAAAATAAGCTCAGCAGTTAAACATGAAAGAAAACGATAACAAAATTCGCATAACCCAAACAAAACAAATACGAAATCAAAATAGGACTGATAACAGCCATCAGCATATCAATCGGATTCTCCTAACACTTAATTTAGTTTTTTTCCCTTGAAAAATATAAAACGTAACCCTAAATTGATAAAATCAACCTAAATAGATAACGAATAACAACACAATAGATTCGGATCTATGAAGAACGGGAAGCGTCGGATCCGATCGAAACGCAAACCAGACGGCTGCCGGATTCGGAGTAACAGAAACTTGTAAACAGGGAAAATGTAAAGGAGAGGGGATAATACCGGCGGCGACAGATCAACTGCGGCGGAACGGCCGTGAGAAAAATAAGAAAAAAAGACAAGTAGAGATTGATGACTTACCTGAAGAGGAGAAGATATTGTAGTTCTAGAGATTCGATCTGAGCCTTCAAATCGGAAAAATAAAAAAATTGGCAATTGGCCTTCAAGTCGGTTAGGTTTGGAAAAAAAAGAAACTTTGTTTATTTATTTAGTTTTTTATATGTATTCTCCATTTGTGCAATACACCATATCACCACAAAAAATAATATACAGTGTAGGTGATTTAATTATAAATTTGATAATAAATATATTAATTTTAAAAAAACAATAAAATAATTATGAGATTAAAATTTTATTATAAATAAGACACTGCCATTCAAAATTAAAATATAACTCGATATAATAATAGTTTTAGTATTAAAAGTTTATACATTTTATCAATTTTTATAAAAAATAATTTAATAAATTTAAATTTTTACATTTAAAATTTCAATATGGTATCTTCCTAACATACCGTCCTACCACTTGTCGCATACAATGTTATTGTCCATCAACTTGATAAATCGATATATGTGATAGCTCGACAAACACAATTATTTTACTACTGACAAGTTGATAGACTAATGGGACAAACTAATTAGAACTTTAGTGTGGTCTGCTAGTAGAATCACTAATAAAATGTTTAATTATGAATTGCTAATTTTATTTATTTATTTCGAATGGGATCTAAATTAGTATAATGTATAAGTTTTAAGAACTAAAATTACTATTAGAACAAGTTGTTTGTTTCATTTTTAATGACATAATGATCAATTTATTTGTAACAAAATTTTAATTAATAGTTAAATTATTATTAGGAAATAAATAAAATTATTGGAAAGGTTCTAAATAAATGACATGCAGTGTATTTTAGTCTTTCATTTTAAAGTACATGTATATTTGGCATATCCTTAGGTGGAATCATATGTGATTAGACCCCAAATCTGGGCATGGTTGACCTTGGCCCATGAATTCTTGAATAGCTCGGTCCACTCCAATTTTTATACCCAAACACATTCACATATAGTACCCATGTACCTTGACCCAATCCATTTAGTTTTATTTTTGTTAAAATTAACACATTTTAAAGTATATAATTGGCAAATTTTGGCAAATAATACAGACTAAAACAATATTTTGAGTTATGGGGTGCGTTGGCGTATATTTTGAGATCTACGGCAAAAATTACAGTGCAGGGTGAGGTCGTCACCTACAGGTGACGACTTGGGGGAAGATGCCATTTGCAGGTGGCGACTTGGGGGAGACGCCATCTGCAAGTGGCGACTTTTCCCTAATTTTATTTTAAATTGATAAAGAAAAATATTAAATTATTACAAGTCAGGGGAAGTCGCCACCTGCATATGGCGTCTTCCCCCAAGTCATCACCTACAGATGGCAACTTCACCATGCACTGTAATTTTTGCCGTAGATCCTAAATCATACCCCAACGCATCTCATAATTCAAAATATTGTTTGGGTTTGTATTATTTGCCAAATTTTGCCTATATAATTATTCATTTTATCTTTTTATGCTTTAAAATGTGTTAGAGTCGAGATAAAAAATTTCAAAATTCGAAAAGTTCAGGTATTATGGATTAAACTATAACTTATGAATAATATATGAATTAATGACATAATTGAATTAAATCATATTCGTGACGGGTAGTTATCTCTCCTAACAATGTCATCTTTAAAGTCTAAAAGTGATTTTTTTTTATTTAACCATTGGTATTTGACTAATTGGTCGACTAATTCTTATCGGATTTTACATATGTCCATTTCTTGGGCTCGGCTCGGGTTTGAAGCTTGTCGAGCTCAAGCTCGAATTTGACAGTTTGAGCTCGGCTTGTTGCTTTCCTCGAATTGCTTTTAATTTTTTTTTTAAGTTTTAAAAAATAACATGTGAGAACCTGTTTGGGAAAAGATAATATTTTATTTTTGAAGTCAGCAAGTAACTATAATACATTTTCTAAATTATACAAGTCTATAAGGAGAAGGGGGTTTAAAGTATTTAACCACGATAACAAGGTAACAACACTGAAATATACAAGTGTATATGGAGTATATATAAATATATATAATTATTTCGAGCATGTTCACGAGCTTTTCGAGTCGAGCTTGGGTCAGCTCGAATCAGCTTGTTAATGTCTCGAGTCGAGCTCACTCGAGCCGAGCTTTGATCGAGCCGAACTCGAGTAGCTTGCGAGCCGGTCATGCTCATTATCACCCCTACTCTCAAGTCCCAATATAATTTTCTCTATTCACAACGTCATTATTCCAACTCATTTTTTCTACGACTAGACGGCCCAAATTATGTTTTACCATTATATTCTAACACTTATTAATAATTAACTAATTAATTAGAAACTACCTGAAAAGCTATAATAAACAAATTATTAAAATGTAAAATTTGTAATACTTTGAGCACATGAAAAATAATATAATATGACCCACAAAATCTCTTTAAACTAATTAATTCAACAATAGTTAAAATATAAAATTTTAAAGATGGTTTTTAGGGAATATAAAGTTTCTTTTAAATTTTGGTTTTTGCTTTTTAGTGGCGCGTTCTATACTCGGTTTATTGTCATTAGTTAAATTGATCGTACTATCGATTTTCGATTCAATTAGTTCGATCGATATATTTGATTTAAATAACACACATTAAAAGTCGCGATTAAACAAAGAAAATGTAGAAAAAGTTCAATGCCTTTAAAAGCTTAACCCAAACTAACCAAAACTTACTATGAATCCCAAAACAATAAGCTAAAATTCAATATTAAATCAAAATACAAAAATCTCAATAATCAATGACCTGATTATCTTTTAAATCAAAGATTTGCCTCTCAATTCAAAATTATGCTATTTCTGATTTTAGGGACCACTTAATTACGTATTTATATATGAATTCAATGAGTGATCTTATTGGTAAAAGATAGTGTATTCTATTTAGGTGATCCGAGTTAAAACGTTTTAGTATGCAATTGTAAGTATGCGTGAGTTTATTTAAATTTAAAACTGGACACAAATATTATTTTATACTCGAATATAATTATAAAAAAAATATATGCTCATATATGTACTATTATTTAGTTACATATTATATATACATGTATTAGTATTTGATGCACTTTAGCTTTTTAATCGAGTTAAAAAGTCGTCTCATATTTATCGTATAACGGTAGGATATTGTATTTCATTATGGGGACGATCTTTTCAATCCAATTTGCTCAATTCACAACGGCATGATTCAAATCTTTGATCTTACTCAAACGATTTAGTGTGTCATCCCACTATAACAACTGGTTATTGGTCGTCCCATATCTTATGTTTTTTACTTTTGAGCCAACTGAGTATTAATTTAGTTGCATTGTTACAATATCAAAGAGAATATATATAAATTAAACACAATTAAACTATATTATCATCTGATTTATGAATAAAACGGAGATCCGAAAAGAAAACAAATATTTATAAATATTATTATTTTCACCATCAGTACGTGAAGTAATTATTTATATCAAAACAGATACAGAAAATCAAGGACTCAATGATTGATGTGCATGGCTGTATTGGTAGGGCATTGTGTTGTTTTTGTCATTTCCAAATAGCAAATGCATGTGAGCAACTTTGAATGTGAAATGATGTGGTAGTAGGGACAAAACCCTCCCATGTTATCCCATCAGCTCCGAGCTGTGTAAAAGGGACCCTCCGTGGTTTTAATCACGGTGGCTGTCGGAAGTTGGACCACTGCCACCATGTGGTTCCGTGGCCAAACCATTCCGTGTTTGAATTCGGGTCCGGTCTCGAAACTCAAATAGAGTGAATTTTTATCAATTGACAAAAGAACAAAGAATCGAAGCTAAAGAAGGGATGGTCCAACTAGTCCAACCGATTATAAATTTTCATTTTATATTGAAAATTAAACAGATTAAATCAAAAACCGATAATACCATGAATTCAACCATCAAAATTAAGTTTAACAACATTGATGCAGTGCATTAGTATTGAGCAACTTCAATCATGGAGGGCAAGATTAATACATAATTAGTGGTGGGGATTAATCATGGTGAATTGATGCTACTAAGATCATGCTTGTCGGTCCATCCATGTTAGATATTCCAAAGTTAATATTCTTCATGATTAAACCAATGAAAAATTTGAAATTGTGAAAAAGGCAATGGGACCCTCATAAAAAGAATTGAACTCATAAATTGAATTGTTCTTGTAAGTAATGTTTTTAAATTCGTGTATAATTTTTTTAAAAAAAATATTTTATATATTGACGGTTGAAAATTTATTTTATTTAGTTTAAGATTTTGAGGATTTAGGAGTTTAAATTTTAGGATTTATAATTGAAAATTAGAGTTTATAGTTTTTTTTTTATAAATAAGTAGTGAAAAGTAATACTAACAAGTGCTTTGTTAAAAAAAATTCATATACCTAAACGAGGAAAAAATAGTGCACTTGATAGTCATTATAAAGCCATAATTGTCAGATCAAACCATAATTAGAGTTTATATTTTAGAATTTAAAGTTTTAAGATTAAAAATTTAAATTTTAAGTTTTAAAGTAAAATTAGATATGTTTATAAAATATTTTTCTACGCAGAAAATAATAAGTTCTATTTTTACTATTTTAATTACATGTGATAGTATTTCGAGAATTATCAGTGTTGATCAACTTTTGTTTCTGGCAATTAATTTGAAGAAAGATTTTGAACTTTATTAAAATAAATAATATTATGAAACCTAGAAAGTTCAAGAATAAAATCTAAATATATTTTTAAAAATTAAATGAAACATATAGCGCAGAAAGTCGAAATTCACAAACTTTTTGTTCAAAAGTTTTAAGGGGATTACAACCCATTTTTTTCTTAATGTTTGGTATACATAAGATAAAAAAAAAATTACAGAAAATTTATATTCGTATATATATTATATTTTATTATAGTCGTTTGATAAATATTGCAGATAATGATGTTTAATTTTAGATTTTTTAAGATTAAGATAAGTATCATTATTTTTTTTTCGAGACTCATTAATTAGTTGAGTAGACAATAATTCTTATATTATCTTATATGAGCTTGAATCATAACATTTACCTTCAAAATGTAATATATAAATAATAATAAAATATTATCATCCTTTTTTATTGAATGCTAAAATTGAATATCAAAATTCGAACATATTCAAAATAAGATAATTATAAACTTTAAATATGAATAGTAATAATAAATAATAAAATGAATATTGATTACACTCATATAGGCCAAAGCCAAACACAGTATAAAGCTACCTGTCCCTAATAACTCCATTTTCGCACATCCTTCTGTACTCGTCACTCTCTCTTTCACTTCATTCATCTTCTTAGTTTCAGATCCAAAAACAGACCCACGCTTCCATTTAATTCACACATTTAATCCCCCAAAACATATCCAATGGGGGTCTTCTCCTTCGCCGCCATAGCTCTGCCGTTGGTTTTAGCCATTTTTTCCGGCGCCGTCGATGCCTGCTCACCGTCCGAGAGAGAAGCATTGCTGGCTTTAAGTTCGTCCCTAAAGGAACCCTACTTAGGCCTCTTCGATTCATGGCAAGGCACTGACTGTTGCTCCAACTGGTACGGCATCAGCTGCGACCCCACCACTCACCGAGTCACCGACGTCTCCCTCCGCGGCGAGTCGGAGGACCCCATTCTCCAGAAGCTCGGCCACTCCGCTTCCGGTTACATGACCGGTTCGATCAACCCTTCTATTTGCCAACTCGACAAGCTCACCACGTTAATCATCGCGGACTGGAAAGGTATCGCCGGCGAGATTCCACCGTGCGTGGCGGCGTTGCCGAACTTGAGAGTCTTGGATCTCATCGGAAATTCGCTGTCGGGGAAAATCCCAGAACACATAGGGAATCTCCAAAAGCTCACTGTTTTGAACTTAGCGGATAATAAGCTAACCGGCGAAATCCCAAGCTCCATTGTTCAACTGTCGAGCTTAAAACACCTCGATTTAAGCAATAATCTCCTCGCAGGCGAGATTCCCGCCAACTTTGGCACCCTGAAGATGCTGAGCCGCGCGTTACTGAGTCGAAACCAACTCACCGGAACCATCCCAGCCTCCATCGGCAAGATGTACCGATTAGCCGACCTTGATTTATCCATGAACAAGCTGTCGGGTCAAATACCGGCTCAGTTGGGAAAAATGAAGGTGCTCGCCACGTTGAATTTGGACAACAACATGTTTTCCGGCGCAATACCGCCGGCGGTGTTGGGGAATTCCGGTGTGGGTATCTTGAACTTTAGCCGGAATTCCCTCGAAGGGAACGTACCGGACGTTTTCGGTCCAAAATCGTACTACATGGTGCTCGATTTATCGTTCAATAACCTGAAAGGCCCGGTTCCGAAATCGTTATCGTCGGCGAAATACGTCGGACATTTGGATCTAAGCCATAACCATCTTTGCGGTGAGATTCCGGTCGGAACGCCGTTCGACCACCTCGAAGCTTCATCGTTCGACGGCAACGATTGTCTTTGCGGTAATCCACTCAAGACTTGTTAATGGTTGTGCAAGAATAATATAGCTATGGTTAAGATTTGATTTTTAAATGTGGATGAGGGATCGAATTGTAACGGAATTTTTACTTTGGGGCTATTGTTGTTATTATAGAAGTTTTAAAGGTAGTATTTTGTTATTACACTAAATTCCGTATATGTGTAATGACATGGACAAGTGACGTTAAGTGTATTAATTAATTTAATAAGAGTTTACGTTAAGTGTATTACTTTTTGGAAATTTTTTATGATATCTTTAGTGTCCGAGTAGGAGAATTTTGGTAAATAATCTAACTCAAAATTAAAATTTTGAATATAGGGTATGTTGGAAGAATTTTAAAAATCTATGGTATTTTTTATAATGCCTGCAAGAGGCGTTCTCCCCTCAAACTTTAGAAAATGTCATATATTCTTAAAATTTTTCCAACATACCTTATATTTTAAATATTAATTTTAAATTAAATTATTTATCTAACAAAACCGTCTGATTATATCTAAAGAATTAAATTCTAATAAAAGATAGTAACATTTTCAATTATTATTTATTTTAATAAAACTTGAATTTGAGATAAATATAGAAATGGCCATCAAATTAAGTAAAAATGTTTTTTCACTCAAATTTAAAAAAATTATAAAATAAATATTAAATTGGTTGAAATTGTTACAAAAGTATCACTACATATTTATAAAAATGTTGTAAATTCAACAAGTTTAAAGACAATTTTATGATAATTTTAATAAAATTAAGCGATTATTTTATAATAATGCATTTTTGTAACAGTAACGTTGTTGAAATTTTTATTTCATAATTTAGGGTTTTTTTATTTCACGTACTAAGATGATTGCTATAATAAAGTTGAAAGTCAGCCTATCTTGATGTCGACTTTCGAAAATCTTTTATTCTTGACAATTTCAGCCAAATTTAAAAAATATATAAAACTCTTCATAATTTTCTGGCGACTTCTCTTACAGAATGTTCAAACGATTTTATTTTGTGAAATAAAAACTCAGCCATCCCATTTTATAGAACAAAAAATCCTACAATATTATCCTAAAAATTATCCCTTTGTAACTGTTGAGTTAATTGAGCCAAAATTCCTTTAACTGAGTTGCTTGCAAGTGGTGGAGAAGTTGAATTTTGGGTGATAATGGTGGGAAGTACAAATTGGAAAAATTGCACAATGATTTGTAGTGGTTCAAGCTTCTAACAAGCTCTACATCCACTACCTTAGCTTCCCACTAAGGATTTCAACAAATTCACTGAGAATTCTTCATCTTTTCTGGGCTTAGGAGGCAACCTTTACAATCCTAGACTCACTCACCAAGTCTAGCATCCAAAGTTCACAAACCGAGCTTTGGGATCACTCTTAAACAAGAGAATTCTTAAGCAAACTGAAATCCCTCCTAAAGGTGTTTGTTTGTGCTCTAAAGCCCACTCACCCAAACCAAAACACTTGAGCAAATATAACAATTAAAGCTCACAAGTGTTGTCTATACAAAGAATGAGAATTAAAAGCTCTAAGACAATTTTGGCATCAGCTTGAAGGGTCCTTTTATAGTCTCAATTGAGTTCATAGCTGTTACCGTTGAGATTGAATTAGACCTGTTTGAGGCTTTATTTTCTACAATAAATGCAGTTCTGCAGCTTTCCATATCGGTACGCGTGTACCCTTATCGGTACAGGTATTAGCCGTTATGCACAATCTGGCTATGCGTATTGGAACGTCTTGGGTCGTATCGGTACACCCGTAGTTAAAACCTGGATTGGTACGCGTACAAGTGTATCGAAATAATCCTACCCGTATCGGTACGGTCAAGCCTGTACCGGTACGGTTTTTCGGTTCTATAAAATCACTGTGGCTTGAAACCCTTAGCCGTATCAAAACGGGGTATACCGTATCGGTACGCCTGTGTTGAAAATAACATTTTGGCTACTTTAAAAACGTTTAAAACATTTCCAAAACCTCTCAAAAACTTCTCAAACTTATTTTCAAGTTGTTTGGACTTAAAACCATTTTTTAAACCTTTTCAAATTAGTCCAAAACTAATTTTTAATTATTATATCAAAACATAAATCCTAACAATCTCCCCTTTTTGATATAATAAAACTAACCTGGAAATTTATTTTTGAGATTCTCCCCCTTAGTAAAAATAAAATTTGAATAAGAGATTAATTGATGAAAATCTTATAAGCTCCCTCTTATTCATTTGAAAAATTAATTTTTCAAAATATTCTCCCCCTTTTTGTTACATAAAAAATGGTTCAAACTTTAAAGACCAATAACAATGGAGAGTAAAAAAAATTGACAAAAACAAGTTTTATTTTAAAATTGGCTCTCCCATACTCAAGCACCATTCAAATGTTAGTCAAACATATATGACAAATTAATTGAATTAAAATAAATAAATCAAATTAAAATAAACAAATTTTATCAAATTTTACCACACTTGAATCAAATGGAGGATGTGAAGCCTTCATTATTCAAATGTTTATCCTTTGTGTGTATAGAGGTCTCCCTCAATTCCATCACTTGTTGATCAAAGCTCCATCACACCTAAACAAGACAATCACAAAGATTTTGGTATCCAAATTGCTTTGGATCCATAGACATTAGTAGCACATAGTTTAGTCCCCTTAGGAATCCATTTTTCAATTTCATCTTTTTTATGTGAAGTACTTAGTCCTTTTGGGACCCAAATACTTCTAAAACATTTTTCATTTACAAATCTAGGGGCACTAGATTGTCTCACATAAAAATTTGATTTTCCCAAATTATTTTTCTTTTGAAGTTCATTGGAAATCAAGTCTTTTCTTTCTTAAGATCATCTACTTCCTTTTGATGATCTTTTTCTAAATTTTGAAGCAAATTTTGTAAATTTAAAACTTTAAGTTCAAAGTCTTTGATTTTTGTCATTTTCGATTTTCAATTTTGAAATCATCTTTTTATTTTTCGAAAATAAAACCTTGAACTCAAAAACCAATTGGTCATAGGCTTCTTGTAACTCATCAAATGTATATGAATTTGAATTTGAACAAGATGAGTTAGAAGTTACCTTCCCTCATTGAGGGCCATTAAGTATAGGTTGGCTTCTTCATCGGTGGAGTTTTCATCACTCCATGTAGCCACATATGTTTTCTTTGATGATGATCCTTTTACGTTGAAGCGAGGGCAATCGTATTTGGTGTGCCTCATATTTTTGCATTTGGAACACTTAGGGGGATCCACCACCATCTTCTTCTTCTTCTTCGATTCATGCTTGGATTATTCTATGTTGCTCTTCATGAATCGAGAAAATTCTTTGAAGAGATATGACATTTCTCCATCCTCACTTGATTCTTCTTAGTTGCTTGTGGAGGATTGAAGAGCAACGAAAACCTTGATTCCTTGTTATTTGATTATCTTCTCATTATCCCTTATCAAGGGTAGAGACATTATCTCATGGGTGAGAAGAGATCCTACAAGCTTTTTAATCTTGAGCTTCTTCAAGTCTTTGACTTCAATAATAGCCATCTTCTTGCTCTCTCATGATTCGGGAAATGAATAAATCAACTTTCGAATGAATTTATCTTCTGAAATCTCTTCTCCAAGTCCTTTTAGCTTGTTGACAATCATGGAGAACCGGTCAAACATACTCTTGATGTTTTTATATGGGTCCATTTTGAAGTTTTCATATTCGAGGTTGAGTAGACCAATCTTTGTGTCATTCACCACATTTGTCCCTTCATGGATTGCTTCAAGTTTGTCCCATAACTCCTTAGCACTCTCACAAGAAGATATTTTGGCATACTCATCCGGGTCCAATGTACAAAATAGAATGTGCAAAGCCTTGCAATTGAGCTCTATCTTCTTGCGATCTTCCGCGCTCCATTCTGCCTTGCTTCGATTTGGCACGAACAATCCATCTTCAACTATGTCCCAAAGACTGTAGTTTTTGATTTTAATGAAGAACATCATTATATGTTTCGAACAAGCATAGTGATCACCGTTGAAGAATGGCGGTTTGTCATTGGATAACGCCATAGAAACCGGTTGACTAGTTTGATGGTCGAGCTTACCGGATCACCTTAATAGGATGCTAATCATTCTCGATTGAGCCTCGTTCTAATACTAATTGTTGAGTTGATGAGCTCGAATTCCTTCAATTGAGTTGCTTGTCAAGTGGTGGAAAACTTAAATTTTGGGTGATAATGGTGGAAAGTAAAAATTGGAAAAATTACACAATGATTTATAGTGGTTCAAGCTTCCAACAAGCTCTACATCAACTACCTTAGCCCCCTACTAAGGATTTCAACCAATTCACTAAGAATTATTCCCCTTTTATAGGCTTAGGAGGTAACCTTTATAATGTTATACTCACTCACCAAGTCTAGCATCCAAAGCTCACAAACCGAGCTTTAGGATCACTCTTAAACAAGATAATTCTTAAGCAAACTGAAATCCCTCTTAAAGGTGTTTGTTCGCACTCTAAAGCTCACTCACCCAGACCTAAACACTTGAGCAAATATAACAATTAAAGCTCACAAGTGTTGTATATACAATGAATGAGAATTAAAAGCCCTAAGACAATTTTGGCATCATAATGTTGTTGACAATTGATTCATTAGTTGTTGCTGAAGCTTGAAGGGTCCTTTTATAGTCCCAATTGAGTTCCTATCCATTGTAGACCGTTGGGATTGAATTGGATCCGTTGGAGGCTTTATTTTCCGCAATAAATACAGTTATACAGCTTTTCATATCGGTACGCGTGTATCCGTATCGATACATGTACTAGCTATTATGTACAATCTAGCTACGCATATCAGAACGCCTTGGGCCGTATCGGTACGCCTTGGTCCGTTTCAGTATGCCCTGCAAATAAAAAAGCCGTTGGGAAATAGCTGTTGGGGTAGTTGAAATCTAGATTGGTACGCGTACAAGCGTATCTGTTGGCCTCGAATTTCTTCAACCGAGTTGCATGCCAAATGGTGGAGAAGTCGATTTTGGGTGTTAACAATGAGAAGTAAAAATATGGACAATGGACACAATGAATTATAGTGGTTCAAGCTTCTAACAAGCTCTACATCCACTACCTTAGCTTCCCATTAAGGATTTCCCAAATCCACTAAGATTTCTTCCCCTTTTAACAAGGCTTAGGAGGCAACCTTTACAACCTAGACCCAATTACCAAGTTTAGCATCTAAAGCTTACAACCCAAGCTTTGGGAATCCTCTCAAACAAAGAAATAAAACAAACAAAGAATCCTCTCTACAAGGAATACGTTTGCAATTTTTAAGCACTCACCCAAATCCTAAAACACTTGAGCATATGTAAATATTTGAGCTCACAAGTGTTGTCTATACAAGAATAAGAAATTTAAGCACTAAGACAAATTTTCATCATAATGTTGTTGACTTGAGGATCATTAGTTGTTGTTGAAGCTTGAAGGGTCCTTTTATAGTCCTAATTGAGTTTTTAGCCGTTGGAGACCGTTGGGATTGAATTGGAGCCGTTGGAGACTAAATTTCCCTCAATAAATGTTGTTCTGGTGCTGTCTGTATCGGTACGTGTGTACCCGTATCAGTATAGCTACTAGCAGTTACGCTCAGTCTTACTAACCGTGTCGAAACACTTTGGGTTGTATCGGTACGCATTGTCGATACTCCTTGGTCTGTTTGGTAAAACGTATCGGTACGTCATGGTCTGTTTTGGTACGCCCTGCAATTTAAATAGACATTGGGAAATAGCTGTTGGAGAGGTTGAAAACTGGATCGGTATGCCACGTGGCGTATCGAAACGATCCATTTCGTATCGGTACGCCTAGCGGCTTATCGGTACGGTTTTTGGTTACTGGAAAAATATTATAGCTAAAACCCTTGGACCGTATCGATACAGGGTATATCGTATCGGTACGCCTGTGTTGAAAACGTTAGTTTAGCTAGTTTAAATCATTTAGAACATTTCCAAAACCTCTCAAAAACTTCTTAAACTTATTTTCAAGTTGTTTGGACTTAAAACCATTTTTAAAATCTTTTCAATTTAGTCCAAAACTATTTTTCAATTATTATATCAAAACATAAATCCTAACAATCTCCCTCTTTTTTGATATAATAAAACCAACTTGAAAAATTGTTTTTGAGATTCTCCCCTTTAGTAACAATAAAATTTGAATAAGAGACTAATTGTTGAAAAACTTATAAGCTCCTCATAATCATTTAAAAAATCAACTTTTCAAAACATTCTCCCATTTTTGTTATATCAAAAATTGTTCAAACTTTAAAGATCAATAACAATGGAGAGTTAAAAAAATTTGACAAAAATAAGTTTTTTTTTAAAATTTGGCTCCCCCTTACTCAAGCATCATTCAAATGTTAGTACAACATGTATGATTAACTAGTTGAATTAAAATAAATAAATCAAATTAAAAAGAACAAAAATTCAACTAATTTTACCACATGAATTAAAGGGAGGATGTAAAGTCTTCCCTCTTCAAGTGTTCTTCCTTTGTGTGTATAGAGTTCCCTCTCAATCTTATCAGTTGTTCATCAAAGCTCCATCACACCTACAAAAGACAATCATTTGATTTTTGGTATCCAAATTGCTTTGGATACATAAGCATTAGTAGCACATAATTTAGTCCCCTTAGGAATCCATTTATCAATTTCATCATTTTTAGTTGAAGTAATTAGTCCTTTTGGGACCCAAATACTTCTAAAAACTTTTCCATTCAAAAATCTAGAGGCACGTCTTTGATAAAAAATTGTTTTTTCTAAATTGTTTTTCTTTTCAAGCTCTTTAGAAATTAAATTATTTTCTTTCTTAAGATCATCTACTTCAATTTGATGATCTTTTTCTTTCTTTTGAATCAAATTTTGTAAATCCAAAACTTTAAGTTCAAAACTTTTAATTTTGCTTCAAATTCCAAATTAGTTTTTAAAAGCAAATCATTTTCAATTTTGAAATCGTCTTTTTATTTTTCAAAAATGAAGCCCTAAACTCAAAAACCAATTTATCATAGGCTTCTTGTAACTCATCAAATGTATAAGAATTTGAATTTGAACAAGATGAGTTAAAAGTTATCTCCCCCTCATTGAGGGCCATGAAGCATATATATAGGCTACTTCATCTTCATCGGTGGAACCTTCATCACTCCATGTAGCCACATATGCTTTCTTCGATGATGATCCATTAATGTTGAAGTGAGGGCAATCGTATTTAGTGTACCTCGTCTTCTTGCATTTTGAGTACTTAGGGGATCCACCATCTTCTTCTTCTTCGATTCATGCTTGGATTCTTCTTTATTGCTCTTCATGAATCGAGAAAGTTCCTTGAAGAGATAGGTCATCTCTTCAACCTCACTTTCCTCCTCACTTGATTCTTCTTTGTGGCTTGTAGAAGATTGAAGAGCAATGATGTTGACATAAACTCATTACTCTTTTATTATCTTTTTCTTCTCCCTCTTCAAGGGTAGGGACATCATCTCATGGGTGAGAAGAGACCCTACGAGCTCTTCAAGTTTGAGCTTCTTCAAGTCTTTAACTTCAATAATGGTCGTCTTCTTGCTCTCCCGTGATTCGAGAAGTGAATAAATCAACTTCAGAATGAGTTTGTCTTTCATAATATCATCTCCAAGTCCTTTTAGCTTGTTGATGATCGTTGAGAACCGGTCGAACATACTCTTGATGTCTTCACATGGGTCCATCTTGAAGTTTTTATATTCGAGGTTGAGTAGACCAAGCTTTGTCTCCTTCACCTCATTTGTACCTTCATGGATTGCTTCAAGCTTTTCCCATAACTCCTTGGCACTTTCACAAGAAGATACTTTTGCATACTCATTGGGGCTCAATGCATAAAATATAATGTGTATGGCTTTACAATTAAGCTTCATCTTCTTGTGATCTTTTGCGCTCCATTCTGCCTTATTTCGTGGTAGCACGTACGGTCTATCTTCAACTATGTCCCAAAGACATTAGTATTGGCCTCTCATGAAGAACATCATCATATGCTTCCAAAAAGTATAGTTTTCACCGTTGAATAATGGTGGCTTGTCAATGGATAACGCCATAGAAGTCGGTTGACTTGTTTGTTGGTCGAGCTTACCAGATCGCCTCAATAGGTGGTTAAACCTTCTCGATTGAGCCTCGCTCTTATACCAATTGTTAGGCTCAAATTCTTTCAACCGAGTTGCTTGCCAAGTGGTAGAGAAGTCGATTTTGGGTGTTAATGGTGGGAAGTAAAAATATGGACAATGGACACAAGGATTTATAGTGGTTCAAGCTTCTAACAAGCTCTACACCCACTACCTTAGCTTTCCACGAAGGATTTCCCAAATCCACTAAGATTTCTTCCCCTTTTAACAAGGCTTAGGAGGCAACCTTTACAACCTAGACCCAATTACCAAGTCTAGCATCCAAAACTTACAACCTAAGCTTTGGGAATCCTCTCAAACAAAGAAATAAAGCAAACAAATAATCCTCTCTTTAAGCACTCACCCAAATCATAAAACACTTGAGCATATGTAAACATTTAAGCTCACAAGTGTTGTCTATACAAGAATAAGAAATTTAAGCACTAAGACAAATTTTCATCATAATGTTGTTGACTTGAGGATCATTAGTTGTTGCTGAAGCTTCAAGGGTCCTTTTATAGTCCCAATTGAGTCCCTAGCCGTTGGAGACTGTTGGGATTGAATTGGAGCCGTTGGAGACTAAATTTTCTACAATAAATGCAGTTCTGGTACTGTCTGTATCGGTACAGCTACTAGCCGTTACACTCAGTCTTGCTAACCGTATTGAAACACTTTGGGCCGTATCGATATGCATTTGTCGATACGCCTTGGTCTGTTTGGTAAACCGTATCGGAACGCCATGGTCTGTTTTGGTACGCTCTGCAATTTAAATAGACATTGGGAAATAGTTGTTGGGGAGGTTGAAAACTATATCGGTATGCCACGTGGCGTATCAAAACGATCTACACTGTATCGGTACGCCTAGGGCGTATTGGTAAGATTTTTTGTTACTGGAAAATTACTGTAGCTAAAACCCTTAGACCATATCGATACGGGGTATACCGTATCGGTACGCTTGTGTTGAAAACGTTAGTTTAGCTACTTTAAAGCATTTAGAACATTTCCAAAACCTCTCAAAAACTTCTTAAACTTATTTTCAAGTTGTTTGGGCTTAAAACCATTTTTGAAATCTTTTCAATTTAGTCCAAAACTATTTTTCAATTATTATATCAAAACAAAATTCTTAATAATCTCCCTATTTTTGATATAATTTAAAACCAACTTGAAAAATTGTTTTAAAAACTTATTCTCTCCTTATTATTTGAAAAAAAATTTTTCAAAACATTCTCCCATTGTTTAGAAAAAACAAATAAAGATCAATAACAATAGAGAGTTAAAAATTCAAAAATAAGTTTTGTTTTAAAATCAATTTTTCATAAACATTCTCCAACATGTATGATTAACTAGTTTTGTTAAATAAATCAAATGGTAATTTTCAAACTTCTTTTAAAGATCAATCTTAGTACTTGTTGATCAAACTTTAATCATTTGACATCCAAATTCTCCCTTTTAGGAATCCATTTTTCAATTTCATCATTTTTAGTTGAAGTAATTAGTCCTTTTAGGACCAAAATACTTCTAAAAACTTTTCCATTCAAAAATCTAGGGGCACTAGATTGTCTTTGCTAAAATTTTGATTTTCCTAAATTGTTTTTCTTTTCAAGCTATTTGGAAATCAAATTATTTTCTTTCTTAAGATCATCTACTTCAATTTGATGATCTTTTTCTTTCTTTTGAAGCAAATTTTTTAAATTCAAAACTTTAAGTTCAAAATCTTTTAATTTTGCTTCAAATTCCAAATTGGTTTTAAAAGCAAATTATTTTCGATTTTCAATTTTGAAGTCGCCTTTTTATTTTTCGAAAATGAAGCCTTAAACTCAAAAACCAATTTATCATAGGCTTATTGTAACTCATCAAATGTATAAGAATTTGAATTTGAACAATATGAGTTAGAAGTTACCTTCCCCTTATTGAGGGCCATGAAGCATAGATGGGCTACTTCATCTTCATAGGTAGAGCCTTCATCACTCCATGTAGCCACATATGCTTTCTTTGATGATGATCTCTTAATGTTGAAGCGAGGGCAATCGTATTTGGTATGCCTCGTCTACTTGCATTTTGAGCACTTGGGGGATCCACCATCTTCTTATTCTTCGATTCATACTTGGATTCTTCTATATTGCTCTTCATGAATCGGTAAAGTTCATTGAAGAAATAAGTCATCTCTTCATCCTCACTTTCCTTCTCACTTGATTCTTCTTGGTGGCTTGTGGAGGATTGAAGAGCAATGATGTTGACATCAACTCCTTGCTCTTTTATTATCTTCTCCTTCTCTCTCTTCAAGGGTAGGGACATCATCTCATGGGTGAGAAGTGACCCTACGAGCTCTTCAAGCTTGAGCTTTTTTAAGTCTTTGAGTTCAATAATGGTTGTCTTCTTGCTCTCCCATTATTCGAGAAGTGAATAAATCAACTTCAGAATGAGTTTGTCTTTCGAAATCTCCTCTCCAAGTTCTTTTAGCTTGTTGACGATCGTTGAGAACCAGTCAAACATACTATTGATGTCTTTACACGTGTCTATCTTGAAGTTTTCATATTTGAGGTTGAGTAGACCAATCTTTGTCTATTTCACCTCATTTGTACCTTCATGGATTGCTTTAAACTTTCCCCATAACTCCTTGGCACTCTCACAAGAAGATACTTTTGCATACTTATCGGGGCCCAATGCACAAAATAGAATGTGTATGGCCTTGCAATTAAGCTCCATCTTCTTGTAATCTTCCGCGCTCTATCCCGTCTTATTTCGTGGTAGTACGTACATTTTATCTTCAACTATCTCACAATGACGGTAGTCTTTGCCTCTCATGAAGAACATCATCTTATGCTTCCAAAAAGTATAGTTTTCACCGTTGAAGAATGGTGGCTTGTCAATGGATAGCACCATGGAAGTTGGTTGACTTGTTTGTTGGTCGAGCTTGCCGGATCGCCTCCATAGGTGGTTAAACCTTCTCGATTAAGCCTCGCTCTAATACTAATTATTGGGATCGAATTCCTTCAACTGAGTTGCTTTCCAAGTAGTGGATAAGTCGATTTTGGGTGTTAATGGTGGGAAATAAAAATATGGATAATGGACACAATGATTTATAGTGGTTCAAGCTTCTAACAAGCTCTACATCCACTACCTTAGCTTCCCACTAACGATTTCCCAAATCCACTAAGATTTCTTCCCCTTTTAACAAGGCTTAAGAGGCAACCTTTACAACCTAGACCCAATTACCAAGTCTAGCATCCAAAGCTTACAACCCAAGCTTTGGGAATCCTCTCAAACAAAGAAATAAAGCAAACAAAGAATCCTCTCTACAAGGTATATGTTTGCACTCTTTAAGCACTTACCCAAATCCTAAAACTCTTGAGCATATGTAAACATTTGAGCTCACAAGTGTTGTCTATACAAGAATAAGAAATTTAAGCACTAATACAAATTTTCCTTATAATATTGTTGACTTGATGATCATTAGTTGTTGTTGAAGCTTGAAGGGTCATTCTATAGTCCCAATTGAGTTCTTAGTCGTTCGAGGCCGTTGAGATTGAATTTGAGCCATTGGAGACTAAATTTCCTGCAATAAATGCAGTTTTGGTGCTGCCCGTATCGGTACGCGTGTACCCGTATCGGTACAACTACTAGTTGTTATGCCCAGTCTTGTTAACCGTATCGAAATAGTTTGGGTTGTATCGGTACGCATTGTCGATACTCCTTGGTCTGTTTGGTAAACCGTATCGATATGCCATGGTCTGTTTCGGTACGCATTGCAATTTAAATAGATGTTGGGAAATAGCCGTTAGGGAGGTTGAAAACTGGATCGGTACGCTATGTGGCATATCGAAAAGATCTACTCCGTATCGGTACGCCTATAGGTGTATCGATACGGTTTTTGGTTACTGAAAAAATAATGTAGCTGAAACTCTTGGACTGTATCGATACGGGGTATACCGTATCGGTACGCCTGTGTTGAAAACGTTAGTTTAGCTACTTTAAAGCATTTAGAACATTTCCAAAACCTCTCAAAAACTTCTTAAACTTATTTTCAAGTTGTTTGGACTTAAAACTATTTTTGAAATCTTTTCAATTTAGTCCAAAACTATTTTTCAATTATTATATCAAAACATAAATCCTAACAGTATCGAAACGATCCTACCTGTATCGATACAGTCAAGCCTGTACCTGTATGATTTTTTGATTCTGAAAAATCACTGTAGCTTGAAACCCTTAGTCGTATTAAAATGAGGTATACCGTATCGGTACATCTGTGTTGAAAACAACATTTTAGCTACTTTAAAAACGTTTAAAACATTTCCAAAACCTCTCAAAAACTTCTCAAACTTATTTTCAAGTTGTTTGGACTTAAAACCATTTTTGAAACCTTTTCAAATTAGTCCAAAACTAATTTTCAATTATTATATCAAAACATAAATCCTAACAGTAACAACTTAATAAAATTATAAATATATAATAAATTTTAGAACTTCAATATTCAAAAAAATATTTGGCTTAACTATAAAATAGGTGCCTAAACTTTGTCACTTTTTTGTAATAGGTGCCTAAATTATTTTTTGGTTAATATAGGTGACTAACGTTTCTTCTTTTTTTTTTGTCTAAAATTTCATTTCGTTACTACTTTAAGGTAATGCTGTTAAAAAATCAACACCCAATCAAAATTTGACAATTGCTTTTATATTTTATTTTCAAAAAAATTGAAAAAAATAAAAATATTTTTTAAAAAGTCAGAAACTTCTCAAAATTTTCAAAATAATCTCAAAATTCAAACACCCAAATTCCAAAATTGGTGTCATTGTCGCCCCCGATAGTCTCGTCGGACCTCACCACCGACGTCGCCGGAGTCTTCATCCCTTTTCCCCAACCACCCATCGATGATAACTGGCGGGAGGCATGCCAATCAGACGTCGAACGTTTGGAGCCTTTCTTGCTCGTCGTTCGTCGTTCGATTGATAAGCCTTTCGTCGAATACCGACGATGGGTGGTTGGGAGAAATGGGCGGAAGAATTCGGCGACGACAGTGGTGAGGTCCGACAAGGCTATCAGCGGCGACAATGACGCCAATTTTAGAATTTGGGTGTTTGGGGTTTTAGGGATTTGAGAATATTTTGTAATTTTTAAAATTTTGGGATATTTTAATTTATTTTTAAAATAAAAATAAAAAAAGCCGTGTATCAAGCTATAGTTGGGTAATGAATTTTTTTAACATAATGACTTTAAAACGAACAAACATGAAAAATTAAGTACCTATTTCAGCCAAAAAATAATTTAGGCACCTATTGCAAAAAAATAATAAAGTTTGGACACTATTTTATAATTAAGCCAAAATATTTTTGTTTAATTTAGTGACTATTTATGTATCTTATCGAAATTATTTTTACCTTTTTCATACAAATAACGAGACAGTTCATTTAATATTAGAGTAAAACTGGTTGAAATGAATGAAAAGGGGACAAGCATTATTGCAGCAATGGGTCTCGGTGATTATAAAGGATACAAAAACATGATACGAATTATGATTTGATTGGAGGAAAAAGATATTATCAAATTTGTTTTATTGATTAAAAATATCACCAGTATATTACTCAATCCGAATAAAATTATTGTTTTTATAGTAGTTAATTTTATTAAAAAATATTTAAAATTATAATAATAATTTAAATTATAAAGGTAAGCTAAACACGTTTTTTTAATATTTCCCTATAAGCAATGAAACATGAATTTAGTTGAGATCATAAAAGACCAGCTTGAGGTCAAAAACAGGAAATATCAATATAATAATTAAATAAGCACTATTTCGATCGGTTAAGGTGGCGTTAAATTCAACTCAAAAAAATAAAAATGAAAAGAATAATTAAACAACTGAGCTAGAGTGATGACATAAAAAACGTGTCAACAGATATAAAATATATAGAAAGATAGATATATTATTATTATTAAAAACAAAAAATAATATATAACAAAGCGGAGAAAAAAGAATAATCACATACAGTCGACGATAACATTAAAATTGATTGCGTCACGAGCTAAACAAAGATGAAAAAAAAAAAAAAAAAATTGCTACGCTTATGTTAGAAGAAAAAACTTGGATAAAATTATTCTTAAATCATGGAACAAATCAAAATACATATAATTACATAATAGAAAAATAAAAAAAAATATCTTTCACCTCAAGTTGGATCTTAATTGGTCATAAATCTTGAATAATCACATGTAGAACACATTTTATTAGTATTTTTATATATTTAGTATACGATTTATTAATTAAGATAAAAAATTTACATAATATTATTACGTGGGTAATTATATTTTTTCTATCTTAATTTATTTCATTTACGGTTTAAATTTTTTAATTTTATTTAAAGATTTAATATTTTTATTTAAAATATTTTTTTAACAAACAAATACCATATCTTATTCGACCGACTCGTAGTCGATATCCATTGATATATTTTTCATAAACTTGTGTCATTTTAAAGAGATTAGGTGGGTGAGGGGGACAAGGTGAGTTTGCAAGCACGTGATGGTGGAACGCATAAGATTCATAAATGAGAAAATAAAAGAAAAGGTCGGCCAGTTGCAAAAGATGTCTTGTTTTGTGTCTTGTCCTTATTTTTAATGCATGTAAAAGTAGGTGGGTTGGGATTTGTGGAGGCTGCCCCACCTCCACCACTCAAACCAGGGTATAATAAGTAGTAGTAAATACTCACTTGGAATGTGTGAATCTTTGTTCATTTATAGGACGATTTTACCCTATTATCATTTATTATTTGCCTTTATAACACTAGTATAAAATTATTTACATATCTTTATAAAAACTCGTTTGACTTAATGATAAATTTTATATTTTTTTAAAAATAATTAAGAAGAGTTCTATTACAGTTTTTTTAGAAAAATATAATTCGTTATATCAACCAAACGAGGTTTTTAAATAGTACTAAACGTGTAAATAAATTTTTTAGGGCGTCAGTTCGAAAATAATGTTAAAAATAGCATATTTAGGTAAAAAAAAATAGCTCATTTATAATTTGTGTGAAATTATAATTTTTTAAGATAAAGACATTGTTTGTTCTAAATATGTTTGATTCATGAAATGTATAATTATTTTTAATAATGAGATTATTAGACTGTAAATTTATTCGATTTTGTAAAGTATATTTTCGTCCGGGATGAGTCATGACTAAATTACGAGGGAAATTTTGATCAACTTTGGAATCTATAATTTGTCTTGTACAAATATAATTTGTCCAAATTATTATTTGTTTAGATATAGTGTTCAAATATATTCACAAGATTATTATCTTATACACAAGTGGTGAATTTTTTTTGTTTTTATAAGTGCCTTAATTTTAGGGTTTAGGGTTTAGTTTTAGTTATGAGTTTAGAATCTAGGGTTCATGGTTAAAAATTTAGGTTTAAATTATGGTTAGGGTTATGTTTAGGTTTTAGGGTAATATGGTTAGGAATTTAGGTTTTAACTTATAAACACTAAATTTTAATCTTTAACCTAAAATTATATCAACAACCCTTAAATTCAAGACTACTACATTTAAACCTATAAACCCTAAAATAAAGTCCCTAAAACTAAAGCGCTTGTGCAAACAAAATTTACACAAGTACTTATGCATGCAATAATTACCATATATTCCTACTTGAACATAAATCCTATATCTCTTTTCGGTGTCTCTTTATATGCCTCAACACTAAGAAAATTAAACTACAAGCTCTAGCCCTAAATTTAAAACCATAACCATAAACTCTAAAAAATCCATCGCACACCTAATTCCATAAAACCTCAATCCTAAAACCTATATCTAATTTTTTTAATATGAGAGCATAGTTAAGGACACCGAAAAGAGATAAAGGGTTTCTATTCGTGAATGTTGAATATGTGTACGTATTTAACACGAGTATAATTCGGTTTTTACAAGTTATTCGTTTACTAAAAATTACAAAGAAAGGATGCATTTTGTTAAAGAAAATAGCAAAGTAACATCTAGGGGTAAGCAAAAGTCATCCAAATCGATTTTGTCAATAGTTTTTTTTTGTTGTTGATAAAATTAGTTCGATCAGGTCAATTACGATATGGTTATTTAATTTTATGGTAGGTAAAAAATCAATTAAAATGATATATAATAAGTATATATAACACATATACTTCCACGTTGATGTTTTATTTTTCATATTTATAATATATAGTAAATATATATAATTATTTATTTTAAACTTTACATTTCTAATATAATTTTATTGTTTTAATTTTTATATGTCTAATATAAAAATGTTATTTTAAATTTTATATCGACTAACATTATTTTCCTCATTTTTTGAAATAAAAAACTAACATAACTATTCTTTTATTTTTATAATAATGTATTAGGCTGTGTAAAAATTAAAATTATAAATTTAAATTCAAATAATTATTTTAAAATAATTTAAATTTTATATTATATAAAAAATAGATATTATAAATTTTAATTGTTAGAATCTTTAATATTAGTTTTATAAAAAATAAATATTTATTTAACTAGATTTGGTGGTGACACAGTTTAGCTTAAATAACAGTTACAGTGAGCTTTAAATAAATCTCTAACCTCTAAGTTGTATTCTTCTTGATATCATTTAAGTTTAGTTTTGAGGCTGTGACACAAGTTGACTTATATATTCGTGGATTTAACACGAGTTCAACGCATGGGCTCAACGTTGGACCCTTATGCAAGGAGTCGGCCCCTCAAGCAAAAATCATATATATTTTTATTTTATTTGATCAATCATATGGTGACACATGTTATCATTTATTGATAAAATAAAATTATTAAAAATAATATGTGGTCGAAAGAAAATGATATAAACATTAAAAATAATTATAAAAAGTTACATTAGTTTTACTGTTAACTTTTTAATGTCGAGATACCAAAATAGAAATAAAATAATTTTTTAGATATGATTTGTTAAAAAAATTGATCGGTTGACAAAAACAAACAAAAAATAACTATGGTACCAAATAAGTAGCTTATCCTATTCCTTAAAAAAATAGTTAATCTTAAATTTAAGGCATAATGCTAAAAAATGCCCCTTATATTTGACTGAATTGTCACTTTAGCTCATTTTTTGAAGTAATTTAACCTCAGTGTTTCATTTTAGGTCAAAATGGCCCCTCTGCATGAAAACTGTTAGTTAACTGATGATAAACAACTTGAAATGACATGGCAGAATGACACGTCATAAGAAAAAATATTTTATATTTTATAAAATTATTTTTTAATTGATGTGTCATTTTGTAAAGTCAACATATTTGTCTATGTGACACTGCTATCGCGACGTCACTGCCATGTAAATTTGTCATATTATTTCAAGCCATTTATCGCTGGTTGACCAATAATTTTCATTCGCGAAAGGACCATTTCAACTCAAAATAAAACGTTAAGAGATAAATTACTTAAAAAAAGAATAAATATCAAAATGATAATTCAGTCAAACGCTAAGAGTATTTTTTGATATTATGCTTAAATTTAATTAACACTTTATAGATTTTAAAGAATTAATGACCAAAAAGACCGTTTTTTATAATTTAGTGACTACTTGTAGTTTTCCCTTCAAAATTCCGGACCTATACTCTTTTCCCCTCTCTCATACACCCGCCACTAAACAAAGCTTCTCACCGCCACTCCGTCCCCCAGATGCTTAATCCCCTCTCCTTTGCCACGAAGTTAAAATCAAGGTAATTTTCGAAAACCCAAAGCTTAATCTGAACGCGGATTTATAATCTGAGTCGTGAGAGTGATTTTGAGTTATCCGCTCTCTGACTCTGCATCACACTCCTATATTTGATTTGTGGCCGCGATCCACCGCTATCGAGTCCTTTAGCGCCGCCTCTATTTGAAACTACTTCTCACTGTTTCTTTGCTTAATTCCATTAAAGTTTGCCCCTTTTTGTTTACAGTTTTGGGGTTTTTTTTTAAATTTCTGGGTAAAGTTCCTGGAAGGGTTGAATTTGCAAGGGTGTAGAAATCTCGACACACAGTTGCCAAAATTACCTACAATATGGTAAATTTCACTTCTTTTCAGACCTTGTTCTTAGAATTGCCCTTTAAGGGATTAGTCCTAGTTTACCTTTTTTTTATTGATGTGTTTTTTGTCGCTGTTTTTTGATATTGAAAACAATAACTTGTAATGGATGATTATGCTTTTTCAGTCGGGCAGGAAAGAAACTGTCTTGGATTTGGCTAAGTTTGTAGACAAAGGTGTGCAGGTCAAACTCACCGGTGGTAGACAAGGTCTGTTTGCTAAGCCTTCGGTTTTCGCTTTTTATGATTCTATGGTAATATAAAAGGACTGATTCGGTAATCAAGAATCGGATGTTCGGTCGGTTTAGATTAGAGTGATGCTGAAGAATTGCCATATAGAAATAGTTTCACATCAGGAATCAAGTAGTAGTACCTTCTAGGCTCTAATGGAAAGCATTGCAACATGTCATGTGCCCTAGATGTATGGCAGACATCTTCTTTTTCCCATCGTTTGTTTGGTCGAGTTTATGTACTGTCTATTTCATGAGCTTTTCATGTTCCAGTCACAGGGACCCTAAAAGGATATGACCAACTACTAAATCTTGTCCTGGATGAAGCTGTAGAGTTTCTTCGAGGTAATTGCCTCTGGCACATTGTAAACATGCTTATTGGTGTTAGCTTTTGGATTGTATTCTTTGATGAATGTCAGACGCCTTGAAGTCCGCTGACCTGTGTCAAGTAGATGGTAACTAATATTTAGCTATCTGAATGTTTGTAGTTTCATGGTATGTTACTCTTATTGTTCATTTTTATTTGACTTCTCTAAGGAGCTAACAAATACTTGGAAAGAAAAACTAACCATTCATGTCAGACACATTCCCTTATCTTACACTCTCGTCCAAGTTCGAGTAGCATAGGTTCAATGCGAGTATTTCACTTGTTTTGCTTGCATAAAGTATTTGGCACTTTCTCTTTGCTCCACCTCTTCTAAGGATTCTTTATGCATTGGCCAACGTCAATTATGTCATGCTACAAAGAAGTGTTTGCTTCTTTTCCTGTCCGGTATAATGAAAAAAAGAGAGAGTAGGCCATGCTGCTGATTTAGTGTGCCCTCTTAAATTGAAAATTGCAATTTTGCAGTGTGATTGTTGCTTACTGCCCTTTAATTAGCTTCAAAAGCACTCGGGAAGCAGATCACGGAAGTCTGTTCCATAAGATTCCTATGTACATCTGTGCCTTTTTTCTCCATTTTAATCGAAAACAATGGCTTTATGGATAAAATCTCTAAACGTGTAATCTGGATGGCCTTCTTATCGGACCTTGTGTTTACAGAATTGAAGTTATAGGCAACTTTTCATGTCAGTAGTTTGTCAGTTCTTATTCTCAGTAGGCCGGAATTTGCTGTTCTCTAGTTCTATTTGAGGTGTAAGCAATTAAGACTGATAGTTGTGAACTGAAACTTGAAACTTCTGGGAGGGTTTGGTATTGGCTGTCCTTTCTTTCTGAAATTGTTTTATATATCTACTGCAAACAAAAATTTTATTTGTTCTGCTATTTATGGATGCTATGCAGACCAGGATGACCCATTGAAGACTACTGATCAGACTAGGCGTCTTGGCTTGATAGTATGTTCTCTCTTCCCTTCTCTACCCTTTTTACTGTTTATCGTTCAGTTTTATGGTGCCATTTTGAGAAGCAATCCAAATTTTTGCCATCGATGCATGCATTTTCTCTGTTGGAGTCTTGTGGATTTAATACCTATGACCTGATAATATTTTGGCTGTTTCCATGTCTAAACCATATTCTCGTGGCATCCACTTGAGAAACGTTAGTGTCGAGATGATTGTTTTGTTAGGTATAGGCATCAAATTTCTAATTGGCAACAATTTCAGCATTGACATGATTGTCTGAAATTTTGTCCAGGTTGCTGAGCCTATGCTACCTTATTGTATGTAATCCAAATTGAAGCTCTTTTTAATACCAACTTTTCCATTAAAGTTTGTCACCCAACCGAATCGCCATTGCTTCATGACATTAATTTTTCCAGCTTTTCCAACAACTTTAAGCAAGAATCATTGGGATAAAATATTATTGATTATTGAATTAAAATTTGTGAAGAAAGATCAAGCCTGTGCCATTTTGAGCCGCCACCGGTTGTGTACAAAAGATAAAGTTTGGAATGATTTTGTTTGTGTTATCCTATAGGAAGTAATTGTAATAAAAACCCGAAGGGTTTATAGGATGTTAATGCAAACACTTAGCATTTGAAGTAGAACAATATGTCAATTATTTGATGCAGGTTTGTAGGGGCACGGCGGTTATGCTGGTGTCACCAACTGATGGAACAGATGAGATTGCCAATCCTTTCACCCAGCCAGATGGAGCTTGATCGGATCGTCTCCAAAATGGTCGCATGGCATTCCTTTGCTGTTACTTATAGTCTAACATGTTCAAGTCTATTTCTATGTGCATTTAGCATATATTTTGAGGTTGAAGCACTGGAATCACTAGTATAGTATTAGGGTGTTCTCTTTCTTTTCATTTAGTGTATTTGAAACCGTCTTTTAAGCGAATCATTGTAGACACCGTCGACTAAAACACATTAGAATGAATGTTTGACTTTTGGCAAATTGTTATGTTTGTTCCTCGAGTGTCACTATTACTTGTGTTTGGACTACAAGCATAATTCACTTGCTTGTCCTACATATTTGGCTCTTCAAGTGATGAAGAGCGAAGAGCCGACATAAAACATGACATGCTCATGTTTTGTTGGATAAAGCAACAAACAATGGAACCTTCATCCATCTTAAGGTACATTTTGTTTTAAATTACACCCAAATCGCGATCATTACAAGCCATTGGCCGTGTCAACAAAGAACTTCAACCGCTTGGATTGTTGTCGTTTTTGAGAGTGCATTATCACCAAATTTTCTGGCTTTATGTAGACAATGCCTCTCTACCTTGTTATCACTTGAGAGTAACCTTTCCCTTACTGTCTAGATGTGGGCCAATTTGTCTTCAGAATTTCTCCTTCACTGCCTAATGTGGTTGTGGTGCGGTGGATTGTTTCTCATCGCAGTACACCTCAAGTTGCTCACTAGTGTCTTTTGCTCCGGTAAAGAATTTTACTTTTCACCCCAATTGTTACTCCAATCTTTACCCTTGTTTTAAGAGTTAATTCCCTCCCCCATTTCTAAACTATGAACTTTATTTTAAATTGGTCTTTCAACTTTTTAATTTAAATTTTTCAACGTCTTTGATGACCATCTTTTCAAATTAGTTCATAAATTTTTGAATATTTTAAAATTTTATTTTTAAACTATGACTTGTTCTAATTTGATTTTTAAGCTTTCAAATATTCTACTTTTACTCTCAAATTATTAGCTTATGTTAATTACTTTCCATGTTAATATAATTACTTTCCATAACAAATAAACATTTAGGGATTAATTTAGAATGTGAGTCATAATTTGAGGATAAAATTAAAGTATTTTAGAAAGAAATTTAAAAGGGGTCATAGTTTGAGATGCAATTAACTTTTTTTTACCTTCAAAATTACGTCGAGCTTTTAATAAACATATATTAAAAATACTTCCAATATTTACTACTAATATTTTGGTTGAGTGAAAATATAGAAAACAAATTAACGTTGTAATTGCCATTCAAATATATATAGATATTCTATACCAATGTATATGGGTTAATATTTGATGTATAATGAATTTTTTTTTACAAACGGGCTTCATATGATGTCACGTGTTATTTTAGGGATATTAAACTCTACACACTAAAAATTAAATTTTAAAATTTAAATTTTATATCTTAATCTCAACCCCTAAAACTCTAACCCCAAACATTAAAATTATAACCTAAATTCTAAAACTGTACCGCTTGTGAAAAACTTCGTTCTCCACTGTCATTACATCAAAATCATTTCTATACATATATTTGAATGACAATGGATACTTGGATTTGAGTCTATAAAGTCTATTAACAATCAGACCTCCAGACTGATCTAAGTTGGATTACAACAAGTTCGATTCAAGTAGAATATGTAAAATTCAAATTCAAGTCCAAAAATTTAAAATCTAACTATTTTTTCTCTTTTTTCGAACTCAAACAAATGTCTTTATTAAAGAAAAATAAGAGACGAGTATGATTGAAGCTTTCTTTGATCTTGAAACTTTAATTTCAACCATCTACAATATTAAAACAGAGAGTGATATTCGAAAAAAGGTAGGATGACGAAATTACTTTTTAATTATAAAGAAATAGTTTCTCGGATAAGATTAATATCTTTCAAAATAATGAGATCCATATGTTCCATATTCGAATATAGATCAGATTCAGATCGAACTCTATAATAAGGTCTATCTCCGACCACCCCTATTAACTTTTTCAGATTGAGTTTCGATTATATTTCTTCTTCATATCAATTTCAAACTAAACTGTCATTCTTACAATAACTAATTGATGTAGTAAGATGATGTGTTAAATCCCTTAAGTAATATTAAGAGTTCAAATTATAACATTGTGAATGAAAAAAATGCTGAATTGAAAAAATTGCCTAGTGTTCAGCTTATACAAACAATTTAAATTAATCATCCAATAAATCGAATACCAATAGTTAAACAAAAACATCTTTCCTATTTTATCGAATGAGCTCCACCATAAGAAAATCGTGCACCGCCTTTGATGATGATGATATTAATATTTATAATGATGCGTGCTGATGTGCCGTCGCAAGGGTAGCAATCTTGCTCTTAAATGATACTCCACATGCTAAAATTACTTTTTAATTCTTATTTATTTATTATTAAACAAATAAATAAGAGCATAATGCTAATTGCTCAGCTTTCCCCAGAAATACAGACCTTCTAGACCAAAAACAAAGTATAAATATTTATAAATCTTGAGGATGATAAAGTTCCTCGGAAAATGAGATCGAATCGAGAATCTGATCTATTAGATAAATCGAAAATTATACAATTTTTTATTAATTTTCTAAAATCGATAGTCCATTTGATGAATAAGCTTCTTTTTCAAGATAAATTTTGGAACAATCAATTTCATCAGATTTGTAATTTTTAAACAAACAATCTAAGAGTTACATCTGAAGGGAAATACTAGAATTAAAAATGTCAGCATATCCTAATACAAATGTAAAATAATACCACGATAATTCTTTTTTTTTCAGGAAAAGGGAACAATTCCACAATCTTGACGTGAATCTCTTATTTTTGAAAGCTAAGCTGAAATTTCCAGGTTCGGGAAAATGGTGAAATATATTTAATTTAATTTAAATTCGATAAAAAAGAGAAAGAAATGAAAATTTCAGACTTTGATTATCTTCGCCGCTTTAACCACCGGATTCTCCCTCGCGATCGCCTCGCGCCCCACCGCCTTGTAATCGTAGCTGCAATCGTGTCGGTCCGAATACCGATGATCCGCGCAGAAAAGCTCCCCGCATCGACACCGGAACCCGGTCAACCCGACCCGCTTCTTGCATCCGGAACACCGGTTCACCACCTTCTTCTCCGTACCCGGAGCACGCGAAGACGCCGTCATTATAGACAGGGAACAATCGGATCGCTTGTTTACCGAACGGGAGGGAGTGGATCTCGACGATTGGGAACTAGAACCGGCAACGGCGTCCGTGGTGGTTGTTGTGGTGGCTGTGAAGCAGTTTTGACACATGTTGTTGGTGGCCGGATTACCTATAACACCGCAATTGTTGACGCAAAGCGTCATGGTTTCGGGTACCTTGAACTCGGTTTCTTCTTTCTCGGTCCTTTGGGCCATTGATTTTTCTTTTATCACGAAGCGATAATCGAAGGAAATAAATACAAAAAAAAGAGGGGAAAGGAAAACCAGAAGGAAACAGAAAAGAAAGAGAAAGTTGGGGGCTTTTGGGTTTGGAGGAGAAATTGGGGGATTCGAAGGGATTGAGATGTCGGTAATGGCGATGGAATTTCGTCCTCATACTTTTTACTCTTTTATATATATACATACATACGAAGTTGTATTTGCGACAATTATCTTATATTTTTTATAACCTATATTCTATTTTAACTGACTAATTTAAATTGAATATTTTTAAAGTTTATTGTAGAGACAATCTTATTAACTAAGTGTATTTCGTTTATAATGTAGAATTTGAATTTTTTAACTTTGTTTGAGAGACATGATATCTCATCTCATTATATCAATTAATAGTTTGTCAAAAATATTTATTCGATAACCACATGAATTATTATTATTATTATATTCAAAATCGAGTCAGATTGCACCATTAAATGAGATGTAAAACTTTTCTCGATATTCTTATTGTTCGAACGAACAAATAGTTTTTTGGTAATATGTATATACATCTTACGGTCCATGCTTGGGGTGCGAGGTTGTCCCTCCTAATAATATCGTCTCCAAAGTTCGAACTCACGTCCTCTTCCTGAGAATGCAATGTATCTACCAATGCACTCAATATTTATTGATTAGAACGAATAAATATTGATAGGGTATTAGTGAGGTATTAGAATTAGTTAATCGTCATTACCGATATCATTGTGAAATGCGCTTACGCGTCTTTTACTCCTCCATTCGTCAACCGCGCACCATGAAAATAAAAATAATATAAATTCCTGTAGTTATCTTTGTCCCCTTTTCCTTCAGGGTTAATTGCAGGAAAGTCCTCAAACTATGATTCAAACTTCAAATTGGTCTCAAATTTCAAAATATTTTAATCGTGTCCTTAATATATATATGTCCTGTCAATCATATAATTGTCACTGTAATTAATAGGTCGACTCAAATCTGACTTGGAAAATATTTAGAATACGCAGGTGCATACCAAAATGACATTGGATATAGCACGTTTAGAAAACAGCCTACTTGAAGTTTTGTTGATATTATTTTTTTATACACATTAGATATAAGTTATACTTGCGGTAAATATACACATGTTTAAAATTTAATTCACGTGTTTTAAATATGATTCACTTACATATGAAATTGTCATTTAACATTTAAATTGACGAATAAACTAATAAAAAATTTAAAATAATTCACTTAAAATATTTTAAAATTTACGAAGCGTTTGAAAGTCTGAACGATAGTGCGGACAAAGTTTGACTCAATTAGTTTTTTTGTTATAATATTACATTCTCAAGGTAGTTGTAAAGACTCAAACTCATACAAGAAGGGACAACATGAACATCTTTGACTACTCGATCATTTTTTAATTATTCATAATGTTTATTCTCAATTGAATTGATCTTATCGTATTTTTAAGGGCTAAACTGACTTTTTAGTTACTGAACTTGTTAGCTTTTTAAAATTTAGTTTATAAATTTTTTTATCCATATTGATCTTAAATCTAGATTTTTCGATCTTTTTAATAATGTGAGACTCGAATATTGTACTCCATGGTTAGAGCGTCATATCATCAAAAGAACTAAGAGTGGGAAAAGTTATCATGTTGAGAGATTAATTCATACAAGAAAAGAAGTGAAAGATCAAAGTTAGTAGAATTACAATACATAGGAACCAAAACGTAATTTATCCCTAATTCTACCTCATTTTACATTTTTCACGTTGAATAAAAACTGAAAAGATGAAAAATTACAGGGACGGAAAGGGAAATTTTGAAGAATAGCACTTATTAAAATAACATAAATATCACGAGGAAAATATGGCCCCCAAGAAGAAGAAAAATCAAAGAAAGGTAAGTTGGCAAGTTGCCATTTCAACTTTTTCAATTTGCAATTTGTCCCAAGTAGATCAGCTTTCTCCCATCCCATGTTGCCTCAACTTGTTCATTGATCACAAACAAGATAAAATCTCAACCGTTCATTTTCAACTTATAATTTTCAATCCTATAATTATAATTAAAATCATTTATGGGCTTATGCGGAGAAAAAAAACTTTTTTATAAGTATACTTAAATTTACCTTAAAAATTAAAATTAAAATTTATGATCTTAAAACCTAAACCATGTCCCCTAAACTCTAATTAAATTCTAACACTTATACTCTACACTACTAAACTCTAAAACCCTAAACTAACCCTTAAATTAAATCTTCACGTCGAAAAGTTTTTTTTCACTACCAATGCATGGAATATTCTCCCTAAACTTATTGATTGAAATCAAAATCGATATATCAGAATAAGTTTGAATCGAACTCACACATAATACAATTTAAACTTGAGTCCTTGAAGTTTTTAGAACCTCTTCCTTACCATTAATGGTATTATCATTTTTAGGATAAACTTCATCAATGGTTCTTAAAATTTTAATTCATCGAACTTTTAAAATTTGGTCAGCGGATTTTTAAAATTTGTAATATAGCTACTAAAATTTTAATTCATTATTATAATTACTACAGTAAGACGACGTCAAAAAACTGACCTGACACGTTAACATATTTATTTGTACTAATTAATTCCTCACAACCTCATTTACCCCCTTAATAAACCTCACTATCTTTTTATCTTCTTCATCGCCTTTATTTCTCCACTCTGACCGAACCTTCCTAATCAATGTCAGGTTTGATGTTGGTTTATCTTTAACTATGTCAGGTTTTATGTTCGAGATATAAACTAAAACAAAATATATGGAGTCAAACCTTATTCTAATTATTAGTACGTGGATTGAGTATAACATAGACCTATTATAGGTGTCGATGTTTTCAATCTAATTTATTTTATTTATAATGTCGATATTCTAATCTCCGACTTTATTTAAGAGATTTAACACATTATTTCACTAGGCCAATTGATTGTTGTTATTTTTGTATTAATATAAAATTTTGATTAACATTAAGTCGAACAACTGATTCTTTAAAAAAATTTCAGGGGGAAATGGATTGATTATTTTGGAGGGAGCAATTACTCTGAAATAAACAAAATTTAAATTTGGGCTATATATTTTAGGTTTTTTTGAAACTCGTTCTTTAATTTATTTTCTATTGAAAATATATTATAACAGTTAATAAAAATTTTATTTATTTAACCCTTTATAATTTTATATATTTCTAGATATTATTTTATTCTAACTTCTAAAATTTGGGAAGCTATTCATCTCTACTTTGTTTTTTTAGCAACTTTTCCCCTCCTTTAGGAAAAAAAAGTTTACGATTGGTAAACCTTGAATTGTTTATGGATCATTTAAAGAGCAACAGACAGACTCAAAAAAATATTTTGTTAGACGATTCAATTAAATTTTGATTTAATAGGCCCAGATCATATGGTTTGTTCTTGGATTTTAGCTGGTTTGATCCTAATACTTTAGGACAATTGAAAAGTTAATACAATCATGGGCTTAAGTTTTCGATTTTGTTAATTTATTACATATAAGTCGATAAAAAGTATTTATTCTTTTGCTAATAGACCAGAATTTAAATCTTTAAACAATTTGAATTTTTTATAAGCTTTAAATTTAAAAACAAGATAGTCTTTAAAAAAAATTTAACAATTTAATTTTTAATAATTTTTCAATATCCCTAAGGTGCGAGGATTAAATTTTGAAAAATTGAAGTATAGAGACCAACTTTATAATTTACATAAAGTAAAGGGATGGAACTTATAACAAGATAAAAAATTGTTTTTCAAATTCTATAAAAGGCCCCCTATACTATGCATTTTCAGAATTTAAATCCCTTTAATGCAATTTGAATATTTTTATTTCCTTTACCTTTATAAAACATGCATTTTTTAGTCGTTATAATTTTTTTTTCAAATTTTAAATATTTTTCATATATATTATACAAATATAAATATATCTCAATTATATTTTAAAATTATTAATTAAACTCGATAACTTTATTAAATGATTATATATTATTTTTAAACGTGATTATATAGAAATAATAAGAGTTAAAATAAAAACTTAAAAATGATTTATAATATTAAAACTCTGTACCAACCGGTACAAGTTGATGTACGCATTTAATCCTAAGTATGAATAGTTAAAATAATACAACAAATTTAACTTAAACTAATATTATAATATAAAATAATAAATCTGATCCTAATATATCCTAATCTCTTAATAAAAAGTACTAAAGTAAACTAAGCCTCTAGAATTCTATTTGAACTCATATTGTACCTTTTTCGGAAAAGTAGAGAATTATAAAGGACTAAATTATAATGGAGGACTAAATCCATTAAAAATACACAATATAGGGACTTCATGCAAAATTTGTCCAAGAAAAGGCCCATTCACAGTCGATACATATATATGAACCGAAACTCACAACACTTCCTCTTTTATCTATTTTCAACCCCCAAAAATCCTCCTCTTACGATCGGGGGATTCCCATATGCACCCCAATCCTCACACGCGCCGCCGCGTCCCTCCAATCCCTCCGCCGCCGCTCCCGCCTCTTCACGTTGTTTGCAAACCCCTGGAGTTAGGGTTTTTGGAATAGCAGAATCATCCGTTTGTTTGTTTTCCCTATTTTTTGTTTTATATCGGTAGAGGTTAGATTAGGTTTTCGAAGAGGAAAATCGACGAAGATGGGCAGCGTGGATCGAGTTGATGATTTGACGTTTAAAGTTAATTTTAGCGGAGATGGAGCTGCCAAGTTGAAAGATAGAGTTAAGGAAAAACTTAAGGAGTTTATGGGCGACTACACTGATGATACACTTGTGGTACTTTTTTTGCCCCATTTACTATTTAATTTTCGATTTATATGTATTTTTTAATATGATTTATATGCATTTTTTGTTTATAAGAATGTGTGAATACAGTAATTTTTCCCCTCTGAATTGTTGCACTGATCGTAATGTTGTTTCTGCATTTGTTTTTGTTGTGAGATTTGGCTTATTGTATTTCGGCCTTTTGAAGTTGAGACTTTGGTATCTGTAGAATTTAAACTCATTAAAATACTCAAGTTTGTTCATTCTATTTTCATGTTCTATGTTCTTGCCAAGAGTTTGTGGCACTGGTTAAAAGAAAGGATTGAGGAGAAAGTGAGGAATTAAAAGGCATCATGGTGCTTAATTTTTGCTTAGGATTTCATGACTACGTGGATTTTCAAAAGCTCTTAATTTTTTTAGTTGTAAGTTTATTTAAATGATATCTGGTTTTAATCTTTCTTATAACAATGTATCTCGCCTTAGTTAGTTTACTTTGACTAGCATTCTTGAACTTTCAGTATTTGATGTGGTGCTCTGACTACATCCAATCTCTGAAATTGTTGGAATGCACAAATTACCAAATCTGTTAGAAATTGTGAAAGATCAGATATTCCAATTGGTGTCTAATCATATTCTCTCATTGATTTGATTGGCAGGAATATGTGATTGTCTTATTGAGAAACGGCAGACGTAAAGATGAAGCAATGAATGAGTTGAATGTTTTTCTTGGGGATGACAGCGATTCTTTTGTCACCTGGTATTTAGATTATTTTTCCAACTTCCACTGTTTTGAAAAATCAGTGCGTATATAAACATAGTTGTCAGGATTGAGCCCTAAGTAACCCTTAAATCTGATACTTTTAGTTTTCTTATTTTAGTGTGTGTATATATATTCTTATTTTGTTTTTGAACAGGTTGTGGGATCATTTGGCTTCAAATTTGGATCTATATGTTCCTTCTCAGGAACCTCATGAAGGAGCCAAAACAACTGTATTGCTGAACCAGTCTATTGGTGCTGACTCTCAGCAGTTGGATACTGATTCTGAAAGAGCAAAAACTACTAAGGTTTCCAGGAACCGGCACAACAGGGATTGGAAGGGACTAGTTAGGGATGCGGCTGAACCGCCTCCTCTTCGGAGCTCGGTGATTGAGAATATTTGTTTTGAAGAAAAATCCAGTCGTAAAGTAAGTTGTGGAAGATCTACCTCTCCTCGTCCTACCCAGAAGAAAAGGAGTAGACCCGACGAGCGACAACCTAGAAAGGTTTGAATTTCTAGGATCCAATTCATGACTAGATGATCATTGACTAGAATTAAGAGTGTATTTTTCTCCTTTAATAGGACAAAATATATCCTTACGGAAATGATTTAGAGCAGATGGTATAGGGATGAATTCATTAATTGTCCGAAGGGTCACATATTATTTTAGATACTTCTATTTTTTGCTCTAACAATAATTCAGAAGGGTTTGTTTCTTAATGAAATATTTTTCTGTAAATTGCATGGCAGTTTGATGTTGTGTCAAATGTCAATTATATCTTTTTCATTCATTTTGCTATAGTCTTCTGATCCATGGATGAACTACTTTTATAGAGGGAAGCAGTTTCTCAGATGAATATTGATGCCCCGAGGCGGCTGCTTCAGTTTGCTGTGCGAGATGCAGTTGGAACTTCGAGGACACTTGTTTCAGCAAAGGAGCCATCATCCAAGCGCCTTAGATCTGTTGTCTCAACATCTTCTGGAGACTTGCCAGTTCGTCCTCTGAGAATTCAGTCTGTTGCAACAGTGCCAAATCCAATGGCCACACTGATCAAGGCTGTAGCAGAAGCTGCAGAAGATGTGACAAAGGTAAAAAAGGCTGGAAGTGTTTTTGACAGGCTTGGTCCTGGAACGGATGTTTTGGAGACTCATGACCTACATCCAGAATTCATAGAGTCTCTCCCTGAGGATGAAGAATATGGAGATCTTGACCAACCTTTGAGAAAACCCATTCGGCATATTATCAAAGAGATGAGTATGGTGGTCAACATGTTGGTAACATAACTGCTTTAGAAAGTGAGATTGGGTTGGCTTCAGAGTCTCTGTCTGACAATGAATGGTATGATGATGATGATGATGTTATTGGCCATGGAGTTATGGATGTGTCTCCTACTGGTACATCAAGTGGAAACAAGGGTGATAACTCACTTATGGTGCAGTACAATGTAGCTAAGGATGATGAAATCTTGCAACTAAGGAACAAAGATCAAAATCAATCTAGTATAGCAGCAAATTCTCGTAAGATAGTTAACATTTCTGTCAATGTAAATACCTGGAAACCACCTCATTATCAAGAGCCAAAGGAGGTTTCAGAATTGGACAGTCGAAAATCTCTTCCAGAGAGTGAAGCAGCTGCTAACAGATCTAATATTAGATTGATGGAGAATGGCAACCCGGTTACTGTTTGTAATGGAAATGTAGGATTTTCTTCCTATATTTATTCGCTCCCTTATTCTTTGCACTTGGGCTGTTGAAATTTACTTTTATTGTTAATCATAGGTTAAAAGTGCTGGTTATAACCAAGAATTGTCTCAGAAAGCAGTGCAGCCTTCTTCTGGTGAGTTGCCTTCTATTGTTAGGATTGATTATTTGGCTGTTGCATGCGATAAACATGGAATTGTCTTGTGTATTGTGACCTATTTCTTATTTTGATTAAATTCTTTTTTAATTGCTGTACAAAGTATTCTGTTCTGTTCTGTTGGATTTTTTCTTGCATTCTTAACATTATGTTTAAATTTTGCCATTTTCTCTCTGCAGTTCCACATTCTGCTGGTCGTCCTTTAGAGGATACTGATTCTCGAACCATCTTTGTAAGCAATGTAAGAAACCAAACTCATCTGTCTAGTTTTAGAAGAGGATATGTTTCACCACTCAATTTTGACAATATATGGTACTGTAACCATTGATAAGCAGGTGCATTTTGCTGCTACCAAGGATAGTCTTTCTCGTCATTTTAATAAGTTTGGAGAAGTGCTAAAAGTCGTTATAGTTACGGATGCGCGACAGGGCAACCAAAAGGGTAAGTTGTTTGAAACCCTTGTTCTGAGTATGGGATGGCTGTCTGTTTTCTCTCTTCGCATTTATGTGGAAAAAACCCCTTCACAGGTCAGCTTATGTGGAGTTCATGCGAAAGGAAGCAGCAGACAATGCTTTGTCTCTGGATGGTACATCATTCATGTCTCGGATTCTTAAGGTATTTTGTCTTATTCTCTGTTCTCTCATTCAACCTTTTTATCGAGTTTTTATGTCCAACATATTTGATATTGCTCTACCTTTGTATTCAACCTGTTTAATTTCCTTCTTGCTGAAGGTTGTGAAGAAAGCTTCTGCTCCTCAAGAAGCTGCTCCTGTCATGACATGGCCTCGCATTGCTTGGGGTTCTCCGTTTTGCTGCTGCAAGGTTTGCTAGAGCACCTTTTGCCAGAGGTATACCAGGTGCATTTAGGCCTCACCTTCCTATAAAACCGGTGCAAGAAGCTTTCAGTGGAAGCGTGATGCTCAGGCCACTCCATCAATGCTGCCGCCGTTGCATGAGTACTTTTCCTTCTCCCACTGCCCGTAGTCTCACCTATATCCGAACGGAGCCCAAGTCAGAAGGGAATGGCACTACCTCCTAGTTCAGTAATCTCATTTTCTCACATACCTGCTCCAAGCTTGCATTGGTTTTCTATATTTAGCTTTCCGGGTTTTTTAAAGAAATGTTTTTAATGGACTGATTGCATCAAAGAACGGGGGAAATCTGAACACGATGATTCTTCAACACCTGGAGACATGTCTTAGAATAGAGATGTATGTAATAGAAGTGGCAAACTGGTTTTGTAAGAGACATTTTGCAATCTCAGGCATTGGCTTCTAGGTGGGAGGGAGGGGACATGTCTAGTTGTTTAGATTTGGTATTGGAAACAAAGAGATGGGTTTTTATATGTTTTTTATTTTAAAATTTTCATTAAACATTTCATTATATTATATAATTATGAAAAAAAGAGAAAAGAAGAAAATTATCCAAAAATAGAGTAAATTTAGTGTTGGTTTATTCTTCAAATGTAGCTGCATTTTGTTTTATCAATACCACAAAATATGTTTTATTGAATAGGAAAGACTGTCATTTGACTTGACATGGCAGGGCAGCAGAATCCAAACCAACAGTATATTTTGTTTGTATATTTATTCCACAAAAAATTCAATGTGTAAAAACAGTATTTTCGACCATATTACATATACAGCACCATCAAGCACACAAATAACAACCTGGACTACGCTGGCTATATCATGAAAATCTCTAATCTACCACAACCTGAGACACCATATCACAGCATAGCATAACCCTATATATAATAATATAAGTATATAGTACAGTTTCGAGTGTTCGACTGATTAGAGGGGAAGCATTGAGCAATAAACACAGCCACCCCGAATATTCGATTATTCAAACTAATCGCCATTGGCTACTACTAAAATCCCAAAGCCTTCATTCAACAAACATTTATCCATCAATCAGCATCGCCACCCCAAACTTCTTTAAATACTAGATGCAGTTTATTGCAATATAACCCCAGAGCATGCCCCCATGATTCCAACCTCTGGTTTCGCCATTCCACAATCCTGCATTCCCGGTTTTAAAAGATATGTTTTCAATCATGCAACCGTACCCCAAAGAATGGAACTTGTTTTATATTTACCTTTTTCAGACGGAGTGCAACACTAGAAACCGAAGAAGAGTTTTTCATTAAAAGCTGCATAATAGGTCCTTGCATTATTTAGATATCCTGCATGCATGGAAATGTATGGGAATCAATAGAAACATCTTGGAAACAAACTGGGTTTTTTTTTTTCCGGATTGAAATTGGAGGTTTTGCAATGGCTATCAGATGTATTGTGAGGGGATTACAACAAAGATAGAACTCACATTGTAGTAGATATTGTGAACATTCACCTAATGTGCAAGTCGCTGAGAAAGTCCGACAACCTGAGAACACCCTCAACATTGTAAGAAAGAATGAAAAGAAACGAACATAACAGATGAGAAGATATTGCTTTCCTTCTACCAGAAGAGTCCATATAAATAAAAGGGAAAGAACAAAAGTACCTAATATTCTTAGCTATGACGGTGTTCCCATCTTCTGCTCCAAGATGGCGTAAAGCAACTTCCTCCAACTGTCCATCTCGATATGCATGCTACAAATACATAACATCAATGAAAATACACTAGAAAAAGTTTTTCCTGTAATGAAACCACAACGCGAGAATACAAAGATGCAAGTCTAGTATTCAAATAGAAAATCTCCGATCATGAGATGAAATACACTGCAAACAAGGATGCTAAAAAAAGAAAGAAAGTTTTTAAAGCCAATATTTTGAATACTGACTTCATAATTCCAGAACATATCGGCTAACATAGGAAAAAGCATTCGAATTTTCAACACCTCAATACCCGACACAGAGCCTCAAACTAATATAAACTGTGAAGAAAATTAATTCAGACTGTAATAAGACAATCCAGATTTCAATACTAATTAACAATGTTTTAAGTCTTAACAAGAGTCTCGGATAAAAAGGTAGCAGCCTAAAGAAACACCGATGGTACCACATTTCCATAAATTCCAGCAAAATGGAGCACATCTAATTTTAGGAACTTAATAGTGAAAATCCTCCTCATCGCTTGAGGAGTCACTTGATTCATAATCTAGCCGCATTAAAAACAAGGCCATCTCCAGAGACGTATTGTTTTCCAAATCTTCAGCATCAAAAATATTCATTTCACCTTCTTCAATTAAGTGCTCTAAGGTATTTCCATGCATAAGAGCCTGGCTTGATCGTATGCCGGAGACAACACAAGTGCATCCATTAAAAGAATTGTAAAACTAACACTCTCTATGACCAAAGTAAACTGAATATAAATGAACAAAATCGAAAGGAGAGAATACGCTAAAATCGATTTTGGGTATCTACACAAAAATCACCGGATCCTACGCTGCCAAGGAAGTGACACTGAAACAAGACATCTACCCCACGCACAAAAAAAAAAAAGAGAGAGAGAAAGAATACAGGATAAATAAAATATATGAATCCCAGCACAAAACTGGAAGAAAAAAAGAACATCTGGGCTAAAAAGGTTAATTGAACCGAACAGCAACAGAAAATAGATAATAGATTAATAATCGCCTGGGCTTGGCAAGATGAAACTTGCAATTTGACACAACTTCCCCCTTAATTCTTGCAGAAAGAATGATTTCAAAAGCAGCACCATTAACAGAATAACAGGTGGAGAAAATTTTGGTACAAATGCATTATAGATATTCAGTTTTTCCTATAGGCTTTTCTGGATCTTTTGTTAATGTTCTTTGATTCTCAAATGTAAACTTTTCAGAATGACTATCAATTAAAATAAGTCAACTTAGAGCTAGGGAAAACAAAATCTTAAAGCATTGTGCAATTTGCTAGTGAACTTGTGATTCATGTATCTGTTGCAAAGGGAGAGAGAAATAGAGAAAGCGGGAATGAAGCCATATAAACAAACCAAAATGCCTCTAAATTCAAACACAGTCCTTAAATTCATATTTGATGAATTACAATCTTTCCTTGCATCCCCTTGGTCCAAATCTCGACCATGATTAATCACCTTTGCCTTCCCAATTAGTTTTGCCCGAATCATCCACTGCTCTCATACTTGTTCCTCATGCCAAATATTAATAGCAGTTTATTCAAGGAAATTGTGATCAAAGCTTGTGGAGGTCAAATGCTGTTGAGACAAAAACAAATTTCCATTCCTACACTAACCTCTTCAGATAAAAGTCTAATTGTTTCACATCCTAATAGAGATTTGGCTAAGAAACTGCTCAAAGATTGAGCAACCATAGTGACACAACAAGAGAAGAATAACCATAAACACAGAAAAGCGCAAAATATAGAATTATAACATAAAATCACATTAAAATGCTTATAGTAGATGATACTTGAGAAGATATGAAAGGATGCAAATTTGGAAATACTAAGAAAGGGAAATTCTCCATTTCAAAATGCTGAATAAATAGACAATTATTACCTTGTAGAAGCAACTAGTCCTAAAAGGGCAGTTCCCATTACCAAAATTGAAGTGCTTGCAGTCTATTGACCTGAAGATAAAAACAACAATTTAAAAATGAATTTAATAGTCAGAAAACATTGAAATTGCAGTGGCGTTACCTCAGTTTTGCCTTGTAGCTATCAACAATTTCCTGCTTCTCTTCTGGAGTGCTGTACCAAATCACGCTTGGAATGACAAAATATGATAGCTTGCGACAGATTGGGCAAGCCCTTAATGCAGTATTGACACCCATTCCAGACGATGGGGAACTGCTGCGCCAATTTCTAATACAGGATATGCAAAACGGATGATCACATTCTGAGAGCAACCCAAACTTCCGTTCAGCTGCCGAGAAAACGATCACACATCATATTTCAATGCCTAAATCTTTTGCTTTTTCTCACACATTTTTATATGTTCCTTCCTTTCTTCAGGTCTGAAAGGATGCAAACAATGTTTCCCACAAATTCCAGGCATTTTTCTCCACGGGGGCAATTACCAGCTGGCAAATGAGCATATGGAATGATCAGCTAGATTACCACTTATAGGCTCCAAAACATCACCATCATCCAATAAATCTTGATGCTCAGATTCAAAATTCCAGGCATTTCTGGCGGGAGGAAGGAACCCTCCATTGGAACCATGAAACTCTGCTGAAGTAGCTGAAAGTACAGCAGAACCACAAAATGCGCTCGTTGAAGGACCTAGAGGAACAGAACCTGATACCCCAAATTGCCGAGGCTCTGTGCACGAAGATGAAGCAGTTAAATCCGAGTGAGAAGCCTTAACGTGTTCATATCTGTACTGACTACCGTATGAACAGATTCCTTTCTGATAGATGTGCAAATCTGCAATGACCAAGAAGAAACAATAAGAGTAAAACAAAAGAGGACCAGGAGCAAGTAAAGGGGAAAAAGAAAGGTCAAAGAGCATTTCCTACATTATTTGGTGGATCCTTCCAGTCACGGGAAAACTCACAATTCTCCCCTTTGAAGCATGCCCCATGAGCAAAGAACTTACAAAGAACCCTGAAACATAATAAAAAAACATTTAAAAAAAACCCATAATCAAGAATTCAAGAAAACTAGTAATTTCAATACATATATATTAAAACATCCAACTAAACAGTTCGCTATTCGGCTTCATCCATACACCAATTTCATTCAAAATTACAGAAAAATCAGTAATATTAACGCGCAGAACATGCTCATAATCATAAAAGAAACATGGCATGGAGAAGTAATCGTCGCAATCAACACCAGATACACAAAAACCAAAATTGAAAGCATCATCAAAATCATCGCCAAATACCCAAAAAAGACCCGAATTACGATCAAAAAAAGGGGAAAACCAGTTGAAATTGAAACGGAAAATTGATAATCGTGGGATTGATCGAAGAATTGTTCACCTCTTCGTCTTCGACATGGACGAAACAGCGAATGGCGATGGATTGAGAGAAATGAAAGAAGCCAAAGGAATTTAATTCGATTTGTTGAATTTTTTTGTTGCAAAAAATATCAAGAGTTGGAATGATAGGTGAGGAAAGAGGGAGGGGAAGCGAAACTGAAGCCCCAAACACAACATTTAGATTAACGCAGCAGCCTAGGGTTTTTCTTTTGGGTCTCCTATAGAAAGGGCCCATGGATTTTGGCATAATTCCTGGAATGGTCCCTTGTGGATTCCTTTTTAAGATTCAAGGCGAAATTGCAATGAGCAAACGGTTAGAATAATAATTAATTTTCTTTATATTAGAATTAAATATTAGTATTAATTAAGGTTTGATAAATATTAAAAAATAAAATATTCATTACTTGAAGATCCTAGTATGAGAATATAATACATCTCTTTTTAAAAAAAATCATTACTTGCTCCTTTAAATAAAGGGTTACCTTTTTGGTGCTCCTATTTATGTCATGCCCTAAAAATTAGATTTAAGATTTGAGGTTTAGGGTTTAAGTTTAGGTTTTTAGGAATTTGGGTTATGATGCATTTTTTAGTGTATAGGTATAGGATTTAAGATTTAAAATTTAAGATTGTGACTTAGAATTTAATTTTTTTTTTATTTTTATTGAATAGAAAGAGGCACTAAAAAGGGGCAAAGTATTTTTGTCCTAATATTTGATGTATCGTTCTTTTACAAATACTTGTTTAAACTCCATCAATATAAAAATTAAATCTATAATCTTAAACCCTGATTCTAACCATCAACCATGAGTTTGAACCATTAAACCATTAAATCCTAAACTAAATATATGAACCTTAAATTTAAAATCCTAAAACCTAAATCTTTAAACTTTAAACCATAAATTAAACTTGTTTGTGGACCACCAATAATTAGTTTTGGTTGGAACCAATTTAATAGACTATAATCTAAATCAATCAAAGCAATTTAATTAAATGATTTAAATTGACCTAATTGAGCCTTATAAAGCACGAGTACAATAGTCTAAGACTGTCCCACATACTCGATATGTTCCTGAGACAGATACAATTTGGGCACATTTTGGATATATGTCGGGGATGTTCTATATTTAAGGGGTACGTCTGGAAGATTGTTTAGGATTTAGAGGTAACTTTTGAGCTTCACGCACGCATCCAAAAAATCATTTATGAGTTTTAACTTAAAAATAAGACTAACCTAAATTTTTAACATAAATCGTTCAAGTCTCTCACTTTCTTAGTTCTTAATATATCGAACGAGCTGGGTCAGGTCGTGACCTCGTTGCTCCGCCGGCATTAGCCACCTTCAATGCAGTTTGATACGAGTTTTATTTATTAACTTGCACATGCAAACACTCTCTCTCTATATAAATAAATTATCAAAGTTAAACAACTCGAATTCGACATGACACGCTTAATGTTTTCACATTTATTCAAAGAAAGTCCAATTCAACATGGAAGAAGAAGACTAAGGTCTCACATCGACTCGAATCCCGATCCGGGTTCATTGTCCTCGTCCAGATCGATACCGACCGCACCGTGACCGGTCGGACCGAAAGCCTTGATATGATCTTTCAAGGACCGCTTGTGCTTGAAATCGGACCCGCAACTGCAGTACCAAATCTTGCCGCAGCTCTTCTCGTGGGTTCTCCAGTCGCCTTTCACCGCGAAAGCCTTGTCGCATTTCCGGCACACAAAGGGCTTGATCCCGTGTTTTCGCTTGTAGTGCGTTTGCAGCGTTTTGAAGTCCTTGAGTGGCCTGGTTCTTGGGTGGTCGATGTTGCGCGTGCAACCCGGTGCACAACAATAGCACGGCAGCCTTAGCATGGCCGACGGTTGGGCTCCTCTGAGTGAGTTGGGTCCTTTTCTGTATTGAGATCCATGCCCCCACATATGCATCTGCATATTACATACATACATTCATGTATGTATTTTTCATGTATGATAATAATGGGATTGAGAGATTTAAGATGAAAGGCATATTAACCAAAGATCATACATATTCATGCATGCATGTATGTATGTATGAAGCCAAAAATCTATGGAGTTGAGAGATATGGGATGAAAAACATATGAACCAAGCACTCTAAGTAGGAGTGAAAGGGAACCAAAAAAATCAAACATTCTCCTTTGAATTCCCTCCAAAGCATAGGAATTTGATGCACTGACTGTGTAAGAATTATTAAAAAAATACAACATAAGAAGGAACAAGAATAAACAATGGAACCTGAACCTTAAATTATCTTCTTAAATCATATTTTGAGATCAAAAACATTTTCATGAACGGTTATAAAAGAATCTATAGATAAACTCTTTATCTGATTCATTCTTAAACAATATTGAATTCCATTGTTACAAACTATTAACAAAAATTCATACAATACTATCAATGAATCACGAGACATCGTTCGAATCGAAACAAATCCTTGGTTGCATGTAACATTTCCATGGAAAATGACATTCTAAAGTAGATTTTCACACTTGTAATGGAATTAACAATGCAGTAATGTATTCTTCAAAATCTCAACAATTTACTTAACACCAGGCCATGATCGCTATTAAGACCACTGGCTAGTAGTTCTACACAAAATGTTCAATTAATGTGACATCTATTATATTTAAAACATGAATGTTGCGTAAAATTATTCATTGTCAGTGCATCGACTATTAACTCGTAATATAAATGTATGATATATAGGAAGCATTACAGGAACCCCTAAATTATATATGGAGAGAGATATGCTATAAAGCTTTTTTTTAGTTTACATTGGTTTAGTGTCGTTGGATGAATAAAAGCGGATAGTTGAGATTAAAGTAAGAAAATGAAGAGAGTTTTACAAAAGAAAAAAAGAATTATCTTCAATTTAAAAGATATAATCTCATTATTAAACTCAGTCAAATCCAAAGTCATTATAAAACTAATCTTTAAATCATGTATTTATATATTGCTTGGCTGGAAAAGTTTTTTATTAATACCGTTGAAATCAGTACAATCAGATCTAGGGAATATTCAAAACTCAGGTTACTAGATCACCAGTATTACAAAACTACTGAAGGATGAATATATATATATATATATTAATGTGCTTATGAATATGCTTAATTAATTAACATCGATATCTACAAAAAAAATATATGTAAGGGTGTCTGCAGATGCATGCTTCTGCAGAAGTATCTAAGAGTTAAAACCCTAAGCATAACAATTAGAATGATAAAAATGCTAATTGTAAACAATTTGGGGGGGGATTTAACATGAGATATGGACATGTTAATTGTAATTAAGCACTAATCAGAGTCCTCTAAATTCTAATTTACAAGGTGTGTCAGATTATACTATTGTCTGTGATCTGTCTGGTGCAAAAGCCTCTGAATCCAGGGTGTTCCTTTTTAAAAGACACAAGACATGAAGTATAACTATATATACATATATATTACTGTAGCAAACAGTTCTCTAAAGAAATGCAGCAATCAAAAGACCCCAATTGATATCAGTCTGAAACCCTGGAAAACCCTGAAAAAATCTCATCAGCCTTGCAATATTTCACATGACGTTTAGCACACTCTCCGAAGCTCCAAGGAGCACAAGGAACACCTTCAAATACAGTAATACACACAGATATACATATACATATACATATACATATATAGCTAAACCATAACCATGTTTCTTCATGCAATGAGGCAGATTAAGGGCATTTTACCTGCAAGTTGTTGTACCTATTAAACGTTTTGCTGCAAAGAGGACATGAGAACTGAGTAGGTCCAAAGAGAATCTGGGAAGGCGTAGGGATCCAAAATTGTCCCTTGCTTAAAGGGGTCCCTGGAACTCCAGCATTACTACTACTAATCGGATTCCATTCCAATCTGTCTGCTGTCAAATCTGCACAAGGGGTTGCACTTGCACTTGCCCTAGGCCTCAGATCAGAACTAGGGTTAGGTAAACCTATGTGTAGGTCTACAGTTACACCACCACCACCACCACCGTCGTCGTCGTCATCGGCATTCGAAAACAAGCACTCTTCCATGGAAGCATTGCTCGAGGATTCATTGTGTTGGTTCCATGTGGGAGCTGATAGATAATTGGTGAGAGGGAGAGCTTGTTTCTGAGGGATTTGAGGTTGGAATGAGGATTTGTTGAAGATTGTATTGTTTGTGTGAGGTTGGGGAGAAGGGTTTGGGTGATTTGGAGTTAAAGGGATGAAGTTGAAGCATGGACCTGTCATGGTTTTCAAAAGATTTGGATGAAAAAGGCTGGAAAAAGAAGGGGAAAAAAAGGAAGAACAGACATACAAATTTACCTAGAGCATGCTTGTACTTTGGCAACTGGAATGATAGGACGCATATTTATGCAGACAGGTCATGCATTCATATTTTGGTTTGACACTTTCCTTATCCAATAATTACATTAGGTCTTGATTGCAACGAAGATTAAGTGTTGGATTCTAAAAGAAAAAGGTTTTTTTATTGTTTTTTATCTGTCACATTTAAAACTCGAGACTTTACTTACTGTCTAATTGTTTGGTCAAAAACAATGTTTCCACAAGCGGGTTGATTTTGGGTTTATGGTTTAATGTTTAAGGCTTTAGGTGTATGGCAAAATTTTGATACACGTGATATGTAAAACTAATTGTATACAAGTCTGGATATTTATATTATAAAACCCAAATTCTAAATTTCTAACCCTAATCCTAAAAAACTTAACCCTAAACCTTAAACACTATACCCTAAATTCTAAACATCAATATTAAATTCTAAACCTTGTATCCTAAACCCCTAAAATTTAAACCCTAGACTACAACCCTAACCCTAAAACTAAAAAGCACGTATAAACTAATTTTTAGACGGCCCGTGTATCAAAATTTTTTCTTTAGGTATAAGGGTTCCGAATTTAGAGTTGATGACTAAAATTTATAATTTGTTGCTAGAATTTAGAATTTAGGGTTAAAATCTAAATCTCTAATCTTAGTATACTAAATCCTAAACTTTAAACCCTAAATTTTAAACTCTTAAACTTTAAACCCTAAATTCTAAACCATTAAAATTTAAATCTTGAAGTAAAATCATATACCCTAGAATCAGTCCCATTATGAAAACTTTTTTTTCACCTCCAGCTTATTAAATAATAACTTTATTTACTTAAAATAACATCAATTTCCTTCCATTTAACCCAATAAGATTAATGTATATATTCATAGTCGAATCGCATTGGACTCCTACACTTCTTTCTCCATCCACATTTCTCTCAACAAGACAAATCTAGGATGATTTCATTGGCGCTAAATTACTTAACTTCGGAATTGAAAAAAAAAACTTGAGAAGGGTTTAAACCAAAAAAACTAAGGCTATAACTAAATTTGTCTAATTCCAAAGTTGATAGAGACCGAAAATGTAATTAAATCATGGTTGTTGGTGTGGGAGCAAGGCTTAGTTTTAAAGATTTTAAAACTTATTGGGGTTTGAAAAACAATTAAACCAAGAAAGTTGAGGACATGGCTTAATTTCAAAGGACTCAAAACTAATAGAGACTAGAAACACGGTTAAACTAGGAAAGTTAGGGGGTTAGAGAAGGATAGTCAAATTATTCAAACCTGACAACTTTCGACCTGACCTTACAAAGTAGGGTTTTACGTGTCGAGTTGGTCAAATTATCCAAACTCGACAAGTTTCAAATCTATGCAATTAGATAGCGTTTTTTTACGAGTCGAGCTTTTGAAAGATAAAGTTGGACCAAGTGCATATTTAAGGTGAAAAATCTCCAACTTGACTTGAGAAAATAGTATAATTCTATCGTATATAGATATTTAGAGGCAATTACTATAAATGTCCTTTTTATTTTTATGGTCATCTCCCTATTTTGCCAAATAAAAATAAAGAAAAATATTTTTGTCAGACTAAAATAACTTTTTACCTTGAAATTCGATTCAGATGGAACATTATCAAATATCGTGTTAGGTCAGAGTCAAATAAAAACTTTCAAACTTTAAGTCGGAGTCAAGATGATTAAAAATCGAACTTGACCCATACACATCCCTAAGGACTCCTTCTATCACTAACAAATGTTCCGTCCCTATCTCCCCATATTAATTTTTCTATTCACAAAATTCAAACTCAAAACTTTACTTGAACATCATCGAACTACTTTCACTTGATCTAGGGTGAGTATATATATTATGGGGAAATGCCTTAGTTTTAAGGTTTAGGGTCTAGCGTTTAGGGGTTTAAGTGTATGAGTTTTGAATTTAGTGGGCGCGGTTAAAATTTAGGGTTCATATGTTAAAACATAAATCTCTAACCATGTCACCTTAAAAACTAAACCCTAGCCTCTAAACCTTAAATTCTAACATTAAACCCTAAATCTCAAAATTAAGGCGCTTGTGGAAACTTTTCGTTTCCATCGCCAATGCATGAGATATTTTCCCTTTATATTATGAGTATAATGTATATGGGATATGAGTATAATATATATAGGGTTAGGATCTACTTACATTGTGTAAAACTCAATTACTTTTACACTTTTTTAGACTGTTGGATGATGATAATAAATGACTAAGATTATTTTCTTTTTTTTTCAAATAATAATCTTCGCATTTTCTAATACTAATTTCATTCATCTATTTACATTCATTCAATAGTTTTTTATATATATATAAGAAGATCTTATCTCATATATATATATATATAATATGACTACTGTGATTAAAGAGATTGATTAACTGTGGTAATTTTTGTAAAAAAAAAAAAAAAAGAAGGCAGAAAAAGTAAGTGGGGTAAGAAACAAAGTATATCTAAAGTCACGAAATTACCCCCTGCAACTGCAGAATGGGGAAAAACAAGAATTAATGGCAGCAGGACATAAAAGGGGGTGAGAGATTAGGGTTCCACGTTGCTTTGCCTCCAACAGAGACAGACAAAGAGGGCGACAGCAGTGGTTGTTCATTAACTCCTCCTGCCCCTGTAAAATAAATTAAACTAACTTCGAATTCCAAGAACACAAAACAAGAGCAGTTCAAAGGTTTCATTTTTTTCCTTAATTTGAACAATACTATAATTGTGCTTCCTTCTCAGATGCGGTAGTTATGTTTCAGTAGCTTAATAATAAATATAGGCTAATGATGGGTACTTTTACCCCTAAGTTTGGTCCAAAAAAATTAATTTCGTTCATCAAAAAATGTATTTAATGTGGCCTCATTAGTCTGCAAAATCGATCAAATTCATCTTTTGACCGTGTTGACCATTAGAGTGCTGATATGACAGTTAACGGTGATGATGTGGTGCCACAATGCTGACGTGTCGATCCACGTGGGATGATGACATGGCGAAAGGGGCTGAATTGATTATTTTAACCGAATTTGAGAGCATAATTGATTTTTACCGAATTCAGGGGCATAACTGATTTTAATTGAAAGTTTGATAACTTAATCTTTATGCTAAAAAATAAAATATTAATATTTAAATAATATTTAAATATTCATAAAATATTAAAAAATAAAAACACTACAATGTAACATTAAAATTAAAAATATCAAAAGTTATAAATATAAAAAATCAAAATTTAAAAATATTTATAAACTATTGGAAAAGTCTTCGAATGTTTCTCGTTATACTAACCGTACTAATGTTTCTTGAACATATTTGCAATCGAAACATACTTGTATTAAAATAGTAATAAAACCAAAATTCTCTTTTATTTTTGTGCATCAAATATTAACGAGCATCAATTTGATGTAGAAAAGAGAAAGAAAATTTGAGTTTTATTGTTACTGTAATACAATATTAATTCCATTAAAAATTTGTTTAACGAATAATAATACTCAGACTGACGCAGTTGAAGACTTTTTATGATGAAAGTGTTCAATTTTTGATACTTTATAAATATTTTTTATTATTTTTATATTTAAATTTTATCATTTTATAATTTCTAATACATTTTAAATTTTTATATAATTTTTATTTTCAATCATTTTTTGAATATTTTATTTATTTTTATTAACTTTATGAATTTTTATAAAAAATGAAGAATATTTTGATTTTTTTTAGAGTCCTCATTTTGCTTATTTTAAAATTATCAGGGACCTAAAGGATATTTACACCTATTTGTTAATCAATTTTTAATATATTCCATTTGTAAAAGTTCAACTCGAAAAGACAAATTATTTGTCCAATTTTATTCAAAAACTAAGTAAATCGATTAAATTAACTTGAAATTTAAACAAACTATTTATCCAGTTTTAATATTTTTAAAATTTTAATAATTTTCTAAATTCTTATTTTTTAACTTAAATATTTCATAAGTTATCGAACTTTTAAGTAAAATCAACTATGCCCCTGAATTCGGTAAAAAATCAATTATGTCCACGAATTCGATTAAAATACTATATTCAGCTCCCTCTGCCATGTCATCATTGTGGACCACCGTCATCACTGTTAACTGCCACATCAGCACTGTAATGGTCAATGTCGGTCAAAGAGTCAATTTGATCAATTTTGCGGACTTGAGGCCACATTAGATGAGTTTTTCGACGATGGACGAAATTAATGTTTTGAGTCGAACTTAAGGCAAAAGTACCTCTTTAGCCATAAATATAATTCACCACCTATGAATCATATTTATTTGGCATGTGTAAGTTTTGAAAGTTTTTAATGTTTACAAGTGTAACAAGTTTTTTTATTGGTATACTTAATGCTTTCTTTATGTTTTAGGTTGAAGTTTGGACTTTGGGTTATTCGAAATTTCGCAAATCACTTGTCACTGAATAATCTTTTCTATTTTAGGGGGTTTAGTTTTGGGTTCAGGACAGTAGCGTATCCTGATAGGATAGTTTGAAAGAGTCTAATTAAAAGTTTCAATTTTCTTGAGGTCTAATTTATATATTTTTGAAATTTTTGAGGGACTTAAATGAGAAACTTTTGAAAAATTCTAAGGGCCTGGTTAAAATTATCAAAAAGTTTGCAAGGACTAAAAAAGTTTTTAACAATTTTGAGGGCTTAATTACAAATATTTAAAAAGTTAAAGACTTCATGAGAATTTTTAACAATTATAAGGGAGCTAATTAAAATTTTTAAAATTTTTGAAGAGTAATGCAAATTTCTCAAACTTAGGGGTGTAAAGGTCCCCTAGCCCTCGTTAGTTGTTACCATTCGCTTTTGGTTTAGGGTTGGATTTGTATGGTTTATAATTTTGGATTTTATGATTAAAAATGTTAAATTTTAGTTTTCAAACAATAAGTATGCATGTTTGTGTATCTTTTACACACTACGTGTATCAATTAATTAACACCGAAAAATCTCAATCTAAACTCGAACAAAATTAATAAATTTTGTAACGAGTTTAATTTTTTTATTTTAAAATGAGCTCGAGAATTATAAAGTAAAATTTAATAAATTGGAGCCTAAATTTTCACTCAATAGACTATTCGTGCTATTCAAATCCGAATTATTTCGACGATCCACGGCGGATTCGAGTATCTTAATACTTGAGTTTATCAAGTTTTTTTATGGTAACATTGTTAACTTTGGGCCAACCTTAGACTATTGGGCTTCGTAAATCATCTGCCATTAGGTCTGCATCTTGTTGGTATCTTGGTTTTTTTTAATTAATTTGGAGAAATCACAGTTCAAATTATTGTATTCGAACTTGAGCTTGAACGCAAATAATAATAGACTTTGAAACCAAGTATGAGAATCGAACTTAAGTTTATTAGATATTCACCGAAGCGAGTTCAATGACTGGTCTTTTATATTATGTTGGGCCATATAAAGATAAATGTTGATAACAAATTTAAAGCTACTTCATGCCCAGGACGAGAATCAAATCATGAATCACTGATTATAATAGAAGAAATCATTATCATCTCACTAAAATCTCGTGGTTAAAAATAGTATTATTTTAAATCGATACAATGATAAAATTACATTTTGCTCCCAACAATTTTTCATTTAACTTTGTCCCATCCAAAAGAGATTTTCTAGCTTCATCCATGATTGGAGCCTTTGATAGCCTAAGATCGATTCAACTCGTTTTAAGAATTCTTAAAGTGATTTTATGATAGTATCATCAGTTGTTAACAAAATTGTTCGAAATGAACATAAATTTTGAAATTCAATTTATTTTTAAGAATTTTTAAAGTAATCTTATGGTAGAATTTCAGCTGTTAACTATTAATTAAAGTTACGTACACTTTACAAGTAAAAATGTTCGAACCTATTAAAATAATTAAAATCAATAAACATAACTTTAAAATTGTTCGAGCTGTTGAATCATGGATGGGATGTCAAATTTCAGCATGTGATGCAGGAGGGTGACAAGATCACAGATGGATTAGCAAAACCCGCAATACCGAAGGACCTTGGAGTTGAAGTTCTACTATCCCCACCACCAGTAGTTCAGCTTCTTCTCTAGTTCGTTTCGTCCCATTTATATTATTACATGTTGATTTTTACAAAGTTTTCAAAAAAAATTATATGTATAAAATAATTTAAATGATAAGTTTACGCTTAAAAAGTTAACTTTTTTTTTTTGTTGAGAAACTAAAAAATGATACAAAAGTAAATATATATTGTAAAAGTTGATGAATTTTTTAAAGTGATAATTTGAGTGAGACAATTTTAAAACACAAAATTGACTTTATTGAGACAGAAAAAATATCATTTATGCTAGTTGAGTTTATTCGAACGTGTTGCTCATTTCTTTATTCATCAAAAAATAGAGAAAAAGATATATCAATAGACATAAATTTAAAATTCAATTCATTTTTTTAGGATTCTTAATATGGTCTCATGAAATAGACTTTATGTGTCAAGACATTTATTTATATTATGGCTCGCTATTCTTAATCGAATGCCAACAAAAGATTATTTATTGTCTTGAGAGGCAACATATAAACTCCGAATGACTACTTTACGATGTTGAGCCGAAGGCCAGAGATTATTTGTTTGGTTCTTGTCAATGTACTAAACAATTGTGGGGCTTTATTGTCAGAAATTGTGGAATTTCAATTCTATTTTCAAAAAAAAAAAATGAAATTGGAGATTTTATGGTGGAACTTGACATATGTACGTAATGTTTTTAATTACATAAAAGATATTGTGCAGTTTATGATGGATACTAAAATGATAATTGCTTTTATAACTATTGAAATAATTAAGAAGTGAAGTGTAAATGTACAATTGAGATAGAAAACAGTTCTTTTATACCAATTTGTTTGCTTGCTTTTGGATATAATAAAATTTAATTCATAAAAAACTGTACGAACTTAAATCTCCTCAAAAAAATGTCATTTATTAGTTTTTTAATTCATTTAATTTATTTTTTGAACAATATGATTGAATTTTATTATAAATTAAAATAAAAAATAATTTAAAAAGAATTAAAGTTGTAGCAGGAAAAAACACAATAATGCTAAATTAAAAAACACTAGAAAACGAACATTAAACCAACAAAATACCTTTAATGGGCTGCAAATCAGTGATAAAGATGAAACACCAGAGAAATTAGAAGCATAGAATAAGACTTTTTTGTCTCTATTTACCTACACGCTTAAGGCTTGAAGTAGGAGTGATGTACAAAACCATCAATCTTGGAGGCTGCTTCGTAAAACAAATCTCATTGTATGTGCAAACGAACCATAAAAGAGGATGATTCTACTGAAGGACCACCGACAATCCGCAAATCAGAGCCAATACATCGTGGAAAATGTATCCACGGATGCTGATCTACCACAACGGTAGGCGAATACTTGCAATAAAGCAAAAATGTGCTACAATACAGAGAAAAAATGTCACAAGGCAAAAAAAAAAAGCATACTACAAGAAAGAGAAAAAACTAAAAAATACCAATATATATAAAAACAAAAACTTGATAAAAAAAATAAGAGAAAAAGACTACTAGCAATGACGACCAGCACTAACTACGTTACCGTCAATAAATTGAAAACTAAAAAAAATGGATCAATTCATTTAATTTAAACAAACAAATATAAACAAAATGTTAATATCCTTTAAGTGATATATACAAACATTAAAAAACAAAGCAACTAATTATTCAAGCAATAAAAGCAATGAAACTCATGAAACAATAAAAAGCAAAATATTAATCGTTTTGTCTAGAGCTAGGGGAGGATATTCAGGGATGGCAAAATTATTCGTCCCCAACCCGATTTGGTGTGCCCCGATTCGATTCGATAGGGTTTTTTCTTATGATTTTCGGGGATCGGGTATTTAAAAATGTAAAGTCAGGACGGGTTCGGGTTCGGGTATGATATGAAAATTCCCGCCCCGCCCCAGTATTTTTTTATTATTTTTATTATATTTATAAAAATACCACTATATATAAATACTTTTAGAGTTTCAAGCTATTTTTTTAGTTTGTGTTTATCTTAAATTTTTGTTAGATATTGTTCGAATTTTAACATATTTAATTCAAAAAGTCAATGGTCAAGTTTATTTTTTAAAATATGTATTTTTTTCTTCATATGAGTAATTTAATTGGTTTTATTTTATTTTTTATATAGTTTAAAGTCTGTGAAATTTATATTTTGTAAATATATTAGTCGTTCGATCGAATCTAACATTTATCGTCGACGAAATTTAATATATTTTTTACATTTTCGGATCGGGGTCGGGTTTAAGGTTTATAAATCGGGACGGGCGGGGCAGGTAAATTATTATTTTATTTCCGAGGCGGGGTTGGGTTTTGGGATTAATATATCGGGGCGACTTCGGGGCGGCCAAAAACCCACCCCGCCCCGTTGCCATCCCTAAGCATATTCTACATATATTCTGGTCTCTTTTGCTAAAAGTAATCATGATCTATTATTTGATTTTTTTTTAGAATATTTGGTTTCAGAGTCGTATTTTTAACATTAAATTTTAATCGAATGATATGTTTAAAGACTACATCTCATAAATTTGTACAGGTTTGGCTATACTTGCTCGAGACGGGATCCACTTGCACAAACCGTCATCAATATCTCCAACCCGATACGTAAAATTCGAAAGAACACCAACTGCAAATCAAAGTTTACATTCATTATCATCCAATGCACTATCACTCCATCCACCATTGCATTTCAAGACATTATGGAAAACAGTTGAAGAACCTATCAAGCTGTGAACTTTAATCCTACTTTTGCACCAAACTAGTCCTTGTAAAGATGCATTTGTTTACACCAAAAATTGAACAACAATGATGATCCAAATACTTTAGACTAATAAAACAAACTATTTAATCAAATAGCTCAATCTAAATGAAATTTCATTGCAACATTACATGATCTGAAGGGGGAGTTAATGGATTCGCAAGGTTGGTTGATTAATTTTATTAAATTAAATTAAAATTAGGACCAAGTTGAAATAAGAGGGACTAAATGTATAATTATATAAATTTTATTTAACTGTCACGTCACCTCCCCGTTAGACTTTAACGACTGGTGGTCAAAATATGAGCACTTTAAAAGTTTGATGGTCTGATTGACGAGTCTCTTAGTTGGGTGGTCAAAATAGGACCACTCCCAAAGTTCGGTGGTCACCTGAATAATTTACCCTAAACCTTAATTTATAAATCCTAAACCCTAAATTTTAAAACCTACTATAACTTAAACTCCTAAACCCTAAACTACAACATAAACACCTAAATCCTAAAAAAAAAAAACTATATAAACTAAAATTTACACAAACTTGTGTATCAAATATTTAATCTTATAATAGTATTCGTTATTTTTAAGGACGACTTTGCATATCATGTTGTTTGGGGTCACCAACAAAAATATCAACCTTTTATTGGTACATCATAACTTTGAAGAAAAAAAAGTTAGCGAAAATGTCTTAAATTATACTAAACAAAATTAGACACCTAAAACTTCCTTTTATTATAAAATAAAATTCCGTTTATTCTTCGATTTAAAGTTATTATAAAATAAAGTGTATTTAACCAATAAATAATCACAAAAAATTAAAATATATTACTTAAAAAAAAAAGAATATGAGCTTCACAATCGGGTTTTGGGATTGGACATGATAATGGACTAGGAATTTGGACTAGAGTTGGACCAAATTAGGCTTTCTCGTAAATTTTTAGACTGTAATTTTCGAAGAGTTGCATACAAAATTTAAATTACTTTTTTTAATCCTAACTATTTTTTGCATAGTTACATTAAAAACATAATATAATCATTTAATTAAGTTACTGAACTTAATTAGAAATTTTATACAATGAACAGTCCATATATATAATGAATGATTCAAAATGTAAGTAGTTTTATACACTACTATAACATTTACTTATTGCAATTAAAGTTTTAACAACTCAGTTTAATTCATAATTGGTTTCAAGTTTGGACTGATTTAAAAATAGATTTATATCGAATACATTAGTGGTGGAAACAAAAAGTTTTCACAAGTGTTTTAGTTTCATGGTTTAGAGGTTTAGATTTAGATGTTTAGAATTTAGGGTTTTGGTTAGAATTTAGTGTTTAGAGTTTAGGGTTTGGGTTTTAGGTAAATATGGTTAAGGATGTAGATTTTAACATATAAACTCTAAATTCTAAACCCCTAAACATAAATCTTAAACTAAATCTCTAAACCCTAAAATTAAGGCACTTATTAAAACCGTTTGTTACCATTTGCCGACGTATAGAATAATTATTTTTAAAAATATCTAATTATTTATTTTATATAAAGAATTCAACCTTTAAAAATATATTAGTATATACATTGTTTTAGACCGATAAAATTCCGAAACGATTTCAAAAGTTACATGTAATACAAGTACAATTATATTGATAAATCCAACAGAATTATTAAAATACGATCGTATAAAAGAGTTGTAGAAATACATAAAATTAGTTGAATTTTGTTCTAATACGAGTAGATACATCTCGTCCTATATGTAGGGGCGAAACTAAAAATTAAAAGACTGAAAATAAAATGTTACTCAACGAGTTATAGAGAAATTTTGGAAAAAAAACAAGACTAAAAATACCAATAGTAAGATTTGATCTATGGATTTCAAGTAAAGCAAGTTTACTTTCACTTGTAAATTTTACCACTATGATTGAACTATTTTATAATATCAAAGTAAGTAAAATAAATTATTATTTAAGATTTTTGTAAGGGCCAAATTAAAAAAATTACTCATAAAAGTAGAAAAAAAGACTAAAAGGGTGAGCTGCGGGGCTAGGCCTCTACCGGCTCCCATTGTGGCTTCTCCCGTGCCTATATGTATAATTATTACTCATTCCTCCCACAAGCAAAAGGTAACGACTCTGTTTGGTAAATAGCGGTTTGAGCCAAAATTAGAGGTTTGAGTGTAAGTGTATGAGCAGGGCCTTGCAACCACCTAGTAAAATGGTGAAATTATTTCTCAAGTCCCTCTTAAAAGATGTTAGTTTAATTTAATCCTTTCAACATTAAATTTAAGTGAAAGATTGAAGATAGGATATAAGTAGTTGAGCAAAGTCAGTGGCCTAACCATGACTCTGTCTTAAGTGTGTACTTTTCTTCATTACATCATCTACCGGAGAAACACACACTCCTACTCTTCACCAAATTCACTCACTTTCATTTGATGTTATCTCCTAATTCTTCTTTTTAGTAAAAAAAAAAAAAACAAATGACAAATAATAAAAGTAAATTGGTGGGTGGAACTGTTTTAACAAAAAGTAAAAATAATTAACACCAGTAACCAAAAAGCAACATGCATGACATGTTTAGGAGTGGCTCAAATTTTGTCTTGTGATGTTCCTTAACATTATACTGATTTTTTTTGTCCGAATTTTTCACGAAAGAATTTTCTACGTAAGTTTTGGTATTTTTATTTTTGTGTGGTCTTGTCTGTATCGTTATCATTATTACAATAGGTACTAACAGGGGTGTTTCGGATGAGAGAACACCATAAGCGTCCGTTCAGTGTCACACTTTTTATCTTTACAATTTTAATAATTTTTGTAAGTAGTAATTTTGTAAGTTACTGGCTTCTCCTTACTATTTTTGTGGTATTTAAGGTGTGTTTTAAACAAAACAGTGAAAATAATAGTTTGGTAATAAAATATTAAATTAATTGTTTAAAATAATGGAATATATTTTTGTTCTATAATGGTTCATTTTTTAGTTTTTTCTCAGAACCCTAAAAATATCTAAGACGACTCTAATACTAATGTATAAATTTTAATATAACTATTGATATTTGATTCATTGGTCGTACGATCTGGGTCAAATATTATTCTCTCAACCCTATTCACTCATTTATAACTCCTTCAAACGCCTAACATTTTTAAAGAACTAAACATCTCATGTCTCTAAATTAATTAATACTGAATTATAGTACACAAATATGTATAATTTTTGTCAACAATCTTTAGAGTAAGTGGTTAAAAATTTTAATTGACATTTTTCTCTCTTAAGTTGTAGGTTTAAAATCCATTAATTACACATTTCTCTTCCCTCTCCTTTAAATAAAAATTGTTCAATAAAAAATATGTAAAATTTTTTAGTGTATATCCTCACAAATAGAGCCCAATTTAAAAGTTTAAATTACTCGGTTTAGTTTAATTATGTATTTTATCTCTCATTCAGATAGAGAGTTTATATTTATTTTTCGAGAATTGATATAAAATTAATTTTATTTGGACGGGGACAAAGTTATTTTTTTATTTAAAATTTAAATTAAATTAAATTGTTAATATTTAGAGGGTACAAAACTGAAAAAATTTCATTTAATTAAGAGAAATAAACATTAAATTGAAGTATTAAAATTTTGAAAGGACTACAGGAGTAACCATACCAACAACCAAGGGTAAGGCTAAGGTCCTCCCCACTTTATAAGAATTAAGAAATTAGTTTATTAAAAATCAAATATTCGAATTCTTACATTAGATCAAAAAAATTGTCTTTATAATGAACAACATCAAAAAATATTTGTAATTTTTCAGAGGCTCAATACTAAAATAAATATTTAAATTATTTAATTTTTTTAGGTGCCTAAATTATTTTTTGTATCTTTTATGTATTTAAATTATTATATTTTTTAGGTGCTTAATTTTTTTGTCTTTTTTTAAAGGTCTAAATATATATATATTTTTAAAGTAAATACCTTCGTTTAACCTTAAAAGAAAAAAACGATAATTTAGACACTTTTAAAAAGGGCAAAAGAAAATTTAGTCATTTAGGTACTTATTTTCACATTAAGCATCGACTTTTTTACTTGTCAATAACGCCTTTCTTCAGCTTCATATTTCACAGTCACACAGAGAGAGAAAACTCAGAAAAGAGAGCTCCACAGATTCTTCAGCTTCTAAAACTCTGCTCTCTTTAGCTTTTATCTCAACTTTCCCTTTACTTCTTACTTTGTTTTAAATCTCAAAGTGGGTAATTTCAGTCACATTATCAAAGGTAAACCCATCAATTCCTCTGTCAAAATTCACTTGTTTCACCACCTTCCTTTCCCTTCACCCTTTCATTTTCTTGCCATAAATTTTCCCCTCAAAATGCTTTTGTAATTGCAATCTCTTTGTTTATGTTCATTTAATTATAATCTATGCATTAAAAGAAAATCTGGGTGTGGCTTCATTTTTCCATTTGTTGGACTAATCAAAGGTTTCCTTTTCTTTCTTTCTTTTAATAATTTTGATTTTGCAGATATATGACAAGAGCTGTAATTGATGCTGCTTTTGTCTCAGTAAATTACCATTTTTTCAACTTTTGTTTCATATGATTTGATACAGAATCAGTGCCACTGAATTTGGCTTGCAGTTTGGACTGATATTTAAATGAAAATTGAACATTTGTTCAACTGAGAAATTTTCAAAATCTTTTTGTCAACTTATTAACATTGTTCAAATGATCCTTGATTATGATATTAACATTGTGCTTAATTGCAGCTTAGAGAATTGGGGCCAGATGAATGAAAACAGACAAATGGAGGTTCATTTTATAGATACTGGCTTTCCTTATACTGCTACTGAAAGCTTTATGAATTTTTTTGAAGGTCTAACACATGTTCCTGTTAATTACACTCATGCTGGACTGATGCATGATCAGGTATTTTTCAGACTTTTAATCCTTTATTTGATGGAAAAGGAAAGAAAAAAAGACACTTCGTTGTTGTTGTAGAATTCAATGATGTTTGGTTAGGGTGTTCACGCTTTGGCCAATGCTAAGGTGTGGTGTTGCCATCCCCTATGTTGCTCAGACTCTTAATTTTTCATGAGGTACCTATGTCCACTCGTGTCCGACACTTGGATACGGGATATGATCTCCAAGGTTCTTTCGTATGGAAAAACATAGAAGAATCTAACCATATCTTTGTCGGATACATACCCTTTTCCAACACTTACGCCCGAGTCCGAGTAATATAGGTTAGCCCTATGCTTCTCATGAATGGTGGATATACGTCGTCTGTCAAGTAACAGTTCTTATGAATGGTCGATGTCCATTTCTTATGGATTTATGTGCTTAAATAAAGCATGATTGCTTAAATGGAAGATTAGTTTATCAGCATATCCTTTGTTAATGTAGATGTTCTTACTGCTCATTTGATCATTAAATAGCTTGTCTGTTAAGACATCACTTAGTTGCTTGGTGTTGGATTCATGTTGTACACCTACTCATTTCATGGACAAATGTGATTGAATGTAACATTCTTCTCTGTTCAGGAAAATGTATACTGGTCAATGAGTATGAATGCATACAAATTTGGGGTTTCGGGTCCGGAGAGTACACTGTACTGTCCAAATGAGGTAAATGATCATTTGACAAGAATGGATGCCCCAAGGACTTGGGACTACCCATCGACGCAAAATCCTGAACAGCCTGCAATTTTAGATATGCCGACTGGAGGAGATGCAGTTGTGGGCATGCATGCTGTACCTGAAGAATGTTAGTTGAAAATATGTTTTAATCTATATTTCCCCCCGTTTCCTACATTTTTAGTCCTAAAGATTTGTTTATTTTTTGCAGGCACTCCGAATCATCAAAGCAATAGTAATTCCCAGGTCCGATTCCTGTTTTTCTAGAGGTTATTCTGTTTTTTTCTTGCATGTGCTTGTGCATTTTGTTCTCATGTATCTGATCTAGATTCTCAATTGAAAGGAATAGTATATAAGAGTACCAAATGTTCCTGACTATGAAACGAAGTCCAACTATTTCCCTGACCAAAATTTGGTCTTTGTTACAAGTTTATTGCTTTAGTACTCAAAACCTTTTGTCGGAAAACAGAAGCCGACTATTATGATCAAGCGTGAGCAGTGGAAATGAAAGCAGTGGCATGGATACTAATGTGGGGAAAATATAACTTACGTTCCTTACCAAATACACGTGCATTTGTTGACCTTTTTGAGCCGTGGCTCTCATATAATCCATATTTGAAGAACATTGATTAAATTTTTATTCTTGATGTTGCATATCATACCGTTTTAACCTCAGTTACAGACATTAAATCCTCGAATCTATATTATTTACTGATCAAAGGATTATCTGCATTATGATGTCTCAGGTGGTTTGGCAAGACAATATCGATCCAGATATCATGACCTATGAGGTTTTCCTTTTCAGCTAATCTTGCTTTAATGTTTAAATTACATGCGTTTGCTCTTCCTATAAGAAGGATGCGTATGTGTTTACCTTTCTCTCAAGTTAAATCACATGCAATATATATATATATATATATGCATCTGTTAATTACAGTCTTTTGGATCAGGATTTAACTACGCCAAAGCTTGTACCGATGCCATTGATTAGCTATATAATTTTTGAATGACAGGAATTGCTCGATTTAGGCGAGGCCGTTGGAAGTCAAAGTCGGGGTCTGTCCCGGGAGCTTATTGATTTGCTTCCAACCTCAAGATGCAAGTTTGGAAGTTTCTTATTAGGGAAAAAGTCTAGAGAGAGGTAAAACTTTTACTTGTATCTATTTTGTTAAACAGTGTCCACCTTCGTTAAACTATAGCTGTTAACTGGTCGTTGTGGCTTGAAACTGTATAATTTTCTCGTGGTTTTTGTCTCAAGCTTCAAAAATCTTTTTTGGGAAATTTTAACATGCCTATACATTGCAAATGTTTCAACCAGAAGTTTCGTGGAGTCATTTTAAGCAGATTTAAGTGTTCTCTGGTCTTGTCCTCGTCCGGAACCTTTTTGGTACTTGAGGGTTGAGGTTGTGGAAGTATGATGCTTGCTGAATAACTGAATTATATTTGTTACAACATCTGAGACGGACCATTTTATCTTTCTAGGAGAAATATTTAGTTGGTAATCTTTTCCGTCTCCTGAAATAATTTTCCATACGGACTCAAAAACAAATCACAAGTTAAACATTGCAGTTTTGTTCATCTCATGAAAGGGTTTGTGATTGGCTCATAATGTTTGGTTTTCTTGATGTAGTCTTGGGGTTAGTTTATTGTTTTCCTCGTTTTAAAAGCTCATCATTATAGCTATCCGTTCAACAATACATCTTTCGTGTGATCATTTTACTTTACTCGTGAAACAGCAGATGTGTTATATGCCAGACGAGGTACAGCATAGGTGAGCGACAAATGAAATTGCCATGCAAGCATGTTTACCACTCGGAATGCATCACGAAATGGCTTAGCATCAACAAGGTCAGTTCAAGGTTATGTAACACCTACACCACTTGCTTCGATCCGGTATCTCTCTGACTTACACCACCAGTCTAAAACCGGTGTTTTGTTAGGTATGCCCCGTTTGCAACAACGAAGTATTTGGTCAAGAATCAAGGCATTGAAGACATAAAAATCCGACAAGTCTCGAGAGAGTATAATTATGGGTTGGCATCTTTCCTTCCTTTAAAACTTTGTTTCATTAGCTGCATTTGGTTCCTTTTCCAGTTTTCCTGGACAGCTGTTGATGATAAAATAGATTATATTAGAGTTGTTTCCACTCCCATTTTGCCTGAAAACTGTGGCCATTAGCGTATGTATGATATAATTTATAAAACTCGAATAGTTGTATTAAATCTGATCTGATCTGATCTCATACTCGAATAGTCGTATCTTTGTTCATTTTAGAAATAAATTAATAATACAGGGACTTATACGATACTTTCGATTATATTAACGGATAATATTAGTATGTATCTAACAGAATGATTCCTTTAAGGAAAAGAATGCTTTCTGCCATGGTGGATGGTGATAGGGGGCGTAAGTTAGCGTAGATAGCAGTCAACTATCCAGGCCTAGCTATAGGTTCATGTTTAATATTCTTTGAAACCAAGATTGTGTCTAGACTAATAAGGTCTGTTCGGTCGAGTGATAAGGAGCTCAATATTTTTAAAATAAAATCTTTAAGTTCGAGTTTTGTGGATAAGGAAAAGGATAAAATAATTTGACCCTTAAATGGGACCTGATCAGATTTGATTCTGGAATTGGTTGTATGGGAAACCAACAAGTTTGTGTTTGGGGTACGAGATTTTAACTGTATCACTTATAATTTGGGAGGGATTAAAGGCAAAAGTTTACTATTTTGCGTTACTTAATCGAAACTTTTGTGACTATCAAAAATCGAACTTTCAAAAAAAAAAAAAAATTGTTGGGAAGGAATTGAGAGAAGAGAGACAGACGAATTAGTTAGTGTCTTAAATCTTAATTAATTATTGTTTTTTAGTTTAAATGAAAAATAGGTGCCAAAGTATATATTTTTTTCTGACTTTTAGGTGCTTAAAATATATTTTTTTAAGTTGTAATTTTAGGTACCTGACCGTTAATGGGTGTTAAAAAAATTAACCAATCAATGTTTGACATTTGGCACTAATTTGATTTTTTAAAAGAAAAACACCCAAAAATTTTAGTTTTTCATAAATTCTCAAAATTTTGCAATTTTTACAAAACAGTCTCCAAATCCCTAAAATTTCTCAAACCCAAACCCCCAAATTGCCTTCTCTTCCGCCGCCGATCGCCGCCCCTAAGCCTACCCCTTTAGTCGTCGGACTTAGCCAGTCATTCCTCATCACGGTGTTGTCGAAAACGAGCGACACATGCACACCAAACGTCGATTTTTTTTCGATGTTTGATTGCCCGCCGGTCATCACGTGATGAAAAATTTTAGTTTTTCAAACGACCACCAAAAGGGTAGGCTTAAGGGAGGTAGTCGGCGGCAGAAGCGTCGGCAATTTGGGGGTTTGGAAGATTTTAGGGATTTGAGGATTGTTTTGTAAAAATTACAAAATTTTGAAAAATTATGAAAAATTGAAAAAAAATGTTTTAAGCTTTTAATTAAAAAAAATAAAATAAACATGCCACGTCTCATGTTAAGCATTGATTGGTTAACAATTTTTTTTAACACCTTTAACGATTAGGCACCTAAAATTGCAACTGTTAAAACTTCAAGCACCTAAAATTATAACGGTTGAAACTTTGAGTACCTATTTTTACAAAAAAATATTTAATCACTTAAATTTTTAAAAAATATACTTTAAGCACCTATATTTTATTTTGCAATTTAATTAAGATAAAAACTTTGATGCACAGGCCATATAAACTTTAGTTTACACGTGCCTTTTAGTTGTAGGAGTTAGGGTTTTAGCTTAGGGTTTAAGGGTTTAAGTTATATGGTTTAGAATTTAAGGTTAGTGTTTAGAATTTAGTATATAAGGTTTAAAGTTTAGGGTTTAAATTTTCAAAGTTAGAAATTTAAAATTTAAAATTTTATAATATAAATGCACATGCTTGTGTAAAATTAATTAAACCATTCATTTTGGGGCGCACGCGGCATATCCTGTCGCCAACAAATACTATGTTAAAATTTAGTTTTTATTTTTCAATTTAATTTGATATAATTTATTTTTCTATTTTTATAATCTTATTTGCCGTCCTAATTCATAATACAATTAGCCACTATGTTAAAAGTGATATAATATAATATAATATAATATTTTTATAAGGGGATGTGAAAGAGATTGTTTGGGATCGAACTTGAGACTTATGTCAATCATGACTAAAATGACGTTTTTTGTCAGTATATCACATAGTCGATCATATAATATATATATATATATTTAAAAAAAGCTGTTTTAAGCATTCATTTGGCGTCCAAATTTATTTTGGTGAGTAATATAAATCAAAATTTCCACAATCTTCACTATGTAACTGAATGACAATAATTTTTTCTTATGTCATCCTTTTAAGCAACTAACGGTGTTACTAATCTGGTCTTACTAATAACATTAGAGAAGTAAAGGGATCAAATTACGCCAATTCAAATTAAAGTGATTTTTTGAAGAAAAAAAGTAAAAGGGATTAATAAAAAAATTAACGTAGTAGAGGTACTAGAACCATAATTAACTAAACCTCTCTCTATATATAGGCTTATGCTTCAACTACACGTGTAAGAGAAAGAGAGAGGGGGGCGTATGTGAAGTGAAGGGAAATGCATCCAAAAAGACATTATTAATTGAGTCAAACTCAAGAGACCACCCCATTTGTTTGTTCACTCCCATGGCCTTCAGGTCCCCCTCCAATCCGTTTTCCACTTTACCCATCAACCAGCATTTTCTCATCCAATTTTCAAAACATCAAAATATTATATCAATCTAATTCTCTCTCCGTCGGCCTAACCATTAACTCGGATGTTAAATGCAAACTCAAACATATCGTAAAACATATTCAAAATACATAAATTAAATTATAAACATGTATTGCTTATCTCATAAACAGTTTAAGCTGACTTGTTAAAAAAAAAATAACCCTCTTAAATTCTACTTGCACTGTTTATTTTTAACACATTAGATCTAAACTATTCATGTGATTGGTACATATGTGTCTAATGATATGATCCACGTTATATTTGAACCGACGCCTAGGCTGACAGAAAAACATGATTGATACAATATTGATGCTTCGAGGACTCAATCAAAACATTTCGAAATTTAGAGACAAATGTAAAATAAAAACAATAGTTCAAGAATGTTCGATGAAATTAATCCATCTACACTTGTACACATATAGATCATATTATATTATTATTCATATTCAAAGTTTAAAGCGAACTCCAAAGCATCAGCATTGCCACCCCATGAAGCCACCAAACCATCATTCCATGAACCTATATATCTTTGTCTCTTTTCTCAGCCTGTTAAAAAGCTGAAGGCTCCCCCAATTAGACCTAGAGAAATGAGGAAACCTGAAGACAAAGTGTGTAATAATAACAACAACAAGGTGAAGCTCAGGAAAGGACTGTGGTCACCCGAAGAAGATGGGAAACTGATGCAGTGCATGTTGGGCAATGACAAGGTTGTTGGAGTGACATTGCCAGGAATGCTGGTCTGCAGAGGTGTGGCAAAAGTTGTCGTCTTCGTTGGATTAATTACTTGAGACCGGACCTCAAGCGTGGTGCCTTTTGTTCAAAAGAGGAACAACTTATCATTCACTTGCATTCCATCATTGGCAACAGGTAAACATATATATATATATATATATATACATATTAAAACCTTGGGGGCGATATTATAAAGGGTAACCTGAACCCCGAACATAAACCATAAAAAAAGATATAGGACATGAAAAAAAATCTATGTAACTTTCTTAACATGGTTGAATGGTGAACATGAATAAATGTTTGTTGTTTAAGTGATAAAAAAACTCGATGCTCCTTGAGTAATATTTCAAGTTTGAGTTTTGTAGATCTCGAGTCCGAATTTGGTAGATGAAATAACTTGTCCCATTTAGAATTTCAAACTCGTATCGTAGATATTAAAAGGTCAAATGATAAGAAATTCAATGTCTCTCTAGTAAATCTTGAGTCAGAATTTTATAGACGAAGAAAACAAGGTTAGGGCAACTTTGTCTCCGTTTAGGGTTCCGGACGTTGAAATGAGAATATCATACATATATATATATGATAGTCTTGTTTTTCATTGGTTTTCCAACATATTTGCAGGTGGTCTCAAATGGCTGCTCGTCTTCCAGGAAGAACAGATAACGAAATAAAGAACTTCTGGAACTCAACGCTAAAGAAAAGATTGGAAAACAACAACAGCACAACTCCACATCTTCATCACTAAACAACAGTGATTCAACATCAGAGCCAATAGGACATCATGTTGCAGGAGCAGGAACCATTTTCCCCGTACTGCATGAACATGTCGGCATTGACATCATGGCCACCACCCCCTTATGCAGGGACACATCATCGTCTTCGTCGTCATCGGCATCCATGCCGTGCCCACCGGTGCTCACCGTAAACCGATTCAATCTGTTTCCTCATCAACAGCTCAACAACACATATGACATAAGTGGTGGTGCACAATATCCATTCCATGGTGCTATAGGTGGACTGTATGGTGATTATGGGATTTTGGAGCCTGGAAAATTAGGGTTATGCATTGAAGACAATAATGGTGACATGTTTGGGCTGGAGAATAATAATATTCATCATTTGAACTGAGAAAACATAAGAATGGGGGAATGGGATTTTGAGGATTTGATGGAAAACTTATCTCCCTTCCCTAATTTCCTTGATTTCCAATTCCAATAGCCACCTCCCCAAAGTTATATGGTATACTATCTCCTTATTCCTTTGTTCTTTTTGGTCAAATAATGGTACAAGTCCCTCCCCAAATGCTTGGATTTCAGATTTGAACATAGTAGAGGGACCAAAACCATAATTTGGCCACCCTTCCTTCCATTATTTTGAGCCCCTGGAAATTATACGCATAAAACGGTGGAGATTAGCAGAGGCAGTGGGAGACATGGATCCATTTTTTACGTATGTATTTCAGTATATTTGTACGTAGAGACGTCGAAAATAAGGATTTGTACTTTTAAAAATCATGTACAATTAGGGGAATAATTTGAATGATATTTGCATGAATGCATGCATGTAAAACCAAATAAATTGTAATAAAAAGGTAATAAACAAACATTAGTAGTGAACAAAAGACTATTTTTGTCTAGGATGGTCATTTGACCTAGACTCAGATGGATTTCGACCCGACCTTATAGGATTGAATTTTTTAAAAGAAAATTTTGGATTCGGTTGAATTTTTTTAAGATGAGATTGAGTCAGGTTTGGGTTTAAGGTGAAAAATATATAACCCAACCCGGCCCGAAATAATAATTTAATTTTATTCTAAATATTTAGGTATAATTAATATAATGTCTCTCTTTATATTTTTTCCAATTATCTCCTTATTTTGTTTAATAAAAATAAAATAATAATTATAATGCTCCATCTCTATTTATGTTTTTCAATTAACTCCCTAATTTATCGAATAAAAATAAAAAAATTACATTTTTTTTATTTATGTCGTATTGGGTTAGATTAGATTTGAATTTTTACTCTAAAATTTAGGTAAGATTTGAACCGGGTGAAACATCATAAAATGTTGGGTCAGGTTTGAGTCCATAATTTAGGATTTAAAATTTAATTAAGAGATTTATGATTTAGAGTTTAAAATTATAGATTTTTACACAAGTTTCTCATCCATCCGGAGGTCTTATTATTTTGTTGCATGTAAGCATAAAAGACCAGGGTTCGAGCCCGGTATAGTTGATCCACCTTCCCCATATATGTCTGTATACTCGAAGCAAACATATCTTTCTCGCTCTTTATCTCTGAAGCAGACAATATCTTATTCCTGATGTCGTCCAACAATACTTAGACTAATCACCAAAATAATTTCCGATCTCGAATCACCGAGATGAGATCTCATCTGTATGTGTATGTGTGTGTACATATATCATTGCATTAACATGATAAAGATACATTTGATGGTGCTTTGAACCAAACCATACAGATGCAGTTTCTTATATGGGGTGAGTGGGGTTGCCATCATCCCACTTCCCCTAAAAAAGAGACAATCATCATCCACATTACTTCATTTCCGTCGAGGACTATACCCGGAATTCAGTTGATTCATGCAATCTCTTCTATGAAATGACAATGCACATGAAATACGAGTTTTAACAGATGCAACCCCTTCTCCGTATTCTCCGAAAAATGACACCACAGATTTCCCCAATCATGAATCAAAATCATCATCCATCAAGGAGAAGAAGGCAAAAAGACAAAAAAATTCAAGAGAAAGTTGAAAAAAGGCACAGCAACCATGTATATAGGACAAAAAATAAAGATATTGAAATAATAACTTAAACTCAGTTTTTACATCATCAGAAGGAAATGAATGCATTATAACTAAAATTATCCCATAATATGCATCTTTTGATGAAATGCTTATCTTCTAAATCATTTAAGAATAACAATTACCTCGGCTGGTCTTTAGTGATCTTTCTTCACTGATCCAAGGAAAATAAATATTGAAGTAATATGAGACATCAAAATGGTACATAAACAGCAGGCAGTGCTTAATATTAGCCCCGGCTGAGGCTTCCTACACCGATTTTGCAGGAATTCGGCTGCAGCTGTAACAATAAAGGGTTAAAAAGAATTTCAAAAAAATTCCCAGAAAATTTTCCAACTATTCTTTACGCCATGCGTAGATTATCTGCCTTCACGACACCTCAACTTCCCGGTGTTATCTTTTTTTCTCTACACTACACTACAAGCTGCATTTGCTCAATCCATGCTCCTATAACAGAATCAATCTGGGAATTAGAATCATTTGAAACCTCACCAGATGATGCACCGCGTGGGATAGGAACTACCAGCTTCTCTTTCATCATTTCGGGTTGGGGTTCCTTTACAAGAGACTGAACCCACGATAAGTTAGGCTCCTCAGTACCGTTACCAAGCTCATGTGAAGATGATCGACGTAATTGAGCCATTTCATCTGCACTAACTGACCAGTTCAACTTTCCATTAGGTGAACCCCACTTGGACCAAGAAGAATTCACAGGGGATCCAACCATAGGAGCAGGATTGTTGGAACAAAGTTCCCTAGACCTAAGGCAGCCTAGCTACTGTCGATGCTTCTCATGCTGAGCATGTGCAGAAAGGCGAGCAGCCATGGGGGAGATTGGCTCAGTACATCTTGGAGACATTCTTCCAGGAGACCCAACACCAAAAGAAGCCTGTAACGATGGTTGCTCAACATTTTTGTGTGCAAAAACACTAGTATTGATAGGAGATAAATTGCTTTGTTGCTGTTGAAATTGATTAAGGAGAGCTGATTTATGAGTTGGGGAAAATATAGTAGAAGCAACTTGCTGATCAGCATATCTAGGAGATAATGAGATTTCTGCAGAAAATAGATCTTCAAGGTTTGAAGGAGTTAATGTTCTAGGCCGACCAGAACGACCAGCAGACATTGGACTGTTATGAGACTGGGAAAAGCCGGGTAAATCATTGAGATTCTGTTCTTGGGCATCAAAATCTGGCCACATATCAAAGTCCTCAAGTGGGATGTCTCAGGCACTAAGGGAGGATCTCAGGCGACTTGATTGAAAGTTACTTCCAGGGAGATGAAGTGTTGGAACATTTGGTTGAGGCCACGCTGAAGATGAGTGCGAAAGGCCATTTGCAGATGGAGACATGGATTGATTAAATGGTGAAGGGGATATGGCAGACACTGATGAGGGTGAACCAGGTAAAAGGCTCATAACAGCAGCCATGTCCATAACACTAGCAGCAGATGCAGCTGAGTGTGGAGAGGCAACAGCTGAGCCAGTTGAGGCATACAGTGGGCGGAGTTCTTCAGCTGTGTGTGCAAAAAAGCATACCCGTCTATCGCAACTTGTGCCATCCTTGCACATCCGAGTGCGGTATTGTGCTGGATGTAGCCAACATTCAAAAACTCCATGGGCATATTCACACATATCCCCATGTCTACACGACCCTTTTCTGAATTCAGGGCAAGGGACACAGCTGTAGTGGTACTTACGTGGGTCCCTTCTCCGAGCATTCTCACCTGGATGAACAAATGGACATTCTGTCCAGTCATGGGAGTACTCGAGCAAGGACGGATCTTGAATGAAAACATACGGAAGTCATCAGTTGCGTAAATGCTGTTCTTGATATCAGGCAGAGATGGATCAACAGGGCACTCTTTCCTCTCTGTCGCAGAGTTAACAGGTATACAAATGAACTTTGAAGCCATTGGTGAAGTTGCTAGATTCGAAGCAGATGGTGATGATCCATTTTCCGGTGATAAAGAAAGGGTCAGTGAACCAGAAGCAGAGTTATCAATGAATATCCGTAAATTCTGCTTGCCAAAAGGGTTCAGAAACACATCCTGAAAGAAGTTCTTCCAGAACACCTCTCATGTCTTGGAGCTTTGGATGTACCACAAGAACATCAGCAGGTCGACGGCCAACGGCATCTAAGCAATTTGGATCAGCACCAGCCGATAAAAGTAGATTAACAACATCAATTGCATGAAGAGATCCGCCAGAGGCAGCACAGTGAAGGGCAGTACTTTTGTCTGCGCCACATGATAGGATGACAGCCGCAGCATGAGTCAATATAAGCTTAACAACATCAACGCTACCATAGGTAGCAGCAACCATTAACGGAGTTCTATGCTTTGCAACTATTTGATTTGAACCCTTTTCACGACAATACCAAATTCCGACCTCCTTTGCTGAAGAAGCGTCTTGCTCTATAGATTGTTTAATAACCTCCACATCATTGTTAGAAGCAAGCTCAAGTAAGCTAGAAAAACAGCACTCGGTTTTCACAGTTAAATGATCCATGTCCTTGGAGTTTGTTGCTGTTTCTCCGGTGGATGTAGAACCCGGTTCAGATTTTGAATGCTCCGGACCGCCACACATATTTCGAATAGCTGGAAATTTATAAACAAAGATTAAAGACAATGCGAAACTTTCTGTTCACACTTCACACTTACATCAGTAGCTACAAGAATCGTAAATCTTCTTTGTCAGATGAAAGATCTGGTTATAACTTGGAATAATCTAGATAAATACTTGACAGAAAATTAAGAAAGCCAACGATTCTTATTCTCAAGATAAAAACTACTTCTTTATCATGAATACGACTATGGAAAAATTCTCTGAGAAAGAATAAATGCAGACAAAGCAAGAATAAGAACAAAAGGGAATTTTTAGTGAATCTTTGCTAGGGATTACAAATTCACCCATAATATAAACCATAATCCTTAAGCTTTTACGGTAGTGATGAAATTGAATCCACGGAATTTATTCAAGATTTAAACCACTAATGTTTTGCTCATTAAGTATCAAAAAAGAAATTTGCCAAACAGAAATCCCATTTCTCAGAATCTTCATTTTTTTGTTTACAATTTTTAGCGGAAAAAAAAAAACAAAGCAGCAGCAGTAACAACAACAGCAACAAAGGAGCTAGAATCTAAGCAAAAAGAAGAATGAAATGCAAATCAGATTATAACAAAATCAAAGCTAAAAATAAACTTACGAGCAAGAAAATCCAAGCTGAAGCTCAAAATTCTGAAAGCAAAGCAAAGGGAAGGGAAGCTAAAGCAGATCTAGGGGAAAGAGATAGATAGGTATTCTTCTTGGGGAGTGAGTAATGAGAGGGAAAGAAATTGCAGAGAGAAAGTAACGTCTAGAAATATAAATTATAAATTAATATGGAAAATGAGGAGAAAATGCGAATTTTTTTTATGCCTTTCGAGAGAGAGAAAATATTCATATATACATATATATTATATAAAATAATTATTTGATGCACTGGTTGAGAAAATTTTTAGTTTTAAATTTAAAAGTTTAGATTTTAGTGTTTGTAAATAAAATTTAGGGTTTGAGTTTCAAGTTTAAAGTTTATAAGTTAAAATTTAAATTTTTAACGTATTACCTTAAAACCTAAACTTTTACCTCTAAACCTAAAATCATAATTCTAATCATTACCCTTAAATTTTAAACCCATAAAATATACACCCTAAATTAAATCCCTAAACTCTAAAATTAAAACACACTAAACCCTAAAACTAAAGCGTTTGTAAAAACTAAAAGTTTTTACCACCAGTATATTATATATAAATCCATATATTTTACCATATATATATATATATATAAAAGCAGCTTGGGTTGAAATAATTTCTTCATAATATTTTAGGATTCGATTTTTTTTTTTAAATAAAAGAATATTATTTTATTTTTTTTAAAATTATCAAATAATTAGATTCAAATATTATATATTGTTGATTTTATAACAATTTTAAAAAAGTCAATCAATGATTACAAGTACAGTGGAAAAAATATTTTTATATAAATTTATTAGTTTTGTGTTCGAATTTTAAATAGTGATTTTTAGAGATATGTTTAAAATGTCATGTATAATTATTTTAGAGTGTAATTACACAATCGTGACGTGTTTAATTAATCATCGTAGTTCGTAGATTCTACTGAAGTGGGTGTAATTTGAGGCACCTAATTACTTCTTAGTAGAAATTATGAGAATTGGTGTGATTATGGTTGTAGCTACATTCTTTAATTTTATAGTTAATATTACCATAAATTTTAAATTTATGTAATTGAATAACAAAAAACATGACAAATCAAATTCTGATAAATTAAAGTAAATGAATTAACTTCTCAATTTTTGCTAAATAAACTAACACCCGTATGAAATTTTGCTACTCATTGGCTTTTGATGGTCAAACTTTGACTATAATTTTTTAAATAATAAAATTACATTTTAAAAATATTTGATTGAAGATTTTTTAAAATATATTTTTTTCTTTTTTATTAATAATAACTTTAAAATAATAAGAAGTCAAAGTTAAACAGTTTTTACCATAAAAGATTAATAACAATAAATTCTCTGAAATGAAAAAAGTGACAATTTAATTTTTTTTTATCTTAAATCGAACTTGAATTTATCTTGATTTCACTAATTCTTGGGAATTATTAATTTCTGAAAATCAACAATTAGATTGTACCTAATTACATATAGTATTGATAAGTGTGTTTCAACAACCTTGGACTTGTATGGTAACTGATGGAGATTAGCAAACAAAACCCAAATGGGGTGTGGGGTTTGGTCCCCAATCCATACTAAAGTCCTTTGCTTTTTGCTAAATAAACTCACACCTACATGCATTGCAATGTCATTTTCATGATTTTTTTGGCATAGTACCAAAAATGCCCCTAACATTTGATTGAATTGTCATTTTGGTCTTTATTTTTTTTAAGCAATTTAGCCATTAACGGTTATTTTTTGTCAAAATAGCCTCTCTGCGGATGAAAACTGTTAGTCAACTGACTATAAACAGCTTGAAATAATTTGACAGAATGATATGTCAAAAAAAATATTTATATTTTATACAATTTTATAAATTATTTTTTGATTGACGCGCCATTCTGTAAAGTCAGTATATTTGTCTATATGATATTGCTATGGCGACGTGCACTGCCATGTAAGTTTGTCATATTAATTCAAGCCATTTATCATTGGTTAACTAATATTTTTCATCTGTAAAGGGGCCATTTTGGCTAAAAATAAAAAGTTAAAAGTTAAATTATTTCAAAAAAATAAATATTAAAATGACAATTCAATCAAATATCAAAGACATTTTTAGCATTACAAATGCCTTTTTTGATGGTGGGCGACATATTTTTGAAATATGATAATCACATAATTTCGATTATATTTAAACTCTGAAGGCCGACATTGGCCTTGGACCATCTAAAACGGTAAAAATTATAAAATAATAGTGGTAAAATTACATATTACCCGATAAAATGATATTTTAATCTTTTAAAAATTGTAAAATTTGAAGTCATAGAATGGTAAAATTATATTTCAAATCTCATAAAAATTATAATTCATGTTCCGCACCTCAAAGTTTTTTTCTTCTGGTTTCGAAGTTGTTTTGCCCCTAAAATTAAAAAAAAATCTCTATAATACCTTAAGAAATCATGAAATTAATAAATTAGTTTCTATTTGAAAGCTATATTTTACCCCCTGAGGTTTATAAATTTCTTTCTAGCTCTCCAAAAGGAATACTGACTTCTCTATTGTTTGGTTAAGACGAGAGTTGAAAATATAAATTATAGATTATGATATGCCAGGGTATAGTGGAAACTAGGTAAATTAAATCTTATCTTAATTTATTGTCTAATTGCTTTTCGGGTTCTCTTAGTTTTGGAACTCAACAAATTAAACCACAACATATCATTTTCTGTTTAAATATTTCTTAGATCTCTATCAATTTTAAAATTTTTGAAAAACTCTAACCCCTTAATTTTAAAATTTTAAATTGATAATTTAACAATTATACTCTCACCCTCATTTCATTACTATTTATATTTAATTCCTTTTAAGTTTCATCATGGTTTCACCCTAGTAACAAAGTGAGAGAAAGAGTTGAGACTTTGACTAACCGAACAATACACTTTGCCTTATAATATAAGGCCTTGGGAGAATGGAGTGTCAATTGACATCTAAAAACAATCGAGTAATTTTTTTTAATAAAACTCGATATAAAAACATAAAAAATAAATAAAATCAACACTCCTTTACAGAAATATTAAGACCGTTCTAACAATAATCGACACGGTAGTATAAATTTTTTTGGCTCCGCTCATGGACCTATACAGTAGGTTTCAAATTCATTTGATTCGAATTTAGATGAAACATGTTAGTAAACAAGCACAAATCAATACTTCTAACTACATACCTCCCACTTCATCTCCTACCTCAGGAAATCAAGCACCCAAAGCTCCACTTTCCTCTCCCTTTTCCCCATTCACAACGTCAAGACTCGAACCCCTGACATTGCTGAAGGAATCTAGTGCCTCGTCCCACTAGACCACTAGTTATCCGTTAAAAAGCAAAAGGAAAATCTAAGTAGTCATCTCAGTAATAAATACCAAAGTGACCCGTATTAGAGCAGCTTAGTTTGCGTAGATTTAATTAAAGTTAAAACAAAAAACAAATACTACTTGAATTAACCGAACCCAATTGACTAGGCTAAAAGAATTTATCAATGGACATTCTAGCATATTTTTGTTTAGGCATTTAAGGAAGCTTGGGAGTATGGTTGTAACTCGTCTCAAGGAGCAATTATTGTGGTCCCTAAGGACAAGATTTATCATCTTAAGCCAATTGATTTCTCCGGACCCTGCAATTCTCCTCTTATATTCAAGGTTTGTTTTGGCAATGGCATGCATGCTTGCTTGCCTTAGAACTCCTATGCACACATATACACATACATGTAAGCAAAAATTGAGCTGATAAATCACATTATAATCAAATGATAGATCTACGGAATGATTAAAGCCACGGTCCATCACTCGGATTACCAAAGACGACAATGGCTTTTCTTTGATTATGTTCAGAATTTAAGGGTAGAAGGAGAAGGCATCATCAATGGCAATGGGAGAACATGGTGGCTTAAGTCCTGCAAAATTAACACAACCCTCGTATGTTACTTGAATTTATATCAAAACTTCAAATTATTATCACTTCTTTTCCTCCCGTTTTTATCGATCGAACAACTTACATTGCTTCTTCTGTCGTATTTCAGCCTTGCAATGAAGCACCAACCGTAAGTTCACATCCTTTCTCCTTGATTCCGAGCCGATTATATATTACACAATCATCCCTTGTTCCCTGCATCACTGCACATAACACGATTCGAACTTCGAAATTCCCCTGCATACGTTTGCATCAAAAAAAATGTATTTTCTTTGAATCTCAGGGTGAACCTCCTTTGGTTCCAACCCAAGACACCTCCCTTTAAAGAGAGTCCTTCTACCTACACAAATACCAACAAATTTTGGGGTGACAACCAAATCTCAATACATGCAATGACGCGGGAGAAACGTCCGAATCCCGATCATTACACCTTGTGCATATATTAAACAAGACTGTTTTCACAGGCAGTAACCTTTAGCCAATGCAGTCATCTGAGAGTAGCACGGCTGCAGATCCAAAATTCTCAACAAATGCATCTATCATTTAACAAATGTGTCGATGTGAAAGTCTTCAACCTTTTCGTGATCGCTCCTGGAAGCAGCCCGAAAACAGATGGAATCCATGTGACTGAAACCCACAACATACACATTAAGGACTGTGTCATCAGAACTGGTAAAACAGAATTTAAATCAAGCACGCGTGCAAATCTTCTAAATAATTTTGCCTATATGCTCATCAATTCAACTGGTGCTATATTTGAAGGTGATGATTGTATCTCTATAGTGAGTGGCTCGCAAAATGTGTCACAGGCATAACTTGTGGACCAGGACACGGAATCAGGTCTGCCAGCTAATTCAACACTACTCAACAACTTCTACCTAACTGATTTCAGTTTGTTTATGCAATTAGGTAAGTTCATGGTAAAGTAATGGGATGCAATTTCTTTTGCAGCATTGGGAGCTTAGGAGCTGGAAATTCTGCTGCCTGTGTGTATAATGTAATAGTGAATAGAGCAACACTTTCAGGATCCACTAATGGAGTTCGAATAAAGACATGGCAGGTAACATCTTAATTTTCCTGGGAGGACTAAAATCTACATGTTGCAAGGGTTCTTAGTATTCTGAAATAACCATGTTCGATACGCTTGCGTTCAACATTTACATCTAAATCTAAGTAACAAAGGCTATAATTCTTTAATCGAAGTAGTATTGCAAGTAAAAATGGTTTCAGCTACTACTAACAAAGAAACTTCAGTAAGAAAAAGGACACTTCACACTTGGATTTTCTTAATCAGGAATGGATAAAAAAAGTTAGAAAACTTTGGCTCAACTCTGACATGCTTTTCTGAGTAGGATTCTATATTGTTACTGTAGGGAGGATCAGGGTATGCCAAAAACATCAAATTCCAGAATATAAAGGTGCACAACGTGAGCAATCCTATAATTATAGGTCAATACTACTGTGATCATCATAACTTACCATGCCCCAAACAGGTAACCATAAAACCCTTAACATACGTCAGATTCAGCAGAAAAGCGCAGAGCAGATGTTGATAGTAATATATATATGCATGTGATTTATGAAAGCAGGTATCAGCAGTCCAAGTGAGCAATGTTGTTTATAGAAACATCAGAGGAACAAGTGCCTCCAATGTGGCCTTGAAATTCAATTGCAGCCAGAGGTATCCTTGTCGGGAGATTTTCTTGCAAAATGTAGCTATAACATCATCACAAGAAGATAAAGAAGAACATATTGCAGAAGCATCATGCTCTAATATTAGATTGTCTTACCGAGGGAGTGTTTCACCACCTTGTTGATCATCTTCATCAATCTCCGCCTCGGAAGAAAAGCCAAACCAAACTCCCTTCATAAATTACTCTCATATTAAATTCTTGCTTCTCACATGTAAATTCATACTTATCAATATAGGCAGGTAGGTAGGTAGATACTAATTTATCTTTATACATGTTTAATTTAGGCAATATACATATACATACATATTATGCACATATGCTCTCTTTTTAATTCCTTTGAAATGCCCTTCTCTGTGGATTGCGATCATCAGACAAAAGTAACCAAAAGATTTGAGTTTCTCCAAGATTATGAAATTACAAGCACTAATAAGTTGCATCATTCAGCCATTACACATAGGCCACAACAAACTATCACCAGTGTCTCACTTGTGACAGAAATTGGCAGAAGGGATGGTGACAATCAGAAGCACAGTACATATCAGCCTGTACAGTGCCAGGTCCCCCCGGGTACAACTCCTGCAACGGATAGAAATACAGCAACTGACACTGCTGCATGCATCAAATCCCTCCTGCCATTGTTGCACCCTCTTTTGGTCTCTCCAGCTCCTTTAGCAGGCATTGGTAACCTCAAAGTCTCGGGTGGGCAATTGTAGGAGACCCTTTAGTTTGTTTCTCAAATATTGCATTCAGAACTCAGTCTTGGGTATTTCTTCGTACTTTATTAAGACTCAATCAAAATATCTTACTTGCAGTTCTGATGAAATCTGTATTGGAAGTCTGTTCAGTAGAGGACACTATGGGTGCTTACTTGATCCTATCTTTTCGAAATTCCACCCGCAATGTTCATGCAATCTTCAAGAAATCTACTACAACCACAAGTGCAGCTGAAGCTCAGGAAGCTGTAAAAAAGGTATGTGGAAGCTTCCATTACTTTTTATCCAAGACGGATTGGATTCAGATAGATACTTGTGCTGGATTCTGGCCAACTGTAGTTGAATGGTTTGCTTGAAGTTGATTGTTTTCATCTGCAACAGCAGAAGGAAGGCTAAAGCAGCATCAGTGCAGAACTGGGGGAGAAAACAAGCAACAGCAGCAGAACTCCAATAGTTTGGAGTTGGGACCTTGAGAGTTGACAGCCTGAGAACTGCTTCATCCAGAAACAGAAAAATTCCAACAAATCCACTCACAAATAATTCGACTAGCCTTTCAGTTTCAAATTTTTTGTCTCTTTTGTTTTTGAAGAACAAAACGAATGTCTTGTTTCCCAAGTTCCAAGCTTTTTACTCTACCATCATCTAGCATCACAGACACTGTGGATGAGCCTTCAATGATGCCATTAACAGCCCCCTTATGCCTGCTTGTTCAATATCAAAAAATAAGGATAAAATTTAGAGAATGTACCTAAAGAATATACAATACAGAATAATTAAAGCATTATACTTTGGGTGGAGCTCATATTATCAAATTCATAGGAAACTTGACAAATTAATTCTATTGTTGGAGCTAAAATTGATGTGCACTTGTTCTACAGTTGCGTATGGAAATAAATAAGGCGAGTGGGAATTAAGGGACAAAGATTAATCAGTAGAAAAAGACTGTAAAGCCAGATCTTGCCTCATGGCTTTTCAGTGATAAAGATAAGCCAAAATCTTACCATGATTTGTCGGATGCCTGATAAATTTCAACTTTCTTTCCAATTGCATCTTTGCCCAACTTTTTTAAAATTCAACTAGCATTCATGATGCCATCCATTAAGCTGTTTTGATGCGTTTGTGTGACACCAAGATCTTCATCAACATTAAACAATGATTTCCCCACGAAGGATGACGGTTTCTGTCTTTTTGACCTTTGGCCCTTTATAGAACTCTTTTCTTCCTTAGAATGAGCCTTAGAATTCTGATTAACAAGGTTAGGTTTCTTCAACTTAAATTTGAGAGAAGGTTTGGGATCTTTTGGCAAATAATTCAAGACAGGTGTGTGACCATAATCTTCATTACTTTCACCATATGTATTAGCCTTTTCTTCCAACCGCTTTCCTGACTTCACATTGCCTCCTTCTCCTGACGCAACATCTGTTTGTTCTAGAGGATCAATTTCATATCCATCAGAACCTTTTGCTTCACCAACTTTGGATCCCAATTCAGGAAATTCCGGCCTAATTTTTCCAAACTTAATCACATTCCCTTCTCTTCCTGCAAGTTTCACCCCTCTTGACTTGGAGTGATAAACTTTGATTCCTGCAAACAGAAAAATTCCCAGTCACAACTATTAGAACCTTAAAAGGAAAATGTTTTTCAATTTTTCATCAATGGCAGCACAAATGACTTTTTAACACTAATTTATCCACACACAAAAAACTTTTTAACACTGCAGCAGTAGAACATGACTGCTAGGGGAGAGATCGGTTTGGCTCAGTTGGGTTTCTTGGATTTCTTTAATAGTCAATTTTAATTCGGTTCAGATCGGTTTCGGTTCTCAGTTTTTCCATTTTAATTTTTTGTTCGATTTTTTTTTACTTTATTTTGAAAAAATGGATTTGTTTTATGTTATTTTTTTACATTTATTCGATAATTTTTCAAAGTCCTCTATATTTTTTTATAAATCGATACCTAATTAAGAAAAGATATCGATACTAAACTGGTTTTTTGTCGAGAAATACTTTGAGACTTGTTTTTAAAATCTTCGAAACTTGAACCATTAGATCGAAAATAATTATGGTTAATCGTATTTGAATTCATGACCTTCAAAAAAATATCAATCAAGTTAAGACTGAATCAGATTTTTTTATTATAACTTTCAAACATACTTTTATAATGACATTGTTAAAACTAACTTGAAATTAGTGGGAAAAATTGAATCAAAATTTAATCTATGTATTTTACAAATTATAAGATACATTTTTTTTTTTACAAAAGAAACATCCTAAATTTTAAACCTATGGATTTTAGGTCATTCTACATAATGGAGAAGTCATCACTTAAGCCATCTAATTGTCCTTTCAATCTATGTTGTTGGATGATCAGAATCGACGAGTCACACTCAAAACCCGACCCGGAAAGTACATCTCCGACGGACCTAATTCTGGACATTCCTGCCAATCATTAAGTCCAAGAGTTAATATCGTATTCTCTCGTCCACCACGTCCGACAATGATGAGCGTATATTGCCCTTTCAATGACTTAAGGGTCGTGTATGTTTCGGAAGAATTCGCTAGATGCTTCTCCGTGTAAGCCACTTTCCCACCCGCTATGTATTTCTCGTAAAATCGGTGAAGCTCTCGTCATCGAGCCTCATCTCTTCTTCCTCCTCCTCTATGTTTGCACGATTGTACAATCTCCTTGGCGCGTTTTCTGAGCTTGTGTCGAGGAGGAATCTTATGACCGTTAACTTTACTCCCGGATGCCATGCTACCCGACCAGCGTATGATAGCGCTTCCCGATCGTCTTTGCCTCCAATGAAAATGATTGCCACATCACATTGGGATGATTTTGTGATTTTTTCTGCAAATCCGGATCCTCTTTCCACCAAAATTCCAATAGAACATGGAGCATTTCTAAGCAACTAGGTCAAAAAAAACAAAAATAAAAAAATAAAGAGTTGAATTGGTAAATGTTAGATATGGATATAGTGATATAGGTATATGTCCGATATACCTAACCTAATTTAACTACAACTTAAACTAATCCAACTCAAATCCAAAAATGACTAGAACCATTGTGAATCCAAAATAAATGTAATTCTAGATCACTAGAACTTAAAACGATACAAACAGATGAACATTCAAACTTGAAATGATCTGAACTCGATTCTCAAACCCAAATAAGAAATTTTGAAATGTTCAAACATGAAAAACTTGATCGGCAAACTTGAATAATCCTAACTAAAAATAATCTAAACTCAAAATGATCTAAACCCTAAAGTAATTTGTACTTTAAATTACTCCAATCTCTAACATTTTAAATCTAAAATAACCAAAAAAATTTAAATTATGAATTGACTTAACTCAACTTGACTCGATTGAATATTATTCTTAACCATTTAATTGACAGGTTGATTCACTCATACTCAAATATGGGTCAGAAAAAGATGTCATAAACATAGAGGTGAAACATAACAGAGATTTGCAATGGCCCTCAATTTTTTTTTGAAGAAATGTAAATTAAACCCTTCAAAAATTTTTTTAAAAATTTCAATTTAAACCTCTATTTTTTTTTAAAAAAAAACTAAATTAGTTTCAAACTCTTTCACCAAATTTCACCACTTATCATAAAACTAGGAAAAAAAAAAAACGAAAAAGAAGGTGTTTAATAAGCTACCTTACGATTAACATATCTAAAACCTGGAGTGCCAGAATCATGGGTACCATCCGCATTCAATCTCTTATGAAACGGCAACAAAATAAGGGAAACCATCAACTCTTCTGCCAAGACAATGAGATCCTTCGCCATGCCGTTGAACGACGAAAGCACATGCGACCGACAAAGCGTGATGCCGGCGTTGTTTTCATCAACATGAGATTGAAAGGCTCGAGTGATTTGCTCCCTGATATCGATCACCGACATGTCGGTCACGACCATGTTATCGGTCCCTCCTTCTCGCTCCAGCGTCACCGCCAGTTTTTCAGTGAGCTCGACCATGTCGGTGACATAAACGCAGAGGCCGGGGATCGGTTTGCCCCTAGAGATGTCCAATAAGTTGGTGGATGATGGCAAATTATGTGGTCCATGAACACAAAGCATGATCCTAAGCTCGCTTGTCGGGTTGAGACACTGCAAAGTCATCCTTTGAACCGGGACGAGTTTCCTTGCACGTTCAATTATATGCTTCACAACAAATGGTGTATGCACAACAGACAGGAAGAACACAATCACCATTGAAATGCAAGTTGTCATTTCGATCTCCCCATGCTGCAAACAATCATATACATAAAGATTAAAAAGTTCTCTTCAAACAAGAAATTCACTCGAACAAGTCGAGTGATTAATCCTCTGTGTTTTATTGGTCTATATAAGAGATAGAGTTGACTACAAGTTCTAAAGTTGGTCTATATCCCACGACGAGGATCAAACTCTTGACCGGTAATATGTTTTTAGTTCATAAATTTATACATCAAATGGTTAACCCTACAATAACATTCGATAAGAGTTTGATATTCAAGATACGGAGGGTTTATAATTCTGTACATCATCAATAACTAGGATAATGACACACTAATAAAAAATAAGTTAAATAAATTTAGTTTTGAGTTTTCCTATAATATGTTATCATACGATTCATACACAGGCAGTGTATCAAATATAAATCCTTAATTATTTGTCTTAATTTTTCTAATGAGACGTTGTTATTTGTAAAAATTTTTACATTGATTTTTAATTATATATAATGTCACAATCAGATTTACCCATTTATATTAGTATTATAATTTATATCAATTAAGTCTTCTAATTAAATCTTAAAACAGATAATTCTATGTAAAATTTGAACAACATTTAATGCCTAAATTGCTTTATAGATTGATGGGAGGACTTGATTGATATGACATTGATACCTTAATGACTCAATTAACAGGTCTAAAAATTTGAGATTAATTTAAAATTTAGATTATAGTTTGAGGATATATAGTGCACTTAACTCATATTTGTATATTTATGGTGCAATTAATAAGAAGCAATGCAACTAACCCTCATGGCATGGACAGCAAAGTATATGTGAAAATGACCCTTGGCCATCAAAAGCAATCCGATGGCTGCCAATTCTGGCCAATGGAAACCCAACAAGATGCCTCCGATGATAGTTCCGACGATTTTTCCGACAGATACTATGAATAAAAGTGCAAAAACCTCTCCCATGTCGCCTGCTGGACAAATTCAAATTCCGTAAAATCAATCTTAAGCCCCACCCAAAAGAATAGAAGAGGGTAGAAAAGCAAGTTCAACAAGTAGTTGAGCTTGCTAATCGCCCATTTTGATATTCGCCCCTTCCGTAGGCAAGAAAAGCCCTGCCATGAACGAGCTCAGGAAAGGGCTATAACCAAACCAAGCCGCGCCGCTGCATATGACCGCCATGAAAGCCATGGATAGCACGAGGTGCGGACCTTTGAGCGCTCTCCCTTCGGGGTTCTCGTTGTTAACCCAATCCAAGAAGTAGGGCGAGATCTTCGCCGCCACCACTGTCTGCATCAGGAGCGTTGAGCCCATCTTGATGATGAGTTTGGTCACTTCCCTAGTGGTTGATATCCTCGCCAAGGGGAAAAACACGAAGCCAATAGAAAGGATAAGCATGGCTATCATGTCGGAGTGAACCCCGACCATGATGGCCAGCTTTCCGATGTCGGACTTGCCGATCTTGAGGTCGGTTATGAGTCGGGTCAATATGTGTGAGCCGGTGCCAGAGAGGGTGACGGAAAGCGTGATGGTTAAGGTGACCATGTTTGTGTCATTGGTGCCATAATGTAGCCATGGAGTTATGGCGAACGTCAATGCTAACGTTGATAACAAGCTAGCATATGCCACAAATGTATGGCGTGATGGTGCCTTGAAGATCACGTAAGGGTCCATTTCTAAACCCAAAACGAAGGTGTACAAAATCATTCCGAAATCAACAATGTTGTCCATGTTCAATGCAGATTGATCCCCAAAGGAATCGCGTATAGGCTTCTATTGATGCAAGAAATATCCCTACCTGTATGTATATTACAACACCAAAAATATAAACATAAAAAGAACTCAAATATATGAAGATTAAGTGATTTCCTTTTTATATGAGACTTATGGTGTCCAATAATCACAGTTTGGGTGGCTTTATTAAAAAATTTAAAAAACTTTGGACGGCTAATTGAAATTTTCAAAAAAGAACAAGGGGTTTAATGAAATTTTTTTAAAAAAGAAGAAGGGGTTTAATGAAAATTTTTACAAACATATGGGGGTTTATTGAGAATTTTTAAAATTTTCAGAAAACTTGATGGGAACTCTCAAAATTTTTGAAAGGGCCTAATTTAAATTGTTCAAAAAACAGGGCTTAATGAGAATCTTGAAAAAAATACTAGAAGCTAATTAATGCAAATTTTCCAAAAGAGCCCCAAAAAATCCATAGTAGAATCGGTTCGACCCCATTTCAGACGGTAAAGCTTTTTTTTACAAGGGGGTTTAATGAAAATTTTCAAAAAAACATTTATTGAGAATTTTCAAAAATTTTAAAAAGACTCAATGGCAACTCTCCAAATTTTTGAAGGGGCTAAATTTAAAACATGCAAAAAATATATATAGAATTTTAAAAAGAAAATTTTAATCAAAATCAAATTTTGATAGAGGGAAAATAGTTACAATGGTTTTTAATTGTTTTTGTGCAAAATTTTCCTTTGGATGAAAAGAGCCTTTACCAAAAAAAAAATCAAGAAATCCATAGTCAAATCAACTTGAGCCTCATTATTTCGAAGGATAAACTCTTGAGAAGTTTTTATCCCACGATTTCTCGAACTTCCTATCATTTAATCTGAAAAACGCTATCGAATATTAAATACATCATAATGCTTAAAAAGTGTGAAAAAGAAGAAAGATTTGAGAGACATACAATAATATCAGAAACTATTTGAGGTTGAGAGAAAGGCTTTAAGAGTTGGTGAAGAACCCTAGTAAGAATGAAATTAGAAACAATAGCTATAAACTTCCAGGATCCGCTCATCATACTGCTGGCTACATATTTTAGGCACTGCCTTTGCCGGTGTTGTTTGACGGCGGCGGTGGTGGCGTAAAAGGATGAGATAACGACGGCATTGTATATTCGTATTTTATTTTTTTCTTGTTTATTTGTGTATCTAAACCTAAACGAATAAAACTTCGGACTTTAATGGCAATGTCGTTGTCGACGTTGCCGTTGCAGTCTTTTTTTATTTTATAAAAGTTGAAATGTACATAAAATGGGAATATTTGATTTAATTCCTTATGAAATTTCATGAAGGGTGGGTGAGTGGATGTAGATTGTTGCCTTTTATGGAGGAGTAAATTGAGGAAATTCATACATTTGAGTGATATAGGTCAAATCAAGACTTGTGTCCAAAATTTTGACACACAATGAAGACATGCACACGACAAATAATTTGATACTTTTTTTTCAATTTGGTACTCAATTTTTTTTATCAAATTTAAATTTGGGGAAATTCTCAAATTGATATTGGCATTGAAGTGGTATTTCAAAACATTTAATTATGTGACATTTAATCCATCAATGTTAATTTCAACGACCTAATTAGTTGTTGTAATGTTAAGTCAACATATGTATAACTTGATAATTTTTGTTTCTAAATTCGAGTACCAAATTGATCTAAAAAAGTGCAGGTATCGAGTTGATAAATTTTACTAAATTCATGGACTAATTTCTATATTAAGACATGTATCAACATATTAAGTTGTATTTTTTCTCATCCGACTTTCAATTTTCTTTAAAATATTTGTGTTTGTAATTCATATTATATATATATATATATTATCGTATATTAACTTCAAATTTGTTTAAAATAATTAATTGTAAGCGAGGACTATTGAATACGTATGACCGACAATAAAAAGTTAGAAATGTGAAAAATTTTAAGGGTAAAACAAAGAGGAAGGTTTATATATAGAGAGAGGGTAACTTATACAATGTAAAAAAAAAAAAGTTTTACATTGATATTTTGGACAATTTGATGGATGTAAATTTATGGTTAAAATTATTATTTTTCTTTAAAAAATCCTTATTTTTCTACTTTTAATCTCAACTATCAATTTACACTCATTAAATGGTCCAAAATCAGTGTAAAACTAAGACAATTATCGTGCATGTGTATCATATCTCGTATTATATATGGGAAAATATTCCATGCTCTAGGTGGAAACAAAAAAATTCTACAAATGTCTTAGTTTTAGGATTTATGGATCCAAATTAAGGTTTAGGGTTTTATGGTTTTAGAATGTATGGGTTGTGGTTATAATTTATAATTTATAATTTAAGGTTATAATTTAGGGTTTATAGGTTAAAACATAGGTTTTAGGGTAATATGTTAGAGATTTTGATTTTAACTTATAAACTCTAAACCTTAAATATAACCATGATCTCTAATTTTTAAATTCTTAAACCCTAAACACTAAACTAAGACGCTTGTAGAATCTTTTTCGCCGCCGGTGCGTATAATTACCCGTATGCATATATAAATGACTGAATAACGAAATTCAGATTGAGTTAATTTTTTTATTGAATAGCGTAAGAAACAAAACATTTTCTATTTCGAAGTGAATATCATTTTCACATTTCTGTCTTTCAAGAGCTTTTGATGATGAACAAAAGTCCAAATTTTATGCTTGATTGGGAGGTTGTCCTTTTGACTCGCATGTGAATTGATGTCTTTGATCTTATTTGTTGAACAAAATTTTGAGATAAAATTAAAGGATTGTCGAAATTATTTTTAATGCGAGAAAATAGCTTGACGATTAATTTTTAAAAATTAGAGGTTTTGTCTTTTTAATTCGATTTTTGAAAATCAATTTTGGAGTTGTCATCGACTACTTCAAGGTAGATCGGACACCATAAAAATAACCAGAGATTTATTCTTTTAAAATTTGAGTTTGGGAGTCGGTTACGTGTGGAGAATGATTAACACCCCACAAACGCCCGTTATCGGTACCTTTTAATTTTGCGTGGCATATTGACATTTTGAATAGTATTTTGATTTTAATTTAACCCTTAATTATTAACTTAATTTTAATTTCAAATAGAGATATTCCTTTTATAAGGAAATATATTTTTTATCCGAATATGAGATTAAAAACACCCTTTTACGTTCGAGGCACCCATTCATATTCAAAAAATATATTTCTAACATAAAAGGTTTTAATGCATTATTTCTTATTGTCTTGTTTATTTTAAGTTATAACTTAAAGAGGCTCTAATTAATTAAATTATTTTAGACTATATATATTATTAAATTTAAAGGCTTTTATGAGATAGCACCAATTGCTCATCCATATTAAAACTCCAAATTTTAGATAATATTCACTAATTAATTTGTCATTGTAATTATTAAATTTAAAGGCGTTTAACATGTATATATAAATGCGAACACATTCATCTGCACATATGCACTGTACTTTTTAGTCATTCACAGAATGTTGAAATGTAAAACTGCTCTCAAATATTGGATTTACAGGTAGGCAGTCGAATAATCTTGACTACAATTAAATTGCTCAAATGATGTCTTGTCGCTTAATAAGATTTAGAATCAATTTTTTTTGAGAGTTTGTCATTGACAGAAAGTTGAAATTATATTGAAATATGGATGTTGTTTTACACAGCATGTGGTTAACATATATCTTACATGATTTTGATAGTAATACTGATGTCTTGATTTAAATTGAATAGTGCTGCTGCTGATGGTAAACTTGAAAAGTTATTGCAAGTTTTAAAATTTCTGATACTTAATATAGTATATTGATGATCGGAGGCATTTTTTTTCATCAAAGTATGTTGTTTAAGTATATATATTATATAATTTTGATATTGATAGTAATGGCTCGAGATAAGGTTAGTAGTGCAGTTGTTGATGATAAACTTAAAATCGTAGGACATATTTATACTGTTTTCCTTTGATAGTATAAGGTTACTTTGATCAAGTAGTAAGCATTTTTCGGTTTTAATTCTTTCAGTGCTAGAGATGAGAAAGAAGTTGGTTTATGCATAAGAGATTTGCAGTCTCAAAGCTTCCATCCTACAATGATTGCCCTTTGGGTAACTGACTCTTTCGAGAGAAAAGACATGGAACGAGATCTTTTGGCGAAGCTACTTGTCAATCTGTCAAGGTCCTGTGATGGTGTGTTGAGCCAAGTTCAACTTGTTAAAGGGTATGGGAATCATTTAACAATATCTACCTGTGTTTTCTTTCCGGACTTGAGAGTATCCTAATATACGTCAGACATGGGTGTGATCGATTGCAACCTTCTGATGTCATAATTGTTATGGATTTTTCTTGGTTTAGGTTTGTGTCTGTTCTCAGCACATTGGAGGATGCAGTAAATGATGCTCCAAAAGCTGCGGAATTTCTTGGTCGTATCTTTGCGAAAATCATAGTAGAAAATGTAATTATCCTGAGTGAGATCAGGCGTATAATACATGATGGCGGAGAGGAGCCAGGTTGTCTTGTCGAAGCAGGGCTCGCTGCCGATGTTCTCGGAAGCACCTTGGGGGCAATTAAGACGGAGAAAGGAGAAACTTTCTTAAATCAACTTCTAGCACGTTCGAGTTTTCAGTTCGACGACTTTCGACCTCCACATCCTAACAATTCAAGTACTTTAGAGAAGTTTTTTTTAGTAGCATAGATTACTGACTGATGCTCCTCTATTTTTGTTAATACAAGTGTTTTATATTGATGTTAATAGGGTAAGAAATCGAATGAGCACCTTATCTATTTAGGAATAACACAAGTTCAATCGATTGTTGATTAGACCCCTTTGTGGGTTGAATCCATATTTTAGTTCTCAGTTTCAAATTTAATTCTGCAATAACCACCAAAAATAGCTATAAACGGATGAGCGTCCGAATTTCACCATCATCCCCTTGAGATTTGGGATCTAAAAAGCAAGTTTCTTTTCGATTTTTTTTTGATAATTTTAATTTTAATCTTAAATCTACTTAAAGGGAAGGGGAGAGAGACCTTAGGATAAAGAAGGGGAGTGTTTATTATGCGTCTAGAACTCGTGATTTAAGGGAATATGAAAAAACAAAGATGAGTAGTCTGGCGAACTGGTTAAATGTGTTTGTTCTTCTTTTTAATCTTTTAAGTGTACATGTTCGATAAATCCAAAAAGTGATCCCGATGAAAAAGCGGATGATGTTCATCTTAGGTGATCCGAGTTCAATCGCTCTGTTTACAAGGTGTGTGTGGCTTATCAAAGAGTTAAGAATATGTATGGACATATACTACCTTGTAATTACCTTTAGACTATTCAAAAAAGTGTACAAGGTGGTGGATAACTTGGTTTTTATAAGTGGGATTAATTTAGGATTTAGAGGTTTAGTTTAGGTTATAGAGTTTATGTTTTAGTATTTTGGGTCTAAAATTTAATTTTCCTAACCCTATAACTAAACCCAAAACCTTGAGTTATAAAACTAAAATGAAAACACCTAAATCCTAAAAGTTAAACCAACGGTGTATTAAATAAAAAATACTTTGATACACAAGCTTGTGTAAACTTTAGTTTAGGTTGTGGTTTAGGGTTTAGGTTGCAGAGTACAAAATTTAAGGTTTATGGTTAGAATTTAGGATTTAAGGTTTAAAATTTAAGTTTTAGGGTATTAGGTCTAGGAATTTAAGTTTTAGATTTTTACAACTTAAATATAAAAGATTGTGTAATTTTTTATATAATTTATGTATCAAAATATAACCTATTAAATAATTGTTCTTTATATAAATCATATGCGACTTTATCTGGATTTGTTTTAATTTTAAATATATAGAACTGAAATCTTTAGAGAACAATTATAGTCTATGATTATTTTTCCACTTTTGTCACGAACCTTGATTATCTCATCGGATTTACAAATCAGAAACCCGATCTCCATCTCTCTATCACAAAATTCCATGAACTGCTAAAAGAAAGGACCATCATAAAATATTTTGATCAATCTTCCTCAAGGAGCCGGAAACCTTTCAAGATCGGAATAGTTTCATCTGCGGGCTTCAACCTTTAAAATTGGATAAATTGGTGCCTTTAAAAAAACAATCTAGTCCTTTTAATTTTGAAAATAAATAAATTAAGACGATTTATCTCGAATGTTTTCCTCAAATGTTACATAATTCTGACCGGTAAAAATACCTTTTAGATCCCTCTCAATTTTGAAATTGAATAAATTAAACCTTTAAAGAGAGAACAATTTAAAACCTATCATTCCTTTTGAAAGGAAAAAACTTTTATAATAAATTTTAGTTTATACAAGTCTTTTAGTTTTAAGGGATATGAGTTTAGTTTAGGAGTCTATGTTTTAGGATTTAGAATTTAATGTTAATGTTTAGAAGTTAGAGTTTAGTTTTTAGAGTTTAGGATTTGTTTTTTAGGATTTAGGGTTAGGAATTCAGAACTTGAGTTTTATAGTGTAAATACTCGTCTTGTTTAAAATAAATTTTACACAGTATGTGTATAAAATTTTAACTTTTTTGAACTCCGACAATCGAAGATAATTGATCACGGTATTAAAGTTTTCCTTCGATGGAACATAACTTTAATTGATGAAAGGACCTAAAAAGATGGAATGATTTAGGAATAAAAATCTTATACCCCTTTTTGATGCCTCTATGTATGTCTCACACTAAAAAAACAAGTTTAAGCTGTTCCAAAGGCTCCTACTTCTCAATCTGCCATATTGAGTTCTGACAGCGGTGTCTGTGCAACTTCCACAAAGGGTATGTTTCTATCGTGCTTGGTGTTCTAACTTCTAAGCATATAGGATGAAGCTACTTCAATTAGGTGAAAACATGGGGATCTTCAATTTACTTGTGGAGTAGCATTTTGTATTTTGGCTGTTTGTTTATCATGATAGCATTTCTAACTTTAAGCTGATGTTACTAATTATATGCTTTTCACTGGCTTTATGGATTAGTTCCAGGAGATGCATCCCAAGCATTCTCTTTACAGTTTGGGTCCATAAGTCCTGGTTTCATGAATGGAATGCAGGTAGCCTACTATTCATGTTTGTGTTCCATCTTATTTTCTGTCAATTTGAAACCTTGTTTCTAACAGCAGATCTTATTTTCTTATTTGTATCAGGTTCCAGCTCGAACTAGCTCAGCACCCCCGAATTTGGATGAGCAGAAACGAGATCAGGTTTGTCCCTTTTCATAAAAAATGTAGTTGAATCATTAAGAATGATGAAATGTTACACTTCAGAATACTAAAAAATGCCTCCTCACTCACCCGGGTTGCTTTTTTAATACTAAGGGATATAATACCCTGTAGTCGTAGAAACTTAAGTATAATATGAATACTAGATTTTTGGGCCCGTCATAATTGTTGGTCCATCATGTTCATGATCTTGAAGCTTTTTAACTGATCGTTCTGAAGTCTTAGTTCATTTTTATATTTAAATAACCGTGTTTACCTACAGGCTCGCCATGCTTCTTTTAGACCTGTGTCAAATTTGTCCGCTCCTGTTCCTAAGCAGCAGCTACTAAGAAAGGATTCAGTTACAACTGACCAATCTAATTCTGGGGCGGCTCACCCAGTGCCCAAGGTCAAAAAAGATGTACAAGCCTCTTCTGGACCCCATGTGAACCAGGAACAGAAGCCATCTCTTCGTAATATGCCCATGGCTTCAATGCAAATGCCATTTCATCACCAGCCCCAGGTTTCCATGCAGTTTGGTGGGTCTATTGCACATATTAGGTCTCAGGGTGTAACTACTACTTCAGTGCAGATGCCCACGCATATGCCATTACCACTGGGAAATGGCCCCCAGGTGGTGCAGCAACCAGTTTATATTCCACTCGATTGTCACCCCTAATGTTACATCTTTATTGAATATTGCTAATTTGGGGGTAAATAATATTTTAAATATTAAAATAGGTAAAAAGAAGTTTATATTTCAACGTGTGAAAAAACGAAAACAGTTTATGGATATAGACATTAAGAGGAGCCTTGTCCCTCGAACTTTTTATACTTTTGGGTATTTACAATTTAAAATAATTAAATTAATTTTTATTCTTAAAATTTTTGAGTTTAAATATTTAATATTTTAATCATTCATAAAATATACAAGTTAAGAAGTAGGATGATGCTACAAGTGGGAGATGGGAAACGAATAAAATTTTGGCAAGACCTTTGGATAGGTGATCGCCCGTTGAAAGAGAATTTCCCTCGTATCTATGCACTATCACTCAATCAAGATGGTGCTATTTCGGACTTTGGAGTAAAGGGGTCGGCAAGATGGGTTTGGAACGTTGTATTAAGACGTAGATTGTTTGATTGGGAGGTTAGGCAGTGGAATGAATTCTGCGGAAAATTGGGTGAGTTTTCTGCATCAAATGTTGACCAAGACTGGGTAAGATGGGACAAAGCTGGTGATGGTGTATATTCAGTCAAGGCAGCTAGTCAGTTTGTTTTTTCACGTTCTACGAATAATCTAAACCGGAGAGAATTTATTTGGATTGGAATTGCCCTGCTAAAAGTTGAAGCCTTCCTATGGTTACTCCTTCATCGCAAAGCCCCTGTAAAATATGAGCTTGTAAAGAGAGGGATACCTCTAAACTCGAATAATCTCTGCTCCTTGTGTAAAAAAGCTCCAGAAACAATTGAACACCTATTTTTCTCTTGTTATGTATCATGGCAGGTATGGATCCACTTTCTTTCTCTTTGGGGCGTGGCTATTACATTACCTGAGGATCCAGTATCGTTTATCTTGGTGTGGTTTGAAGCTCGGCATGGAGCACAAAATGGTATGGTATGGAAAACTGTTCCTTTTGCTGTCTTATGGTCACCGTGGCTTTTTAGAAATGACATGGTATTTAATGGGAAGTCTATGAACATGTTGCAACTACTTTTCGTTATCAAATCAAAATTGGCTTGGTGGATTAAAGCTTGTTTTCCAGAACTTAAGGCATCCTTGGATGATTTTATCGTGGATCCGGTTATTGTAGAATCGATTTTAATGAGGAAGACAATCGTTATTGTAAATATCAGGGTTCGAAAACACAAAGTGAAGCGGATGAGCATTCATGTCCACTAAGTCAAATAGTGGATTTCTAGTTTTTTTTTTTTGTTCTTCTGGTTCTCAATTTTTTACTCCAACTAATTCAGACCGGCATGCGTCACACACCCTGAATTTAGCGAGTGAGTCTTACAGCGAGAATTTTCTGTATTGAAACATTTATTCCTGGCAATTATGCTGCCAGGAGGAATGCTTGCAGAGGCTGCAGAAACGTATAGATATTGCCTACGATAGTTCAATCCCTGAGCATCAGGTACCAGTTTGTAATGATGCTATTTTAACTTATGGTGCAATTCTAAATCTATAATCATCCATCTGATTTATGTGAGTTATTCTCAAATTCCTTATTGCTGCTTCTCCACAGGAAGCTTTAAGAGCCTTATGGAATGCTGCATTCCCGGAAGAAGAACTACATGGTTTAATATCTGAACAGTGGAAGGAAATGGGGTGGCAAGGGAAAGATCCATCTACAGATTTTAGGTAGTATAGTTCCCTTTGATTTTCCATTTCTCTTTCTGTGAATGACAATCTTATTGGTAAGTACTTTTATTTTTTGAATTTATCTTGCAGGGGTGGTGGTTTTATATCATTGGAGAACCTGTTATTCTTTGCTAGGAAATTTTCGGTTTGTGCTTTTACTTATCTTGTGTTGCTTAACCCACAATGTCTTGTTTTTCCGTACTTCTCTTCAGTATTTTGCATGCTCATTGTGTTTTGTTTTCTTAGCTATCTTTGCAATATCAAAATTAAGTGTACTTGGAACTATATATATTGCTAGATAAATACAATGAATACAATATTTCAAATAGGTCATTGTTATGAAATTTGATGTATTATTTAATGAAAAAGGGTGTTGAAGATGATAGAGATTTAATAGTTCTTTCATTGTTAAAAATGTGCAATTTTTTTTATACTGACTTCTAGCTTAAGGACGAGTTATTTCTCTAGGAGGAGAAATTATATCATGGGGCCTATACAGGTGTGTAAAATAAGTTTATTTTCCCCCTTGTTAATCAAAAAAATAAAGTTCTTTCCTAAAAAAATGTAAACACTAACCTTTTTTTAAACCTAAATAAACTTCTAAAAAGCTAAAACCTATAAGGATGAGTTATTTCTCCAGGAGGAGAAATTATATCATGGATCCTCCTTATCACATCAGCTATGGTCCCAACAAAATATAAACCACTCACTTCATCATTCTTTTCCATGTCATCAACACGCTCAAATGGTAATTTCCAAAAATCTGTTTTTTAAAATTTGATGTGGAAAAATATGATTGAAGATTCAATTGGTAAAAAAATTGACATGGAAAAAAAGATGTGAAGTGAGTGTTTTCTATTGAACCATGATTGATGTGGTGGGAGGATTCATAATATAAGTTTTCTGTTAAACCCACAAAAACATCCCAAACATTACTCTCTTCTTGTAGAAAGAGCTTGTAGAAAGAGCTTGTAAATAAACTTGGCAAAAGGTAGTGATTGACAAATGTTTGGTGCTCACACATTCACCATTATAGTCAAAACCGACCATTACCTCAACATTATTCCTTCCCATTACCAACAGTCAAAACCAATATGGGTCATGGAACAACACAAACTTATTTTCATTTATCAAAACATTTATCAAACAATTTGAATTTTAAAAACTAGCCTTTTTCAAACTTATAATAAAAGAACTAACAATTAATTCTAAATTTAAAAAATAGCCTAGTTTAGACACATTATACTTTTCAGATATATAGTTGGAGGTTTTTTGGTTCGAGTTTGAAGAAAATGACGGGTTGTTGGATTTGAGTTTAGAAGTGGTTGAGTAAAGTCGGTTGTGATTGCCATGGTTTTGTCAAGATGGTTAGTGGAGTTTGATGCATTAGATAAATGAGAGAGATTAGTAGAGGTTGTCATGGTTTGGTTTTGTTCAGTTTGAGAGTCTATCTTCATAACCCTAGAGCTACTAACCTAGCAATCATGTTATCCATTCCCTCGAGCATTTTATCAAACACTCTGGACGGTATTTATTATCCGCACTAATTTTATCAGTATGCAGCGACGAATGATCTAACTCGTTCAATCTTTGTTTGCATATACTCTAGCTCTTTGCGTATTTCTACTTGCTACTGCTAAGCCATTAAATCAAGAAACCTAAGAAATAAGATCTCGCTGTATAAGTCTTAATTAAGGAATCGAAATCAAGGCCCTTCCTAAGGTAGGTTTTGTCACAAAAAAATCCATAACAAATTAACTGTAGATATAATGATTTCAGGAAAGCATTTCATCTACATTTTTCTTAATTAAAATCTAGTTTTGCTACGTAATTAGATTTGCTTTATCTTTTGGTTTTATGTGTTCATCCAATGCTAAGGTGTTTCTGAACATCTCAATACAGGAATCCTTCAAGGATCTTCTTTGGAAGCAGGAAGGTAACCGATCAGCGTGGGAATATCCCTTTGCCGTTGCTGGTGTGAACATTACATTCATGCTTATTCAGATGCTTGATCTAGAAGCAGGTAATTGTATCCTTCAAAATAGAAGTGATGTTCTGGAAATCCTTTTCGGCTCAATCTGAAGGGTGGATCTCCTCTGTTATTTAACAACTGACTTATGTTCCTCTCTATTTTTTTTTCTAATTGTCTCAAGTTTCCTTGTGAAGTTGTGAATTCGAGACCTGGTCATAATGTGAATATGCATCAACATAGGCCATTCTCATTTTATGTTATATGCATCCACATTAAGATTCTTATTTCTTAGTTTTTTCAATTGGTTGACACTGTATGCTTCAATCGTGCAGTCAAGCCGAGAACAATGGTTGGAGCAATTTTCTTAAAGTTCCTGTCAGGTACTGCTAGTTTATTCCAAGTTTTTGAAATTTTGTTGTTTATAATGTTTTCGTAGTCGTTTATTCAACCAATGCTGGTGTTTCTTTCCTTCGTCATTTAGTTTTCAATCTATTTGCATGCTTTAAAGTAAACTAGTTCTGTTTCTTTTTTGCCTTGAATAGAAGATGAATCAGCGTTTGACCTTCTCTATTGCATTGCATTCAAGCTAATGGACCATCAATGGCTTGCCATGCGCGCATCCTACATGGACTTCAATGTAAGTTTTCTCGAACTGGCAAATCCATTTCGGGCAGAGGATGATAGAAAAACGAAGGCGGCCATCATAGTGCCATAGATCCAAGCCAGTAAAAAAACAGATTACTCTCCTATAATTGAATCGTTCTTTCTCTGGTATTTTGTTTTACAGACCGTGATGAAAACCGCACGACGTCAACTGGAAAGGGAGCTCCTACTTGAAGATATAACACAGCTCGAGGATCTGCCCTCGTACAGTCTTCTTACACAATAGTTGAAAGCTACTTCTTAACTGTAGTTATTATACTGCTTTTTATGAACGGCGAGAGCAAGGATGCATGCTATAAATGAACATGTTCCTCTCCCCTTCATTTACCCAGATCTCATGGAAACTCTGTATTAGGATTCGAATCGACTTTTTGATTTTTCTCGATTTCTTTACTCAGCTCTATTAAATACATCGTCCGCTTGGGTTGTAGTACTCAGAAATTGCAGATATCCATGTTACTCCGACTCATCACTTACACTAAGTACACACGACATATATTTGGACATGGATTTAGGGGTATGATCCTCCAAATATTTGGAAAAACTTGGAAAAATCAAGCATACCGATGAGGGGACATATTTGTATTTGATTTGAGCAACAAAGGTAGACATATTTGTATTTGACACTCCAGTCCTGCAAGGTCTCTCTCCATCTCCGACTTCCCCATCACAGCGACCACCACGGTAAGGTCGAGGACCACCATAGCCACCACGTCTTTCAGAGGGCTTTCTACTTCCTCCATATTCAGGCTCACCAGGAAGTTGACCAGTTCCCATCATTGCCAAAAACGTTGTATCCACCACTAACACTGTGTTCCCATCCAATCTATAAATCACGGCCTTATAAAATCCGCGGAAATAGATTTTCAATAGGAAATGCATAAAAAATTTTAAATTTTTTAATCATATAAGAAATTCAAATTTTTAAGGGGGGTCGACCGCTCCCTCCAGCTCTCTCTAGGTCCATTCCTATATATTCATGTCCATCTCCACGCCCACCACGGCCTCCACCACGAGCACCCTCAATCCCCGACTCCCGAGCACCTTCATACTCCAAAGTATGAAACTATGACTGACTATTAAATAAAAATGCATTTAAACAAATGAGACAACTAACAAGATAAATAAAATCTACTCGCAGCGCTACTTAGTTTGTAATTTGAATGCAATTATCCATGAATCTTTAGCTCTCTTCACTGTTGAAATTTTTTTTGAATAAATATATGATACTCCCAATAGTTATATACCAAATAAACAATTGAAAAAAACAAATCTAGTCATGGTTCAAATGTGCGGGCATGAATGCCTATTTTTGGATCTGACAATATTAGACACAATTCACAAAAAAAATAACAAATTGGACAACTATTACAGAAAGATAATACAAATTATTAATGTATCAGAAATTATATAAATATAACATTGGTTTTTTTATTTTTTAACAAATTTCAGAAATTATATAATGAATAGAACTTTTTAAACATTTTAACGACAAGTTTTAACAATTTTCTCTATAAACTATTGACAATATAACACTGTTTAAATTTTATAACGACAAGGCAAAAACATAAACGCAATAGCAATAGGCAAATAATCAATCAAGCTTCATTCTCTACACTAGAAATGAAACCCAACATAATAACATAACCCATTCAAACTCCACAATTCGACCATTAAAAAAGGTAACTTGAACATAATACAACCAATTAAATTCAAGACCCAACACACACACACAAATTGTGTATAAAAATGATGCAATATACTACAGCTATAAAGCAAACAACAATGAAGCACTACACAACAAAAAGGCTAAAATTAGATAAATCGGTCCCTTTAAAAAATAATCTAGTCTTTTTTTAATAAACAAAATAGGACAATTGATCTCGAATAATTTGAAAAATGTTTTTTTCAATGTTCGAAAAAACAACATCGAACGTGCTCGTTGAAAATTTTGTTACTTATATCGTTGCTCGTTAAGCTTGGTGAATATAGAAAGTTTTGGAAATTGGAACCCCAAGCATTTTTTGTGTAAATTACTTAGTAGCCCACTGAACTTTTCTAAATTTTTAACTAACATTCAAATTTCTCGGAACATAATATTTTTATGGTAACCACCAAGAAATTATAAAAAATATAAAATAAATTAACTAGTTACTCGTGAATTTATTGAGTTATTAGACATTGGTAAATTTGTTATAAAGTTCATTTATCAAATTGAGTAAATTCAAACTTAGCATTAACCCATTGAACTTTTTTAGAGTTTTTAACTAACATTCAAACTTTTCGGAACATAATATTTTTATAGAAGCCACAAAAAATAAAAAAATAAAATATTTTAGTAACCATCGATTTTTTGGTTCGGTTATAAACGGTTTGATTTTTCCATATTATTAGTTTTTGAAATTTTGTATTTTATTTTGACAAAATAACTCAATTTGATGAATTTTAAATATTGTTACTAATAATTCTACATTCTCCCTTTTAAAAAATTAAATCAAAATTCAATCTATTTTATATATATATTAGAAAATGAATTAATTATTAATTTTGTTGTTGCTTCATTTGTGTTCACAGGTACACACTCGTCTGCTGATCGAACCCTAATTCTTCGATCCTCATTGCCGTCTTGTTATAATGCCGTGATTGTTTTTTGAATTTCATTGAATTTGTTGTTTGGATGCAGAGATTTCAAAAAAAAAAAAGGAAAGAGGGAAATAGGAGGAATCAAGAGTGGGATATATGTCCTTCAATCAATCAAGATCGGATAAAAGTGAGCAACAATACCGGAAAACAGGACGATCCGCCAGCTCTAATCAGCAGCGGAACTCCTCCGGCGGTTACGGTAAGGGCGCCGGCGGCGGGCCCGCCCCTTCACCGTCTCTTTCTTCATCTTCCGGTTCAAGTCGAAGGTAACGAGAACACATCATGATGCTTTAAGCTTCAAGGTTTCTTTGTTTTTTTTTTTTTTTCGTTTTTCGTTTAATTACCAGTTTTATTTAGGGTTCCTTTATGATTAGGGTTTTTGTGTGTGATTTTCTGAATTAATGATTCGCTTTCTGTTGGTTGATCCTGATATGATAGTTTTAAGAAGTCTAACAATGCACAAGGAGGGCAATCTAGGGTGAATTCTCCGGCTGTAAATTCTACAGAGTCTAGTAATGCTTCTGCCACCCGTAACATACAAAATGGTGCACTTGTACGGCCCCAGTTGCAAGGTATTATTCAACCTCGTTTCCCTTTTTAGATTCGTAACCGAATAAAATAGGATTATCTTGATGTTATTCACATTCATGTTCATTTTTGCTGATAGGGGCATCTGATACACTGGTTACAAGCAGTGCTGCCAAGCCCGTTGAATCACCTGCTAATCAGAGAAGCGCCCGAGCTGTTCCGAAGGCTCCTACTTCTCAATCTGCCATATTGAGTTCTGACAGCGGTGTCCCTGCAACTTCCACAAAGGGTATGTTTCTATCGTGCTTGGTGTTCTAACTGCTTAGCATATAGGATCAAGCTACTTCAATTAGGTGAAAACCTGGCGATCTTCAGTTTACTTGTGGAGTAGCAATTTGTATTTTGGCTGTTTGTTTATCATGATAGCATTTCTAGCTTTAAGCTGATGTTACTAATTATATGCTTTTCACTGTTTTTATGGATTAGTTCCAGGAGATGCATCCCAAGCATTCTCTTTACAGTTTGGATCCATAAGTCCTGGTTTCATGAATGGAATGCAGGTAGCCTACTATTCATGTTTGTGTTCCATCTTATTTTCTGCCAATTTGAAACCTTGTTTCTAACAGCAGATCTTATTTTCTTATTTGTCTCAGGTTCCAGCTCGAACTAGCTCAGCACCCCCAAATTTGGATGAGCAGAAACGAGATCAGGTTTGTCTCTTTTCATAAAAATGTAGTTTAATCTTTAAGAATGATGAATGTTACACTTCAGAATACTGAAAAATGCCTCCTCACTCACCCGGGTTACTTTTTTAATACTAAGGGATATAATACCCTGTAGAAACTTAAGTATAATATGAATACTAGATGTTTGGGCCCCTCATAATTGTTGGTCCGTCATGTTCATGATCTTGATGCTTTTTAACTGATCATTTTGAAGTCTTAGGAGTTCATTTTTATATTTAAATAACATTGTTTATCTACAGGCTCGCCATGCTTCTTTTAGACCTGTGTCAAATTTGTCCGCTCCTGTTCCTAAGCAGGAGCTACCAAGAAAGGATTCAGTTGCAACTGACCAATCTAATTCTGGGGAGGCTCACCCAGTGCCCAAGGTCAAAAAAGACGTACAAGCCTCTTCTGGACCCCCTGTGAACCAGACACAGAAGCCAGCTCTTCTTAATATGCCCATGGCTTCAATGCAAATGCCATTTCATCACCAGCCCCAGGTTTCCATGCAATTTGGTGGGTCTATTCCACATATTCGGTCTCAGGGTGTAAGTGCTACTTCAGTGCAGATGCCCATGCATATGCCATTACCACTGGGAAATGGCCCTCAGGTGGTGCAGCAGCCAGTTTTTGTTCCAGGTCTTCAGCCTCATCCATTGCCACCTCAGGGAATGATGCATCAGGGTCAGGGCTTGAGTTTCACACAACCTTTGGGTGGCCAGCTTGCAACCCAATTGGGCAACATGGGAATGGGTATTGCTCCTCAGTATCCTCAACAGCAAGGAGGGAAGTTTGGTGTTCCTCGTAAAACTACTCCTGTCAAGATTACACACCCTGAGACTCATGAAGAATTAAGGCTTAATAAGCGGAATGATACATTTTTAGATGGTGGGTCATCAAGTCCAAGGTCTCATCCTAATGTGCCTCAATCCCAGCCAGTTCCATCGTTTGCACCTTCTCATCCAGTCAACTATTATTCCAATTCTTACAATACCAATCCCATGTTTTATCCGCCACCAACTTCTCTGCCACTTTCTAGTAGCCAGATAGCAGTAGCACCCGATGGTCAAGGGCAGAAATTTAATTTTCCCGTTGGCAAGAGTCATCAAAACATTTCTTATATGAACTCAGCAGCACCCCATGGTTCGCTTCCAGTTACTAAATCTGTAAATCTTAGACTTGGTACCTTAGAATCAGCAAGTGTGGATTTGGCACATAATGGTCACAATGTAGCATCTTCTGCTCCCTCAGGCGTAACACAGGTTACAGTCAAGCCAGTAACTGTTTCTGTTGGAGAAAAGGTGGCTGATTCATCTTTATCAATTAGCTTGCCTCCTGTTGAAAAGGTTGGATCACTAAAACCTTCGGTGAGTGAGGGTAGCTCATCTCAGGCTCAAAGAGACTTGGAAACTTGTCAAGAGATCTCTATACAGCTGCCAAAGCCTGAAAGGGAATCATTAGCATCCAAGGCATTACCAGCTGCTGCAGGAGATGGAGCTGCTAACTTGGATGAATCAGTATCTTCTGCTCCAGCTGCTACATCTCAGGAGTCTGTTCCGACTGTTGCCAGTAATGAAAGCAGGAGAGAGAGTTTGACCTCATCTAACTCTATAATAGATAATAAGAAGGAACTGCCTAGTAAAGGGCATATTCAACCACCAAATCAGGTATTTTCCTTGTTATGCTTTTGTTGCGCATGTAATTTTTGTTTGCATGTATTTATTTGTTTTTTCACACATTGTTGTTTCATGAAATAAACAGAGGTCAGACAACAAGAGAGAAGGCTTAACCTCTGTTTCATCGGAAGTTTCTGGTTCTGGCATCTATGTTGAATGCTTGGACATGGTTCAGCATGCTAAGGTGGATTGTTCTTCCAAGCTGGATGAGCAACTAAAGCCTGAAATTAATGGAATTAAGGATCCCTTGAAACCTGTGGAGCTTAAATCTGATCAGGAATCTGCTTTGAAGGCAACAAGTGCCAGCAATGATGTTCCAATGTCAGTAACTGCACGTTCGGTGCTTGATGAAGATATGGGGGTTAGCATTGAAAATGATGGAGTCACTGATTCAGATGACTTTACGTCTAAAATATCCGACTCTACAGTTCCTGAAAGTTCACATGTTGATATCAACTTTGGTTCCAATGCATCTTCAAGTGCCATTCATACCAATGAAATCACTGTTACGAATTCAGTTGCATCTGACCAGCATTCTGCTCCGGTCACAAAAAATCTTGATCTCACTGATTCAGTATCAAAATACGAAGGAGAATCTGTTCTTGTTCCTAGTTCAAAAGACAAACCTGCACCAGAATTAAATAGGACAAAGAGTACAACCAGAGGGAAGAAAAAAAGAAAAGAAATTCTTCAGAGGGCAGATGCTGCTGGGACAACTTCGGATCTCTATATGGCATATAAAGGTCCTGAGGAAAAGAAAGAGACAATCATACCTTCAGCTAGTGCAGACAGCAACTGCAATGGTGTTAATTTGAAGCTGGTATCTCATGAGTCCCCTCAGGTGGGTTCTACAAAAGGTGAGAAAATTGCAAAAGATAAAGCCGAATTGGATGATTGGGAAGATGCTGCTGATGCACCAAAATTAGAAACTTCAGACAATTTCGAAAAGGCTCATGAAGGGTTAATAAATCACAAGGAAGATGGAAGTGGGAATATATCAAAAAAGTATTCCAGAGATTTTCTTCTTAAGTTTTCCGAGCAGTGTACTGATTTTCCACAAGGTTTTGAGATTTCTTCTGATATTGCCGAGGCCTTGTTGGTTGCCAATGTCAATACCTCTCACCTTGTTGATCGTGATTCATATCCTAGTCCTGGAAGAAGAACAGACCGGCAATCTAGTGGATCTCGATTAGATTGCCGAGCTAGTGGAATGGTTGATGATGACAGATGGATGAAACATTCTGGTTCTTTTGTTTCTGGAAGGGATGCACGTCTTGATCTTGCATATGGTGCAGCTGTTGTCGGTTTTCAGCCTGACCAGGAGGTAACTCTGGAGTTCTAAGGCACCCACGAGTTCCAACATCTCTTCCATTTGTTGGAGGGGTCTTTTCTGGACAAATGTACCCTACGGGTCCGCAAGGATGGATGCCACGTAGTCCTGTTACTGACAGGTGGCAACGTGTTCCTAACTATCAGCAAAAGGGGTTGATTTCTTCCCTGCAAACACCATTACAGATGATGCACAGAGCTGAAAGGAAGTATGAAGTGGGTAAAGTGACCGATGAGGAAGTGTTAAAGCAAAGGCAACTGAAAGCCATTTTGAACAAGCTAACCCCCCAAAACTTTGAGAAACTCTTTGAGCAAGTTAAAGCAGTAAACATTGACAATGTAGTTACACTCACTGGTGTCATCTCACAAATCTTTGACAAAGCTTTGATGGAGCCTACTTTCTGTGAAATGTATGCGAACTTCTGTTTTCGTCTAGCAGGAGAGTTGCCTGATTTTAGTGAAAACAACGAAAAGATAACTTTCAAGAGATTGTTGTTGAATAAGTGCCAGGAGGAATTTGAAAGAGGTGAGAGAGAACAAGAAGAAGTAAATAAACTTGAGGAAGAGGGTGAGGCTAAACAGTCTGAGGAGGAAAGAGAGGAGAAGAGAATCAAGGCACGGAGACGAATGTTGGGTAACATTAGACTTATTGGGGAGTTGTACAAGAAGAAAATGTTAACCGAGAGAATTATGCATGAATGCATCAAGAAATTACTCGGTGAGTATGAGAATCCCGATGAGGAAGATGTTGAGGCTTTATGCAAATTAATGAGTACGATTGGAGAAATGATTGACCATCCCGTAGCCGAGGTGTATATGGATGCTTATTTTAAGAGGATGGCTAAGTTGTCAAACAATATGAAATTATCTTCTAGGGTTAGATTCATGTTGAAAGATGCTATTGATCTGAGAAACAACAAGTGGCAGCAGAGGAGAAAGGTTGATGGGCCTAAAAAGATTGAGGAGGTGCACAGAGATGCTGCTCAAGAGCGACAAGCACAAACCAGTAGGCTTGCTCGTGGTCCTGGCATCAATCCTGGTGCAAGAAGAGGACCCTTGGATTTTGGTCCACGAGTGACTATGTTATCTTCTCCTGGGGCTCAGATGGGTAGTTCTCGTGGGTCTCCCATCCAACACCGTGGTCTTGTGGTTCATGATGTTCGCTTGAATGACAGACAGTCTTTTGAGGCCAGGAATTTGTCAGTTCCCTTACCTCAAAGACCAGTTGCTGATGATTCTATTACCTTGGCCCCACAAGGTGGTCTAGCTAGAGGGATGGCTTTTAGAGGAGCACCAGCAATGTCAAGTACTCCTTTAGCTGATGTTTCTCCAATTTCAGGAGATGTAAGAGGAATGGCTTCTGGTTTGAATGGTTATAGTTCTCCTGCACAAGGCCAAACATCAGGTTTCACTCAAAATATTCCTCCAGAAAAGGGATGGCCTGAGGAGCGTCTGATGGAAATGTCTATGGCTGCTATTAAAGAATTTTACAGGTATCCTTTTGGCTCTACTCTGATTTTAATGTCCCTATACTTGTTTCTGTTTCCTTTTTGTCTGCACATATTTCTTTTAGTCATTTAACATTGAAATAAAATCAAATAAATACAGGTAGGCAACACATTCATCTGCAATTACATCAAATGCACTGTACAATTTTTTTTTAGTCATTGACGGAAAGTTGAAATGATATTGAGATTTGGATGTTGTTTTACTCAGTATGTGGTTAACATGTATCTTACATGATTTTGATAGTAATATTGATGTCTTGATTTAAATTGAATAGTGCTGCTGCTGATGGTAAATTTGAAAAGTTATTGCAAGTTTTAAAATTTCTGATACTTAGTAGGATATTGATGATTGGAGGCTTTTTTTATTTATCAAAGTATTTTGTTTAAGCATATATATTATATAATTTTGATATTGATAGTAATGGCTCGAGATAAGGTAAGTAGTGCAGTTGTTGATGATAAACTTAAAATCAGAGGACATATTTATTCTGTTGTCCTTATTTTATCTACTGCCTTTGATAATATAAGGTTAATTTTATCGAGTAGTAAGCATTTTTGGGTTTTAATTCTTTCAGTGCTAGAGACGAGAAAGAAGTTGGTTTATGCATAAGAGATTTGCAGTCTCAAAGCTTCCATCCGACAATGATTGCCCTTTGGGTAACTGATTCTTTCGAGAGAAAAGACATGGAACGAGATCTATTGGCGAATCTACTTGTCAATCTGTCAAGGTCCCGTGATGGTGTGTTGAGCCAAGTTCAACTTGTTAAAGGGTATGGGAATCATTTAACAATATCTACCTGTGTTTTCTTTCCGGACTTGAGAGTATCCAAATATATGTCACCGATCGATTGCAACCTTCTGATGTCATTATTTTTATGAATTTTTCTTGGTTTAGGTTTGAGTCTGTTCTCAGCACATTGGAGGATGCAGTAAATGATGCTCCAAAAGCTGCGGAATTTCTTGGTTGTATCTTTGCGAAAATCATAGTAGAAAATGTAATTACCCTGAGTGAGATCGGGCGTATAATACATGATGGCGGAGAGGAGCCAGGTTGTCTAGTAGAAGCAGGGCTCGCTGCTGATGTTCTCGGAAGCACCTTGAGGGCAATTAAGACAGAGAAAGGAGAAACTTTCTTAAATCAACTTCTAGCAAGTTCGAGTTTGCGATTCAACGACTTTCGACCTCCACATCCTAACAATTCAAGTAATTTAGAGAAGTTTTTTTTAGTAGCATAGAAACTGTTTTTTTTTATTAGTGTTTTATATTGATATTAGGGTGATTGATAGGGTAAGTAAATCGAATGAGCACCTTATCTATTTAGGAATTACACAAGTTCAATCGATTGTTGATTAGACCCAATTGTGGGTTAAATCCATATTTTTAGTTCTCGGTTTCAAATTCAATTCTGCAATAACCACCAAAAATAGCTAAAAACAGATGAGCCTCCCAATTTAACCATCTTTTGATTTTGTTTTTTTTCATAAATCTTAATTCTAAACTGGAAAAGGGAAAAAGTTGAGAGTGTACCTAGTGGGGTTAGATAGGAACAGACGTAGGATTTAATGTATAGTGTGCAAACTATAAGGAAGTTATACTAAAAATATAGGGGTTTAAAATTATAATATTTTAGGAGTGCAAAATTAAATTATCAATAGAAAATATAAAAAGAATATGCAAAATATAGGTGAACTTAAAATGAAATATGTAAAATATAGGTGAATTTAAAATTTTTAGGGTGTGGCTGCTTCCGGTACTCATGTGTTCGTCCATGAGCCTAGATCCACTACGTAAGAGAATATAAAGAAACAAAAATAAGTAGTTTGACCAACCGGTTAAATGTGTTTGCTATTCTTTTTGATCTTTTAAGTATACAAGTTCGTTTATTGTTTCATGAAAAAAAATATTTCACTCATCAGTAGTGGATAATTGTTATAAGTGGGATTAATAAGGTTTGGATGTTTAATTTAAGTTATCCTGTTTATGTTTTATATTTTGTGTCTAGAATTTAATTTTTATGTTTATATATATTTTTAAAGTAAAATTAGGCATGTTTGTAGAGTATACGATATACTGATAGTGCATTTTTTTACACAAAAATATTTACTTAAAATATAAAATCTAAAGTCTTAACCCTATAGCTAAACCCTAAACCTTGAGTTATAAAGTTAAAATAAAAACACCTATGTCCTAAAAGTCAAACTGACAGTGTAAATTGTTATTTATATAAATGAAATGTGATTTTATCCGGATTTTTTTTAAATTTTAAATGTATATAATGAAATCTTTAGACAACAATTATAGTCGAGGATTATTTGTGACGAACCTGATCTCATCGGATATACAAATCAGAAACCCGATCTCCATTCCTCTATCACAAAAGGGTAAACTTCAACAAAGGCCACTCAATTATGATTAAGGTTATATTTAAGTCACTCAATTATTAAAAGTTATATTTAAGTCACTCAATTATTAAAAGTTACATTTATGTCACTCAATTATGGGTAAAGTTACATTTAGGTCACCCTTTATATTTAAAAAATATATCAATTTTTATATTAGATTAATAATAATTTCAAATGAAGTACTCTAGTTTTAACAAGAGTATACGAGTGATTTAGAATAAAAAATGGCTAAATTGATATACTTTTTTATATATAAAGGTGATCTAAATGTAACTTTACCCATAATTGAGTGACCTAAATGTAATTTTTTTTAATAATTGTGTGACCAAATATAATTTTACTCATAATTGAGTGACACTGAATGTAATCTTTATAATTGAGTAACTTTGTAGTTTATCTGGTAGAAAGCAGATAATGTTTATCCTATGAGACGCAGGTTTAAATCACTTTGTCTAGAAAGTGTATACTCATTATCAAAGAGTTAAGAATATATATAAACATATATTATCTTATAATCACATTTAAACTTTTTTTAAAAAAATATTTTGATCAATCTTCTAAAAGAAATTAACATGAACTGGTTCGTGAAAACCTTTCAAAATCGGAATAGTTTCATTTGTGTCTTCAATCATTAAAATTATATAAATTGGCCCCTTTAAAAAACAATATAGCCCTTTTAATTTTGAAAATAAATAAATTAGGACAATTGATCTCGAATGTTTTCCTCAAATGTTACATAATTTTGACTGGTAAAAGTACATTTTAGATCCTCTCAATTTTGAAATTGAATAAATTAAACCTTTAAAAAGAGAACCATTTAAAACCTATCATTACTTTCGAAAGGAAAATTTTTTTTATAGTAAATTTTAGTTTATACAAGCCATTCAATTTTATGGGATATAAGTTTAGTTTAGAGTTTAAAGTTTTTTTTACAAAGTTAAGAAGGGTTCAGGTTTTAGAATTTAATGTTAATGTTTAGAAGTTAGCGTTTAGTTTTAAGAATTTAGGATTTGGTTTTTAGAATTTAGAGCTAGGAATTTAGAATCTAAATTGTATAGTGTAAATATGTATGATTGTTTAAAATAATTTTTATACAGTTTGCGTATCAATTCGAAATTTTTTGAACTTCGACAATAGAAGATTATTGATCTAGACATTAAAAGTTTATTTTAATTTAAATGGGTAAAAGGACTGCTTTAGGTCTCTCTCAATTTTGATATTAAAAAAATTTAACTACGTACTCAAATTACGTCTCCCTTTTATAATAGGTACATAAAGTATATTTTATCGAAATAGATGTCTAAAGTTTTATTTTTTGCCCAATTGAGCATCTATTTTGACATATTTTTAATAAAAAACTTTAGATACCTATTTCAAATTTAAAAATATTTTAAGCACATATTTTAGTCAAAAATAAAACTTTAAATATCTATATCGATCAAAAAATTACTTTAAGCATTTATTGTCAAAAATAATTATAATTTGGACACTTATTTTATAATTAAGCCATTAAAATTAATCATCTTTTTAAAAAACGAACAATTTAGTCTTATCAATTTTGAAAATCAGCAACTAAGGACAATTGATCTCGACATTATTGTTTCCTTTCAATATTACATAATATTTTTGTTGCTTCTCTTGCTGCTGTGTGAATCGGCGAATCCCACTTCTCTATCAAAAGGTTAAGAAAGCTTAATCTATGTTCTCTCTCTGCACACTCATTTGTGTACACAGGTACACACTCCTCTGCTGATCGAACCCTAATTCTTCCATCCTCATTGCCGTCTTGTTATAATGCCGTGACTGTTTTTGAATTTCCTTGAATTTGTTGTTTGGATGCAGAGATTCAAAAAAAAAAAAAAAAGAAAGGAAAACACGAGGAATCAATAGTGGGATATATGTCCTTCAATCAATCAAGGTCGGATAAAAGTGAGCAACAATACCGAAAAACAGGACGATCCGCCAGCTCTAATCAGCAGCGGAGCTCCTCTGGCGGTTACGGTAAGGGCGCCGCCGGCGGGCCTGCCCCTTCAACGTCTCTTTCTTCATCTTCCGGTTCCAATCGAAGGTAACGAGAACACATCATGATGCTTTAAGCTTCAGGGTTTGCTTTTTTTTTTCGTTTATCGTTTAATTGCCAGTCTATTTAGGGTTCCTTTACGATTAGTTTTCTGTGTAATTTTGTTGATTAATGATTCGCTTTCTGTTGTTTGTCCTGATATGATAGTTTTAAGAAGTCTAACAATGCACAAGGAGGGCAATCTAGGGTGAATTCTCCGGCTGTAAATACTACAGAGTCTAGTAATGCTTCTGCCACCCGTAACATACAAAATGGTGCACTTGTACGGCCCCAGTTGCAAGGTATTATTCAACCTCGTTTCCCTTTTTAGATTCGTAACCGAATAAAATAGGATTATCTTGATGTTATTCACATTCATGTTCATTTTTGCTGATAGGGGCATCTGATACACTGCTTACAAGCAGTGCTGCCAAGCCCGTTGAATCACCTGCTAATCAGAGAAGTGCCCGAGCTGTTCCGAAGGCTCCTACTTCTCAATCTGCCATATTGAGTTCTGACAGCGGTGTCCCTGCAACTTCCACAAAGGGTATGTTTCAATCGTGCTTGGTGTTCTAACTTCTAAGCATATAGGATGAAGCTACTTCAATTAGGTGAAAACTTGGTGATCTTCAGTTTACTTGTAGAGTAGCATTTTGTTTATCATGATAGCATTTCTAGCTTTAAGCTGATGTTACTAATTATACACTTTTCACTGTTTTTATGTATTAGTTCCAGGAGATGCATCCCAAGCATTCTCTTTACAGTTTTGTTCCATAAGTCCTGGTTTCATGAATGGAATGCAGGTAGCCTGCTATTCATGTTTGTGTTCCATCTTATTTTCTGCCAATTTGAAACCTTGTTTCTAACAGCAGATCTTATTTTCTTATTTTTATCAGGTTCCAGCTCGAACTAGCTCAGCACCCCAAATTTGGATGAGCAGAAACGAGATCAGGTTTGTCTCTTTTCATAAAAAATGTAGTTTAATCTTTAAGAATGATGAAATGTTACACTTCAGAATACTATAAAATGCCTCCTCACTCACCCAGATTACTTTTTTAATACTAAGGGATATAATACCCTGTAGAAACTTAAGTATAATATGAATACTAGATGTTTGGGCCCATCACAATTGTTGGTCCGTCATGTTCATGATGTTGACGCTTTTTAACTGATTTGAAGTCTTAGGATTTCATTTTTTATATTTATATAACAGTGTTTACCTGCAGGCTTCCCATGCTTCTTTTAGACCTGTGTCAAATTTGTCCGCTCCTGTTCCTAAGCAGCAGTTACCAATAAAGGATTCAGTTGCAACTGACCAATCTAATTCTGGGGAAGCTCAACCAGTGCCCAAGGTCAAAAAAGATGTACAAGCCTCTTCTGGACCCCCTGTGAACCAGACACAGAAGCCAGCTCTTCTTAATGTGCCCATGGCTTCAATGCAAATTCCATTTCATCACCAGCCCCAGGTTTCCATGCAGTTTGGTGGGTCTATTGCACATATTCGGTCTCAGGGTGTAACTGCTACTTCAGTGCAGATGCCCATGCATATGCCATTACCACTGGGAAATGGCCCTCAGGTGGTGCAGCAGCCAGTTTTTGTTCCAGGTCTTCAGCCTCATCCAGTGCCACCTCAGGGAATGATGCATCAGGGTCAGGGCTTGAGTTTCACACAACCTTTGGGTGGCCAGCTTGCAACCCAATTGGGCAACACGGGAATGGGTATCGCTCCACAGTATTCTCCACAACAAGGAGGAAAGTTTGGTGTTCCTCGTAAAACTACTCCTGTCAAGATTACACACCCTGAGACTCGTGAAGAGTTAAGGCTTAATAAACGAACTGATAAATTTTTAGATGGTAGGTCATCAGGTCCAAGGTCTCATCCTAATGTGCCTCAATCCCAGCCAGTTCCACCGTTTGCACCTTCTCATCCAGTCAACTATTATTCCAATTCTTACAATACCAATCCCATGTTTTATCCACCACCAACTTCTCTGCCACTTTCTAGTAGGCAGATAGCAGTAGCACCCGATGGTCAAGGGCCGAGATTTGATTTTCCTGTTGGCCAGAGTCATCAAAACATTTCTTATATGAACTCAGCAGCGGCCCATGGTTCACTTCCAGTTAATAAATCTGTAAATCTTAGACTTGGTACTTTAGAATCAGCAAGTGTGGATTTGGCACATAATGGTCACAATGTAGCATCTTCTGCTCCCTCAGGCGTAACACATGTTACAGTCAAGCCAGTAACTGTTTCTGTTGGAGAAAAGGTGGCTGATTCATCTTTATCAATTAGCTTGTCTCCTGTTGAAAAGGTTGGATCACTAAAACCTTCAGTGAGTGAGGATAGATCATCTCAGGCTCAAAGAGACTTGGAAACTTGTCAAGAGATCACTATACAGCTGGCAAAACCTGAAAGGGAACCATCGGCATCCAAGGCATTACCCTCTGCTGCAGGAGCTGGGGCAGTTAACTTGGATGAATCAGTATCTTCTGCTGCTGCTGCTACGTCTGAGGAGTCTGTTCAGACTGTTGCCAGTAATGAAACCAGGAGAGACAGATTGACCTCCTCTAACTCTATAAAAGATAATCAGAAGAAACTGGGTAAGAAAGGACATATTCAGCCACCAATACAGGTATTTTCCTTTGTTTTGTTTTTTTCGCACTTTAATTTTTGTTTGCATGTATTTATTTATTTTTTCACACGTTGTTGGACAGTCTATGTCAACATCCAATTTGGCTTCCCGGACTGCAGAACATGGTATTTCTTTAGACAGGGCCAGAACAGCTTTAGCATCATCAGCAGCTGCTGATGTTTATTCACAGCCTACCCAGGAGTTATCATCAATAAATGATACTTCTACTCCTATAGAACAGACGTCAGACAGCAAGAGAGAAGGCTTAACCTCTGTTTCATCGGAAGTTTCTGGTTCTGGCATTAATGTTGAATACTTGGACATGGTTCAGCATGCTAAGGTGGATTGTTCTCCCAAGCTGGATGAGCAACTAAAACCTGAAATTAATGGAATTAAGGATCCCTTGAAATCTGTGGAGCTTAAATCTGATCAGGAATCTGCTTTGAAGGCAACAAGTGCCGGCAATGATGTTCCATCGTCAGTAACTGCATGTTCGGTGCTTGATGAAGATGTGCGGGTTAGCATTAAAAATGATGGAGTCACTGATTCGGATGTCTTTACCTCTAAAATATCCGACTCTACCGTTCCTGAAAGTTCACATGTTGATATCACCTTTGGTTCCAATGCATCTTCAAGTGCCATTCATAGCAATGAAATCACTGTTACGAATTCAGGTGCTTCTGACCAGCATTCTGCTCCGGTTGATCTCACCGATTCAATATTAACATACGAAGGGGAATGTGTTCTTGTTCCTAGTTCAAAAGATAAACCTGAACCAGAATTAAATAGGACAAAGAGTACTATTAGAGGGAGGAAAAAAAGAAAAGAAATTCTTCAGAGGGCAGATGCTGCTGGGACAACTTCTGATCTCTATATGGCATATAAAGGTCCTGAGGAAAAGAAAGAGACAATCATACCTTCAGCTAGTGCAGACAGCAATTGCAATGGTGTTAATTTGAAGCTGGTATCTCATGAGTACCCACAGGTGGGTTCTACAAAAGGTGAGAAAATTGCAAACGATAAAGCCGAATTGGATGATTGGGAAGATGCTGCTGATGCACCGAAATTAGAAACTTCAGACAATTTCGAAAAGGCTCATGAAGGGTTAATAAATCACGAGGAAGATGGAAGTGGGAATATATCAAAGAAGTATTCCAGAGATTTTCTTCTTAAGTTTGCCGAGCAGTGTACTGATCTTCCACAAGGTTTTGAGATTTCTTCTGATATTGCCGAGGCCTTGATGGTCGTCAATGTCAATACCTCTCATCTTGTTGATCGTGATTCATATCCTAGTCCTGGAAGAAGAATAGACCGGCAATCTAGTGGATCTCGATTAGATCGCCGAGCTAGTGGAATGGTTAGTGATGACAGATGGATGAAACTTCCTGGTTCTTTTTTTCCTGGAAGGGATGCATTTTGATCTTGCTTATGGTGCAGCTGGTGCCGGTTTCCAGCCTGTCCAGGGAGGTAACTCTGGTGTTCTAAGGCACCCACGAGTTCCAACATCTCTTCCATTTGTTGGAGGGGTCTTTTCTGGACAAATGTACCCTACGGGTCCGCAAGGATGGTTGCCACGTTTTCCTGTTACCGACAGGTGGCAACGTGTTCCTAACGATCAGCAAAAGGGGTTGATTTCTTCCTCGCAAACACCATTACAGATGATGCACAGAGCTGAAAGGAAGTATGAAGTGGGTAAAGTGACCGATGAGGAAGTGTTAAAGCAAAGGCAACTGAAAGCTATTTTGAACAAGCTAACCCCCCAAAACTTTGAGAAACTCTTTGAGCAAGTTAAAGCAGTAAACATTGACAATGCAGTTACACTCACTGGTGTCATCTCACAAATCTTTGACAAAGCTTTGATGGAGCCTACTTTCTGTGAAATGTATGCGAACTTCTGTTTTCATCTAGCAGGAGAGTTGCCTGATTTTAATGAAAACAATGAAAAGATAACTTTCAAGAGATTGCTGTTGAACAAGTGCCAGGAGGAATTTGAAAGAGGTGAGAGAGAACAAGAAGAAGCAAATAAACTTGAGGAAGAGGGTGAGGCTAAACAGTCTGAGGAGGAAAGAGAGGAGAAGAGAATCAAGGCACGGAGACGAATGTTGGGTAACATAAGACTTATTGGGGAGTTGTACAAGAAGAAAATGTTAACCGAGAGAATTATGCATGAATGCATCAAGAAATTACTCGGTGAGTATGAGAATCCTGATGAGGAAGATGTTGAGGCTTTATGTAAATTAATGAGTACGATTGGAGAAATGATTGACCATCCCATAGCCAAGGTGCATATGGATGCTTATTTTGAGAGGATGGCTAAGTTGTCAACCAATATGAAATTATCTTCTAGGGTTAGATTCATGTTGAAAGATGCTATTGATCTGAGAAAGAATAAGTGGCAGCAGAGGAGGAAAGTTGATGGGCCTAAAAAGATTGAGGAAGTGCACAGAGATGCTGCTCAAGAGAGACAAGCACAAACCAGTAGGCTTGCTCGTGGTCCTGGCATCAATCCTGGTGCAAGAAGAGCACCCTTGCGATTTTGGTCCACGAGTGACTATGTTATCTTCTCCTGGGGCTCAGATGGGTAGTTCTCGTGGGTCTCCCATCCAACACCGTGGTCTTGGGGCTCATGATGTTCGCATGAATGACAGACAGGCTTTTGAGGCCAGGAATTTGTCAGTTCCCTTACCTCAAAGACCAGTCGGTGATGATTCTATTACCTTGGGCCCCCAAGGTGGTCTAGCTAGAGGGATGGCTTTTAGAGGACCACCAGCAATGTCAAGAACTCCCTTAGCTGATGTTTCTCCAATTTCAGGAGATGTAAGAGGAACAGCTGCTGGTTTGAATGGTTTTAGTTCTCCTGCACAAGGCCAAACATCAGGTTTCACTCAAAATATTCCTCCAGAAAAGGGATGGCCTGAGGAGCGTCTGATGGAAATGTCTATGACTGCTATTAAAGAATTTTACAGGTATCCTTTTGGCTCTACTCTGATTTTAATGTCCCTATACTTGTCTTTCTGTTTCCTTTTAACATGTATATTTAAATGCGAACACATTCATCTGCACATATGCACTGTACTTTTTAGTCATTGACGGAATGTTTAAATGATATTGAGATTTGGATGTTGTTTTACTCAGTATGTGGTTAACATGTATCTTACATGATTTTGATAGTAATACTGATGTCTTCATTTAAATTGAATAGTGCTGTGCTGATGGTAAATTTGAAAAGTTATTGCATGTTTTAAAATTTCTGATACTTATTACTATATTGATGATTGGAGGCTTTTTTATTCATCAAAGTATGTTGTTTAAGCATATAATATTGATACTAATTGCTGGAGATAAGGTAAGTAGTGCAGTTGTTGATGATAAGCTGAAGAATCGTAGGAAATACATATTTATTCCGTTGTCCTTATTTTATCTTCAGAGTACAGCCTTTGATAATATAAGGTTACCTTTATCGAGTAGTAAGCATTTTTCGGTTTTAATTCTTTCAGTGCTAGAGACGAGAAAGAAGTTGGTTTATGCATAAGAGATTTGCAATCTCAAAGCTTCCATCCGACAATGATTGCCCTTTGGGTATCTGACTCTTTTGAGAGAAAAGACATGGAACGAGATCTTTTGGCCAAGCTACTTGTCAATCTGGCGAGGTCCTGTGATGGTGTGTTGAGCCAAGTTCAACTTGTTAAAGGGTATGGGAATCATTTAACAATATCTATCTACCTGTGTTTTCTTTCCGGACTTGAGAGTATCCAAATATATGTCAGACATGGGTGCGATCGTTTGCAACCTTCTGATGTCATTATTTTTATGAATTTTTCTTGGTTTAGGTTTGAGTCTGTTCTCAGCACATTGGAGGATGCAGTAAATGATGCTCCAAAAGCTGCGGAATTTCTTGGTCTTATCTTTGCGAAAATCATAGTAGAAAATGTAATTACCCTGAGTGAGATTGGGCGTATAATACATGATGGTGGAGAGGAGCCAGGTTATCTAGTAGAAGCAGGGATCGCTGCTGATGTTCTTGGAAGCACATTGGGGGCAATTAAGATAGAGAAAGGAGAAGCTTTCTTAAATCAACTTCTAGCAAGTTCGAGTTTGCGATTCGCCGACTTTCGACCTCCACATCCTAACAATTCAAGTATTTTAGAAAAGTTTTCTTTTTATTAGCATAGATTAGTGACTGATGTTCCTCTATTTTGTTAATACAAGGGTTTTATATATAAATGAACATGTTCTCTCCCTTCATTTACCCAGATCTCATGGAAACTTTGTATTAGGATTCGAATTGACTCTTTGATTTTTTCTGATTTCTTTACTCAGCTCTGCGAAGAAAGGATAAATGTGATGTTTCAATCTCACTTAAAAAATAAGAGGTTTTCAGTTATTTAAGCATGGATATGTACATGCCAGTCCCACTGACTAGTTTTACAAAAAAAAAAAAAAGGTAATGATCCATTTACAATTGAAATCGTATCAATTAGATTTGTTTACTCTAGCATTTTAATGAAAGAGTAAACAAGGGATGTCAAACATTGGGAGAAATTGGGCTGGATTTTTTGTTAGAACTTTACTAATCTAATAATTTTTTCAAACAATTAAATTTTCCATGTTCCGTTGTATTTACTAAACTATCCTTTCATATTTATAATCATTTTTATATAGTATATTTATTAAATTTCGGATCTAATTGGATTTTTTTGTTAAAATTGTGGTTTATTATGTTTCAGGTCGCGCGGCCAAGAACCCACCCCCAACCCTAATGAGAACGACGAGGATATTTTAAGTTTTGATATAAGAATGTGAAATCAAGCACCAAAAAGAGTAGGCAAAATGTTTCAGAATGTTTAAAGCGATTATGCGTGAAAAGGATAAGGTTTGGTCCCCCATGACACGAGCAGGCAGCTGGTAGGGTATATCACAATTTGCTTCTGCATGCATTCAAAAAATTATGTTCAAAATCGAATTGGATCAAAACTCTACATGATTCAAACCCGAAACTAAAGAGCATCGAGTTATTTATCGCTCGCCGGATAATTAGCAACTTCGGTACAAGCAGTTTTGGCCTTTGGATTTTATAGCACACCTTTTCCAATGCTAATAAGTTGCATAAATAAATACCAGGAGGATGACAATAAAACACCTTAATCGCAACAATAGGTTGAGCTGATCACTCGGAAGAAAATATATCCAGAAAGGTACTCGATCAATAAATCTGACGAAGGAATTAAATTCGGAAATAATACAATTTTAATTTACGGGTTATACTATCAAAATCAAAGCCATACGAAATCACTGACTGCTCCCTATAGAACATCAAGTAAAGAATACTTGGCATGTTAAGAAAGCAAAGAATGCTTATTTTTATTACAGTAATTCTTTTATATGTAAAAAACTACACTAGCCTGCATATTTCCTCTTTGAAAAATAACATCTAAATCTCTAACCCTAAAACCTAAACCTTAAATGATTTTCCTATTATTATTGTTTAACTTTTGTACTGCAAGCAAGTGAAATTGATGATATATGTTAATGAAAAATTGTTTAAACATACATGTACAAAACTGAGTATCATCGTGTTAAAAGAGAGGGGATGGAGAGGGCAGTGAGAAACTACTAAGATCTACAAGAAAACTGAAAATATACATTTCAAAACATGAAATTCAGAGATCCTTTGGTAACAGGAAACCATATTATTTGAGTTCATTTCCCGCCCAAAATTTAAAGAGCCCGATAATCCAAAGCCGACAAAAGAAATAAAATTAAGCATGGAAAATAAGTGGGATTGTCGAGAAACCTCACTTGCGCCCTAAAGTGTGGAACTGACCCGGGTCTTCAATGGAAGGTGCAGCCGTATTACTTGCCGCAATGCCTTCACCAAACCCTCATGAGCCACGCCCGCGACCGCTTGGGTTGTAGTACCTCCTCCCTTCAGCAGGCTTCAGAAATTCATTAATACTCAAAGACTACCACCACCACCACCAAGTAAAGAATAAGGATCAGTACATGCCATAAAGACATTTTTACGAATAAAATTGCAAAATCACTAAGTGAAAGGAGCACACAAGCTTTGTAACAAACACATTAAATAGATGTTTACAATTATAATTTATGGATAAAATAATCATCCAAAATTTTGGTAACACAATAAAATCAACAGAATATAAATTACTATAACTGCCAATTCGTATTATCCCTATCATATTCATGTATTTTACACATATGTTAACTGTGTTCAAAGTATTTTACATAAATTTTAATATGTTAACACTACAGGCTGTGTTTGTCTAATATAATTGACTAATAAAAGGAGAATTATAACAAATACCTGTTTTGCTCTCTCTTCCTTCTCATAAGCCTCTTTTCTTTTATCCTTATCGGAGCTCTGTAGGATATACAATTAAAGGCACATATGATAAATACATATTTGCCAACAAATAACATAAGTCATCAATGATAGAATTCTAAAAGGAATCAAGGAGGCTCATCAATTTGATGAATATTTCATCATTACTCTTCTTGTTTGAAAGCTGGTGCATAGACTCAAACTCCTTGGCATCCACTTTTCTTCCCTCGGTTTTCAGTGCCTGAAGAGCCTTCCTCTTCTCTTCCAACAGCTTCTCATACTCCTCAAGAGTCATATCCTATTAATATTACAACATCAAAGGTTGCACGCAGAAATAGCAGTAGTTAGCAGATTACATTTACAATTAGAAAAAAATGCAGATATCCATGTTACTCCGACTCATCACTTTCACCAAGTACACACACATGACATATATTCGGACATTGATTTAGGGGTATGATCCTCCAAATATATGAAAAAACTTGGAAAAATCAAGCATGCTGAAGATGGAGACATATTTGTATCCGACACTCGCCCCCAAGCTTGAGCAACAAAGGTAGACATCAATGGCAATCTAAAATGATATATTATCAGGTGAAACTACCTTATCATCGGGTTCTTTTTCTTCAAGTTCATTTGTAGAGCTCTCCTTGTTAGCATCTCCTGCATCCTCATCTCTAGCTGGCTTGTCATAAGCTAAATTTCTCTTACCTTCATTGACAACTTCTTCGGTCACCCTAAAAGGCGCATAATGAGAAAAGAATAACAAAATTAAGTGATGATTTCATTTAGTTTTACAATACAATCGAAGGTTGAGATTGTTGACACTTTTAAACACTAAAGATGGCTCACTCAGCAAGTTCATCAGTCTGAGTTCCCCAATTCCCACGACCAGAGCCTTCACGTTTGAGTTCATTTCTACAGCCGGGAAGCGCAAACAAAAAGCATCAGTTCCGAGATTTGGATAGAATAATGAAATGGAGAATATCAAGCTAAAGTAAACAAAACTTCTTTTAAGTTCTACCCGCGTCCAGTCCCACTACGGCGTTCGTACAACCTGCGAGGTCGCTCTCCATCTGCAACTTCCCCATCACTAGAACCACCACGGCGACCACCACGGTAAGGTCGAGGACCACCACAGCCACCACGCCTTTCAGAGGGCTTTCTACTCTCTCCATATTCAGGCGCACCTTGACCAGGAAGTTCAGCACTGCTGCTGAATGAGTTCTCATCATTGCCAAAATCACGTTTGTATCCACCACTAACACTACGTTCCCGTCCATATCCACGCCCACCACGGCCTCCACCAGGAGCACCTTCAATCCTCGACTCCCTCACTTGACAAAAAAAAAACCCGAATGCACAAACATAAGCTATAACCCAAGAAAGCCAAAAGTATCAGTTTGAGCACAGATCAACATAACACATAAGTCGTGCTCAAATGTGCATGCATGAAAGCCTACATTTAGACCTGCCAATATTAAACACGATACACAAAAAATAACAAATTGGACAACAGTCACAAGAACAAAATATAAATACATGAATGTCCCAAAATCTATATAATTCGGATTATTATGTATCAGAAACTATATAAATATAAAACCGCTTAAACATTACAATGACAAGGCAAAACAAATGAACACGATAACGATGGGAAAATATAAACAATCAAGCTCCATTCTCTACACTAGAAATGAAACCCAACATAATAACATAAAGCCATTCAAACTCCACAATTCGACCATTAAAAAAAAGTAACTTCAATATAATACAACCAATTAAATTCAAGACCCAACACACACACACACAAATTGTATATAAAATGATGCAAAAGCTATAGCAAAGAACAATGAAGCACTAAACAACAAAAGGCTCAAAATGATGGCTTCTTCTATAGGAAAAAGCTTACCAGCCTGAGAAGGAGGGAGTGGCTTGGAGGGGAGCTTAGGCTGCTGCTGCGGCTTCGCCTGAGATTGAGCCGACCCCTTCGTAAGAACGGCGGAGGGGGCGGGAGCGGCGGCCTTTTTCTGGGCAGCGATCAGCAATGAGAGCTCCCCAGTGTCGTCATCTCCCAACAAATCAAAAGGGTTGGAGCTCGTCATTTTCTTCGATTCAAATTATACCCAAACTAATGATACACCCCCTCCAAGCACTTCTTTTCTTAAAGGTGAAGGATTTCCATGGAGATTCGGTATTCCATCAGCATGCAATCAAATGAATAGATCTGTAAGAAAGCGCGGAGGGAAAAAAAACCCTATCTTAGCCGCGAAAGAATAGATAAATTTTAACTATATCTAAATTCTTAAAAAAAATCATGATGGTTTTTCCTTTTTTGATCATTAGGGGAAAATGATTTACTATATAAATAATATATATTATTAAGTAGGGGTGTCCAAACTTTAGTTTTAACCGAATTAATCGACCAAATCGAAAAAAATTCGGTTAATCGTTCGTTTAATTTTAGGTTCGATTGGTTAAAGGCTAATGGCTTTTTCAAATTTCGATTAATTTTAGGTTAACTCGGTTCGTAATCGGTTAATTAACAAAAAAAATTTATATATTATATATTATGTATATTTATTTTTAGTCATTGAACTTTCAAATATTATAAAATGATCATTAAATATTTTAATATATTATAAAATGGTCACTAAACTTTATCAAATGAGCACAAAATGATCATTAAACTTTTCAATATTTATCAATAATTTATAACGTGCAATGAATCAATGACCAAATTGTAATAGTTCGATAATTTTAATGGTTGTTTTATAACATCTGAAAGTTTAGTGGCTACAAATATCATTTTAACATAGTTTAGTGACTATTTGGGTAATTTACCTAAAATTTTATTTAAAAATTTTAGTTAATTCGAAAACCGACGGAATTAACCAATTTTTTTTGTTCGGTTAACGTTTAATAGGAAAAAATTTTGGTTAATGTATTTTTGATAGTTTGGTTCAATCGATTAATCGAACCGACCGATTGAACACCCTTATAATATTAAGAGGGACTGGATGAAGCTAGAAATCTTTTCGACACCAAAATCAGATTATATTTTTTTATGGAAGTTGAACTTTTTGAGTAGTTATGGTAAAAAAAATTATATATTGTTATTAAGTTATTCAAGTTCTAGCAATATTATCTAGATTATGTGTACCTTGTCAAAAGACTAAAATTGATGAACATATACAATTGTAGTTACACGAGTCAGTTAAGAAAAGGAACAAATATTATCTTGTAATCACACAAGACAGTTCAAAAAAAATAGAAAAATGAAAAATATAATTTTATCATTGTATAAGTTTGTAACATTATGATTTTATCATTCAAGGAAGTTAAATAGAATGTATCAAATCATTTTCAAGCCTCAAATGTAACAAGACAATTGCAATTGTAGTTAAAGAAAATCACAAAGATGAATAAATGGATGGGAAACTATTGTATGTTACAAGCTTTGTGATGCATGTATTGTTTTAGTGAAAGAAAAATACAGAGATGAATAAACCCGCTAAAAGTCGTATGATCTTTCTGTAGAGTTCCGGACTAGTTTTTACCAGCCGGTATTTTGCTCGGATCAAAGAATGTAGGAGCAAATCACTTTAAAGCTTATAGAAACCTGTTATAGTGCTTAAAACAGTTTTCTCCCTCCTAACCCTTTGTTAATCCACTTCTACGATGTGGAGCTGCCTCGTATATTTCATGGAGATGGAGATGCAGGCGAGGAGGTTTTGGACACAGTTTGCATGTCATTTCCAAACCCGAATTTTCCGTACAATCCCTGAAACATTAAAAAGCATACGGATTCAAACTCGAAATTTAGCAAAAACAATCAAATTAAACTCACTCAAATAATTCGATTTTTATCTCAAACCATACTTGACCTTGAAAGTAAAACTCGATCTAGCTTAAATTGCACTTTTGACATTGAATTTCCAATTGAGCTATATCTTCTCATAGCTTGAACTCGACCAGCTCAATTATACCCTAACAAGTATCTTTTCCACTCTCATGAAGGAAATGAGAGTGAACTCAATTCCTATATCTCGACTTCTAATTTGATTATTTGTATTTTACTTGGATTTAAAAAAAAATTAAAAAAAGTTTCAATTAGGCTGCAAATACTCGAATCAAGCATCAAAATACTCAAGTTCAACTCGCTTGATGACTCAACTCAACTCAACAATGATTGATGCAGAATGCATTGCTAAGATTGATGCTTATCCAAGCTGTAAAATATTCTAGTGAAAGCAATAAAAACTATGTGGACATACCATGGCATCATTGATTCCATAAGCAACACAATAGTGCTCCTGAAAATCCGCAATTTAAAACGAAATCAGTGAACACGATAATAAAAGGAAAAAACTTTGATACACAAGCTGTGTAAACTGTAAACTAGTTAAATTTATGATTTAGGAGTTTAGTTTAGAGTTAGGATTTAAGGGTTTAGTTTAAATAAGAAGGGTTTGTATAAGTTTTTTTTACGCATCCATAATAAAATCTGTAGTATCTCTGAATCAACAGATGAGAGGAATATATAACGAAACAAATGCTTATCTATGTGCACCACCTCACATGTCAGGCAGACATCCATACACTAAAACTACGCTACTTGGAGTTGATTATGTGTAGGATATGGGTATATTTAGTTTTTTCTTTCCTGTACATTTAGAGGATCCTTAAATAATTGTATTTCGTATCCATTTTCGAATTCAGACACAAAAGATTCCCTTACCTGCATCATATGCCATTCTTCAAATTCATCGAACAATTCCAGCCTTTCGATTCTGAACACCATAACATCACATATAAGAAATCCACTCAAAAAATATTTCAGCAATGTAACAACATGTCAAGTTTTCCAAAGTAGAACAAAAAGAGCCAAAGATCCGAACACAAACACAGAAGGATTCATTATCTGATTTTAATTTAAACTTCATACATATAAAAGTAATTATATTATGTTAGAATACATTCTTCCTCAACAGAAAATTAAAGATTGAATTAACCGGTTATGGCCTTGGCAAGTAAATATCTATCTGATAAAACTGGTCAACAAAATCGCAGGAACATGCACAACAAAAAGATTCAAGAATGGTTAAAGCAATCAGAAAGTAATAAATAACTATACAAGACGAACTAATCTTAAATTCAAGTTCATGATACTACTAAATGTCAAATTTAGCTGTCAGGACGATAAATAGTCATCAAAATGGAATCGGTTCAAAAATAAAAAATGAGTAAATTCCATCAAGTTCAGGCAAGGGGCCGTCTATGCTGCCAAATCAGCTAAATTCCAGATGACATACATGAAAAATAATTATTTCCAAGTTCTAACAATAAAGCAGCATCTACCTTCTTCTTTCATTGGCATCAACAAATTTACTGTAAACTCTCAGCATGTCCCAGGCGACAGCTTTCTGAAATCTCAGGAAATACGTAAAAGGTATTAAACAAAACATAAAAGATTAATAAATTATAAAATTCAAAAGAAAAAAAAGGCCAGAATACTCAGCTAAGAACAAAACGAAGAAAAAAAGGAACAAAGAACAGACAAATATTACTTCTGTTAGATGATGCCCTTCACTTCTACATATTAAAGTTCACCATTCTTGCAGTTACTAGGAAACAAGCAAAGAAGTTGAAGGACAGTCACAAGATGGCTCTCATATAGCCAGAAGTAGGTCTTTACTTCAGGCATTACATTTTCTTTTTTTGACATAAAGGCCTTACAATGTTTACCATCACAGAAATGGTGCTCTAAAGGTACCCAGCAAATGTATACCGTAAAATAATTAGTAAACTGGCAGATGATCAACCTCATCCTAAATCCCATTAACATCAGACCACAATACTTCACTGAAATCAAGGAAACATAAAAAGGGTATATATCGAGTTGCATTAAAGAAACAAATACACTCATATACCTGCCATCCCTGATCAAGAAATAGTTTTTCCTTTGCTTGCAAAGTTGGCGTAGCATAGATACCCAAAAGTGCACAGCCTCGACTCTGAAACAAAAAATCAACTAGGAGTTGTTGATTTTCACTAAAAACTAGTGTAAGTTTCCACAACTCACAATATGAAGGCATCCAAGCCTCACATTTCGGGCATTAACGGAACTTAAGCAATGACAAAATATCCATCTGCATTCCTTCATTTACTGTGACTTGACTAATGACTAAATTTGCTTCATTGAAACCCCTATTGTGACGAACATTTGTTACTGCAGAATAAACCAATTTTGAAAAGGGTAGCATGCTCAATAAGGCATGAATTCTAGTATCATGAGTGTTTCTTCATCGGAACGTCCATGAACCTAAACAATTATTCTGTGTTTTATATGACACTTCAGTTACATAATATTTTAAAATAAAAGGTATTGACTGCAATTATACGTCTTAATCCCTTAATTTAAAAGTTTCTTGCAATTTGACAAGAAAGAGGAGGGGGAAATGCATTCTGTAAAGGGAACCTGGCGTCCAAATTCCTATCTAGCTAAAATCTTTCCACCAAACATCAACAAAATTTAAAACAAGAATGAAGAGGCTTTGGGTTCAAAAGAACTTCGCGCAAACGGCTGAATGAGAAACTGCTAGAGGTGACAATCGGGTAGTTCAGATCGGTTTAGGTTCGTGTCATTTCGGGTCGGGTTGCTTTTCAGTTTAGGTTTGGATTGGGTCAGATTCAAATTTAGTTCGTTTCTATGTTATTTCAGGCCAGGTCGCGTATCGGGTTGGGTCAATATCGGATCAGTTGATTTTCGGGTATGGTCAATATTGGATCGATTGATTTTCGGATTCAGGCATGTTACTTTTTGTAAGTTGACAGAACAGGAAGAAACAGAATTTTATATTCTGTATTTTGTTATTGCTCAATCAAAATTACATCTCTCGATACACACTTATATAGGCTCTAGGTCTTTTAGTACATTAAGAAGACCTTCTCAAGATAACTTTTAGTTCTAATCTACTAAGTTGATAGACTCTAACTACAATAAGGAGTCCTACTAAGGATAAAATCTAATCTATTAGGAGATAAACTTTAAGTAGGATAATTACTACATTATTTACAAAGGCTGAAATTTCTCTCGGATAACTCACTCCCCCTCAAGTTGGAGAATATACATTGTATAGTCCCGGCTTGAATAAGAACTTATCAAAGAGAGCTTTTGGCATGGCTTTCGTAAGGATGTCGCCAAATCAGGAACATAGGTTAAAAAGCTACTCCACTTGTAAGCTTTTACGCAATAAAGTGTCATCGATCTCAACATGCTTGGTCCTGTCATGTTGAATTGGATTTCGGCAATCGAATTGTAGATTGGTTATCACAGAACACTTCAAACTTCTCGTTTTGAACCATGCCTAGCTCTTTTAGAAGCTTCATTAGCCGATTCCTTCACAAATTCCAAGAGCTAAAGCTCAGATTCTCGCTTTCGCACTACTCCTTGATACAACAGTTTGCTTTTTGCTCTTCCAAGTCACAAGATTACCCCACACAAAAGAACAAGTAACCACTTGTTGACCTTTATCAGTCAATTCACTTGAAAAATTGAGTCTGAATAAACCTTGATTTGTTTTATCAAGGGTCTTTTAAATATTAAACCATGTCTGGTGTACCCTTTAGATACCTTAGTATCCGGGTAGTTGCTTCCATATGCTCTTGTCTCGGATTTGTCATGTGTTGTGATAATATTCACAAAGCAAAGGTTATATCCGGCCCGGTCGGGGATAGATAAATCAATTTTCCAACTAATCTCGAAAAAGTCCCTTTGTCCGCCTTTGGACTAGACCCATCTTTGCTAAACTTTAGGCTTTGTGTCCATAGGAGTATCGGTTGGTTTACAGCCCAACATTCCGTCTCTCGTGAGTAAGTCAAGAACATACTTCCTTTGGTTGATTACTGGACCTTTGCTTGATCTAGCCACCTCCATGCCTAGGAAATATCTAAGCTTTCCTAGGTCCTTCATCTCGAATTCTTTATTCAAAAGAGATTTTAAGTGGCTTATTTCTTCTTCATCATCTCCAATCACAATAATGTCATCTACGTATACTATCAAAAGAACTTTCTTGTTTTTTGGAGTTACCTTAGAAAACAAGGTATGATCTGCTAGAGACTGTTTGTATCCATTTTAAATTACTCTAGTGAACCTATCAAACCGGGCTCTTGGTGATTGCTTTAACCCATAAAGTGATCATCCGACTTGCAAACTTTCGCCTATTCTCTTGGACTCTAAACCGGGAGGAATGTTCATAAAAACTTCTTCTTCTAGTTTCCCATTAAGAAATGCATTCTTAATGTCAAGTTGATGAAGTTTCAATACAATTAATGACCAAACTCAACAGGACTCGGCGGTGTTCAACTTAGCAACCGGAGCAAAAGTTTCCTTATAGTCTATTCCAAAGGTCATGTAAAACCCTTGGCCACCAATCTTGCTTTGTACCTGCACACTCCCATCCGAATTGTATTTGATAGCAAACACCCATTTGCATCCCACTTTGGTTTCTTGCCTTGTGGAAGATCGGTTATGGTCCAAGTGCCATTTTTTTCTAGTCTTTGTAATCTCCTCCTCAACAGCTTTCTTCCACTTGGAGTCTCTTAAGGCTTCTTCAATAGTCTTGGGAATCTGTTCTTCATCTAGACAGTTTGTAAAAGCTTTAAAAGAGGGCATCGATTGCTATAAGCAACATATCTCGAATAGGATGCTTTGTACCTTTGTCTTACCCCTTTCCTTTTAGCAATAGGCAGAATTTGAGTTCAAGTAAATGAGGAGAAATTTCAACATCATTACCTCCTTTATCCTCACAGCAATTTGGACTAAAGTCCAATTCTCGCAGTGTCGATTGCAACACACGTCTCTGGAATGGCTTTCTTTTTTCGGTATATACCAGAATCGGTTAGTGGGTGAACAGCAGTTGGTTTAGGTGAAGTATGTAGAGGTGTAGTGTTAGAAACAGGGTATCAGGTTTTAAAAAATTACGAGGCTTCACAAACAAAGGAGCTATAGGTAAAGAAGGTGAAAAGAAGGAACGATTTGTTAGGAGACTGAAATTATCCCAACACTCCCCACGATTTTCAGTCTTAGGAAAATAAGGTACTGTTCAAAGAAAGTGAGATCCAAAGAGACAAAAAACTTACGAGAAGGAGGGTGATAACATTTGTAGCCCTTCTTAAGTGAAGAATATCCAACGAAAACACACTTTGCAAAGCCCTAGGATCTAGTTTGGAACTTGAAGGATTTGTGGATTTTAGAAAAACAAGACACCCAAACGTCTTTAAGGGAAGATTAGATGACATAGGTTTAAAAGTAGGATAATTTTCCAAGAAAACATCTCTAGGAGTTTCAAATGCAAGACTTTGCTAGGCATTCTATTTATAAGATATGTAGCCGTTAATAAGGCTTCCCCCACAAATATTTTGGGAACAAAGCATGGGTGAATAATAAGGCTCGGGTAACCTCTAATAAATGCCTATTTTTACGTTCAAGCAATCCCATTTTGTTGTGGGGTATCTACACAAGAACTAAGATGTAGTATACCTTTAGTCCGAAAAAAAAAAATCTCCTAAGGCAAGAGTGAAAAACTCTCCCCCATTGTCAGAGTGAAACATTTTTATTTTGCTATCAAACTGAGTAACCACCATTTCATAAAACCTTGCAAAAATAGAAGCAACGTCAGATTTTTCTTTAAGAAGGTAGGTCCAAGTAAGTCTGCTATGGTCATCAATAAAAGTCACAAACCACCTACTCCTGTAATATTCTTCACTCGAGAAGGACCCCAAACATCACTATGAATGAGTGTGAATGGTTTAGAGGGTTTATGAACAGATGGTAAATATAAAGATTTGGTTTGTTTTGCAAGTGGACAGATATGGCATTTAAAAGAATTTGGATCTTTATTAACAAACAAATCAGAAACACATTTTCTAAGATAGTGAAAATTGGGGTGACCTAACCGAAAATGCCATAACATTATAGTATCTAATCGTCCTAAAGAAGTAAAGCAAGAAGGAGAATTTGAAATAGAAGATGGATATTTTCCATGAAGGATATAAAGACCATGTTGCAAGCTAGCACGCCAATTATTTTCCTCGAATCCAAAGTGCTCGCAAAAAACATGTAGAATCGTAAACCTTAAGGAGCAGTTCAAGTCTTTAGAAATTTTGCTCTCGATATCAAGTTGCATGCGAGGTCGGGGACAAATAACACATCCTTAAGGATCAAATTACCATCTAACGAAACAGAGCCCGTCCCTTTGATGGGAGATAGAGAACCATCTGCAGTTTTAATGGAAGCTTGAGAAGAAGACTTTTAAAAACAGAGAATAAAGCCCTATTACAGTCATGTGGTCGGAGGCCCCGTAATCAATAATCCAATTCTTTGCATCGGGTAGAAACAAGAGCGTTGGAGGAGGCTTTGTCTTTGGACACCATCATGTACTAGGGCTAGATTTCCTTCATCTGCTTTGCCATTAAATTTGTTGAACGATTCTTTGTTGAAATCTGTTGTTTTGTAAAGCCACTTTGTTGATTAGAAATAACAGAGAACTGTTATTTGAAAAAAATCTGCCATCCGAAATCGAGGTTGAGGAGAAGGCGCATCTCACTCGATGTTGATTGAGGATGATTTTCCGTGAGAAGAAAATTATGATAGGATCGAAATTAGACTGATACCATGTAAGTTGTGAGCAGGGAAGAAACAGAATTTTATATTACGTATTTTGTTATTGCTCAATCAAAATTACATCTCTCGATACACACTTATATAGGCTCTAGGTCTTTTAGTACATTAAGAAGACCTTCTCAAGATAACTTTTAGTTCTAATCTACTAAGTTGATAGACTCTAACTACAATAAGGAGTCCTACTAAGGATAAAATCTAATCTATTAGGGAGATAAACTTTAAGTAGGATAATTACTACATTATTTACAAAGGCTGAAATTTCTCTCGGATAACTCACACTTTTCGGGTCGGGTCAATATCGGATCAGCCGCTTTTTAATTTAAGTCAATATATGAAGATGATCTTTTAAAGGAGAAAAAAAATATATTAAACTATTACTAAATGTAGTTTTTAATTAGTAATATCACACAAAATAGAATAAAACATACATATTTGAGCAAATTAAATTCAAGTTGCTTTCGGTTCAGGTTACTTTCGGTTTCGGTTAAATTTTGGTTCGGGTTGATTTTCGGTTTAACTAAATTCGGGTTGGTTTTGGTTTGGATTCGGGTCAAGTTTAGACCATCATGATCGGGTCGGGTAAATCGGTTCGGGTCTCGGGTCAAGTTTGTCAGGTCTAGAAACTGCTAAGTCACTCACAGAAACAAGCCAACTCCTAAATAAATGAAATTCAGAAAGTAAGATGATTTCACCTCCAAATTTCTTATCATTTGCTCCCCAAAAGCATCATCTGGATGAATCTGTTGACGGGGACCATAAACATTCACCAATTTCTCATCAACCACAGACAAATATGACATTCAAATAAGGGACACAAGCAGGAAACTACAACCAACAATGACTTAAAGATGTTGAGATTTCAGAAAAGTACAGAACCTGCTCGTATAGAAAAAATATTGCTGTTGAAAACGTCTTTGCTGCCCAACCAACAATAGAACGGCTTGAATCCGGATCCAGGTATATTAAAACGCATTCTGCAATTATAAATGTTGGCAGACTGATACCAATATCAGACAAACCCTTAAGTCCCTGGACATGAAAATACTCTACCCAATAAAGGTAGAAAAGAACCAAATATCCTGAAAATAGCTAAATAACATACAAATTTGACAGCCAAAAAAAGGTAGGGGCACAAATTTCAACAAACCTTCAGAATTACAATCATCAAACATGTGAAATGGAATATAGAAAGATGTCAATTTTCAGCTTCCAAATGGATGAATACTGCTAAGTGCTAACAAGTGCAAAATGATAGGATTGATTCATAATATACCTGGGATCCATATTTGCCAACGATACGACATCATCCAACTTAGGAATGTCTCGCAAATCAACTGGAAGTAACCTGTAGTGATCACTGAGCACTTCTCCATTCTCTGCAAAGATATGAGCTCTGTATCATTCCACGGAAGAAGCATGTGCTTAAATGCACCAGAAGCAAGATACTGTATAGTACAAGCAGCTAGCTCTATGATTCCTTGACGGATGATGAACAATAAACAAAATCTGCTGCCAAAGCCTCAAAACACATACTAGATGTAAAAGACATGACTTCAAAAAGGGGAAAAATGTTTGACAAAAAGTATACAAACACCAAATATGAGTATCCACATAAACCAGAAAAGGAAAATGGCAATTTGAGAAATAAAAACAAAACAGTAGTGATTTGATGTTCAATAACCTGGTGGCCAGGGTAACTTACCTCGCGAGATTGATGCTGTTGCACCAATTTTGTCCCTCAACTGGCTGCAGGATTCAATAAGGGAAGCCTTTTTACTAGTAACCTAAATAAAGAAAGAAATCACTGTTTAAAGCGCAGTGTTGTACAAATCAATTGCAACCGTAAGTTCAAAACTGCACCTTCTTAAAATCCAGTTCCACGTATAGATATGGTGCTTTTCCCTCATCCTGTAAATGAAAGAAAACAAAAGCCCAATTAAACTTGCATTCTCTCTAGATAATTATACAAGGGAACATGCATTTTCTCTACATTTCCTTACATACCTTCAGATTCTTCTACACCCACTCCTAATCATCATCCAAATACTCCCAAAACTACTCCTCCTAAACAGCTTTCGGTTTACACAAGAAAAAAGAAAACTATATCCGAGGCTATTCTGCAATCTGACACTTGCCGAGAGTTGGATTTAGGTCCAATTGCCAATGTGGAAGAAGAAGGAACTGAGTACAGTAAGTCCACTTCTCCTAATCTTAATGATTTCCCTATTGCCATTAGAAAGAGAGTAAGACAATGCACTACACATCATATTCAAAGATTTATTGGTTACAGCTCTTTATTGCCTTCTTTCCAAGCCTTTACAGGTAGCTTGAATGAAGAACAAATCCCCTCAAATATTGATGAAGCATTAAAGGATCCTAAATGGAGACGGGCTGTTGAAGAGGAAATCAGTGCACTTGAGAAGAATGCTACATGAACTATAACAGACCTTCCACAAGGTAAAAAACATGTTGGTTGTAAATGGATCTTTGCTGTGAAATATAATTCTAATGGCAGTGTACATAGATACAAAGCAAGACTAGTGGCTAAAGGATATACACAAACCTATGAGGTAGATTTTACAGAAACTTTTGCTCCAGTGGCCAAACTCAATACAGTTCAGGTACTACTAAGCCTTGCTGTCAACAATGACTGGAAACTACATCAACTTGATGTTAAAAATGTCTTTCTCAATGGCAAACTCGAGGATGAGGTCTATATGAAAATACCACCTGGTTTGGAGTCTATTGAAGGAAATCAAAAAGTGTGCAAGCTTAATAGGTCACTATATGGGCTAAAACAGTCCCCTAGGGCCTGGTTTGAAAGGTTCACCAAAGCGATCCTAAGAAATGGCTACAGGCAGTCCCTTGCCGGTCATACTCTCTTCATCAAGAAAAATTCCAAGAACAAAAGAGTTGTCCTAATTGTGTATGTGGATGACATAATCCTAACTGGAGATGATGATGAGGAAATCATGAGTTTAAAAATACTACTAAACATGGAATTTGAAACTAAGGACCTAGGAAAGTTGAGATACTTCCTAGGTATGGAGGTTGCACGATCTAAAGAGGGGCTCGTAATCAATCAAAGAAAGTATGTTCTTGATTTACTCAATGAAACAGGTTTCTTAGGGTGTAAGCCAGCGGATACACCAATGGAAGCCAGCCTAAAATTCAACAAAGAGGCAGCAAGCTCCTCAGCAGATAAAGATAGATTTCAAAGGTTAGTGGGAAAGCTAATCTACTTGTCATTAACCAGGCCGGATATAGCTTTTTCGGTAAATGTAATTAGTCAATACATGGCTAATCCTAATGAAGAGTACATGGCAGCAGCTAACAGGATCCTGAAGTACTTAAAGAAAACTTCTAGACATGGTTTAATGTTCAAAAAGTCACAAGACAGATCTGTGAAAGTATTTACAAACTCTAGCTGGGCAGGGGACTTAACTGAAAGGAGATCTACTAGTGGCTATTGCACATTTGTGTGGGGAAATCTTGTTTCTTGGAGAAGTAATAAACAATCAGTTGTTTCGAGAAGTAGTGCTGAGGCAGAATTTAGAGCCTTGGCATTGGGAATGTGTGAAGGAATCTGGATGCTCAAGCTGCTGAAGGAATTATATCCTGAACAACAAGACTGTTTTGAAGTTCTGTGTGATAATCAATCCGCAATTTAGATAGCCAAAAATCCAATTCAACATGATAGAACAAAACATGTTGAAATTGATAGGCACTTCATTTCAGAGAAAGTAAACAAAAGGATTGCTGCTCTATCTTACATCCCTTCAGAAGGACAGTTAGCAGACATGTTTACCAAGGCCTTATCTAAACACGTATTTGACAATTTTGTATCCAAGCTGGGATTATACAATGTATATTCTCCAGCTTGAGGGGGAGTGTAGGAATATACGTGCAGGAAAATAGAGTAAATTAAGGATTCCGAGAATATTTCTTGTATTTACAATCCCTTACTTTAAGGGATTATATCTTTCCCTAGAATTAGTCTCTTTCCTAACTTAGAGTTTCCTAAGATAGAGATATAGCTTGTATATAAATTTGTAACAGTGATTTATATAGAGAATTACTCTGATTTACTACAAATCACCACTTATTTCACCCAAACTCTTAGCTTGAAGATTAATTATTGCATCAGCAGACTCTGCCCCACGAAATCTAAGCTTTTGAAGATTCACACACCTAGAAGCAAGTAAGGTCGCCGTTGCAGCATCGAATTTATGAGCACGGAGATCCAACGAACTCCATAAACATTGATAACTGCCCAAAAACCTCCATGTCTTACAGGTTGATGATAAGCTTGCCCTATCACGATAATAATCACTGTATCATCAGGCAAGTTTATCCAATCAACAACGCCATTTCTCTGGAGACCTAAATTGTCAACTTCAATTTCAAGATAACTCGGCGAGATGGAGTCGTCCTTCCCTTTCTTCGCCACCTTGCGACGAACCCTACGAGTCATGTCTTGAACAATCTAAAAAGGAATCCAAATAACAAAATCCTTCGAACCTTGAAGCAACAAAACCTTATAACCAGTAAGTGCACATGGAACTAAAGTACATATGTCCTTCAAACTCAAATACCTAATTCATAAAACAACTTAACAAGCATAAAGAGGCCAAAAATGGCAATGGTCTCGGGCCTCAAAAACCCTAGCTCAAACCAGCAATGGAATTGTATGTATGTCTCAAATTTGATACTTTACAACAATGAAATTGCCCGATTTCATATAACCCAATAAAATCTAGAATGAGAAATGCAATAATCGAATTCTCGAACCTGAGAGAGTTCAGTCTTTCTGGGTCTGAAGGGTAAACCCTTAAATCTCGTACCTTCCGATATTAAATCAATTGAAACTTTCTTTTTTTTATTTGTTTTTATCTGATTGCATTGAAGAAGCTTCAGTGGAAGGGAAGAAAAAGGGGAAATAGAGTTGAAATTAACGTCGTAGAGAATTCAAAGCAAGCACATATGAGAGATAGAGAAAGAGAGAGCAAACCCTGAAGCTCACAGGCGTGAGTCGAAAACTCTATTTGGCTAAATCTACAGCTTTATTGTGCACACAAGAAAAGGGAGAGAGGAAATGGGGTTTTGTAAGAAATAATTTTTACAGCATTATTAAGATGTCATGGAAGGAATCATGGTAATTTGCTGCTTCAAAATTATGGATATTACAAATGTGGAAGAACAAAAATCATATTTGTGGCTAGAATGAATTACATTTTGGTCTTGGTTCTAGTAGTAAAGATTGTTGTTCCTCTTGAATGCTAGTATTAAATGTCTCAAATTCAAACAACTAATTTATAGGTGTATATAAATTTATTAAAAATTAAAATCAAACTTAATTTTTAGCTTGTAATTAATTTAGAATACTAAATAAATGAATTAAATCTTATGTATCCTACCAAACTGTTGGACGAGAACTTTTTATATTTTGGTGTCTCTATTTCTTATATTTTGTCATATTTGTCGGTTGTTTTGTGACATGATTTTTCGTTAATTTATTTGATAGTTTGATATTTGAGTGACGATTCTTTCAACGCATTTTTTCACGTTTTTTGCTTAACTTCATAGATTTTCTTGGTAGACATAGTCCATAAGGTTCTCTTTTATGATTGTTACGTGTGATGTTTGTTGTATTTTTTTTTACTATGAATTGACTTTTTAAATTTTTTGGTAAAATCAATTAAAAGATAAGAACATTACGTAGAAATTTATATTGGTTCGACTTTTAAATTAAATTTGTTCTATTATCTTAGATTCTCACATTAATTTTTTCTTCAAATTCACTAGAACTGATCATCTTTAAGGATACAGGTAAATTTACAAACTTCTTTAAAGTTTATACCTAAAACCTTAAGAATACAAATACTCTTAAAGAGTTAGTAAAAAAATAATTATCACAAAAATAAATGTTTGTAAAGTTAAACACTTACCAAAACAAACATATGAGCAAATAAAACAAATGGAGCCCACATGTGTTTTTACAATAGTTTTAAATTGTAATTTTTTTCACTTTAATGTTGGAATAGACTTTTCTAACGCTCTTCAGCGGCTTGGAGGACCTTTTATACTCTAATAAGTTTCTAGTCGTTGGGTATGATTCTAGAAAAAAAAATTCCTTTTAGACAATTTATTTAAAATCCTCGAACAAGTTTTTGATTCAATTTTATATTTTCTACATTTTAAAAATAATTTAAAGTTAAGTATATGTTTTTTTATCTGAAAAGTATAATTTTGTTGAGAAAAAATCATACAAAACATCAACTCACGCCTCATTAAAAACCTTTTTAAAACCTAACATGGAAGAAAAAGTACGGCGTTACAGTGTATAACAAACGAGACTCGAACCCCATGATACATTAGACCCCAATCAGCACACCTCCAGCGGCACACAACACCATCGCCCTTCCACCTCTCCACGCCCTAACACAACTCAATAAACTACGCGGCACCACGATGTCAGATTCACCCCACCTTTCGCCAAAGCATCTGCTATACTATTGGCCTCGCGCAACACATGAGTAAAACATGCACATGGCAATTGACGACATGCCTCGTCAATCAAACATAATCAATTCCATAGTTTCCACGGCCTCGTGTCACATTGCAATACTCATGTCAACTTGACACGTGAATCAGATTCAACGACAATGGAAGAATCTAACCCCAAATTCAACTCCACCAACATACTCAAAGCCACCACTATAGCACATACTTCCGCCATATTAGAATCCATCACACCCAAAGGTCCTGAAAATAAGGGTCAAAATTATTTATAAATTATTAAATAGCCTTAAATATTTTGATTTAAACTCCATTTAAGTTCTTGACAACTTTGACATGAAGCAAACTGATCACTCTTAAAAAAAGAAGGGAATAATTTATTCGGTGTTCATTTTTTGAAGACAACAAATAATAACAATCTAAGATAGTAAACTGATTAAAAGTCGTATCGATACGCTCAAAATTGTATCGGTACGGGGTCATCTGGGTATCGATATGAGTAAAATCGTATCGGCACTCAAGCCCAATTTTTGACACTTTGGTTATTTAATATCATTTAAATTGTGTCAAAACCCTTTTGAAAACATTTCAAATATATTTTTCAAGTTTATGAATTTTTACAAATTAGTTTAAGTCCAAAAACATTTTTCATTAAGTTATATCAAAATCAAATAGGTTTTACAGAGTTGACTTTTTCTGTCTGTATATGATACATATCTATCTATGATCTGATAATTTTTTTAAATAAAATAAACAATTTTCTAATATAATTTTTAATATTTTTTCATAATTTTAAATTTTCCAAATATTTTTTTATAATCTTGTATCATTTTTTCAATTAAACTACTCTCACTCTAAATTTAAAATTTTTTAAAAAATCAATGTATATTTTTTCTCAATTAAACATTTGAAATATTTTGTGTTTTGACATGTAATTGTAAAACTATTATAAATGAAGAAAATAAAGTTTAAAGTTAGAATGTGAAGTTTCATATTTGAACTCTCTTATTACTCCTTGGCATATTATTTCTCTCGAATGCATTTTTAATTGACCAATAAGATAAAGATTTATATTTAATACACATGAAAATTAAAAAGTTTTTCAAAAATATTTTAGTTTTAAGGTTTATGTATCCGGTTAGGGTTTATAATTTAGGGGTAGTAGTTAGAATCTAGGGTTTATCTTTTAGGGTAATATGGTGATAATTTAAGTTTTAACCTATAAACCCTAAATTCTAACCACAATCCCTAAATTATAAACCCCTACACCTAAAACCCTACACCCTAAACTAAATTCATAAAGCCTAAAATTAAAACATTTGTAGAAACTTATAATTTTATACCGACAGTGTATAGAATAATTATCCATAGATAATGACACATATCTGACAAATAGAAGTCGTTTGGCAGTTTTTTTAAATAATTTTGATCATAATTGAAACATTAACATCAAGAGTTGATGTATTTTAAAAAAATATGGTCAAAGTGACTGTTTAATTCTGTTTGACATTAAGATTAAAAATACGACTACACTCTATTGTTAAACCGAGAAAACAAATTATATAAAATCAAACTCAAATAATTTGATTTTACTTTGAGCAAATTTTAAATTTACATAACCATTTACCTAAAAACTAATTTTATTTAAATTTTAAATAAATTGTTTTTTTATCGATTTTAATGCTTTAACAAAAAATTATAAATAATTTGAATTTAAAACAATGCGATTGAAAATTATTAATGTTAAATTAAACACAAATAGTTGAACATAAACTCAAACTAATCTGAATCTGAAATAATATATCTAATAAATCTCATCCTCAAATTGGAAATAACTTTGAATCTAAAACAATCCAAATTCGAAATTGTCTCGATATAAAAAAGGGTTTAATATAAAATGAGTGTCTAAACTATATTGTTTTTTTTATTTTAGGTGCCTAAATGTTTTTGTTAAAAATAAGTACCTAAAGTTATTTTAGCCAAAATAGATGTCTAAAGTTATTTTTAAGATCAAAATAAGTACCTAAAATAAGCCAAGTGTCAAATAATGATCGGATGTTGTTGTTTTTAAATGCAAGCACATATTATGATCAAAATAAACTTTAAACGCCTTTCAAAACATCTACAGTTTAGTAAAACTTAAAAAAACTAAAATCTTAAGGATAAATCAACTATTAGGTATCCCACCTATTCTTGCATTTCAATTTTGGTCACTCAACTATTTTGAGGTAAAATCATACCTAACGTTCTATTTTAGTACATTATAATTAATTGTCAAAATAAAAACAAAATAATAATATAAAATATAATTTTACCAAAAAAATAATTGAACGGCCAAGATAGAAATATGATAATAAAACTACCAAATAAGTAATTTATCCAATTGTTATCCAAATTAGCCCCTTCACAAACTAAATTTATATGCTCAATTGACAAGTCTAGCCTCAGTTATAACCAATGTCAATTTCGGGAATATCCACATAAAAAACACCGTAAGGCAGATTCCGACTGTAATCTATGGAGAAAAAACAACGCACAAAATCCATTTCCCCTCTCTCAAAAACCCTAGCTAAACCCATTTCTGCCGTCAGATGAATCATTTCCCCAAATTTATCCACTTTCATCTTCTCCGCCATTTTTCATCACTACCCAAACTCCCAAACTTCACCAAAATCCCTTCCAAGTATCGACCCCAAGCCATTAAAGATGCCCAGCAAGCTCTAACGGATTACCTCCATTGCACCCGATACATCCCTTTCGTCTACGCCGAGCACATTGCCAAAAACTCTCTTTGTTCCCTCTCTTCTCTCATCTCCGGCATTGATTTCTCCACCACGAGTTTCGACAAAAACATCCTCAGATTTCTCAGGTACCACCCCATTAATGAATACGAGTTTTTCTTTGAGAGCATAGGCATTGATTATAGTGAAGTTGGTGGGTTTTTGCCTTCGAAAAAGTTCTTTTTTTCGGAAGATGAAACGGTTCTCGATGCTGCTTGTGCGCTTTCTGGATTTGGGTTTCCTTGGAACAAATTGGGTAAGCTTTATAAAGAGGAAGCTTCGATTTTTAGGGTGAGTTCTAAGGAATTGAAAGGTAGGCTTTCTGCGATTACGGAATGTGGGTTTGGTAATATTGCTGTGATTGGTATTTGCTTGGCTTTTCCTTGTGTGTTGCGTGGGGTTGGGGAATTGGATGGTGAAATTGCTGCTTTGTTGAATGATTTGAAAAGGGTTTTTGTAGATTTTGATTTGAGGAGTCGTGTTGAAGCAAATGTAGATTCTTGGTATGAAATTTGTAGGAAAATGAGGCTGTTTTATGATCTGGGTTGTGAGAAAGGGAAAATTGGGGAGCTGATGGGTAGAAATAAGAGCCTTTTTCTTCTGCATCCAGAGGAGGTTCTGGTTCGGAAAATCGATTATTTTTGTCCGTTTTCAGTAAGGAAGGAAGATGTTGGTTTGTTGATTCTTCAAAGCCCTGAGATTTTGGACTTAGATTTCGAAACTCCGGTTATTTCGGTTATGGGAATATTGAAACATTTTGGATTGAGTGCTGAAAAAAGGGTTTCCATTGCTAAAGAATACCCTTATGTATTGGGGAGGAATAAAATGGCTAATTTACCTAATGTGATGAGAGCTTTGAATCTGCATGAGTGGTTTTTTAATAGGATTAAGGACGGAAATCATCGGTTGCTTGCTAATTGTGCCCTTAGCGATCTTGACGAAGACTTTGATAAGGATTTCCGAGATAGTTTCGAGAGAATTCAGTTTTCAAGAACCCCTGTCCATACAATGGAGAAGTTGATTTTTTTGCATAGGATTGGGTTTGGAGAGAATTCTTTGACCATGAAGGTTTTAGCTCATGTTCATGGCACTAGCACCGAGTTGCAAGAAAGATTTGATAGCCTTCTCGGTATGGGGATTTCATTCTCGAAACTTTGTAAGATGGTAAAAACGACACCGAAAGTTCTAAACCAGAGTCCCGAAACTATACGGCAGAAGGTGAATTTCCTTCGCCATGAAATGGGTGTTTCTTTGGACTACCTTGATATATTCCCGGCATTTCTATGTTTCAACTTAGAGAAGCGAATTAAGCCTAGGTACAGATTCCACAAATGGCTGAAGGAGAATGGATTGTGCACTCGAAACTACTCCATTGCGAGCATAGTTGCAACCGGTGAAAAGAGTTTCGTTGATCGTCTTTCTCGTATTCATCCTGATGCTCCAAAATACTGGTCAGAGAGCTTTTCCTACCAGGAACCTGGTGATAGTAGCCAAAATCGGTAAAATTGTCTAGATTTGGTTTTCTCAAATATGATTTTTGGACTGATATCAATTCTTCAACTGAGATTATACATCTTTCTTCTCAGTAACTTCAATCTTGCAACTATTATGATGGTATATATAGCTATATTGCTTCGACCCTTCATTTTTTAATCTATATCCGACTCACGTTCAGACGTGAGTACGGGATACGATCCTTCGAAAATCTAAATACATGAAAATTTTGGGGGAAAACTGAAGATATTCATGTTTGATACTCACACCGAAGAAGTCCGAATCTGTTTAACATAGGACTGTTAGAATTGTGGTTGAGCTCTTACAGGAATTTATATGTATCTTGAAATGGTTGAGTTTCCAGATCAATTTGACTCAGATTGTTCATACAAGAATTATGCTGATATGTTATCTGTTTTATTTGAGAGAAAGTAGATATTGGTTTGATCTGAGAAATAATCATGAATATTACAATCTTAAGATATTCAATTTACGCTATTCTAAATTCTGAAATTCAAATTTTCGAATGTTTCATTTAACAAATTTTTGGACTGAATTGAATAATTAAATGAATATCATTATCTATATATTCATATAGAGTTAATTGCATTATATGTCCTCAAACTATGATATTCATTTTAAATTGGCTCCTAACTTTTGAATGTTTCAATTGTATACTTAAACTATAGCACCTTTCTAAATTAGTTCCCAAGCTTTTGAATGTTTCAATTTCATTCTCAAACTATGATTCTTATTATAAATTGATCCCAAAGTTTCAAACATTTTTATTTCATCCTCAAAATATTATTTATGTCATGTCATATTATTTCGTACAATAAATATATTTACACGTAAAATAATTTTCTTATAACTATTTTATTAACATAATTTAGAATGAGAACTATAGTTTGAGGATGAAAAGAAGACCATTCAAAAAGAGAGTCATAATTTGAAGATAATATTAAAATATTAAAAATTTAAGGATCAATTTAGCATGAGGGTATAATTTGGGGACACGTAATATAATTAATTCTATTCATATACCTAAATCTATTGATTTCTTTATGTATCTTATTATTAAAATATCATAATTCCAATTTGTTTGGTTCGATTTCCTAAAATATCAGTTGAATCAAGTTTAATGATTAATCCTCCACGTTAATTTTTTTACGTTTTTGTTAGTTTATATAAAAAATAAAATTTAAAGTCATTTTATCTAGAATAAAAATCAAACTCTCTACTATTGATTAAAGTAAGGAAGATACTTATTCTCACCTAAATATCATATTTTTTAAGGAAATTATATAAAATAATCATCAATATTTAAAAGCAAAATCAACTATGGAACGCGAATCGATCAAAATTATTTAAGACAAAACTCTTAAAAACATAAAGGACAACAAAAAAATCTTAAAGTCGAAAAAACAAATAATAATCCTAATAACTTTTTAAAAAGAAAAAAAGAAATCTTAGAAAATTGTGGATGGGCGTTATCTTCGTATCGTAATTGGTTATTCCGGCGACCACCGCTTGATGCCTATCTAAATATCATTAATAAAAAAAATTAACCATTCGGCGCCTAATCAAATCAAACTTTTTTAAAGCCTCCGGTATTCTTTGTTTGTATTAATTCAATGTCCACGTCTTCAAATTTTCACCCTCACCCAAAATAACTATGGAATACCGTTTAAATTTTCGATTTTATTTTATATATATTCGATTAATTTTTACTTGTGGGTGCGACTGATAAGAACATAGTTTAATATATGTTTAATATATATTATATTTAGGGGATTAATATGAGACCTTGTATTGGCAACCAAATTATCGAAAAAAATTTTTAACTGTTCTTTTGTGATTAACATACTAAAAATTTAATTCAGGTCGGTTATTTCAATTTTAACCGAATAGTGACACCCCTATATGATATAATCAAAAGCATTTTTGTATAAACTTTCTGTTTTATATTTCTTAAAATCTCCAAATAATAATCAATCCCCAATCAAGCAAGCAGTCGGAAAAAAGCAGCTCAAAAGCGAGTGTGAGGAGGAAGAGAAACAACTAATGGAGGCGGAGGAGAGCGGCGGCGATACTGATAAAACCCGCGTCGCCACCCACTGGTATTGGGCCGTAGCAAGCGTAACCCAGTTCGGATGGGCAGTGTCTTCGTATCGTAAAGGTTATTCCGGCGACCACCGCTTGATGCCCGTCAAAGCCTTTGGCGTCGCTTCTCTTTTCCTCGGCGCCTCCGCCACTGCATCCATCGCTTTCCTGAAAGCCTCCGGCATTCACAAAGTAATAATCTATTCAATGTTCCATGTCTTCAAATTTTCACCCTCAACCTTCATCATTGTAGTTCAATTTTTTTTTTTTCCGATTTCATTTTTTGAACAGGTCGAAGATCTGATCGATGTGGGTGCGAGTATAAGAACTGGGCTTGGAATTCGTCGGAGGGCAGGGGACAAATAAGACCTTTTCTGCCATTTCTTTTATGAAGAGCTCTCCGGGTTTTCATTTTTCTTCCCTTTTAGTGCCTTGAATTTACCTAGATTTCAAATTTTTTTCTTATCATTTTAAACTCTCCATGTTTATCATAATAATCAAACAATTAGCTTCACAGCATCAATCTCTGTTGTTCATTCTCAAATCTCAATAACCAAATTGTTAAGAGACAAATGTAATCCAAGCTGAACTTAGAATTGCAATGAGAACCCTAACAGGATGCTTCAAAATGCTTTAGAATCATATGCAATTTGGCTCTCTGTTAAACTGTCTCATGTATCTGGTAACAGTCAGAACATCCAGGTAGAAAAGAAAGATACCTATTGTGATAATATCTGTGTTAGTTGAATTTGGAAGTAAATGTTGAGTATGAATACATGTATGAGATGAGTATATTCAACTTTTGTAGATTGATGCCATTGCTTATTTTTATTTGTTATTCATTAAATTTTAATGTCCTAGGTTGAGATTTTGGGAATTTTGGATTATTAGATTCGAGTCCCAACCATATGTATATATATGTGCAAGTTCTCATCGTATTTTATTCTTGTTTAAGCCATGCTATGTGGGTTCTGTTTAAATGTATTATTGTCTAGATTCGAATATATTACAACTATCAATTCAATTATACTTTGTAAATTGTAATGATTAGTTATGGTGCTAGTTATTCGGATGTGTATTATTGACAGTTACAATCATAATTATACTTGTAACTTGAGGGGTGGGGGGATTTGTCCTTGAGGATTCATTTTTTTTTGGGTCACACTAGACAATTGGGGGATGGGGAAGGGATGCTAGGTTTGAACAATGCCACACAAGCTTCTTGCCACTAGATCAAAATGTTGCCACATTCAATTCTTTTGATGACCTAACCATATCCAATTTTTCTTAATTGTGGTAAAATAGGGGCTCAACATTTTTTTTTCAAATACTCAAGCATCATATGCATAAATGGCAAGGATATGTTTGTATCCTGATCCTCTAAAGGGAGGTAAGTCTTTATTTATCCTCCAAAGTTAAGGTTTTCAAACATTTTATTAAACATGTCTTAGATAATGAATATACACTTAAAGATTTAGCACTTATAAATCATGTTTGCACAATATTTTTCACGAACCCGACACTCTTTTTGATTTCTTTCCATCCAAGGCCTGGTTGAATATCTCATACCTATAGGACCATGGTGTTTGAAGCAAGGTGGATGCAACATAGGTGGATTTAAATTGTCATTAAAATTGACATTGGATCAAGAATATGCCATAAAAAGAAACCTGTAACAAATATAATAGTATTCAAACTGTTGTAAGCCCAACAATGAACATATTATACATGTTTGTCCAATTTTATATAACAAATATCTCAAGGTTTGATCCAATTATATCATAAATAGTCTCATATAGCACAATCTGGCCAATACAAATCGGGGTCTTGAATAAGTTTTTTTTTTTTACAAATTCCAACCAATCTAATTTGACCCAAATTGGTATTTGATAACAACAGTTAAATTATGAAAATATAAGCCAGTCTAAACTCGATCTGGGCTAGGCTTGGGCAAAAGAGGTAGAAAAATCCATACCAAGCTGAAGCTACTGCTTGTTATGTTTCCAGTGCAATGCTTTAATTTATTGCAGAAACAGCAGCACTTGACAAACTATAGCCTTTGCAGATCCCTTTGTAAATTGTAATGTATTTGGCCTATATAGTGGAGTCTCTGCCACCATAGCAAGAACACAAACAAAAATATCTCGAATGGATGAATATCTTGAATCTCGATATCTAATATAATATCAATCATCAACATATCAAAATTTATATAAATATAAAATATCTTAAGAACAATTATGGCACAAACAATATACACCTACCATGAAAAAAACACAAACAATATTCTAACAACATGCTCTACTAAAATCTGTGCAGGCCAAAAACTCGAGTCATGCTCCAAAAAGATTTCAGCAGAATACAGAATTTGATCAAAATTATGAATAATCTGCAAAAAGTAACTTGAAAGATTCCAGTGGGATTCAATCAGTTGCAAACATCATTAAATACTATAGAATCAAGTCCAGTCAACTTGGAACCAAACAAGCAAATGTTGTGAGGATTTGCACCACCGACTATATGGATAGGGATAGAAACCTCTAGTTCCTGTCTAGATTCTTTTCTAACAACACTCTAATATAACAATACATGGAACCTGTGACTGTGAGTGTTCATAGGTCTGGTGAAGGTGCAAGCACGTGAAGATGCACACCAAATCCCATGGACAAGCAGTTGCGATGAGAGCTCCAATATCAGATATAAACAGGTTTAACATCATTGGCACCAAAGCTTGCAGCACACACCGGACACTTGCGGTGACGACTTTCGGTGATTTTCTGTACACAAGGGTTGCAGAAGAGATGGTAGCATTTTGTAATAACAACCTGCAGAATGGACAAAAAACTATAAGCAAATTTGGAACGGAAACGAACAAGCTACAAGTTATGTTTACTCAAACTCGTGTCAAATATGGGTATGTTAGTTTTTTCCATATATTTGGAGAATCATAACCCATATCCATGCCCAATTATGTGTCGGATATGGGTGTCAGAAAGGATACTTAATGAAGAGTCGAATGAATTTAAATGACACAGAAGCATCCTATACAATTGTCAGTGCCAATGGGAACAAAAGCTGAAACTACAACAAGGGCCTAGTTGAACAACTGTGACCTTGAAATACTAATTCAGAATCACACATTTACCTCTTTCGGTCTGTCAAGACAGATACTGCACTTCAGTATTTCTCTATACTCTCTAAGTTCTTGTTGAAGCCTTTCAACCATTGAGTTTCCTTCTGTCTTTGCTCGAAGATGTACTACCTTTCTTCTTGCCACTTCCAATTCTTCCTCGATTCTTTTCTTGTTAAACCTGATACACAAATAACATGCAGAAAAACAGACATGAAATCACCCTATGCATTAAGACAAAATGGAAACATAAATGACCAATAAATTCTATTACTTTTCTCTCTCTATTTCAATCTGCAATTCCACTAAGGCCGTTCTACTTTTCTCAATCTTCAATTGTGAGTCCTCCAGTGACTCCCTTGCTTGATGAGATGATCTTCTTATATCTGACAATCGCTTTTGTGTATTTTCCAATGAAACTGACTTCTGAAATCTTTCTTCTCCAAGTTTCTGAACCTGGTCTGAGCAGAACCTCAGCTGCAAAAAGAATTGCTCAAGAATTGAATGCCTTTAAAAGTTTATTTCATACAACATAACTCATTCATAATCATACCTGATCCTCAATTCTTGCAGCTTTCATGTTATAAAAATCAAGGGATGCACTGGCTTGCTGAATCTCCTTCTCCATGGTACGTTTCTCCAATAGTAGTGTGTCTTGAAGCTGTTTTGCCCTCAAACCTTCCAAAACAAGCTGTAAAAGACCATTAAAGCAAAATCAAGTTCTAGGAGAGCAAAGCAAATATAAGACTATGGATGCTCTTCAAGTACAAGTTCCCTACATGAAAAATGTCAAGAAATAGAATAAAGAACATAGATGCCCAAAGTCCTTCACAAGAATAGGTTATAACAAAACCACAGATGTTAACCACTCTCACAGTTTCAGGATAAGAAAATTCACCAGTCTTTAAATTAAATTTCAAGTTTAATGTCACACTTCTAGCAAATTTCAGTAATGTTTAGGCCGATAACACCCTTGACCTTGTCATATTTGGAGGGTTAGGCTATTCATAAATCTCAATGAAATTCTACATAAATGAATGAGCAGATTATGGGCCAAGGGAGAATATCTATGAATCTTCAACAACCAACACACAAATGGATACAGCACTGAACAAGACTTCCCATGTTCTATCTCATCATATGCTTAAGGGAAATGATGCACCTTCTAAATGTTAGTTTTCTGTGTTGGTTTGCAAGTGAAAATTTATATTCCATGATCAAACACCATTTGATTTGTTATGCAAGTATCCATCATCATATGAAGAACTGTTCCCTTCAGATGTACGTACTTAAGATTTGAAAAAGGCATAGAGTTATATAAAATCAATTATAACTAGACATAAAAAATTATCAAGACATTAAGGATTATAAGTTTATAACTAGTGCATAAACTTCTAATGGGATCTCCAAATATCTTATATATCAAATAATTGATTACCTTGATGTTATAGTCATCTCTTTCTGTAATTTGCTGCAATAGCTGCTGGTTTTGTGTTTGCATGTCATCATATGCCTGTCCAATTGACTGAAGGAAAACCAAACTAACAGCCTTACGAAAAAAATCAAGATAGTACCAAAGGCAGAGCCAAGATTAAATGACAAGAAACTAACCTCTATTTCAGATAAGTAGGCCTCATTTTCTTCATTTTTTGATTTTAAAGCATCAGAAAGCCTAGTTTTCTCCCTGAAATAACAATATAATTGACACTCTTCACTCACTTCTCATAAACCCATTGTTTGATAATGAAGGTAGCAACAAACACAAGCACTGGGTATATGATTCTCAGTACACATACATTCAGGTTAACTAGACACGACAAAAAAACATTTGCCTAATGCAGATATAACAATCGCAGGTTTGCGGGAAAGATCTTAGACTACATGTCTACATCCACCTCCAAAAGAAAAGGTATGTTGAAATAAGAAATTTGAATTGGTGACATCAAATGGTGGTATTAATAGGGCCTGGTAGTATAATATAAATAAAAAGGGAAAAAGGGGGTAAACTTTAACCTCTTAGAAGCCTCCAGTTTGTGTCGCAATTCAGCAATTTCAGCTTCTGCAGCGGCCAACCTTTGCTGGGACATTGCTTCAGCTTCATTAGCTGTCTTAACACGTAATTCCAAATTATGCTCATCAAGGCAGGTTTTCAAACTTTGAACATGAGCCCATGCCTTGTATTCTGAATCTCTTGCTTCCATAATATCTCTGCAATCACTGAAAAAGAGATGTAAGAATCTGGAACTAAGCGTCAAGAACCATATCAAGGGTAGCAAGATCAGAACTTCAATTATAGCACAATATAACCAAAGGTAGGACATCATAACCAGTTATAACATAAGATACGCTGACATTCTCCTGTACCTCAGCTGCTAACATTTTCCAGTAAAGAACAAAGTTACAGTAAAGAAGAAACAAAAGCCCAGTTGAACTCAAAGGTTGCTCTGCTGACCAGAATATTCTATGGAAAATAAATTCAAATTCAACATATCCAATTAGATAGCAGAAGTTACAAAAGAATGCATCTTGTATTAGATAATCTGACCTTGAATCAGTTAACTCATGTCTATACATCTCCAATATCAATTTCATCTCCTCATCACTGTCCCTCAAATCCTGGACCTGTAATAAATGAAAATCAAAATAAGATCTAAGCAATAGATTTTCCTTCTCAGAGAGGGGAAAAAATTCTTGGAGACTGAAAAGGGTGAATTAGTCCATCGTACCATGGCTTGCAATTTAAGCATCTCAGCAACTTGTTCAGCAGATCTGACAGATAAATTCTTGCATTCTTTAACCTGTTCATAAACAATGTTTTAAGAATTCTCTACAAGTCAATCTAGCAAAAATGAAAAGAGTATCTTTAAGGCATTTAAGCAATAGCAGGAATAACCAGACAACTTATAAAAGTACAAACCTTCCTATCAAGAATGTTGGAAAGCGATTGCACATCCGCCTGGAGAGAATGAATATCCGCAGCAGCCTCTTTGTACTTACCTAATTGGCTCTGCATCGAGCTCATTGCCTCGAGGAATGAAGAAAGCAAGCTTTTAAAGTCTGCAATTATTTCCTTTCTTCCTGAAATTTAAATGTACTTAAAACTGATTTTCAGCAAAAGAATAGCAATAAGATGAAAACAACATTTATGTTCCTACCCGGTTCTCTAGATGCCTCTTCCAACTTAGCTTCAATCCTCTTTCTTTCATCAATTTGTCGCTCTATCTCTGCCCCAAGATAAGAAGCTCGAGAATTAGAAACTGCCAAAGATCTCTGAAAAACATCAGCTATATCATTCTTTATATTCAACTCCTTTTCTCTCCAAGCCAGGTTATCTTTCTCAACCTAAAAGTTTTAGGAGGGAAGTTATAGTTAGCATTGAATTGGAAGTTCTCCACACAATTACAGAAAAAAGGCATAAATGAAACTACCGACCAGTAACAACCTGTAGTTTCTCAAATAAATCTTGATAATGGAAGACTTCTGACTTTGACTTTTCTAGTTGATCTTTCACCAAAAGGAATGCTTGGGAAGAAGAAATACACTTTATGCTCTTCAACGTGTTCTGTCAATCAGAAACCCCCATTCAACATATACGACTGAAGTAGAACAGCAAGTCGGGAATATAGGAAAATGAAAAATAAAATAATCGCCTAAAAAGCAAACCTGCAAATTCGATAACTGCTGTAATATTTTTATTCTTTCTTCATGAAGACTTTTTAGCTCTGTCAGTTGAGAAGATGCTTGTTCCTGTGCAGCTCAAACAGATCATTGCATCAACTTTCAGATTAAGAAATTTCACAAGATAACTAGAAGAGAAAAAAGGATTTACCAACAGCTCTTTAAGGGAAGACTCCATTTCATGCAGATTTCTATGCTTATCTTTGACTTTATCACCAGAACCGTGTTTACTGCCTAGTTTCAAGACAGGAAAAAATGCCCCATTTGTTGCATCTCTTTCTGCTTTAAGAGCTGCCAATTTGCAGTTACTTTCCTGCAGTTCAGCAACTGCACTCTCCAATTCACCTTCAAAAAAGAAAAAGATGCAAACAGAGCCAGTCAAACTTGCAGATACCTTAATGACATTTCCTACGTTGATAATTAACTGGCATTTGAAGCACAGCAAAAGGGGAAGTACCATTGATTAGCCTACCCACAGCATTGAAGGGAGAGAGCAGTTTCTCCAAGGTGAAAGAATTGTGTGGATTATATAAATTTACGTGAATTTGCATGCATGAAAACTTATTTTTGTTTGCTACGACATACGTGCAAGATTATTGTATCATAAAGGAATTATGAGCATCTATGCACACCAAATCTGCTTAGGTGGTAACTTATAAATGTGACATCTAGGCAACTGATAATGTGGTCACCACTTTTTCATCCAGGTAAAAGAACGAGTCTGATCACATAGAAATTACCTTTCAGCCGTTTAAGATCAGCTTTATTTTTTGCATCAGTATCTCTATGGCTCTGCAGTTGTCTTGCCAAAGATCTGTGTTTCAAATGAATATCGGATATTGCAGTTCTCAAATTTTTAACTTCTGATTCCAGTTCTGCCAGCTGCCTGCATGAGCCTAGCATAAATAGACATGCATACAGTTAACTCAGCAGTAACTCCAGTAAAAAGTAAAAAAAAAAAAGGGAAAGTTATGTTGTACGTACCATCATTCTGAAGCTCTTTCCGAACTGCAGCATATAACCCATCCTTCAGGCACCATAGGTCATCAATGGCAACTATTATATTGTGTAAAATGTTCCTAGTCTTTTCAGAAGCAGTATGTTCTCTATCTTCTTTAATCTGCTTGGGGCAATTATTAGAAGAGGAGCTTTCAGTTGCACCTGTCTCCATAAGTCGGCTAAGAAAAGCATCCTCAGTAAGACATGGAGGCCCATCTGCATAAAGCCTTCTTAGTGAGCATACTTGAAAAGCAATTAAAAACTAAAGACATGCAATGAAAGAATAATATAAAACTCCTAGAGACCAGAACTCCCCAAAAGAAAGAAAGTATTGCCCTTGGAATTATGTTAACAGTTCATTAGAAGGGGCTACAATAATAAATAAACAAATAAATACCAAAGCATGGCAGAAGGTTCTCACCTTTTGCATTTGGTGTACATCCAACATCCTGTCCACTAGACTTTCTTGTGAGGGTGGAACTTGATTCCAAGTCAGTAATCAGCTATTGGAGAAGAAACAATGTCAAATTCCCATCAAGCAGTTTACTAAACAAAACAAAATCTAGAAGGTATAAAATATGATTCCAGTCTTTACTTAATCAGCAGAAAATGCATAAAATTGTCTAACGGTTAAACAGGGACTTACTGCTTCCCATGATTTATTCACCACTTTCAATATAGAATCGTATGGCTTTTGTTTCTCCTTCAGTTGAATGAACTTGTTCTCAAGAGTAGAATTCTCGACCTTCTGTGCCTCTAACTTTTGTACAAGCTTTTGATTCTGAAACTGCAAAACTGCAGCATCAAGCTGCATCATACCCCCCAAAACAAAGGGATGGAAGCATTAGGAGAAGGTTAAAAAAACAAGAACTATAAAAAGAAAGCATTTCAACTTGGCAACCTACTCATGAACAGATAAATTATTTCCCCAAAAATTTTGTAATATAGCATTCAACAGCCCATAATAGAAATGTAAAAAAGAAAAACGACACCACAATTGAAAAGCACAAACATATTCAAGCACAAGTAAAAAAACTTTATATAACAATATTCTTGCCGAAGAACAATGATTTACCCCATAACTAACAATGCTAATGCAGAAATTACAGCTTGAGGTTTAGGGTCCTAGATGAAGATATTCCATCAACATATAATATATATTCATATATATATATGGTCTAACTTCAAAGTTTCCACAGAAAAAACAACCTACCCATACCCCAATAAAATCTTCTCCCAGAAAACATAATATCTCTGAAATTCAAGTCTGAGCATACCAAAGGACTTAGAAACAAAGTCAGAGAATAAAAAGATTTGCAATAACAGCAAACAAATTTAAGTTTTCCAAATTGAAATTTATCAAAGAAAATAACAATAAACGGGACAATTTGATTACATAAATATTCCACTAAATTATTCAAATCAGAAACAAAAAACGTCAGCAATTAAGATTTTTATTTCTTTTCCAAATTGAAAGAAATTGGCGAGAATGGCTAAATAATTTGAGGCAACAGCAGTGGGCGATATGGAGCTAAAGTGACGCCGTTTTCGGTCAGCCTCACCAGTGCTCCCCATTGAACGAACCCTCAAAACTCACAAGCCCTACAAACCCACCCAATCCAACCTTTCTTCACGTCAAATCCCAAGCAAAAACACCCACCCCAACAACCATAATTTGCACCTGATTAAAACGAAGAAGAAATGGTCTTTTAACAAAAACCCTAGACCAATCAATCCGTTCGAATACCCTGATTCCTGAAGCTCTAAAACCAATAAGTTCAATCGAAACTGTAATCGGAAACAACAAGATTATTGGCTTGTAATAATAATAATAATAATAAACAATAGTTGTTGTTGCACTTTCTTTCTCCCTTTACTTATTTCTCTCTCTGAAAACACAGCAAGAAAAAAAAGAAGAAAAATAATAGTAATAATTCTTTAGGGAGGCAGAAGGGGTATTCAATGAACGAGACTGAAATTACGTGGATGTTAGAAGGGTAATATCGGTATTATATTGAATAGGTATTGTCTTTTACATAGTCCTTACTCATCATTGTAATTTGTATCATTCTAATTTGAAAAAAACTTTGGTATGCCTTTTAGTTTTAGGGTTGAAGTTTTAGTTTGTTGTCTTAGTAATATTTTACTGTTTTTTTAGTAGGTTAGAAATTTAAAATTTAAATTTTTTAGTATAAATAATATTTAATTTTTATTGAAAAGTTTTAAGGATTGACATTGAATTTTTTTTATTTTTGCTTAAAATTTAAAATTTATATATAATTTAAAATTATAAAATCTAAAATTTTTTTAAATTTTTAATTTCCTAAAAAACTAAAGATATGCCCTAAATTTCCAATTTAAAAAAATTTTAACTGTTAAACTAAATTTTAAAAGAAAATAATACACTTATTATCAAACTCTTTAATTAAGTGAATAATCTCAAAAATTATGAATACTATTTTTTTTTATTTCACTCTTAATTAAAAGGCTTAATGGTCATTTTGTCTCAAACTATACTTGAATTTTCACTTTAATACCTTAACATTTTTGTCAACTATGTACAACAATGCCGAATGAACTTTGAGCATTGTAAAACCTTTTCTATTTTTACAAATTGGCCAGACTGAGTCTGCCTAACAATTCACATGTATACATACAAGTCAGAATTATCCGGCTTCAATGGAGATACTCGGTAAACATTCATTACAACCAAGTGTGTGATGACGACAACATGAGCCACCTTGACCTCATTCATCTTTCGACGAGAGTTTGTGTGTTTTTTTTCTGGCCAACTTCTACAAGCAGCGTTAAAAGAGCCTCGCACACTTGTGCTGCATCTGGTTCGGAAGGGTCATCATTCAATGATGAATAAACCATCCAGGCATGATCTAATTTACGTTTTGGCCGGACCATGACGGATCCCGGGCTTCTGCATCACAACGCGCCACAAGCCCGTCGCTCTTTTCACCATATCTGACCTGCAGCAACTGGGCGCATGCAGCCATCACAGCACCGAGGGGGATGACCACAGGCAACCTTGCTGGCTGGCCATCAGAGAAGGTAGCCATCAATGGTAGTTCTGCATGAGCAATATGAGATAATGTAGCCAGAACGGCAGGAGTGATGCTGGCTTCGGTATGGAAAGAAACAACAGGAAGCTCCTCAGGTAAACAGTATTTCTTCAAAAATTCCTTCCTCTTTGTGTAAGTCAAGTCTTCCAAAGCTTGCATGTCCCCCTTTACAGTCGGAATTATTCAGGAACAAATTGTTAGAAAAGTAAAATGTGAAGAGATACAAATATCTATGTTACTCGGAAAAGGGTTTCAGCATCGGATATGAATTCCGAAACAGGCATGTTGAATGTTTTCTAGGTTTTTCCATATAAGTGGAGGATCCTTAAGAGGAATATATTCTCATACCCTTAAGAGGGTATGATTGTTCGTCATGAGTAATTCAAGAAAAAATGAAGAATTGAAAAAACATAGCAATTACTAAAAAAGATAACTACACTAGAAAGTGGACTCATCTATTCACTAAAATACCAAAGCAAGTGTTGAGTTTCTCCCATGGAAACTCAGAAGTTGCAGCAGACATGATTGCATATTATCATACAACCAATTATTTGTAGACGCTTGAGAGGAAAGAAAACGTATAAAAGAACACTTCATACCTTAATCACTTTACAAATCAGAATCTCCATAAGTTTCCGTACATTCACATAATCACCAAGTTGTCCTTCTCTCAAGATATCCGAAGCTATAGGGCTTCCGCCATATGGACTCTGTGCTATTGCCAAACCAGCAACCTTATCTTTCAAGTCAGACCAATAGATAGATAAAGCAGCCGCTGCATCTACTCCACCTTTGCTATGTCCGAGAAGCAAAACACGTTTGTTGGAACCCCAATAAATTTCCTCAATGTAATATTTTATTTCTTTGGCATTTTTTTCAACTGAAGCCTGATTAGTAATTGAAAACGTTCAGTATATACTAAAAAGTACAGAGCTGTGGAATTGAAGACTAATTAAACATACCTCACTATGAATTTTGGCAATATGACAAGTTAGACCCATCTTTGAAAAACTTGTTTTTGTACTGACAAAATATAGAGGGACATGGTTGCTGAAAAGGCCTGCCAAAAAGGTTGCCAGAACCAAAACTTAACCGATATAGAAATATTGCATCTAAAGTTGCAAAACGGGGGAATTTTCCCAATATAGTTCATAGATCCCTCGCTGCATCTACTTTTTATGTCAATCCAACCAATGGCATGAAATTTGAACTCAAGCTAGGGTGAAAAAATAGATTTTGAACATTTAACAAATTCCATTTTTTTCAAGATTCATATATATTTCAGGCATTGGCAATTATCTAAATATTTAGAATAAAATTAAACTTTTATTCATATCGGGTAGTCTCCAAGTATTTTAGTCTGTTGAAATCCCATGTAGAATCTTAATCACTATATATACAAAGTAAAGGCAATTCATGAACTTACATTATTGATAACAACTGCGAAAGCTATACAATATGTTTTTTTGCCTATACAAAATAGATTATTCAGAATGTATTGCTCAGATACTTGGTGAGGTAGTCAAACTCAATAAAGGGTTGATTAGAAATGCTGTTTTCAGAAAGGTTTCCTTTCCTCCTAAATTTCTTTCAAGGAAAAATCTTTGATGCTTTAACCTGTCTACAGTAAATTTTTATTAAAAATGTAATTTCCTAAAAACTGTACAGTTAAGAAACAGTATAATATTACTCCCCCCTCCTTTTAGTTTCTAAATTTGTTTCTTCTCTTGCAATGCCCATAGTACAAATATTATTGCTTTCAGGAGGAAAATTTGATAACATACCTGGAACCAATAAATAAACCATTGAGTTTGGCAGTTTGTGCAGACCGTGCCTGACAAAATGAGACAACTAATCAAGAAGTGCATAAACATGACAAGTAATGATATATGCAAAAAATGCAAAGCTCAATTTACCTAATATTGTCTAAAATTTCTGTAAACTGCTCAGTTCCATCTTCAACTGGAGGCATCTCAGGATCACGCTTCAACCATCCTATATCATCTGCAGATCCCCGAACAGTCCTCTGTGCTCTTTCAATAAGCCTGAGATTTTTTTTTTTAAAAAAATTGGAATAATTCATTATCCGATATAATACCCATAAATAAAATTGTTTCTGCACTAAGAATCACTGTGAATAGAGAACAAAAGAAAAGGGGAGATTATTAACCAAAAAACTCTATGATTTTAACTGAAAAGTAGTTCCATTGAGATCATATGTGAAAGTGGAACTTAAAACTGCAAATGTTTTGACCTTTTAGCATCATGTGTAACTACAACTATTTAATAATATTATGAGAAGGCATTTTCAAATCACATCCATTTTCACAAATTTCCCCATAGAAGACATTCAAAATTAAGCATACAGGAATCTGTACCCTTGAAAAATGGAAATCCCATTTTGCCCATTATGACTTGATTGTACAATTGCACCAGTTATGTCAGATGGATCTCCAGCAGAGGCCCTTGCTATTCCATCATGGTTAGCAGAGGCAGTAATTGCAAGACTAGAGGATTCAGACAAAGCTGTGCTGCTTTCACATGAAATGGGATTATTACTAATCACAGAATCATCCTCTGTTGGATACAGAAGAAAATGTTTCTAATTCTTGTGCATGTACAACGGAATCACTCGAATCTCTAGCAGAAGAAGCCACTGCAACATTGTCAAAAGAATTTCAATGAAATCATCCATAGTTCATGGGTAAAATCAAAGAAGAAGAAAATAAATGTCAAAAAGAAATGAAGAAAACCATTAGTTTGATTTATCAGCAGGTTTCACATGAAAATATCAAAGGCAAATGATAAAATCTCGGAAAAGAAAAGGTAAAAAAGGAATAAAAAAGAACAGAAAATGAAACTTGTGTACAACATAAATATTGCTGATTGAAAAAGAGAGGAGAAATACAAGATGAAGAGAAACAACTTACCATCAGAACCAGAAAAACAACCAGTAAAGTAAGTAGTCGTTTGTGCAAGACAAGAAACAGCTTCATTTAGAGCTGGTAGTGAGGTAAATAACTGAGGAATAAGCCCGTTAACTCTGTGATCATCATTTTGCACCTGACAACAGGGTTGCTGTTACTTGAAGTTTACAATAAAGGGTGGATGCAGTTTTAATGAAATCAACCAAAGAACTATGAAAACATTTTACCCAACGCAGAGAGAGAGAGAGCTACAACTCATCAAGTGATGAAAACAAAATGTTATTGCAAAAGAATAATTTATATCAAAGATAAAAGGCTTATATAAAACTAAATTCAAAGATATCAGTTCCAACTTCCAATTATAAATGAAACTTATGTTACTCAGACTTGGATGTGAGTGTTGGATACAGCTTTGTCCAACACAAATATGTTCAAAATTTTCAAATTTCTTCCATAAATTTGAAAGGCCTTCAGTGGGTTATATCCCAAATACAGACGTGGGTATTTGAAGAAAAGACAAAAAGTAAAGAGCTAAACATCTTGGTTAAAGAACCTCATAAAACTGAATAAAATCTTGAAACTACACAGCATACAGATTCGAATAGAGCATCTTCAAACAAAAATAACAGACTTTGAAGACTCAAACTTACCACCAACGGTGCCCCTTCTCCATTTCTGCATCTTTCAGCATCCGTCATTAGGATCAACCTCTAACAACCAATAAAGGGGAGAAATAACAAGTTATCTTCTAAAAAAACTCAAATATGAATAATAAAGGGGAAAATCCCCTTAATGAAGAGCAATCTAAGCCTTATTAATCAAAGTTTTCGGCAGAGCATTTCCATGATAAGAATAATTTCCTTCCAAGAGCCATAGTTTAAAAGAGTTATATTCTGATTTTTAAACCTTCCACAAAAACCATTATTTGATTCTCTCATCTTATTTAACAGATTCTTAACCCTAGATCATTCACGTTGAAAGATTCGACGGATATGGTCAATCAACTTTAACGGTAAATTAGGCAAAAATATAGAAGAATGGTTAAGAAAAGGAAACCAAAATCCAACACAAGCAATTAACGATAAACAAAACTTTAAATCTTTTAGAAGTGAATCCAAGAAACACTTACTTGAAATCTTCGCTTCTCGGATTATCAATTCAACTATCCGCGAAACCTTTTGAAGATCGATTCAGATCAAATTTCAACACGCAATGAATTGACAGATTCGAATTTTCGCGAAGAAAGGACAGCGAAACCTGAATGGTATTGGGCCGTGAAGGGTATGGATCAAAGGAGAAAATCCTTTCTTTATTCTGCTGGGCAAAGATCTGTCCTTTTCTGCTAACTAATGGGTCCGAATTACATCAAAGAAGTAGAAATTTATGAGCCCTAAAATCATCATTGGATTATACTTTGAAAAAAGTTTTATATTCCACAATTTAACCTCCCAACTACATCCGTTTTTCAATTTAATTCAAGAATTGAACTTTGTTTTGATCCTCTTCTGTACTTAAATTAAAATTAGCAATGACAACTAATAACAAACGTAAATATGATATAAATAAAAATTACAAAATTTTAAAAATTAAATACATATTTTGTCCAAAAAAATAATTTAGACTTCTATCTTCAAGAAATATATAGTTTTGACATTTATTTTGCAGTTAAGTTTCATAAATATTAATGCACATTAGAGTTATTTTATGTATTTGTTGCATTTTTAATAAAATTTAAATAATTTTTTATAATTCCTTTATATTAATGTATATGAATATTAAATTTATGAGGGTTGTTCTTTGAATATAGTGGTGTGATTATAAGGTAATATATGTTTAATTTTTTTATTTCTTTAAGAACGTACACACATCGTGTACACATAGTACTCAAACCTCAGGTTATCTAGATAAAATATATCATTCTTTACTACTGAAACTACTCAACTGGTTCAAATTTATGGGTTATAAATATTAATTTGTAATAATTAAATTATTAAAATATGAATCATAAAAGAAAGTTGTAGAAAGTGTACACTATGATGAGTGGATAAGAATTACTCATTGGATAAGTATAATATCTATCAATAAACACGTGCTCGGACAAAGTCGGGGTATGGTTGTAATAATTGTGTTTTTTCAAAGAAAACATGAAAAAAAAATGTAGAAAAACCGATCAAACCAACCGACATAGAAGGCGAAGCATGTGTCGGAATTCCTTGGCTTGGCTTTATAAGAGCGACATGAATAGGCTACGACGAGCGACTCACGTAAAATTTTATACTCCATAGATAGTAAAGTTACTATTTTTTTTTGTCCTATTTAATATATTTAGTATTAATTTTTTAAATATTATTTTTTTTATTTTGACCATAATTATTTTAAATATTTTAATTAATTAAATTTTATAAAATATATATTTTAAACTATTTGATTGAAGTTTTTTAACATATTTTTTCATATTTTTATAATAATAAATTTAAAGTAATAATGAGTCAAAGTTAAAAAATGACCAAAAAAATCAATATTAGACATATTAAATGAGACAGAGGGAGAAAAATTTTAAGGTTAAAAATAAAATTTTAAGGTTGAAAATAAGATTTTAATAAAAATACATAAAATATTTTAAAATTTTAAATATATAAGAATTTAAACGTTTAAGGGTGCGACCGCCTCCACCCCTTAGTTAGGGGTGTTCAAAATTGGGTACTCAAACTTTCGGATACCTGAAGTGCCAGGCACTCGGTTCCTCGAGTAGCACATTTGTCAGCCCGTGTCCTAGCCCATAATTACCAGGTACCCGATTCACATTTTTTTTATTTTTTTTAAATTAAAAAAATTAAAAAAGTCTACATAATAAACACATAAAATTTAAAAGTTCATAATACATAATCCAAACACAAATATTAGTGATTTTAAGTTAGTTGTAAGAAAACACAAATATTAGTGATTTGAAGTTAGTTTTAAGATGTAAATATTTAAATATTTATATATATATATATATACATATTAAACAAATATTAGTGATTTGAAATTAGTTTTAAAATATAAATATTTAAATATATATATTAGAGTTTTTCACCAAAAGAATACATTAAAAATATTGATATTGTTTTTCTTCAAATCTTGTATTAACAAATTAATACAAATATTTTAGCTTTACAACTTAAAAAGTATATTATATAAACATAGAAAAAAACTAAAGATTTAAATTTAGTTGTAGGATAAAAAAATTAAAGAACCTAGAATAAAAATACAATTTAAAATTTAAAAATAAATATACTAAAAATATCGGGTTGGGTACCCGGTTACACAAACAAATTCGGTCCAAACCTGGCCCAACTACCCGAGAAAAATCCTGGGTCAGATACCTGGCCCGATCAAGTAAAATTTTAAAGAAATATCCATTTTTTAAGGTTCGGGTCGATGGGTAAACGGTTTGGGTCGACCAGATCGGGTATTTTGAACATTCTTACCCTCAGTCCATCCCTACTACTAGGGGTGTTCATTCTTGGGTACTTGATCTTTCGGGTATTGGATTTTTTTGGCCCGGTCCCGGCCGTAATTATCAGGTGCCCGCTAATATGATACTCGTAAAACCCGGGTACCCACAAAATTGGTTCACTTATTTATTTATTTGTTTTTAAATTTTTAAAGTTTTAAAAAACCACACAGTAAACACGTAAAATTTAAAAATTCATAATACATAATCCAAACACATAAGTTAGTGATTTGAAATTAGTTTTAAGATAGAAATATTTGGTTATATATATGTATATAAGTTTATCACCAAAAAGACATTAAAAATATTAATCTCATTTTTTTAATATTGTATTAAAAAATTAATACAAATATTTTTGAAAATTTTAAAACATAAAATTACATAATACAAGCATAGAAAGAATTTAGAGATTTAAATTTAGTTTTAGGGTAAAAATATTAAGAACCTAAAATAAAATGGTAAAGGTCAAATTGTTGCAATTGAATGACTTCCATGACAAAATTGCGACACCAGCACCGTTAACTGCCACATCAGTACTTTAACGGTCAGCATCAGTCAAAGGGTAAAATTGCTGGAATTGAATGACTTTAAGGGCAAAATTACGAGAGAGAAAAATTAAGGGCAACAGTGCTGATTTCGAATTACTACAAGGGCAAATTTGACCCTTTAGCTGAAATAAAATATAATTTAAATTAAAAAATAAATATATTAAAAGTATCGGGTTGGGTACGTGATTCACGCAACTAACATGGAAAAATCTCATTTTTTTAAAATTTAAGGTCAGCGGGTCAGGTCAACCGGGTCATGTATTTTTAACACCCATACCTAAGGATGTCAGTGGGGTGGGTTTTGTGGTGATTCGCCCCACTCGCATTCAATTGGGCAAGGATGATTACAAATTTCGCAGGTTGTGGTGCAGAGATGAAGATAAAAATTAAATTCGCCGTTGGTGGTGGGGATGGCGTGAATATGTATTTGAACCGGCACCATCCCCACCTGCCTCGCATCATCCTCACCCACCCCTCATCATCCTCATCCGCCCCAACAGACCTTATTACATATGTTATTATAAACATTGTTAAAAATATAACATTAGTTTGGATCATAATTAAATTTAAGGTAATTCATATTGACTTGTCTTGGGATATCAATGAAAAGTTATATATATATATATATATATATATATAAAATTGAGTTTGAGGTTGATCATATCAAATATATAAAATAATTCCTAAAATTTCAGTTTGATTCAAAGTCAAATTTAAGATAATTTATATTGACTTATCTCGAAATATTTATAAAAATATATATATATAATATTTATGTCTATTGGTTTATTCTTTATTGTTGTCTTCCATTAAGTTTTTTTTCTAAGTTTTTTTTTCTTTTCGTTAGTCCTCACCATAAGTATGTTATTTTTTATTTTATTTTTCTAATATTGTATGTTATTCATATTCTATTAGTATTTATTCTTATTTTTAAAGGTTGTTTTTCATTATTTGTTATTTTAATTTTTTTCTATATTGTTTTACATGTTATTTGTGTTATTTTTCGGTCCCTTACAATAGATTTTTATTTTTTAGTCCAAACTTTTGTGTTGTACAAAATTTAATTTCGTATATTATTATTTTTTAAAAATATTAACAATTGAAATAATGCCACGTGTGGTGGGAGTCTAAATGGCAAATATTTCATACTTTTTTCATAACAAATTTGATTTATATTTATTTAACTAATATTTATAAATATTTTATATGAATCGGTCATGGAGTGGGCAAAGGCACGTGGGTGATGGGGCTGTGATGATTTAACTAATATTTATAAATATTTTTTTCAATGATAATCACTAGTGAGAAATGTCATAGAAATGATATTGACATCTACATACAACCTCTTATTGAAGAGTTGAAACAATTATGGGTATCGAAACATATGATGTGCTGAAGAAAGAGAACTTTAATTTGCGCAGCTTTATTGTGGACTATTAATGATTTTTCTGCTTATGCAAATTTATCTGGGTAGAGCACCAAAGGCCATTATACTTGTCCTTGTTGTGTTGTACAGACATGTTCGAAGTGGTTGTATAATGAAAAGAAGTTCTCTTACATGGGACATCGTCGTTGGTTAGATGAAAAACAAAAAATTAGTTATCAAAAGATTATGTCTGATGGTACTGAAGAGTTTAGAAAAGCTCATGAACAAACAATCGGGTATAATATCTTGTCGATGTTGAAACATATCAAGTTCACTTATAGAAAGACGAGCCAATCACCGAACCCACGATCAAAGAAAAAGACAAAAGAAGTGTATGACCGTGAGGTTGAGCAGCTTAGTGACGATGATTATGATGAAGATGATGATCTAAATGAGGCAGAGTTGTGGAAAAAGAGAAGTATTTTCTTCGAGTTGTCTTATTGGAATCATAACATTTTCAGACATAATCTTAATGTCATGCACATTGAAAAGAATGTTTGTGAGAATATTATCGAGACTATTCTCAATGTCATGGAAAATCTAAAGACAATCTAAAGAGTCGACTTGACTTAGTTGACATTGAAATTCGGCATAATCTTCATCCTTATGTACTTCCTAATGGAAAATTTTCGTTACCGCCTTCTAATTTTGTGATGTCGAAGAAAGAAAAATAAGTATTTTGCACGACGTTGAAAGATATAAATGTCCCATATGAGTATGCATCAAATATATCTCGATATGTCAGTGTTAAAGATCGAAGACTTTATTCTCTAAAGTCACATGATTATCACATGTTGATGCAAGATCTAATGCAGTTGCATTACGCGGTTGTATGTCAAATGATGTGGCATCTTGTATAATTGAACTTCCTAATATAATGAAAGCTATTTGTGGGAAAGTTCTGATGGTTGAAGAACTTGAGAAACTGCAAGATCGAGTCGCCTTGACTTTATGCAATCTTGAGAAGATATTTCTACCTTCATTCTTCACAATTATGGTACACTTGTTGGTTCATCTCCCTCACGAAGCTAAAGTTGGTGGACCAGTTTTCTATCGCAGGATGTATCCTATAAAAAGATGCAAATTGTTTAATATGTATTCAATCACTATTGAATTTTTTTAATTATAACTATTTATATAATGTTGTGTTTATTACGTGTCTAGGTTATTGTACAAGTTGAAGTCTTATTGTCGTGATAAACGTTATCTAGAAGGATCGATTGTTGAAGGGTATTTAGTAGAGGAGTGTATGACTTTTTGCTCTAGATATTTAGAAGTTGTTGAAACGAGATTTAATAGACCAAATATAAATGAAATGTGCAATACTAATAACTTAGCTGTGACTTATTTGTTTGGAAGTTATGGTGAACCACTCGGCAAAGTTGAAATTGCACAGTTAGATGATAAGTATTGGGTACAAGCACATCGATATGTTATTTTCCATCATGACGCAATAGAGCTCTTACGCACGTAAGTTTATATAAATCATAATGTATTCACTTCATCTTTTTATATTTCTCATTCTTTAACCTCGTAACCTACTTTATAGTGAGTTTAAAGAAGAGTTGCAATCTCGTGTACGCCCCCCAAAGATTACATCAACGAGAGATTCATAAGTTATTTACAGAAACTTTCCATGAATGGTTAAGGAAGTCGGTAAGTAATTCAGTAAATGCTAACTAATCCACTTTTTACGTGTAATAGATTTGGGTGGGAGAGAAGTTAGTGAAAAGGTTAAATGGCTTTATCAAGGCCTGAATATAATTGTTAAGAGATATAATGCCTTTCTCGTTAACGGGTTTAGATTCCACACGAAATCTTGGGAAAGATTAAGGATGACACAGAATTGTGGCGTAGTTGTTACTTCTTCAACTACAAGTTATGCTAGTACTAGGGATAATCATCCTGTGGAGGGGATGTAGAATATTATGGAATTCTTACAGACATTATTGAGTTGGATTATTATGGAAAACGAAAGGTTGTATTATTTTCACTATGACTGGGCTGATGTAAATACTACTCGAGGCATTAAAAGAGATCAATTTGATTTTACAATGGTGAACTTCTCTCGATTAATTCACACAGGTCAACAATTGTGGATGAACCATATGTATTTCCTTCTCAAGTCCAACAAGTTTTTATTTCTATGATCCAATGAAAGAGGATTGGTATGTTGTACTCCGTAACACCCCCTAGAGACTTGATAGACATCCAGGATGTAAGTAGAGATGACATTGAAACAATATCAGAAACTTCGCCTTTTGCAACACAAAATTTAGATGGAACAGTCACTAGTTCTAGTTCACAATTCCAATAGGTTCGGGAGAGTATGGATGGAGATTTTAATGAAAACTGATTGCATAACAATGTAGTAAGATTTATATCTTAACTTATTAATTTATAATATTATAACTTCTAACTTGTCGAATACATACATTAATAGTATTGTTGTCACTAGTTACTAAAATTGTTTTTGGTTTATTGCAGGTATTATGCCTAGGAGAAAATTAAGTGATCTGCGGGTTGTTCAAGTTCCTCGAGCGGAGGAAGTAACAAATAATGATGATTTGTTTGGTGTTGGATCTTCACAAATTCCGAAAACAGTTGAAAATGTAGAAATTAAAGGTATTTGAATGTTAGTTTGTTATTATTGACTTGATTTTAAAAATTTTATTGAATTATTTCATATATAGCTGGAAATGGTCGAAGGCGCAAGACTAGAGGGTGCACGACATTGACGAAATTATACGATCTTCCTATTGGAGAACGCGTGAAAGTTTCAAGAAACAATGTCGGCCAACCTATTGGTGCAGAAGCATGTGTTCTGGCTAGTTACTTAGGCATTGTTGCACACAATGCTTCAATTTTGCCAATCAATTATGAGTCATGGTGTTAAATGCCGAATAGTAACAAAAACCAGGCTCTGGATCTTGTTAAGGTAATAATGTCATTGCAATAACTAATCTATTACAGTTCAATAGTAATATTTATATTTAATTTGATTGTGTAATTTGTATGATAAATTTTCTTTAGAGGTCTCAGACCATTATGTGAAGCATGCTTTAGGAAAAAAAATGGAGAGACTATAAGAGCTTCTTGAAAAATACATATTTCAAGAATAATCTTAGCCTTCAAGAAAAGCTGTAAAGTGTCCCACCAGGAATACTCTGGTATCAATGGGAAGATGCTGTCAGGTTTTGGAGTACAACGAAAGGAGAGGTAAGATCGATGCACTTTAAAAAATAATACTATGTCATTATAATATTGGCTTTATACGTAATGCAAATTTTAAATTGTAGGATCGAGATTGCATTGGAGTTGCTAGTAGACAACAATAGAAGTTTACTCACACAATCGGGTCGAAAAGCTTTGCTCGTATAGCTAATGACGAGGTATTTTTTAAAATTATTGATTATTTTTAATTTATTACATTTTCGTAAGTAGTAATTTCTATTGTACGTTGTAGCAAATTACGACTGGCACTAGCATTGGACGGATAAAGCTCTTCGACATTACATACACAAAAAAGGATGGCTCTCCTGTGACTCTTGAAGCTGCAGAAATTATGGTATATTTATTGGACAGAAAATCTGGATTATGTTATATTTATATCAATAGTATAATATTTTTTTATTTTAAATATATTCTTGATTATCAGGCGAAATTGAAGGAAAAAATGATGGAGTATGAAGCTACACCTTCAACTCATAGTTCTGCTAATGTGGATGAGATCGAAAATTAAGTTATTGCTGACGTTTGGGTCCTAAAAGATATGGCCGGGTTCGTTGCCAAGGATCATTCGTTACCCCAACAAAATATTTTACATCTAACTCGTCTCAGTACATGCCATCATAGAGCCAATATTCTTAGATAGAAGTTAATCATTTAAAACAACAGTTAAGTCAATTTCAAGCCGAGGTAGAATCGAAAGAAGGTGAGAGAGAAAATAAAGAAGGTGAGAGAGAAAAGGGAGAAGCCGAGAGAGCAGCGAGAGAAGCAGAGAGAAAAGCAGCATATTAGAATCTCCAAAAACAATTTAAAGAAATGATGGCGATGTTAAAGCAGAACCAAACAAAGAATCTGACATCTTAGTTTATTTTAGGTTCGTTCATGTTGTAGACTTGAATTTATTTCACTTTAACGTTGAACTATTTCACTTTAATGTTATAAACTTGAATTTATTTCACTTCAATGTTCTAGACTTGAAATTATTTTTGTTGCTAAGTATTTCTACTTAATTTTTGTAATTATTTTTTAAATTTGTTGTTATTTGATAATGTTACAGATCAAATTTGAGTAGTATATAATTTAAAAATGACTATTGGCAAAGCAGTTATCACATAAATTAACTGAATATTGCGGCATTTTTAGAAAAACGTCACTAGAAAATAGGTAATAGCGGCAATTTTTACTAAAACGTCGCTACAGATCATGTTCTATTGCGGCGTTTTCTCTGCTGAAAACGCCATAGAAAATCGTTATTTTCTTGAGGCATTTTTACTACAAACGCCGCTAAAGATAATGCATTCCCGGCGTTTTAAATTTCAAACGCCGCTAACTTATGCGGCACTAGTTTCAAAGGCACTTTTTGCGGCGATTTAAAACGCCACTATAGGGCTAAAAGACGCCGCTAAAAGCCTATTTTCTTGTAGTGTCTTAAGACCTACGTGAGTGATGGGGCTGTGATGATTTTAGTATTGTGGGTTGCGGGCAGGGATAATTGTGTTCGCAATGGGTCGTGGAGCGAGGATTAAAATTTTTTTTTGATGAGAATGAATATAAAAAAAGTACCATTTCGTACCCTTCCGCCCAATTGACATCCCTACCCTTATCTACTACTACAATTACAAACCATTACATCTTATATTTTAATCACAACATGTTTTCACAATTCATTAATTATTCCCACGCAAACCTAAAAAAAACCAAAAAATAAATGTTCACTGGTTGTACGGGACTCCGTTGGGGTTTTTGTTATGTTCTGTAATAATAATCATTGATTGAACGGCGGCGCCATCCTTGCACCACCACGAGACGGCTGGAGAAAAAGTCTCTCCTCCCTTTCTAGATTTCTCCCCCACTTGTCACCAGGGAAGGACCCGAAGGGGTTGAATGCGGCAGTAGTCCCTTTATAAATTTAAAATTTATATATAATTTTAAAAATTTTAAATATATATATTATTAAAAATTTATTTTTGCCCGTTAAAATTTTATAAATTTTTCTTCTAAAAATTTTATAAGTTCGTTCCCCTAACATAAAAACCTATGCCTCTCTTGTCACACACACTCTACAATGCCTATTGTTCACCGTACATTAGTCACTATGCAACAGAACTTTGTTCTTTGATCAGTTCATCCGGAAAACCCTAAAATTTTGGTTTTGATTCCCATGGTTTCATGGCTTTTTATCGTGGATCAACGATAGAGCTTTAAGCATTTTTATAAGATTTGCAAGAAAATGTCTGGATGTGGGAGAGCTCTTGGTGGGCATATGAGGTCGAACGAAATTGGCGATGAGCGCGAGAGCATCGACGATGACAACGGCATCTTGACCGATAAGGAGGAGAGATTCAGAGGGAGTTCGAAACGTAACAACAACAGCATGCATTCGTTGAGGATGAACCCTAATCGTTTGAAGAGTTGTAGGGTTTGTGAGAATTGCATAGAGGAGTTATAGTCATTAAAAGCTTTTCTCGAACACCGTAAGTGCGGCTCCAACAACGCGAAATCACTCTTATCGTCTTAGATGTGTTGGCGGACATGGCAAGCGAGTGCAGCAGCGGAGATTGGTTAAAAAGGAAGAGATCATCGAAGACCGAAACAAGTAATTTCGATAGCGAAGAGTTTGAAGATCCAAAAATCTGAAAGTAATTTTAAAATATAAAACTCATGCTTGCCAACACAAGTTACACAACAATTGTCACTTATCATTCCACAAGTAAATTTTTCTACAATTTAAAACACAATTACACTAATGTAAGATATTTCTAATATATTTATATCGGTATATATTTATCTTTTAACGTCAAAATATTTCCGATTGAATAACAATTGCCTCTCGCTCATATATTACTGCATTGATGTAAGTTGATTTTATATTATTACACTAGTTAATAAATTACGAAATTTAAACTTTTTGATCCGTTTTGTCATTATCTCATAGTTTTTTAAACATAAATAATAATTTAGGTTGATTTGAATAATTGGTACTTTAGAGGCATGTTTTTATTTACTTATAATTTTTTTATTATAGCGTACTTGTCACATGAACATTATTATTATTTTTTAAATATCTGATAAAATATACAATACCACCACTTTTATAACACAAAATCTCTATTTTTATTTAAAATTAATACTCAAACCTCTCTCTAAATCGCAACATTATACACCAACATTGTTATTACAATGTTTTCTCTTTTAATTTTTGGCGACAAAACACTATTCCATTCAACTCATCTTCGAAGAGGTTTCCAGAAAAACACCCACACCAACTACCGGCGCTAAAAATTGAAATATTCGTAATAGTAAAAAGACAATTATACCCTTATTTCGAACCGCACGACGCTGTAAAATAGGCATAAATGGAAATCAACCAGTCAAGCTGAAACCAAGACAAACATCACTGTCCCACGTTCTTCCTTTTCTTTTCACCTCTCTCTCTCTCTCGAAGACCGTTCACCAGAAACCTCGCCGGAACCTGTCAACCGCTCCGGCGGCCTCCCGACGGATCCGATCACGATGAGTATCGGCGAACTTCTCAGCATCGAGCCTCAAGAGCTCCAGTTCCCCTGTAAGCATCTTAAAAAGTTTCGCTTTCCTCTCCAGATCCATATCTTTCATCGTTGTAAGTTAGAGTTTTCGAGTTCGTTCAACTGTTTTCTGATTCTTAAACGTTTATTGTTCCTGAATTAGTTGAATTGAGAAAGCAGATCTCATGTTCCCTAAACTTGTCCAACAAGACCGATAATTATGTGGCTTTTAAGGTGATTTTTGTTAATTCTTAAATTTTTTTGATTTTTTTCTAACATAACAAGATTTTGATTCTGTATTGTGTCTTTAATGTGTGTATGTTTTCATTTTTGCAGGTCAAAACGACAAATCCAAAGAAGTACTGTGTGAAGCCAAATACTGGAGTTGTGCTACCTAGGTCTACGTGCAACATTACTGGTCTCTCTCTTGCACAAAATTTGAAATTAGACATTTATTTTAGTTTATCATGTTTGATGTTGAATCTTAGTGGTTTATTTCCTTTTTTTCTTGCTGTGTTAATTTTATTGCAATCCTTTGCTTTATTTTCACATTTTAAGTACTTGTTATCGTTGTAACTTATTGGTCTATTTATTGAATCAGTTACAATGCAAGCTCAAAAGGAAGCACCTCCTGATATGCAATGCAAAGACAAGTTTTTACTTCAGAGTGTGGTTGCTAGTCCTGGAGCTACCACAAAGGATATAACTCCGGAGATGGTATTTATAGAAACTCTATTGAAGCTGATTTGAAAATTGGAGGGTTTTTTTTTTTTGCTAATGTTTGATTTTGAATGTGTTAGTTTAATAAGGAATCCGGGCATCATGTTGAAGAGTGCAAGTTGAGAGTTGTTTATGTTGCACCTCCTCGGCCTCCTTCCCCCGTTCGAGAAGGATCAGAGGAAGGCTCTTCACCTAGGGCATCAATCTCTGACAATGGAAGCTTGAATGCTGCAGACCTTTCATCCGTAAGTATTTCTTGGCTTTGCTTGACTTTGAATAGGGTTTTGGTGTTGATCAATGCGTTCTTTTCATATATTAATGAGTTGTGTTGTGGTGTTATGATTGAGTTGCAGGTGTCAACAGCTCATGTTGAGCAGCATAAACCTCAAGACAACTCATCCGAAGTAACTTCTCTCTCTGTATCTCTGTTACTTTTATTTGCACTTCTAGTCTGGTTTTTGAATTTTATGGTCCCTTGAAAGGAATGTTAGGTTCCATCTAAGCTGATGAAGTGAATGGCATTCATGATAGCAGTTTGTTGTAATTGCATATGGTCGACTTTTTATTTGGTAATCATACTTCCATTATGCATCATTTGGGTGGAAATTTTACCTGACCTGTGTCTATTTTCTATATCACCTTTCGTCAGAGCAAGATTCAGCTGACCTTACTGATTTTGAGTGTTAATCTACAGGGTAGTTTATCGTCATCATGTAGTAATTATGGGCTTATTTTTCCCTTGGAGGCATGTCTACTTTTTAAGTTTAAATCTATTTAGTTGCCGGTATCTTCTTTTGAGATTGTCATTTAGTCATTCTTAAATGAAAATTACCAACTTAGAAATGAGTATTCTCTATATTATGCCTTGAATAGGACTTGAAGCTCCACACTCTTTAGCACAACTGTATTTATAGGCCATACATACTTTGGTGCGAAGAGAGCAATTTTAACATACCCTTTGTTGCGTTAAAGACATTCTTTTTTCTTGTTTTAAACCCCATGGAGTTCATGTTGTTTGAACTTTTGTGCCTTTTAATTAACTTTGATGTATAGTGAGTAGGTCCCTTGTAAGAAATGAATTATTTTCTTGTTATACTTCCCATCATAGGATGTGTTTATAGGCCTGTTCATTAGGCTTGTAAAAATACAAACCGTCAAACTCTCTAATATCCTTTGTCTTGATATGATGAATGTCACCCATATTTTGGATATCCCTAGTATGCAGTTCTTGCCATTCACCACTAATACAACTCCTGTGAAATTGTCTGATTTGAGCACTTGGATTGGATATAATCTTGTACTTGTTTTTTCTGTCCTGGTTGTAATTAATCTGAAGATTCAGAACTCCTAGATTTCTGAAGATAAAAAATGCTTCTCATCACACCCCAGCATTTGGGTATTGGAGCCAAAACTGGATACACTAACGCCCATGAATGCTAGCCTCCTCCAGTTGCCCCTTTTAAAATTCAACTTTTAGTGTTGTCTTCTTAAATGCATTGGATGTGAGAAAAATGTATGTATCCAACATGACTTGCTTTAAATGTGGCATCATCACCTTGTGAGATCATAAACTCTATATCTTTTATCATCAGGCTCAGGTTAGTGCCTCTTTTACATGATATGATACGACGTTAATCTAATTGAAATGCTTTAAAAGAATTATCATTTCTGAAGACTGGAATCAAGAGGGTAGCAATTAGTGTTCCTTTTCCTCCTCTTACTGAACCTAATCTAAAAATCTGCAATTATCCAAGATGGAGGAAAATAAGAGTGTTAAATAACATTGATGTTTTGCTGTGTCATTTTTATTCTTAAAATACTTCTAATTGCAGGTCAAGTCTCTCGTTTCCAAGCTAACCGAGGAGAAAAACTCTGTCATTCAGCAAAATAACAATATGGAGGCAAGAACTGTGTTAAGTTATTTTTAGTCCTTTTTTTAAATCGTTTTAGTTTCTTGCAAAATCACTTTGGAATTAAATCATTGGGGTCCTCAAGTCATAGCAAATGGTTAAAGAAGGGAAAAATAATAATAGATAATGCGCCGCAGTTGAGTTTATTGCTTCATTACTAATTTTGAAATTCAACCTGCAGGAACTCTTGAGACGCGAAGCCAAAAGAAACCGGAGTGGTATTCCCTTCATGTATGTACTTCTTGTTGGCTTGATTGGCATCATTTTGGGATACCTATTGAAAAGAACATGATGAACACCAAGTTACACATTCTTCGTTGTTCTTCAATGCCAACTTTCATGACTGGGAAAAAAATGAAATTTAGAAAATTGGAAAGGTAAGTGGTAGCTTCTTCTGTTGGGATGTAGTATTACTTATTGTTGTGTATGGAATACTCGAAAAAAGAAAAAAACATGTTCAATGTGTGGACATGGAAAGAAGCATTGTTTGTTCACAGTACAGTAGGATTTTGATTATTCGACTGGGAATTACTGGATTTCATTATTGTTTGGCCAACTCACATATTTAGGGGAAACTAACTCTTTATTGCTGATGTTATGGTTAAATTCTAGGGGTTTTTTTTTTTTTGTTCATGTTTTTTGGTGGATTGGCTATAAATCATTTGCTTTGCTTTATATATCTGAATATACTGTTATATATGAATCAAATGATTACCTTACATCTTAAAGTTTCTCCTTTTTTTGGGGGAGGAATAAAGTTTTTTTTTTAATAAAATTTATATCAAATAGCTTTACGTGTTCATACATGATTAACATATAGGTTGAGAGGTTACTCGAGTTTTTTGTGGTTATAAAAAGTATATAGATATTAAATTAGAGGTAATCGTGTTTAAGTGTATTTAAACTTATAGGTTTAAGAGGTGTCAATGGTTCGTTGATATGATTTTTTTTGGGTTAAACCATGATTCACTGGCGGATTAATTCAAATTGAGTTTTGTATAGGTTCATTGTGGGCAAATTAATTTAAATCTAGTTTTGTATTGGTTCATTATGAGCTAATCCTTTCAATTTACTTTCTTTTTTATTCACAGCATTAGGATTCAAACCTCTAAACTTGCTCAAGAGATTTAGTGCTTTAACATTCTTAATCGAATTACTGGTTAGTTTTCGAAATTAAATAAAGATAAAGAAGGAAACTTAGTTCGAAACTCAAAGCTTACCTAAATTATTCATGCAACCACATTAGAAAATGACAGGTTCGAGTCCATCTCTAAAATTTATTGTTATTCCCAACTATTTTCTGGCAGAAAAAGAATTGAGTTTAACACATATACACGTATGCATAATGTCATTGTTTTGACTTCTGTTACGTTACGTTACTTTTATTTTAATAGGTGATAACAATTAACAAGTTATTCCAAATATTTGTGCTAGTTTTCACATGTGATGTTGTATAGTGATGATGTTTTGTATATATTAATTAAAGTTTACTCTAATAACAATAATAATTATTATTAGGTTTTAAAAATTTGGTATTTGAACTATAATTTTTAGGTGTTTAAATTTTTAGTCGAAATATAGTAAAAAAAATGTTCCTTCATTGATGAGTTATCTAAGTTTTGTTTTTTTATCCGGCTCATCATTACAAGCGAAATCGAAATGTTTTGAGATAAATTTTTTAGAGGTGGCAATACAAGGAATCATTTTTTGCGAGGCATAAAATTAGGAGGTTATGATATGATCTATAATGTAAAATTATTTTCGAGAGGTTAAAAAAAAAAAAATGGTAGAATCGTTAAAATAGAATATGATTTTGTTGAAATGCATACATTTATCTCAACACTAAACTTTTGTCAGTTAAAATAGATATATTTTACATTCATCCAATAATTGATTGATACCATTATTAGTTTTAAAAACTAAAAATGGGAAAACCTTTAGAAATTTAAACTATTGATTTACATTATTCATGTAAACTAAATAGATTTCTGATGAAATCTAAAAATTGATCATTGATCCAATTTGAGTCAATCTCTAAAACCTCAACATAAAATGTCATTTTTTTGACAACAAGTTATAATTGTTTATTATTTCTTATTAAAGTGTTTTTTTAATGTATTTTTTGACTTATTTTTTTTACAAAGATGTTTGAATAGTTTTATCAAAATGATGCAGAGGATATTTATTCTCAAAATTAAAATGTTTTAGACTTAGAATTGTTTGATTTCTCAAAAGGGAACTAATTTTTGAAGTTTCATTTTAATTATCTGTTTGTTTCCTAAAAAATCTAAGAAGAAAGGAATAAGATGACTAGGGACCACATGTCTCATATTAATAGAAAAAGTAAACCTCTAAAGAAAAAATATATATAGTTTGAACTTATTATTAGCTACCTTCTGTTTTTTTATCCAGAAATTACAACTCTTAATTCTTGAAGCAACAAATTTTTTTCAAACCTAAAATCAACCCTCTCTCTTCTTAAATGTACAAATAAGGTTTGTTTAATTGAGGTGGAGTTTTTTGGACATTTTTTTAATAATTTATAATTAGACACATATTGAAAATTATACAATGGGATATATATAATTTAAAACTAAAAATTTTTTCAACTTAGAATTATTAATGGTTAGAAAATAGCTCTAAGTTTCTGTACTTTCTATAGGTTTCGAATTTAGCCTTCATATATTTCATTTCTATGAATTTAGTCCTTTTACTATTCATTTTAAAAAGTCAAAAGCCCAATTATTCAGAACCTAACCCAATTAGGGTTAAGGTTGGCGCACCGTAGAAGCCAGAAGACCTACCATCGTCTTTTTACTTTTATTTATTATTGGGTAAAATACAACAGAGGTCACTCAATAATGGATAAGGTTACATTTGGGTCACCTAATTATTAAAAATTACGCTTGGATCACTCAATTATGGGTAAGATAAAACATTTGGGTCATATTTAATTAAAGTTTATATGAAAATCACTCAATAATGGGTAATATTTAATCAAAAAAAATTAAATTTTAAAAAATATATATCAGTTTAGTCATTTTTTCTTCCAAATTATAAAAATTATTAACATAGAATACTTTTTGAAATCATTAATTTATCAAATATATATTTCATTTATATTAATTTGTCCCTTACCCATAATTTTTAAAAGTGTAAATTTTAAAAGTGACCCAAATTAATTACCCATAATTAAGTGACTCAAATGTAAGTTTTAATAATTAGGTCAGCCAAATCTAATCTTACCCATAATTGAGTGACCTTCTTGTCTTTTTACTTTTATTTATTTTTTTAATAATTTTAGACAACACAGCTCATCATGTCTATCGGTCAGTTGCTTGCTTCATCGATCTATTTAATCCAGTCTCTAAGCTTCCGTCTTCTTATTGTTTACTCCTTTTTTATCTCTTGATTTATCCATTTTTATTTATTTTTATTTCGCATTTGGGTTCCTCAAATTCTGATTAAGGGTTAGTATGATGAAATTTTGAATTTTCATGTGTTAAATCTGCGATGATCAGGCTCTTGATTTAATTCATTCCTTTTGTTATTTGAAATTTTAATTGTTTTTATCTTGATTTTGAGTTTCCAAATGATTTAAAACTGTGTATTTTTCTTGTTGTGCAGAGATAACTCAGGCACAATGGCTAAAAGCAGCTTTAAGATCGAGCATGACTTTGGTATGTTACTTATGATTGTCTGGTTTATGGGTTCTTATTGGTTTAGCTATTTTTTGTTAGCTTTGTTAATTTATGGGTTCTTGATATTCAGAGAAAAGACGCGCTGAGGCTGCAAGAATTAGGGCAAAATACCCTGATAGAATTCCAGTAAGATTTGATTATTAACCCTATCTGTTTTCTTTGTTTGTTATTTTTTTCTTCTGATGTTGAAAGAGTGATTTTGATTGTTCTATTGCTTGTTTGTGTTTGATTTATGTTGTGGTATATGGATTTTAACTTATAAATTTTGGTGAGAATTTCTGTTAGGTATAGCTTATGTTTCCGCTTTTGGATAAAAAGTGACAATTTTCATGTCTGAATTTAAGGGTTTGGACTCTTAGGTCTTGCTTGCATTCCCACTGACTTGTAGTATAATACTCCACCGTGTTGTTAAGTCATGTGCCTAGGCAGCTTATGATGTAATTCTTGCAGCATAATCATATATGTATCACGTCAATGTCAGTTATATACTGTGATGTATGATGTATGTTCGTGAGATATGGCTCGATGATTTTAAGCAATTGTTGCACATTTGAATTGGCAGGAAGGAATGACATTAAGATTTTGACATGATTGTATCAATAGAAAATATTGCAGTCCTTTGACTTGTGTCTTATTTGACCGTGTTGTTAAGGCATGTATCTGGTAGAATTGTGAGAGTAAAACTTTTTATGTTGTGCTTGCCTTATTTAATGTATGTTCATGTTAATTTGAGGATTTAAATTGCTTTATTTAATGTATGTTCATGAGATACAGCTTGAGGATTTAAAGCAATAGTTCAAATCTTTATCGGCTAGACATGATTTCAGGATGAACAACAGATATCATGTTACAACTTTTGGTTTTTTCAAAACCGGTGCCTCGGATATCCTATGCTTCCCTGTTGAGACAAAGAAAAAACCCTTTTAAGGAGGAACAAGGAAAACATGAATCTCGGGCACTTGAAAGTTTAGATTGCCCAATGTCTTAATCCTGGAATGAATTGTTAATCTTTACATTTAAACCATATATATAGGGGCTGCTTGAATTGGTTTACACATGTTTGGTCTGTCCATGCATGATACAAAAGAAAAGCTTATACTTTGTGACCCCAGTCTTTCTTGTATTGATTTTTGTGTATGTTTCTTAGGTGATCGTGGAGAAGACAAAGGGAAATGACATTCCCAACATTGACAAGAAGAAGTAAGCAACAGTTTCATGCCAAGTGCTCAATATCATATTATCTTTTATTTTTTTTAAAAAAGGACATATCCTTCTTATCATCATATTATTATTTATTAGCAAGTGGTGATGACATTGATTATATAACTTACAGATACTTGGTACCAGCTGACTTGACAGTGGGTCAATTTGTCTATGTTATTCGAAAGAGAATCAAACTAAGTGCTGAAAGGGCTATCTTTTTATTTGTGGACAATGTCCTCCCTCCAACTGGTATTTTCCTCTGCAAGTTCCTCCTTGGCTAAAATAATAAATAACCCCCAAGTTCTATAACTTTATTTAAGGGTACAAATCAAAGGATAAAATTTTAATTTGGTATGATAAAAATATAGTGTCTTACTTAAGTAAAGTCATAAAATCCCGGGACATTTTTTTCCCCGTATTTTAGCCATCTTTTTTTTTATGCTAAGCTGTCATTTTTTCTCTCAAATTCAATTATCTGTCTAATTAGTTATTACCATTTCTGCAGGAGCGATTATGTCGACCATCTATGATGAAAAGAAGGATGAAGATGGGTTTCTGTATGTTACATACAGTGGGGAAAATACATTTGGTTAGGTACATCATGCAATGACCTTAATTTATTTCATGTTAATATTGTCTCTTGCTTTGAATAATTTATAACTATGGCATTATTGCGTAGTATATACAACCTTTCTGTATTTAATTGTATAGTTTATTTGTATATAGCTTCTAAGCAGACTAAAATGTCAGACCAATGAGCAATTTAAAATTCATTCAATTGTTTTATATTCTTGCATTTGTTCGTTTCGTAGCTTCGTGTTATCGGTTTGATTCACTGATTTATCAGAGCTTCACGATGGGAAGTGTATCTCGTGGAGTTTGAGTTCAGTGATACATTAAATTTGAGTTAAATCAATCAAATGAATCCATTGAGAGAGCATTTACTCAAACAAATTGGATACTACTACTCTTGACTAATGTTTTGTTGTCTTGTTTAGGGTAGTTTTCTTTTACGTGTATTGATTTTCCAAGTCATTTACAGTGTTTCCAGAAAATGCTAAACCCCTACAGTTTTCGAATCTGAACGAATGATCCCGGTTGTGGATTGTTCTCGATCCAATTCGAGAAAACCTATGATCCATTGATCCTGTTGATGAATAGAGAATCTTAAAAGCTTTATTATTATTAGAGAAATTGAGTGGCCAAATGGTTGATTTAGATCTGAATGAATCAAAACTCTAAAGATAAATCAGAAGACCAATTAGACATAGGAGAATGTTGTAGAAAGCTTTAGTTATAAAAATCTTGGTTTTGAGTTTTGGACCCCCCTTTTGCATCTTGTCTTTTATTTTATATGCTGTAAAGCTGAACCAGACAGCATTCATGTCTGAATCCCATGTTTGATGGGAACAAACCTCACCTTAAATACTTGTTATCAAATAACAATTAAGCTGTCTTCATAGATAAATGATCAAGTTTATGCATGAGTTGCACTTTTCTTTCCTTTGCCATATCTGGTACCTGTTATTAATGGCTGAAAACTTAGTATTGGAATCTTTTTATTGCAATCAATGGCTGAACTAAGAAGAGACATGTGGCGTGTTTCATCTAAGTGATCTGGATTTGAACGGTTTAATTTGTTGGTGCACGTCAATTTATCTAGATTTGAAATCAAACATATATCATCTTATATTCGAATAAAATTGTGAAAACAAAATGTACTATGATTTGGTTGTTCCTTTTCCCATCTACTAGACCCTAAACTAGTTGGGGTGTGTTATATATATATATATGTAGTTTACTTTTGAGGAAATCCTAACCTACTTGTAAAAGCCTTGTTCTGGATGTTTCTTGCTTGACTTGTAGCTGCTAGCATGTACCAACTACATCTAGACTCCCCCCTTTTATAGTATGTTTGTATTAAAATAATATTCGTAAATGTTAGGATTTTAATTTTAAAATATTATATTTTAAAATGAATGTATAAACTAATTAAATTAAACACAATAATAGCAAATTAGAGTATCGGACTAAACCCAATTTTCTTATAAAGTACTAATTAATTTTGGGTTTTTTTTCTTGATGCTTTGGGATTATTGATCTTAATGAAGGGTTTGGTTGTGGAGAATATTAATTACTAAAACATTATTGGGACCTAAGCATTTATGAATTGAAATGAGGTGAAGGCCGCTACAGAGTGTTGGTTAAAAGCATTGCAAAAGGGCTCGAAAATATGCATAAAAGCTACTTTGAAAGACATGTAAAGGCAACTTCGGTCACTTTTGCAATGAAAATTGAAAGCTCAATTCTTTTATTTTGAGAGAGCTTAAGGATCAATTAAATATTTAAATTAAAAAGTAAAAATTTTATCTGATTAATATTTAACCTGTAAAGGACTTAAATGTTATTATATCAAAAAATCGGAGGACCACATGTTGATCATGCAGACATTTAGGACGAAGTCAAAAATTTTGTAAAGCGAAAGTAAAATATAAAATTTTGAAGGTTTAAAATGCATGTTACCATTAATTGAGTATGTGATTTTATACTTTTTAAAAAATTGAATTAAAAATTTATCATTTATAAGGATCAGATCCTGCCCTCTTGCCAATCTCAGTTATCTCTTTGCATAAATTTATAATTTATTTTTTAGGATTAACCTTTATTATATTGCCTTGATTTTTTTAAAAAAATTAATTAATTTTTGATTTTTTTATTCTCAATTAAATTGTTTTTTTTATTTTTAAAATTTTATCAATTGATTCCTTTGATTTGATACCTGTTAAATTTAATAATTTTTTGATTAATTTTAAAACAACAATAGGTTACAATGTTGAATCCAAATTTTTATAATTTTTTATTTAAAAAATTCTTTAAAAGTTATAGAAATTATAAAAAACTTTAAAAAATTATAAAATAAATATATTTAAAAAAATCTGTAAAAGTCATATAATAGAATTGTAACGTGTCAATTGTCATGTGGCAGTAATATCTGAAAAAACCCGTTAAGATTGATGGCTAAAATTGATTAAAAAACTTAATTAATTAAATTTATTAGTTCGAGTATTTAATTGTGTAAAAAAATAGGAACTTAACCATATGGATTAATGAGGCCTATCTTGTTATATTAATGCCAACCGTTTAATTAAGCATTGAGTTCTTGGAGCGTTGGAAGATAGAGATGACATGTATTTATTTATTGAACGAAGATTTTTTTTAAAATAATCATTGATATTTAATTTATAAATTAATTACATTAAATTGGATACTATAAAGACTTATACTTATTATAAAGATGATTTTCTCAGTTTAATTTGTTCTATTTATAATATCATGATTTAAACCTTTTTTACTTAAAAAATTTAGTATCTCATTCTATTACTTAATACTTTCATCATTTTTTATCATTTTTGTTTGTTTTAGTCTTTTGTGATGTTGATTTTATTTAAAAATTATTTTGGTATTTTAAATTTATGTTAAAAATGTTAGTTGAATATAATCATAAAGTAATATATATAATTTTACAGAATAATTTAAATCAATCATTGTAAAATGATAATTTTTATTATCAAATTTAAAAAGTTCAATTGATATAATTATTATTGTAATTTTCCGAGAGAATTTAAATTAATGCATATTTAAACACGTAATATCATTTAGTTCATAATCTTGGGTAATTTAGGTATTGTATAAGAAAATGATAAGGATTTCAAATCAAAATAAATTCGAATTTAGTTTGCTAGTATATAGAATACAAACTACACATTCATCTGAAAAAAATAAATCTGAATACGACCTAGAATTATTCTAGACAAAGCTCACTCTAAATTACATCGACTTTGACATTTTTATTACTATAAAATTTTGTAACAATAATAAATCATATTATATATTTTTAAATATTACTAATAAAATTATATATAAACATAAAATATTTTATATTACAATGTATAAATATATTACAAACGCAATATAAATACGTGGATTATTACATCCATCTTTTAATGTATATTGTCAACTAATTACCGGTCTAATGCTTAATATTATATTGACAGTAAATTTCAATTTTAAATTCGGATCACTTCTTGAATAAATAGAAGTTTAATTTATTTTTAGTTCATGTATCTTTGTTAAAAAAACTTAAAAGATTGATCTAAAGGGTTAAAAGATAAATATTAGTATTTAAAAATTTAAATTTTTGATCTTAATTATAATTTAAAATTTTTTTAAAAATATAATATTTTTTTAAAAACTTATTTTTAATTAATTTTTTTGTTGAATTCATCCTAAAATTTTATAATTTTTTTTAATAAAAACTAAACGTTAGACTCTAAAATCAAATGAGATGATACAACAAGACGTGTCATTGTCTTATTATGGTAACTTTATCTTGAATATATTAATTTGTTGCGAAGTTACTTTTATAATATTTTGATTTTTATCCACAATAATAATCACTTGAATAATGACAAAATCTTACAAAGATTTAGATTTGAATCAGTGTATAGATATACCTGCTATATTTGATTTAGATTAAATCTTTTGAAAATTCAATTATTATAATATATATATTTATAAAAAAAAAGTAAGGGAAAAGACAAACGAATGAAGAAAGCAGACCGTTCGGTCGCAGAAAAAGATGTACGCGCCTGTCATCCTAGCTCTTCCACTTATTACCGTTACCCAAAAGTCGCAAAACTAGGAGCTTAAAACATTAAGAATAATTTGGGTAGACTACACTAGTGGTCACTAAACGTTTAAAACACTTGCAATATGATCATCAAAATAGAAAAAAATATTAGCGAAATTATTATTGTTAAGAAAACTTTTATTTTGGTCACTGTATGATTAAAAAGATAACATTTTAGTGATCATTAGTGCAGTTTAGTGCGTTTAAAAGTTTGATTTATTTCAAATAATTTTTATTAAAGTTTATTAAGTTTTTTAATTTGTTGATTATATTACAAATGTCTTAAAAATTTAGTGATCACTAGTATAATTTATCAGATAACTTATTTCCACTCTAAAAAATACATTTTTCAAGAAGATTTTAATAATAGTTTTTTTTTTTTTAACTCTTAGAAAAAAGCGGGGTTTGGCAGCAAATTATGGTTTTTAAAAAATTATAAAAATTATAGTAAACTATTACTAACAAACACAAACTTTTAAAAGAGTTTCTATGAAGCAAATGAAAAAGTCGTTTGAGAGAGAATAAAAGACAACCAATTTTTTGACCCAAATTTAATTTTTTTTTTTAAAATAAAAGCTAGTTTTCAATTTTTACAAATTAAAAAAAAAAACAAGCCACAAATAAGCTTTTGACCTAAAATTAGATTTAATATTTTATTATCAATGTAATTATTTATAATAGGATGATCATCTGTTTCAACAAATGACTTTATTTTAAGGGTTAAGATTCAATTTATGGTTTTTTGTTTAAGATTTAGGTTAACATAGACAAGCCAAAAATTTATTCAATTCATTTGTATTTTATATTTTTTAATTAGGTAAAAATATTTATATTTTCAAAATAAATATCAAAATTTAAACTCATACAAAATATGATAATATAAATAACCTTGATCACGTGACCAATTAATGAATATCTATATTTTATTATTAATTTTTAAAACGGTGAAAATGGTATCTCAATTGTAGTGATGCATACCTGCCGTGGAAGGCATCCAAAGCACAATTCCAAAAGCAAAGGACCACTTGGCCTCTTTCCACACGAATTGGCAGAGAAAACCAAACGGAAAAATACAGAGTTTTTTTTAGAAAAAAAAACTTTCTTTTTGCCATTTCCATTGCAGAAAATGAATGGCTTTCAAGCTCCAACAACTCCTATTAATCCCCCTCAAATCTCCCACATGTTCCAAAAATTCGCCTCGGCTTTCAAAACCAAGACTTTCGAGTTCTTCGCCGATGAAGAAGACAACAACAACGATGGCTTTTCACTCCTCGACTCCACTGAAGACTTCATCGCCGACCAGAAAGTCGTCGTCATCAAGCCCGACGCTCCTCCCAATTCATCTTCCCCCGTTAATAAAGCTCCCCACAGTCGAACAGTCGACTCCCGGATCGCTGAATCGTTGATTTCTTCTGTTTTTGCCGCGGTTTCTTCGTTTGAAGCCTCGTATCTTCAGTTACAGACTTCGCACGTGCCGTTCGTAGAGGAAAGTGTGAAGGCAGCCGATAGAGCTTTGGTTTCTCACCTCCAGAGATTGTCTGATTTGAAGCGTTTCTATAGGGAAATTTCGAAGAATCCGAGTTCTGAAATCGGGTCGTGTCTCGGGTCTTGCTTGGAAGCTCAAGTGCAAGAGAATCAAAGCAAGTTGAGAACTTTGGAGACGGTTTCGAACCGTTTGCAGGAAGAGATTGATGAGAAAGACGATGAAATTTCGAGTTTGAGGAAGAAATTAGCTGAGATTCAATGGGAAAACGCCAAATTGTCCAAGAAGTTAGCTGGTAATCTGAATTCAGATTGTGATGTTCTTTTAACCATTAAGGTATTTCATTCTGTTTTACATGATGCTCGTAGAGCAACTCATAAATTTAGTAAAACTTTGATTGGTTTGATGAGAAAAGCTGGGTGGGATCTTGATCTGGTGGCCAATTCGGTTTATCCCGATATCGGTTATGCTAAGAAAGGGCACACTAGATTTGCTTTTCTATCATATGTTTGTCTCGGGATGTTTCGAGGTTTCGATTCCCAAGGTTTCGGTTTGTGCGAGAATGAAGCTCTTTGTAGTGGGAATAACGGTACTTGTTCGTTGGAACAATTGCTCGAACACGTATCGAGCAACCCCATGGAGTTGCTAAGTAGGGACCAAAACTCCGAATTCTCTAGATTTTGTGAGAAGAAGTATCACGAGCTTATTCATCCCACTATGGAGTCGTCGATTTTTAGCAATTTGGATCCGAATGAAGTCGTGCTGAATTCATGGCGATCATTGAGCATATTCTATGAGTCATTTGTTGGCATGGCTAGTTCCGTATGGACACTTCACAAGCTGGCCTTTTCATTTGATCCTGTGGTTGAGATATTTCAAGTCGAAAGAGGAGCCGATTTTTCGATGGTATACATGGAAGATGTCACCAAGAGATGTAACTTTCCGAGACAAACTAAGGTGAAAGTGGGGTTCACAGTGGTTCCGGGGTTCAAAATCGGACGCACCCTGATCCAGTGTCAGGTCTATTTAGGCGGGTCCCAATGTAAGGGACAGTTGCTCAAATATTGCACCATGTAGCTGGGTCACAGTGTAAGGGATTGTTGCTCAAATATTGCACCATGTAGCGAACTAAATTATACCAGATCTCTTTTATAGATAGGGTTCCGGAGCAAAGATTATTTTGGTTTGAATCTTCGGGGTGCAACCTTGAAGGCCCGCCGGGGGATTGTAGATAAACTGTATTGACATTATGACCCCAGAACATAAAGACTGAGTAAAAACTTACTGTATACTAACTCTGCTGCTGAAGTTTGCACCGAGCTCGGGGGAGTGGTTGCGGTAACAGGTATGGCAGCTTCTTGGCTATCTTCTGATACTTAACCACATTTCCAGGTTGTGAATTTCGTTTCTTGCAATTCACGTGTGAATTCATGTAGAAATGATTGTATTTTGGCACGATAAATACTACACCAAATGTGTATCTACATAATTGTTGCTTATACAGGTAGACTTTGTATTATTCCGCTTCATGTTGTTTCATTGATTAAAGCAAATGTGTTAAAAGAAAACTTGCAGTGCTATTTTAATGCGGCCAAGCTCTGGAATGGCTTTATGTTGGCATCTCTCGAGCCTAGTGACCCATGCATCTGCATCTTACCTTTCTTGAATACTTGATTCATGCAAACAAACAAACTGTGTTGCATCTGCATCTTCCCCAATAGGTACATCTAACTCTGCATTTTCCAATAGTTCACCGCCTTCTATTGTGATAAACGGTTCCGATTCGAATGTAGCTGGAATTCTCAGCTATACGAGTGAGTTCATCATTTTCACTCTGGTTCCGATTCGAATTTAAGGCTTTTTTAAACGACATCTAGGACCAATTATCTAAAGCAATGCATTCTGGTTTCTTGCAGCAGGTCATGTCAGTTTGATTCTTTATCTCCTTTATCTCGTCTGTTAGATTCCTTTGGCCTCCGGATCCATGATCCGTGGTGCTCTGACTTTTTTACCTCTTTTTTATTAAAAAATGTCTTTTTAACATGTTTTAAGCTACAAATACGGGGATATAATTATCCAACGTCTTCAAATATATGAAAAAACATTGAAAAATTTAATCATATTCATGTGAGATGTACTCGTGCTCGAGTCTTGGGATGGGATGATGCTGTTCCTTTGTGATCATTGTTGTCAAAACCTAATCAGATTAGATGGTTGAATCAAAAATTGATAGTCTAACAAGTTAGATAACTGAGAATAGAGCGGATTTTTGAAGAAAAAAAATAAACGAAACAAAAAAGATGTGGTTTCAATCAGTTACACACATCATTGTAAGGATCAAGTAGAAAAGTTGTCGAATCCAAATTTTGAGTTAAGCTGGAGATGTAATTGGGTCAAGTTCAAGCTCTCGAACCTTTGTTAAGCTTGAATTCAGCCCGATGTCTTGCACCCTTAGATCCAAGTAAAGCCAATTAAACGTAAGATTGAAAACACCACAAACATTTCAAATCCAACGAATTCTAAACAAAAAATTTCCTTCAAAAGTATCTCAATTTCAGACAGAAATGAACTAGTTCTTTAAAAAACATTAATACCAAAAGTTTATCCCTGCATATCCAGGAGAATGTCAACTGAAGCACCCAGAAGTTCAAACTCTGCCGGCTCTAAGCCACAAGAGTGCTGGCGGTGGTGGATTCGCTGCATGAATAAAAGTATGTCAAGATTTGCAAGAAAAAAAAAATCAAATCTTCAGACCAGAGAATACGAAAATAACCACTGTTGGGGTGGACAACATTTTCCAAAAGATCATTCCTCCAACCATTGGTTAAACACCAAGTTACTTCGACCGACACATACTTACTACTTAGACACAGTGTTTGAAAAGGCAAGGGAGAGGCTAGGCGCAGCGATGCGATGCAAAAACGCCTTGTCTGAGTGTAGGCACAACGATTTTGATGAAGCGGTGGCGCTGAAGTTGCAGAGGGGAGTTGAGGCGCTGAAGTTGCAGAGGGGAGAAAAGGGAAAAGAGAAAGACGGGTTTCAAAGTTTGTCTTTTTATGTATTTTTTATTGTTTTTATTATTTTTTAAATTACTACTCCTACTTATTTAATTAGATTTAAAATCTAATTGGATCAACCCAATTCAAGTAGAATTAGGGGAAAATCACAACACGAGTTTCAAAGTTTGTATTTTTATGAATTTTTTATTGTTTTATTATTTTATTATATTTTAAATGCTTATTCCTACCTATTAAAATCTAATTGGATCAACCCAATTCAAGTAGAATTAGGGTAAAAAAAATCACAACAAAAAACTATAAAAGAAGAATAACCAAAAGAAAACATAACAATCTATCGTGAGAAAAACAAAGTTTTGGCTTTATCTCCAGACTTCAAGTACTCGTCTCTCTCTCTCTCTTGTATTTTTTTATTTATCTTGAATAAACAAGAAGACGTGTCTTATATCTTTTATATTTGTCTTATTTATCTTTTGTAATTTTTTATAAACTGAATTTTAGAATTAAAAGTCTTAACGGGTAAACTGTTTTTTAGTTGACAGACATGGAAAACGAGAGAAGAACTTATTTGGGTTGGAATCATGGTTATTTGGCTGATCTTAAGAACACAAATAATGTCACTTGCAAGTATTGCTCGATAGTTTCCAAAGGTGGAATTTATAGATTTAAACAACATCTAGCAGGTGGATATCGAAACATAAAAGATTGTACTAAGTGCCCTGCTCATGTGAGACAAGAAATTATTGAATACTTCGACAAGAAAAAGCAAGAACGAGGGAAGATGAACTTGGAGCATGAATATGATCAAACATATGATTTTGATGAGGAAGATGAAATGCAAGTGTTAGAATCCGACCCGAAAGGAAAAAAAGTCAAAACAACAATGAATCCAACTGTTAAAAGGGCATGGCAAGTTGGTCCAATGGATGCTTTTATCAAATCTTCTACACAAACGACGGTAAGCAGAAGACATTAATGAGACCTACAAGAAAGAACAACGAGAGAAAGCATGTGCTGATTTTGCCAAATGGATGTATGATGCTGCAATTTCTTTTAATGCTCTCAACCATCCTAGCTTTAAAGTGGCAATCGATCCAATCACTAGAGCTGGAATTGGAATGAAGCCACCAAGTGCTTATGAAGTAAGAGTCCCTTCTTTGAATAAAGAAGTTGCAAATACCAACGAGAGTATGAGAAACCATAGAGAAGAATGGGCAAAAACATGATGTTCTATTATGTCCGATGGATGGACCGATCGGTGTAGAAGGACCATTATTAATTTTTTAGTTAATTGTTCAAAAGGAAGCATGTTCCTCGAGTCAGTTGATGCATCAAGCTATTCAAAAACCAGTGATAAGTTATTTGAACTGCTAAGCAGATTTATTAATGCAGTAGGTGAGGGCAATGTTGTACAAGTTATAACAGATAATGAAAGCAACTTTGTAGCTGCAGGTGCACTCTTGATGGCAAAGTATCCACATTTATATTGGACTCCTTGTGCAGCCCACTGTATTGATCTAATTCTTGAAGATATTGGAGCAATTCCTGTTATCGATAGAGTATTAAAGAGGGCAATTCAGGTTAATAGCTTTATTTATCAACGTCTGGGTCTTTTGAATATGATGAGACAATTTAGTAAACAAAGGAACTTGTTAAGGCCATCGAAGACAAGATTTGCAACTGCTTTCATCACACTTTCATCAATACACAGACAACAAGATAACTTAAGAAAGATGTTTACATCTCAAGAATGGAGAGATAACAAGTGGGCCAAGGAAATTGGGGGGAAAAGTTGCTGATACTATTTTGATGCATTCCTTTTGGAATGGTACTGTATACTCATTGAAGTTAAGTGGTCCTCTAGTTCATGCACTAAGAAAAGTTGATGGAGAGAAAAAACCTGCCATGGGATACATATATGAGGCTATGGATCGTGTCAAAGAAGCTATTACAGCTTCATTTAATGGAAACGAGTCCAAGTATTCTAAAGTTTTTAAAATGATAGATAAGAGATGGGAATGTCAGCTACATCGTCCTTTACATGCCGCTGGCCACTTTTTTTAATCCTGAATTCTTTTATGATAATCTTCAACTTGAGCAATGTGAAGAAGTGATGATGGTTTGTATTAATGTATCCTGAGATTGGTCCATGCACTTGACAAGCAAGACAAGATTATGGAAGAGCTTCATGCTTACAAGCAAGCACATGGGCTATTTGGGAATCCTATGGCTATTAGACATAGAAAGACTAAGGCTCCAGGTAATGAAAATTTAACTCTTTTTCATAAATGATATATCGTATACTTCTATTTATTTAAATTTAATTTTTATGTTGCAGCTGAGTGGTGGGCATGTTATGGTTCTTCAACAACTACTTTACAACAATTTGCCATCAAAATTTTAAGCCTGACCTGTAGCGCATCAAGATGTGAGAGAAACTGGAGTACTTTTGAGCACGTAAGTCATAATCGTTAACTAAATTTATGTAATTATTAATGTTAAATTATTGGTCTTTTGATAATTATAAACTAAATAAATTTCTCTCACAGATTCATACTAAAAAGAGAAATAGGCTCACACAATCTAGGCTAAATGACTTGGTGTATGTCAAGTACAATCGAGCATTGGTTCAACGATTCAAGCTGCGTGATAAAGTTGACCCAATAGCTTTGAAAGATATTGATGACAGCAATGAATGGTTGACTGGAAGGACATGTAAAGATGCTCAAGATGAATTTGTATTCGAAGAGGATGAAGGTCATACTTGGGGACATGTTGCAACTGCTGCTGGAGTTCATGAAGAGCGATTTAACCTGAGATCAAGAGGGAGCACACAAAGAGGAAGCACACATGGAGGAAGAGATGGTAGTTCAAGGGAATCCATAAGACAAGCAAATGGAGATAAAGATGAAGAAGACGATGAAGGCTACAACTCACTTGATGGAGATGATATGGTAGCAAATTTGGCCGAGGAAGATGATTATATTTGATGTCATATTCTCATATATCTTTTTGAGAATATTTTATAACTGGTTTTGTTTATTGCAATGTCATATGTTTTTTGATTGGACAATAAAAAGGTAATTTAGTGAAATTGAGATCTTTTGTTGAACTTATAGTCCTTATTTTTCTTTCTTGTTTAGTACTACGTTTCATGTACATTTATAAATTCTCCCTGATTGATTTATGATAAAATTGAACATAGAAATTATTCTTAACACATAAAATATTCTTATAAACACTCTTTAGTATTTACATTGCATTAGCTGTTCTTTACAACTGAAAAAAAATATGTACATAGTTAAATTTTAAAAAGTGCATCGTACTTCGATCAGGCGCACACCTTACACCTTGGCTATTGGACCCTGGTTGCCTTAGTGCGCCTTGAGCCCTTTTTAACACTGCTTAGACATAGGTATAAAAATACAGTCCTCCATACATATGAACATAGTTGGAAATTAAAAGGACATTTGTGAATGATACATGCATCCAACACTCACTCTGAGTCCAACTAACACAAGTTAAACACGTTAAGAACATCAATAGGAAGAAGGGATACAAAAACTTACTATTTCCACACTGGTGGAAGCTTCTTTGTCTTCTTGTAATAGCGGGCAAGACGGTGAATTCTGCTCTCGACCAAGATCAACCTAAACTTGGAATCCTTTTCTTTCCTGTTCCGTTCAAGATGCTTTCTGATAGCAACAGCTTTCTTAATCAGGTGGTAGAGATCCTCAGGAATTTCTGGAGCAAGGCCTGACAAAATCAAATGAATAACTCAAATGTTTAGCATCAAATATGAAAATAAATGCAACAACAAAATGTCAACAAGGTGTACTACCATGGGCTTTCAGTATACGCAAAATCTTGCTGCCAGTAACACTCTTCACCTGAGCAATCCCATGAGAATCACGGAGAATGACACCAATTTGAGATGGGGTCAAACCCTTCTTTGCAAACTTGCAAATATTCTCCTCAACCTAAAAGATAAAATCAATATTAATAAATATTAAACAAAAAATAGTACAAACTTTTCATATCATAATAAACTAAAGAAGGGGTTTTCCAACTCCTCATAGATAAATGTAAACTGATGTTACACGGTATTGAGGATAAGTGCTTATCACCATAAGCGTACTCATTACCAAATATGTGTTGAACAAGAGTACTTCAAAAAAAAAAATGAAGAATTGAATTAACATAATATAAACCGAAAAATAGGCGGTTAGAATATGAAATGGAAAAAAGAAGTAGCCCACAACTTTGAGGAAGAACAATTAATTACAACAAAACAACATGAGGTTTAGTTCACGAAAAGAAAGAGGGGAAATGTGCGAAACCACAAACAAACAAGAACCAAAGTCCATTTTGATTCCACGTTTGAGAAATGCGAGGAAACAAATACGTTCGAGAAATGTGAGGAAACAAATACCACTAGTCACCGAACTATGGGTTTTTTTATATTTTGGTCACCGAACTATTTTTTTTGGCAAAAATATCACTAACATTATGTTTCTTTCTTATTTTGGTCACCAAACTATTTTTTGGCAAAAACATCACTAACGTTATGTTTCCTTCCTATTTTGGTCATTGGCTGTTAAAATTTTTATTTTTTTAATTTTCCATATCATTTCTTCTCTCTCCTCGTAAGCAATATATGTTATTTTATAATATTTTTATCCAAACTAACAGGATGGTGACATGTGTCGCTGCCTATTAGTGGAATAAAAAAATGAAAAATTAAGTCCCTTATGCAGTCAGAGAGATCAGACTAATAGACAGTTGCACGTGTCACCATGCTATTAGGCAGTTACACGTGTCACCATCTCTCTGGTTGCATAAAGGGCTTGATTTTTCATTCCTTTTATTCCTCTAATAGGCAGTTACACGTGTCACCATCCTGTTAGTTTAAATAAAAAATATTATAAAATAACATATATTGCTTACAAGGAGAGAGAAGAAATGACATGGAAAAATTTAAAAAAAATAAAATAACAGTCGGTGACCAAAATAGGAAGGAAACATAACGTTAGTGATGTTTTTGCCAAAAAATAGTTCGGTGACCAAAATAAGAAGGAAACCATAGTTCGGTGACTACTGGTGTAGTTTACCTTTTTTTTTACATATTTGTATATTGTAATAATTTTATATTAATAAATTTTTGGGTAAACTATCTGGGTGACCACCCAACTATTAGGGACGACCTATTTTGATCACTAAACTATAAAAATTCAAAATTCAACCACCTAACTATTTAATTAGACCTATTTTGACCAACAGCGGTTAAAATCTAACTGAAGGGGTGACGTGGCTGTTAATGAAAATTTGTATAACTACACATTTGGTCCCTATTAGTTACTCATTCTATCAATTTGATCATAATTTTAATTTAATTAAATAAATAAACCATTCAATTAGGTGTCGATACGTGCCATCACCTTATTGGAATCCCATGTCCCCTTGGATGGTGAAAGTGCAGGTTTACCACTGAAACAAGTGGTCATTTATGATATAAAATACACAATGTAATATATGTTTTAGTTTGTTGTTAATGCAATGAAAAAGAAATAAATATAGATTAAGGGGCTCGAAAATGACACACTTAAGACACATAAAAAATATTTAAACCACTGTAGAAATATAATATTTAAATTAAAGTTGACAACATTTTATATATTTATATATGTTAAATTATATTAAAAATAAAAATTATATTCGAATTAATTTTAATTTTGTTGTTAATCTTATTTATTTCCCTTTTCATGGTATTAACATTAATTTAATTATTATATTTTTTTTTTAACAAAAATTAATTTAATTAAATAAATAATTTAAAATTATATTACAGATTCATTTAACAAAACCAAACTTATCATATGATTAGAGTTATATTTTCGATTTTGAATTCCTTAAATGAATTTTTAATATTTTTTATTTTTTTATTTTAAATCATAAATTAACTATTATTTAATATATGTATAAATATAAAAAATATTGTCAACTTTAATTTAAATATTATATTTATACAGTAGTTTCAATAAGGTGACACGTGCCACAGCTTGATTGGAGGAGAAAAATAAGTGTCACCATTTGATTGGAGGAGGAAAATAAAATTATTAAATAAAAATAAAAAAATAAAATTTTCTAATAAAGTGATGACATGTGTCGACACTTAATTGAATGATTAATTTATTTAATTAAATTAAAATTATAATCAAATTGGTAGAATAGATAACTAACAAGGATCAAATGTGTAGTTATACAAATTTTCATTAATAGCTACGTCACTCATTCCATTAGATTTTAACAGTTGATGATTAAAATAAGTCTAATTAAGTAGTTAGGTGGTTAAATTTTAAATTTTTGTGATTTGATGATAAAAATAGATCAGACCTAATAATTGGGTGAATGAGCACCTAATTTACCTAAAAAAATTTAACATGTAAATTTTTAAAAACAACATCATGCGAAACAAGCTCTCTTCCATCCCTTTTGAAATGCCCACGTCGTCCCTGCTCTCTTGCGAATCGATACATTTCAGTCTAATCTCCATTTTTGACAATCTAGAACTTCGAAAAAAAAAGAAAAGGAAATGCAAATCTTTCCATTGTCAATGGATCCGATTCTTGGAGTTGTGGCGCTTTCAATTGTTCTCGGAGCTCTGATCGCTTTCGTCTTCTTCAAAAGCTACATTCTGAAGCAAAGCTCCGAAGTCCAGACCACTGCCAAACCCGAGCCTCCCTCGGATCCTCATTCGGATCCAAAGAAGCCCTCAAAGCCTTCTCATCTCTCTGACCAGGTAATCTCTCCAATTCTTATTCCCTCTGTTTGAACATTCGTTGCAATGTTGAAAATGATCCACAATTATGAAATTTAAAGTTTCATTTCTAGTTTTGCTTCCAATTATATAGATTTAATCTGAAAAAAAACTGTATTCTTTAAATGATTGCCTGTGGCTGTTAGTGCATTAAGTCTGATTCAATAATCCCAGATTTAATTTTGATTTTACTGGATTTTTTGTGTGTGGTGTTACATATTTCTATAATGTAATGTAGGATCAAAGCAAGCGTCACCATCCATTGGATTTGAATACTCTTAAAGGTCATTTGGATTCAGTCACGAGGCTGTGTTTCTCATCTGATGCTCATAGTTTGGCAACAGGTAATTGAGGCTTACTTTCAATGCTAATAAGTTGTGTTTTTAGATTCATGTGACATTTAATTCTTTAAATTGGTTTCTCATGGGTCTGTGCAGCTTGTGCCGATGGGGCAGTTAGGGTGTTTAAGTTGGACAATGCTTCGAGTAAAAGTTTCAAGTACGAATATGATCTACTTTTCCTATTATGGTGACTTGCCTGTTAATCTTATCTTGTGTGACTGGTGTGCAGGTTTTTTAGAATCAGTGTGCCTGTTGGAGGTCATGCAGTAGCCGTTGCATTTTCTGATGATTCTTCTTCTTTAGTCGTGGCGTCTCAAACTGTGACCGGTTGTTCCTTGTATATGTATGAAGAGGAAAACCCCAAAAAAGGTAGTGATGAGTCCAACCAGCAGAAGCCTCCTCCGCAAGTGAAGTAGGAACAGCATAAAATCCTTGACAAACAAGCAATCCTAACCTTAACTGGAGCTACTTCAAGTTATGGAACCGGAGATGGTAGTACCATTGTTGCCTCTTGTTCTGAAGGTTTGTGGTGGCACTATTGTATCATATAACACGTTACTAGAAGAATTACAAGAAATGGTAAAAATGTTAATTTCAATGTAATATGAGTAACACTTTGTTGTTTCGCAGGTACTGATATCTTACTCTGGCATGGGAGAACTAGGAAAGTTTTAGGCCATGTTGACACTAATCAGTTGAAAAATACCATGGCTACTATATCACCAAATGGCCGTTTCGTTACTGCTGCAGCCTTTACAGCGGATGTAAAGGTGTATATCTCTCAGTTCCCTTTTGTTTGTGATACAATATCAATCCTATGATCAAATTTGGAAATTCTAAAGTTTCTCCATTTAATACTTGAAAATTGAAATTGTTTATCACCCAAATTCGGAACTTTTGAATTAAGATTGTGTGATCATGAGGATGATGAATTACTTTGTAGCAATAACAATGCTAATTTCGTTGAATTTACACTTTATTGAAAGTCAGGCTACGAATGTGCTGCATGTATAGATAAAATCACATAGAATTGCAGTGAGATTTCCATCTATATTTTGTTGGAATATTTTGGTTGTGCATTGATGGATTAATTCATTCTGCATTTTATCCTTGAGGTTCATTATTTTGCTAAGTATTAGCATTTACATTGTCAGATATGGGAGATTCTATATGCCAAGGACGGTTCGGTCAAGGAACATTATGCAGCTTAAAGGGCACAAGGCATGTAATTCCACCCATAGTCCTAAAGCTTATGTGCTAACTTTCATTGTGTTCATATTGTTCAATCACATTTTTTCTTTCATTCCACAAGTTGCTATCCTCTCTGTTATAGGTTTTCAGAAAATTTATGACTATTTACAGTAGAGAATGTGTGCCAGAAGGTTTGAATTTTACTAAGTCTTTTGATTATGGTACTTAGTATTGATGGAAGTTTTGTTCCTCGTTCGAAATATTTTATACAATTCAAGAACACTTTTAACTTGACTAATGCATCCTTTGTTTGTTTCTTCCTCATGGCATATTCTGATGTAATGCCTTATGACTTTCCTTCAAATGCTACTTGTTTCTAACTTCTTCATTTTTTGGGTATTGTTTTCTTCATGTGCAGAGTGCAGTGACTTGGTTATGCTTTTCTCCAAACTCGGAGCAAATTATTACAGCATCCAAGGATGGTCCTGGCCACGGCAAGTGTGGACAAGAAAGTGAAGTTGTGGGCAGCACCATCGGATTCGAATAGTAATCAAACTTGTCAGTATTTTCATGAGGCCTTATTAGTTTAGATTTGTTAATGAAATGTTGCTTACTTGAGACATATATAGTACAATTTTATTATGAATAATATATATAAATAAAATGTTTTTTCTTACAATTTTTCAATCCCCAATGGCGTTTTGAGTAAAGTTGAAAATTTCCAGCTAAGCAGCCTTAATGTAAAATAAAGATACCTGGGGCCGCTCAGACTGATTGACATGGAAAATAAATATAAAAATTAAGGACGCCCACCGTGGGGCTCGAACCCACGACCACAAGGTTAAGAGCCTTGCGCTCTACCAACTGAGCTAGACGGGCCTATTGTTTTCATATGCGTAGAATTTTATAATTTATTAAATAAAATTTTAAAGACTAATAAGAAATCAGACAAAAGAAGAAATTCGATACAATTAAGAGAAACAATCGAAGGGATATAAATATGAAAATACTTTCATACACAAACTTTCAATTTTAGGGTTTAAGAATTTAGGTTGTAGGGGTAGAATCTAAGTTTTATGATTATAATTTAAAATTTAGGGTTTAAGGTTTTAGCGTGTTAGTACTATATATTTAGGTTTTAAATTTTATAGCCTACATATGAAGGGTTGTGTAAATTTCTTTTACACAGCTTGTGTATCAAAATATAACCCTATAAATATAGATAAAAATAATTATTGCCAAAAGAGATGGTATCATTAAATAAGTACATTTTGTTGGTTTGGTGGAATTGTTCATTTTTATTCCTTAAGTTGCCTACTTTTTAGGTAAAATTAATATTAAAATTAAGATTTGTCAAAAAAATATAGTATAATTATAGTTTAGAGTAGGTAAATACTCTATTTGTTAAGGTGTCGGTCATAAATTAATGACCCAAAATTTTAGAAATTAAAATTTGACTATTTAAAATTTTATATTAAATTTAATTTTTTTTGAATTCTCATAATTTTTAAATTTTTATTAACCTCTCAAAAGTATTAAAATTTTAATTAGACCTTATATTTAAAAAATATAATCTAAACATTTAAATTTTTTAAACATTTTATTTAAACATCTATTTATTTACTTTAAATTTTAAGTTTTTCAAAATTCTTCACCAATTTTTGTCACAGTTAATATTGAAATTTGACTAATCTTAATAACTATATATATTATTAAATACTTTTTTTATTTTTTTATTCAAGTCAATCCTACTTTTACTTGTTTAATAAAATTTATTATTTAAATTTAGGATTATTGTTTAATACATTAGAAATTAATTTTCTTTAAAAAAAAGTGTTACAAAAACATTTTTAAGTTATAAATCAAGACTTAATATAACATTATTCTTGTACTATGATCTAATTCTAATTCTATTTTTGTATATTTTTTCAATTATCTACTTATATTATCATTTTGTCGCACTTGATATCCCATGACATTTTATGTAAAAAGAATAACTTAGACCAGGGTAGAAGGATTAAGGGGACTAAAGGAGCTATGATCCCAAAAATTTGAGAAATTTAAATTTGATTTTTAATTTTTTTAGAAAATTAATTTGACACTTCAAATTTTTTAAAAGATTATATTAAATTTTAAATTTGTTAATATTTTTAATTAAATTCTCTCTCATAAATTTTAAAAATTCTTATGAAATCTCTCAAATTTATTATAAACATAAGAACTTTAGTTAAACACTCAAAATGTTTGAATTTTTTGTTGCCCTACCGGTTCTAATATTTTGTCCTAACTAATCCAGACTAACACATGTTACACACATAGTTTAGATGGGTGAGTTTCTCTGCCACGATTTTTTGCATACACAAGCCTTCAAATTTGAGATCTGCTTAAGCCTGCTTACCACTTTGACCAATCTTATTGGTAATAAATTTAAAAATATAAATTTAAACTTCCATATTAAAAAAATTAAATTAACCCCAAACTCTTAACCAAATTCCGTCACTAACTTAGAGCAATTAGAACGTATCACATGTTGGAAAAATAAATTTTGATCAATCCGACCCGACCCATAAAGACTCACATTGGTTTTGTGTTTGATTGGGTCTATATGGGCCTAAACCCGGACCCATGCTAACAGTAAAATGCCTTTCTTGTTGGCAAAGCCAGACTTGTTAAATCTGAGTAAAGGAAATTAATCGAAGTTCACATTCTTCTTTAATCTTCTCTTTGTCGACCTAAGTCTCGTTCTGCTCCTTTCACCATGACCAAGCAGCAAGCCAACTGGTCTCCTTACGACAACAATGGAGGGTACGTTTTTGTTCTTATATCGACCTAAAACAAAACATGTTTATGTTTTGTTCTTTTTCGATTTCGTTGTTTATTGAATGTTATTGTTGTGTTTTTCTTTTTTGGGGAAATTGCAGATCTTGCGTTGCGATCGCCGGAGCCGATTACTGTGTTATCGCAGCTGATACTCGAATGTCAACCGGTTACAATATTCTCACCCGCGAATACTCCAAAATCTGTAAACTGTATATTCTTTATTCATCCCCTTTGTTTTTTTAGGTTAGCAAGATGACGTTAAGTATAAGGATTTTGACAATTGACACTTAATAGTTAATGGGGAACTTATGGATTTTGGTTAAATTTGCTAAAGAAGATTGTTGGTAATATTTGAAGTAGTTTTGATTATAATGGTTGAAAGGATCCCGACACTCTATTCTATTTCCGGTTAAGATAGAGGAATAGAAATTGGTAAGTTTTCCTACAAGTTATCCTCGTATGTTCGATAGTTTGTCTATTCTAGGGATAGCAATGTCAATGTTTTCATAACAAGTAGTTCAGAGGGTAAAGGAAAAGATATGGCATAGTTTATTTGTTCTCCCCCGTTTGATCAAGATCTGTGGTATGCATTTGGAAGATGGACTGTGACTATGTAGATAATGGGAATTTCAGTGCATCTCAATGTTTCAAAACAAGTGTTAATGGAAATGGAAACCTGGGGAAGATAATAGCATGTAATGATCGATTTTGTTTACTTATCTATGTTTCAGCTTTTCGGGGTTTCTCATTAGTGTATCTGACGTTTGCAGTGCAGATAAATGTGTTATGGCATCGTCAGGATTTCAAGCCGATGTGAAGGCTTTACAAAAGCAACTGGCAGCCAGGCACTTGGTAAGGTTTCCCTGTTCGATGATATGAGGGATTACTCGTTTTGCACAGGAATGTTGGCTTCTCCTGAATTTTCTCATTAACTGTACTACAATAATTTCAAACAAAAAGACATGTAATTTTGATTTAGCGTTAAGACATTTAAGAACTTAATCATGATTATAGTACTTGTAAACATATGTTGCAGCTGATATAATATTGTATATATATGTATATGTGTGTGTTTATATACACAATTTTAATGTTGCTTCTCAAAAGACAGATTTATCAGCATCAGCACAACAAGCAAATGAGTTGCCCTGCAATGGCCCAACTGCTGTCCAACACCCTTTATTACAAGCGTTTCTTTCCTTATTATTCTTTTAATGTTTTAGGTGGCCTTGATAATGAAGGTATTGTGGTTTGAACCTTAGTTTCTAGTTTTTAGCCTTTCTTTCTATCGTGAATGTGAGTTAATATTCTTTATCTTAAACCATTAGGAAAGGGTTGTGTCTTCACATATGACGCTGTTGGTTCCTATGAGAAGGTTGGATACAGTTCTCAAGGTTCTGGTTCGACACTCATCACGCCTTTCTTGGACAACCAACTGAAATCGCCCAGCCCTCTCCTATTGCCTATCCAAGTATGCTCCCGAGTTTAATTATTTTATGTCTCGTTTCATTTAGACTTTGCATTTTTTTCATCTCAAACTGATGGTCTTGCAGGATTCTGTTACTCCACTTGTGGAGGCTGAAGCTATCGATTTGGTAAAAACTGTTTTTGCGTCAGCATCTGAGAGAGATATATACACTGTAAGTTCTCTAATTCAAGTATTTTCTATAATTTGGTAACTTGGGAAGGATGTGTTCTAGTGGTATGCTCCAATTTTTCACTTTCTTTAGTATCCGAATTCGATATATGTTTTGCCATGGGTATGGGATATGACCCTATAAATACATGGAAAAAGTTGGAAATCTTGAACATGCCATGTTGGATAACTAGGATTATTCCCTCAAGTAATAACAGTGATAGATCCTCAAAAGGTCCTTTAGATAAATGAAAAGATGTAGAAAATATCCATTACCAACACTCACACTTGAGTCCGTGTAGCATAGATCGTAAGTGCATCGAAATAGATCAGCTCCCTTCTCGGTTGTTGTGGTCTTGGCTTTATTAGGATATGATCAGGCTCTGGGGAATGAAATATCCTACATTCTAGTTTACCCAATAATAACAGATATATCTTGCTAATATTTCAATTCCATCTCTAACTCTTTTCCATTTTTGCATTCGTCACGGATGTTTAACAGGGAGACAAACTTGACATTGTTGTTGTAAATGCTGATGGTATCCGCCGGGAATACATGGAACTTAGGAAGGATTGATCGAATTTCCATTCTGAACTGGGTTACTCCTCTTATAGACGTGTAGTTCCCAAATCGATGGAATGGCTGTTATACTGTGTCTGATGCCTGTATCGAACTGCTTTTATTGTATCCTGATACTCGAATCATGCATTGCAGTTTAATTAATCTTTCGAGATATCGGCTGCTAGGCAAAAAGTCTTTTGATAATGTTTCGTGGACGGTGTGTTAGACTAATCTTCAGTGTTTCGAAAAAAACTGCAAATTTATTTCCACGTTTGATTGTGTTTTGGTATAGATAATGGAATGCTGTACAAAATTCAGTTGTTGCAATGTAAGGGTATGGTAATATGCTGTTGGTATGTTGATACGAGTTCAAGCTGTAAGAAGCTCAGCTTTAAACTCTGGGCTCAAAGCTCGGTTTGAACAAGTTCACTTATCTAGGAGTTAATTGCACCAAATATGACCTCATTTTAGATTAGTCTTCAAACTTTTGAACATTATAATTTCATCCTCAAACTAAAGCTTTGATTCTAAATTTGGAAATGTTCCAATTTCATTTTCAAACTATGATTTTCATTCTAAATTGGTCTTTAAACTTTTGAGAGTTTTAATTTTATCCTCATGATATCAATATATGTTAATCATATCATATGTTTATAGAATCGTTATAAAAATTATTAATTGTCATGTAAATATTCGTATGTTTTATGTAATAATATGATGCAACAAATGATAACTTGAGGATAAAATTAGAATGTTCAAAACGATTAATTTAAAATGATGGGTATGGTTTGGGGATGTAATAGAAACATTCATAAGTTTGAGGATTAAATTAGAATGAGAGTTATAGTTTGATGATGAAATTGAAATATATTAATTTAAAACAAGCTCATAATTTAATGATGTGTGGTGCAATTAGATTATTTATCTATGAAAAAAACAGTACATACAATAATTAAATTACTTATATCTTCCTAATTTTTGAGGGTTATCTTTTTTTTTCTACCTAGAAAAAACAAACTCAAGATCTTATTCAATGACATCAAATTTCTTATTAGGAAAATTTATTTAATTAATCGGTGATTAATGAATTAATAAAATTGATATAATAAATTTATCTTTTAATATTTACACATGATGTTAATGTGATTTTAATTATAAAAAAATCTACTTTATAATTTTCACATTCCATAAATGTCGAGGGTTAAATTTATGAGACATTCTACAAATGTTGTAAAACAAAGTTAAATTTTTTTTATATTTAAAATTAAAATCTAAAACATAAATTTATAAATGTTGATCAAATTAATATAAGTTGAAGGAACACATTAATTCCTTGATCAGTTGTCTTTAATTACTAAACCTTAAAACACAACCTAAATTCTAAAGACTAAATTGATAGTCTTTCTTCTGAGGGACTAAATTTATTGATTTTTTTCAAAATTAAGATTAAATACAAAAGGTATATTTATCAAATTTATATTTTAAAGGAAAAATATTGAATTAGATAAAAATGTGAGTTAATATTCAAATTATAAATGGTTGGATAGCCAGTTCCCCTTAATCTGAAATGACTTAATTGAAATCCTGGTAATATCAGAATCACACAAATTACAGTCTACATCTACATGTTAGCTTCCACTTTTATTGCAGCTCTCTCCCGTTAGTTAGGCCGTTAGTAAGCAAGGGCATTTCAGTACATTGGTTTTTCAAACTTGAATTTCAGATAAAAATGCGATCTAAATCTCAATTCTTTTGAATCTGTTTACCCCAAAAAAAATCAGCTCAGTCTTCGGCTCTTGTCCTTTCCCTCTAGCATTGTACTTTCTTTGTGATTCTTATGCAATTAGAGCAATGGCAATGGCGGTGTACTGTGGACTCAGTGAGTCGACCTGACTCCATTTCTCACTCGGATAATTAACACAGCTGAAAGGGAGATCTAATTGAACGTAGCAGCATTTCGTTAACCGTTTCCTAGATCTTCTGAGTTGGTGATTTACGAGTTATATTCGACTCGGGAATGGCTTCTGCGCAAGCCGATTCCCGCGTTAGCCGATTGGTAGTCCCGGCCTTAGAGAAGATCATCAAGGCCGCTTCGTGGCGGAAGCACTCGAGACTCTCTCACCAATGCAAATCTCTTCTCAAGGAACTCACTTCTCCGTCGAAGACGCCGTTATCCCCGTCGGATTCGGAACCGGAAAATTTGATCCCCGGACCTATCAACGACGGACGCCAGGTGGAGTACTCCCTCGCTGAATCGGAGTCTATTCTCAGCCCTCTGATCAACGCTTGTGCCACTTTCTTCAACAAGATTGTCGATCCCGCCATTAATTGCATTCAGAAGTTAATCGCACACGGGTACCTGCGTGGCGAAGCGGACCCCACTGGAGGGCCCGAGGCTCAGCTGTTAGCCAAATTGATTGATTCGGTATGTAAATGCCACGTTTTTGGTGATGACGCCGTTGAATTACTGGTATTGAAAACGCTCTTAACCGCTGTAACCTCCTTCTCATTGCGAATTCACGGTGACTGTTTGTTGCAAACTGTGAGAACTTCTTATGATATTTACTTAGGGACCAAAAATACCGTTAATCAAACGACTGCCAAAGCTACTTTGATTCAAATGTTGGTTGTTGTCTTCAGAAGAATGGAGGCGGATTCTTCAACAGTTCCAGTTCAGCCAATTGTAGTGGCTGAATTGATGGGACCGGTTGAGAAATCGAATGTTGATGGATCAACGACTAACTTTGTTCAAGGGTTTATAACTAAAATTATGCAGGACATTGATGGAGTATTCAATCCAGTGTCACCCAGTAAGGTTTCTTTAGGTGTCCAAGATGGCGCATTTGACACTACAACCGTTGAAACCACGAATCCTGCTGATTTGCTGGATTCTACTGATAAGGATATGTTGGATGCAAAATATTGGGAGATTAGTATGTATAAGACAGCATTAGAAGGGAGGAAAGGGGAGTTGGCGGATGAGGAAGCAGACAGAGATGATGATTTGGAGGTTCAGATTGGGAATAAGTTAAGACGGGATGCATTTTTGGTGTTTAGAGCACTTTGCAAGTTGTCAATGAAGACACCACCTAAAGAGGCTTTGACGGATCCTCAGTTGATGAGAGGGAAGATTTTGGCACTGGAGTTGTTGAAGATTTTTCTGGAGAACGCTGGAGCTGCTTTTAGAACAAGTGAAAGGTATATTTTGTATTCCACCTTTTTACATATTTCTTTGGTTTTATTTAATGGTCTAATTTGCATTTCCAAAAGTTTCTTACAGCTTAGGGCTTTAGTTCTGCATTTGCCCAAGTTCATGGAAAATATGATGTGTTACTCTTGAAATGCCCTCCCTCTTAATATTGGTTTGCTGAATAGGTTTTAGTACATGCAGGAGAATAAAAATGTGCTGAATATAGGTTATATTCAGAAACAACAGTAAGGTATAGGCACTTAGATGACAAGTCTCAAAGGATTAACAAAACCATTGCAGCATATTTTTTTTTTAGATTTTGAAACATTTGAGGTGGCATTAAAGTAAATCTTGGTTGGTGGTGTAGAGTTTTACTGGATTTAAATCATATTGTATTGTAGTCTTGTTGTTGTGGACCCTTTGTACATTTAGCAACTTGTTCTTGGTGTTTTAGTGTATGTGTCCTTTTATTGACCAATTTAGTTCCAACCTCTGATTACTCTGGACAGCCGTGGTGCATTTGCTTGTTCTTTTCAATAATATCGTTGTTTGCAATCATATTCCAGCACCACCTTTAGTTTTTTATTTTTCTTTGAGATTTTATTTTATATTTATAGTTAGATCATTTCTTTTTGTTCATGCCTTAACATTTGTAGTAGTAGTAGACGGTCTACGTATAATATCTTCAATTTCCTTGATTAAACTTGACTATATTTTATTCTACATTTCATTTTTTTTGCTTGCATTACCTATCCTGATATTTTTATTGAATTTGAATTTTTCCTACTGGTGAAAATGCTTCTGGTGGTACAGGTTTTTAGGTGCCATAAAGCAGTACTTGTGTCTGTCACTGTTAAAGAACAGTGCTTCAACTCTTATGATCGTTTTCCAGCTTTCTTGTTCCATTTTCATTAGTCTGGTGTCAAGGTTTCGAGCTGGCCTGAAAGCCGAGATTGGAGTATTTTTTCCTATGATTGTTCTGAGGGTCTTGGAAAATATTGCTCAACCTAATTTTAAGCAAAAGATGATAGTTCTACGTTTTCTGGATAAACTTTGTGTTGATTCACAAATCTTAGTAGATATCTTTATTAACTATGATTGTGATGTCAATTCGTCAAACATATTTGAGAGGTATTTCCCCTAACTTTATAATTTTATCAAACTTAAGAAACTAGTCTGTTAGAAATTAATTCCTTTTGAATATTTCCCATTTTTCCATTATGGTTATTTCCAGAATGGTCAATGGACTTCTGAAAACAGCTCAAGGTGTTCCTTCTGGTACAGCGACAACACTATTGCCTCCCAGCAATCAACCATGAAATTTGAAGCTATAAAATGTTTAGTGGCTATTTTGAAATCAATGGGAGACTGGATGAACAGTCAGTTGCGCATTCCAGATTCTGATTCTACCAAGAAATTTGAAGCAGCTGAGAACAGTCTTGAACCTGGAACTGTCCCCATGGAAAATGGGAATGGGGATGAGCCCGTTGAAGGGTCAGATTCTCATTCTGAAGCCTTAAATGAAGTTTCTGGCATTTTAACAATCGAGCAACGTCGAGCTTACAAGCTTGAACTTCTGGTATATCTCCAGATTATGTTCTGGTAAACTGGTCTGAGTGTCTTCATTTTAGCTGATCATGATTCTTGAAACCTAATATAAAATTCTTGGCAGGAAGGTATATCTCTTTTTAATCGGAAACCTGAAAAAGGAATTGAATTTCTTATCAAAGCAAAAAAAGTTGGTGACTCCCCAGAGGAGATAGGTGCTTTTCTTAAAAATACATCTGGTCTGAAGAAAACGTTGATTGGTGATTATCTTGGAGAAAGGGAAGATTTACCTCTGAAAGTGATGCATGCTTATGTTGACTCCTTTGACTTTCAAGACATGGAGTTTGATGAGGCAATCCGAGCCTTTTTGCAAGGTTTCAGATTGCCTGGTGAGGCACAAAAGATTGATCGAATCATGGAAAAGTTTGCTGAGCGCTATTGCAAATGTAACCCAAAGGCTTTCATCAGCGCTGATACAGCATATGTTCTGGCTTACTCTGTCATAATGCTCAATACCGATGCTCATAACCCAATGGTTAAGAACAAGGTGCATATGCATTCTCTATTTGATCTTGTTCCCATTTAGTGCTTGAAAATTGATCAAGTTCTCCCTTTTACTAAATTGAAATGTGCAGATGTCAGCTGACAATTTCATAACAAACAATCGTGGCATAGATGATGGGAAAGATTTGCCGGAAGAGTATTTAAGATCATTATTTGAACGGATATCAAGAAAAGAGATAAAAATGAAAGACGATGATTGGTCTGTGCAACAGAAACAGTCAGTGAACTCCAACAGAATTTTAGGTATGGACAGTATCTTGAATCTAGTTATACACAAGCATGATGAAGACCATCATATGGAGACCAGTGATGATCTTATCAGGCACATGCAAGAACAATTTAAAGAGAAAGCTCGCAAAACCGAGTAAGACCAACTGGCTTTTGAGCTTTTATGTTGATGCCCTACCATAGAGAGATTCATGTTTGACTGTATATAGCTAACCCATCTTACTAGGTCTTTCTTTGTATTTCGTTAATTGATGTGTTAAGACTACCTTTTGGTACCCCCGCCCCAACCCACCCACTTAGCACTTAGCAGCACAAGTTTCCTGAAATGTGGCATTTAATGTTTGAAATATAAGCTTTGTTCTCGATTATCTTTTGATTTCCATTGTACTGTCAATTTGTAGGTCAATTTATTATGCAGCCACAGATGTGGTGATTCTGAGATTCATGGTCGAGGTATGCTGGGCTCCTATGTTGGCTGCGTTCAGTGTGCCTCTTGACCAAAGCGACGATGAAGTAGTGACGGCTTTGTGTATTGAAGGCTTCCACCGTGCAATACACGTCACAGCTGTGATGTCCATGAAGACTCATAGAGATGCATTTGTGACTTCATTAGCTAAGTTTACATCATTGCACTCCCCTGCAGATATAAAGCAGAAAAATATAGATGCAATCAAGGTTAGTATTTTGCTTCTTCTGCTGTGAATATTTTGTTAGTGAGACCAGTTATTTGAACTCTGCAAAAATTTTTATTTTGCCTGTAGCCCTAACATAGAATTTTCCTTTTACATTGTTAACAGGCAATAGTTACAATTGCAGATGAAGATGGAGATTATTTACAAGAAGCTTGGGAGCATATTTTGATGTGTGTGTCACGGTTTGAGCATTTGCATCTCTTGGGAGAGGGTGTTCCTCCAGATGCCACTTTCTTTGCCTTTTCTCAGAATGAATTAGAAAAATCGAAGCAAGCTAAGTCACCTGTCCTTCCTGTTTTAAAGAAGAAGGGTTCGGGAAGAAATCGGCACTCTGCTTCTGCTGTGATGAGGGGATCATATGATAGTGTTGGTATTGGAGGTGCCATTGGGACAGTCACATCTGAACAGAGGAACAATTTAGTCTCTAATCTCAACATGTTAGAACAAGTTGGAAGCGCCGAAATGAACCGTATATTCACACGCAGTCAAAATTTGAATAGTGAGGCTATAATAGATTTTGTTAAGGCTCTTTGCAAGGTGTCTATGGAGGAGTTGCGATCTACATCTGACCCTCGGGTTTTTAGCCTTACAAAAATTGTTGAGATTGCGTAAGAATCATCCCACTTCTCTTCCTTTGGTTTAATCTTATTGCAGTTAATTTGTTTATGCTTCTTGACTGCAAATTTTCTGATCTACCGACAGGCACTATAACATGAACCGGATCCGACTTGTATGGTCAAGCATCTGGCTTGTACTCTCTGATTTCTTCGTGACCATTGGCTGCTCCGAAAACCTGTCAATTGCAATTTTCGCCATGGACTCTTTACGACAGCTATCAATGAAATTTTTGGAGCGAGAAGAGTTGGCTAATTATAATTTCCAGAATGAATTTATGAAGCCTTTTGTTATTGCCATGCAGAAGAGTAGCGCTGTTGAAATCCGAGAATTAATCATCAGGTGTGTTTCTCAGATGGTGTCGTCTCGAGTCCATCATGTCAAATCAGGGTGGAAGAGCATGTTCATGGTATTGATTTTTTATCATGCTTTAATCTTTAATTAATTTATTATTGAACTGATAAATCTTTTTTTTTCAGGTTCTCACTACTGCAGCTTATGACAACCACAAGAACATTATCCTGCTAGCCTTTGAAATAACAGAAAAGATTATTCGAGACAATTTCCCCTACATAACTGAAACCGAAACAACCGCCTTCACAGATTGTGTGAATTGCCTAATTGCATTCACCAACAACAGATACAACAAAGACATTAGTCTCAACGCAATTGCTTTTCTGCGATTCTGTGCCATGAAACTTGCCGAAGGAGATCTCGGCTCCTCATCTATGAATAAGGATAAGGAATCAGGGGATACATCTCAATCTTCACCTAACAAGGGAAATAATGGAAGGCAAGAAAATGGAGAGCTGATGGATAAGGATGATCATCTCTATTTTTGGTTACCTTTGTTGGCTGGTAAGGAAAAATGAACTACTTGTTTTGATGTTACTCGGCATTTATGTTCTGAAATTACATTGCTTTTCGTTCTGCAGGTTTATCGAACCTCGGCTTTGATCCTAGACCTGAAATCAGGGAGAGTGCTTTACAAGTGCTGTTCGAAACTTTGCGCAACCATAGTCACCTCTTCTCATTACCTTTATGGGAAAAAGTGTTTGAATCCGTCTTTTTTCCAATATTGAACAAGTGCGCCATGCAATTAATCCATCAGGTGATGGCCTACCTGAGCAAGGAACTGATGGTGACATGAGCGAGATTGATCGAGATGGATGGCTCTACGAGACTTGTACACTGGCACTTCAGTTACTTGTAGATCTTTTTTCGAGTTTTTATCAAACCGTCCACCCACTTTTAAGGAAGGTTCTCTCTTTACTCTCAAGTTTTATCAAGCGTCCTCACCAAAGCCTAACTGGTATCGGAATTGCTGCGTTTGTACGTTTGACGAGCAATGCCGGTGATCATTTCCTCGACGAGCAGTGGCTGGAAGTCGTTTCTTCGTTAAAAGAAGCAGTTAATACAACATTTCCTGATTTCTCTTACTTTGTTAGTGGGGATGGCATACTAGAAGGCAATGAACATGCATCGAACGGCCAGAGTAAAGAGGCTTCTCATGGCTCTGGCTTGTCTCATGATGATACAGAGAGCCTGAGAATGCAGCGTCTTACGCTTCTTTGTCTGATGCGAAGTGCCGAGCTGCTGTTCAGCTTTTATTGGTTCAGGCAGCGATGGAAATTTATTACATGTATCGAACTCGCCTTTCGGCGAAGAACATCTTAGTCCTTTTCGATGCAATGCATGATGTAGCATCCCATGCTCACGAGATCAACAACGATGCCATATTACGCACCAAGCTTCAAGAGTTTGGTCGGATGACACAAATGCAAGATCCTCCATTGTTGCGTCTCGAGACCGAGTCGTATCAATTTTGCCTTACGTTCCTGAATAATCTGATATCGGATAGGCCTCCGAGTTTCGAGGAGGCCGAAGTAGAGTCCCATCTTGTCGACCTTTGCCGGGAGGTGTTACTGTTTTATATCAAAACAGCAAGCTCCGAACAGACTTCCGAAACACCTCCCAACGGTCAAACCCAGTGGTTGATTCCTTTAGGGTCCGGGAAACATAAAGAACTGGCGGCACGCGCACCTCTCGTCGCGGCGACTCTCCGGACCATATGTAGCGTGGGAGACGCCTTGTTCGAGAAGAACTTAGCCAAGTTCTTCCCTCTTCTTTCGAGCTTGATAAGTTGTGAGCATGGCTCAAATGAAGTCCAGCTTGCTCTTACTGATATGCTCAGCTCCTCGGTTGGTCCACTTTTGCTTCAAGCCTGTTGATCTTGCCGAAATATGGTAAATACCTTCTCTTTTCTCGGCCTCTTAGCAACTCCATAGTTCTTTTTATCAAGGTTGCTGCGATTATTTTTAAGAGTATTTATGTTCGATATTCGTATTGATTGTATTCGATATATGAATATGAATTTTTTGAGCTTTAAAAAAAAATTAAATACACTAGTGTCGGACATATATATGTTCTAACATTCACGTGGCACAAAATTTTGTTTTCTCCTTTAGTTAATAATAATTGATATGTTGAAGGGTTCTAGTTGGTTTGGCATTGATCATTGTTAAAAAAAAAAGATTAAAGTTGTCAATATTGTGTCTATAGACAGTTTTGTATAATCATTATAATAAAAATTAGTCACTTGAAATTATACAAGTGTCGTACAATAAAAAAATTAAAAATTAAGTTAAAAATTCTAACAAAAGACAAATACGAACAACACTAAGAATCGACGATTGAAGGATAAAATCATCAAAATTAACATTAAAAAGTGCATGTAACCTTTGTAGCATGTTGACAAAACGGTTGTTAACACAACTTAATCGTGAACAAGAAACAATGATTGTGAACACATATTTAAATTTAGTCAAAAAAATTCAAAGTAACAAAGATCAACATGATAACAAATAAGAGGATGAAATTATATCGAATTAAAGCAAGGACTAATTTTTCAATTTGTATATAACAGATTAATGAAAACCAACAATCCAAAATGATGTGTTTGCGATCAATTGGAGTATATTTTTTTTTACAAAATCCTAACCTAAAGGGAAAGGGAATTCTAGGAGAAAGAATGTGAGTGTTCCTAGTGAGTCTCGAACCCATAACTTACGGGATATGAGCGCACAAAGATGAGCAGCTTGACCAACCGGTCAAATATACTTGCTCAATTAGACTAAATTTTTATTTTTTCTGTAAAGCGTATTAAATTATGGAGAATTAAAGCAAGGACTATTTTTTCAATTTTTAAAAGTAGAGGACGAAATTTATACTTATACCACATTTGTAATGTACAAAATAGATAATGAAAAATATATATATTAGTTTATATTGCCAACTAATCTAAGTTTCGCAGCGGAAGCGTGGTGGGCCATAACCCACAAATTTTGATGATTTCCCTTTAATTTTCATTACGAGGGCTACCCATTTTCTGTACGTGGACTATCCAATATCCATAGCTATTTTGGGGCGAGAACCATCGATTTGGGTTATCTATTTTAATATTTGTTTAGGCTCGAGGTTAACGGTCTCTTTGTTTCAGATTTACTCCAATTTCATAGGTTTGTTTGATTTAACTAAAAGTGATGTGACATATTATTTAAGTTGGAGTTTAGATGTTTAAAATTTAGTAATTATAGTTAAAATTTAGGGTTTAAAGTATAAGATTTAGGTCGTTAGAGTTCAAAATTTATGCTTTAGATTGTATAATTTAAATACAAAGGGTTAGTGTAATTTTTTTACACATCTTGTGTATCAAAATATAACCCTTAAAAATTTAATTTATAGTTCTTAAAGTTTAGAATTTATGATCAAAATTTAAAGTTTAACTTTTAAGATTAAAATTTTAAAATTTTAAAATAAATATGGAAGCTTATGTATTTTCTTTTTATACATGTATATAAAAATGGAAAATGCTTAAATACAAAGTTTACACAAGCCTTTTAATTTTAAAGTTTAGGGTTTTAAGTTAGAGTTTAATATACAAAGTGTAAAATTTAAGGTTTATGGTTAAAATTTAGAGTTTAAAATTTTAAGGTATTAGGGCTAGAGATTTTAAATTTTAAATTGTATAATTTAAATACGAGGGGTTGTATAAATTTCTTTTACACAACATATATATAAAAATATAACCTATAAAAAATTACTAAAACAATTAACTAACTCAACTCAATTGTCTACAAAATTTTCCGCAACTCAAGGTCTTTTAACAAGGGCATAAGTCAAGTAATCAAATAAGGCCCGATTTTCCAAGAGTTGATCATGAAAGTTTAACCTTTTTCAAAATAATAAGATTAAAATCTGTTTAAATAAGTGCCTAATATTAGACCCTTATTCAATCATTTTGAAACATTACACACTTATGTGAACAACCCCTAAAAGATTAAACCATTATTCGAACATTTAGCCATTTTTTAACCTTCAGCAACATACACTAACTTGAATGAAGAACATAATAATAATAATAATAATAATAATAATACAAGCGTATAATGAAGAACCTAATAAACATAATAATACTACAAGCGCTGAGGGTATCAAAGAATCTACGACCTTAGCCTCTATAAAATGGCGAGATTTGTTGCTTCCCTATGCTACATCCACACTCGTATAATCCAGTTTCAATAGTTCGACTTCACCTCGAATCATAATTCTATCCTTAGTCGTCGCATTTCAGCTCGGAATATGGAGCTTAAATTCAGGGTTCGTCGAGCGAGACTTCTTATGTCTTCTCGGGAACAATCCCGCGATATCCGAACTAGCTCCCAAAGGGCACCTCCACTTATCATGTCTTTCGCATTTACTTCTGCGATTTGAAAATAAAGGTTCTTGGTTTAGGGTTTAGTGTCGAGCTTTTTGTCAATGGGGTGAAATTCAACTTACCATGTTGCGCTAAATGACACAGTGCAAGCTCAACGTGTCTCCTAATAGGTGCGGAATAATTGTTAGCATTTTGCACAATCCATGGAAGTGTGCCATCATCAATAAGAACCGATCTACCACTTCTTATGCCTGGAGCGGGGCAGGGGCAGAAATTATTATAAGATCATGCAAAAGAAAGATGAGAGCTGAGTTTAGGCCATTTCATGGAAGATGGGACCAAGCTAAATGAGTGGAAGAAGGTTTGAAAAGAATACAAAGCAAAAACCGGGTTCAATTCCGGTCCACTTGAAAAGATCGCCAGTAAAACCAAACAATGGCAAGCTAGAGATCAAAGACTTACCATTGGCAAATGCACGGGATTCACATTTTGCGAAGTTGGCAATTCCCCGCGCAACTTGGGAAAGAACATCCGGATGTCCACATCTCACCATTCCCAGCAAGGCCATAATTCCACCTTCGGACCTCAGCTTTGCTTGCAACTTATCTGGAAAGAAGTATGAACATGTTAGGGAGGCAGAAAGAGAGAACCAGATATAGTGCCTTGAAAGAATCTATGTTATCCGTACTTTGAGTTTCGAAAGATGTTCTTTTTTAGTTTTCCCATGTACTTTGAAAGTTCAGGGTTATATGTTACCCGATATCAGAATATGCATTAGACGAGTGTCGGGCATGGGTAATTCAAAGAAAAAAGTCAGAGCAACATAGAAACGGATAAGCCCAATATAATCAAGAAAGTCTTCATGCAGGAGCTTCATATAAGCTCGTGATTTACATAGTGCTCGAGATCGGTCATGTAATACAATAATTAATAGCAATCAAAATTACAATGATGATTCTACAATGGTATCAAAACCCAAAAGTATCTACTTATAGATGCATCCATTTACAGATTAGTTAAAATATATCCGATTACTCTCATGTCAGTTCATTTCTATTATTTATTGGAGGAAGAGTTCTTTCCTTTTCACCGAAGGAAAGGTTATAAAATCTCAAAAATTTAAGAACACAAGACTTATTAGTTAGAGAGGTGATAAAAAAGAAACTGTAGTAATACCATTCCCACACAGGTTAGCTATAGCTCCGGCAACCATGCGTAGAGTCTGAGGGTCCTCGGCATCAGATGCGGTCATAGACAATAAACTGATTCCTCCTTGAATCATTATGAGTTCTTGATTGGCTTCTGCTTTGCAAAAAAGGAGACAATATTAAAACCCAAGTAGTCGGAACTCGGAACTATTAAGTAGCACCAATTAAAAACAAATGTGGGTGTAACAGAATGAGACAAATGTTGAAGAACAATTACCATTCATCGCAAGATTGGCAATTGCACCAGCTACGACTCTGCGAATAGTTTCATCCTCGTAGCTTCTGAGCAGCATCAGCAAGGAAGTAAGACCACCAGCCTCGACAATCCTTTCCTGGTTCGCTTCTGTTTAGTACATGGGAAGGGAACTTCATTGCTCGGAATACCAAGTTAATAAGTCTCATAGATATAACACAACTTTATGTAAGCATTTACAAGAGATAAAGCTTATCATCCAAGAAACAGAGATTTACATGTGGATAATAATTATAAAAAGGGAATTATCATAACAGGAAGTGAACTTCTTAGGAAAAAAATATTTTTTATAACAGTGGTAAATAAGAAGCCTCTTTAGACAAAAAAAGCAGCAAAATATTAGTTAGTCCAACTAACACATGGGGGTTAGTAATTTTTTTTTATAACAGTGGTCAATAAGAAGCCTCTTCGGACAAAAAAAGGCGGCAAAATATTAGTTAGTCCAACTAATATTTTAAATTCATTTGCTTACAGTTCTGATTTGTTTCAACTAAAATCACTCTATAACACGAGATTAAGCAATTAGCAGTAGCACCCAAGGTTCTTCTACAAACAATATTTCCAAAATAAAGACTAAATTATCAAGAAATGCAACCAATTCATGTGCTACCCATTCAGGGTAAATTAAGTGATGGGATTGGAAATCAGAGCTTTTTGCTTACCTTCAGCTGCTAGGTTGGCCACTACTTTTACAGCATGAATGCATACATTAACATCTTCTGACTCAAGCAAAGCTAAGATCTTTTGCAGTCCAACTGGTAAATTGATATAAGGACGAAAAGTAATTGCAGTCACACAAATTATTAAACTGATATTTTATGGCAAAACATCTATTTTATCACCTTGTTCAAATAGTGCAGCAACTGGTGTCTTATGTCCATTTAAAGAATCCCTAACTTGAGACATTGGAGACTCTAGACCACCATAAGCATTGGTGGATCCATTTCTTCCAAGACATCTTCTCATCTACATTCGCAAATAAAAATAAAAGCAGCATGAATTTGAGCTTCCTTTTGATTAACTGCACATGCTTGCCTTTGATTTAAGTTTACCATGCCAAAGAGTAGATTTAACTTATTAAAGCAATGGCTTAAAATAATGAACATCCAAATACCTGGTCGGCTTCAAAAGTAAGTTGTAACATCTGGCTTCTTAGTACAATTATTTCTTCTTCAAGCTTCTTTTTCTGATGAACCTCATCTGCCAGAGCATGTTGGAGCTTCAAGATTTCAGAACCACCACCTTCCTAATACACCAAAAAATCCTCATATAACCAATTTCTTATCTAAATCAACAGAAGCTTGAGAATATAAGAGTATTCACTATTCACTTATCAAGCATACCCCTGAATCAGTGCACTGCCGTAGTTGACTCTTAAGTTTGTTGACCTCTTCTTCAGCTTCCTTTCTCATATGAATTTCTTTCTCTAGCAGCTTTTTGACCTCAGCAACATCATCAACGACTGAAAAATCAGGCCCCTGAAAATTATGATGAAGAAGAAAAACATTATCATAATACATGGGCATGATGGCAAAAAATCCTAATGTGCAAATAGGGATGTCAAAAATCCTCAAACTGTCAACAAATGGGGATGGATTGTTAAAATTCCATAACTCAAACACAATCCATGAACAACGGGGATGGATTAGGGGATATAAAATCCTTGATAAATATTGGAAGTTGAAACAAAGTTGAGTCTATAACTTAAATGTAAATAGATTAGAATATAATCCTATCCCCTAACTCTGATAAGAGATAAAGTTGTAAATAGAACTCCTAATAACTCTTGATGAAGTCTTTAAAAGACTATCGTTGTAATTAATTCAATATATGAAAAATATACTGAGGAAACATACTGTTTTCATCAGTTTCCTCAAATATGTAACGGTGAAGTTGGAAAATATTGCATAACCCCTTGTGCCATTGAAAATAAATTGCATGCCTGTCATCAAAAAAGTGCCCAACTGGTGACCTGTGAATCTAAATGACACACAAGGTACAATTCTAGACTCCAGTACCTCTCCATTACATTTATCCTTCACGACGCCATCACATCCATGCTTTTGTTGATTTTCTATCATCTTTTCCTCCAACTTCTTAACAGATTCCATATATTCCATCTGGCACTTTAGTCGCTCCTTCTGTAAAAGGAAGGAACTACAAGTTCAGTTTCAACAGGTCACAAATCAAGTAAGAAATGACTGAAAATAGAAAACCAAAGAATAATGATGAATTGCAGGAATAACCTCTAAGGCATCGGCAAAATTTCTCTCAACCTCTGAAATGCGGTTTTGTGCTTCTAAGTTTATTCTTTCAACTTCATCATCAAAAGCTTTCTGTTGCCTTTCATTTTCTGCAATGAGCTTGTCCAACTGTATTTCAAGCCTTCTAGACAAAACTTTTATAATCAAACTCTTCTTTTATTCTCAACATATTTTCCACCTTCATAGCCTGTAAAAAAGAGGAAAAAAAATCCTACTTCTACACATCAGAGACAGACCACATTGCACAAAATTAAAAGAAATCAACAGATAAAAGAATGTGAATATCATGAAATGAAATTGAGGTACTTAAACAAGAATAAAAGAGAGATTCAATTTTGAAGACTGTGGATCTAGACCAAAGTGCAATAACTTTCTAACTTGTACGTTATTTGATAGCAGATCATATTTAAACACATGATAGATGACAATCAGAGTGTTCTTTTTTTATATATATAAAAACTCACCCTTTGGCCAAACAATATTGTACTTGAAGTCTCTCCTCGATGTCGTGGGGAGGGACCAATGGTCACAATTAATGAGGTTCTTGCAGTGCCTGCAAAATCATTAATCTACCTCATGATAACTCGGAAAAACATTTAATTTGCTACAACTACAATTCCAAATGAGATTCATAAAAGTACATAAAAGATTAGATCATGAACATGTTCTCACCTTAAAGCTCATGGTTCAGGTCACATTGGAGCCAAAGCAAATGTTGACTTACATGAATATAAAGGATAACTCACCTCCAAATGAATCTTTAAGCAGCCTGGTTAGTTTTGAATCACGAACTGGAACATGAGCACTATTCTCTGCTAAAGCATTAATACACTTTCCTAAAGCACTCAGTGAAAGGTTGATAGACTTAGCTTCCTCCAACATGTGTCCCTCACTCCCTGCAAAAAGTAAAGTGAATCAAACTCATCCTAAACCTAAGAACCCCAACTCATAAGTGCACCTCCACCACATGGGAAAGTCTATAGATATATATAGGTGGGAACAGAAAGTAAAGTTTTATCTGGCAAATACATAATTTAAATACTGGCCAAATGCAATGCCCAAAAAGTTTCAGTGGTTAAAAAATATGGTACGCACCTGACTTGTGAACGCGCTCCGAACCTGCCAAATCTACTAAAACCAGCTTGCTTTTCCGGACAAGAGGCTTTGGGAGTTTAGCAAAGTGAGAAGACTTATTTGTTTCACTTGGAATGGCATCTTCTGCACTCAAAACAGATCTCTTAACATGTACCTGCACTAACATGGTTGAATATACAATATTTCACCAAAGTATAAAACAACAGCATGATGCCTAGAGACTAGGAAGGGAAGAACAGAATAGAGAGATTAGTCACCATCAAAAGAGCATGACTGCGAGATGATTCAGTGTTCAGCTTTGTATTTGCAGCAATTCGGTGAGCTTCCCCTATTCTCAACAACTCCAAAAAATTTTGCTCATCCCTGATTTCTATGTGAGTTGCCCCTGGTAATGAAACATCACCAGTTTTGGGATCTTCCACAATGGAAATATTATCATTTGCTGGATCAAGGAGATCCTGGATGGTCTCCATATAAAGCTACAAGGACGCATTGAAAGCAAACTAGTAAAAATCCTAGATGTGAACGTACAAGTCCACAGGAATAAAACAGAAAATTCAATAAAAATATAAAATATCAAACAGCATCTAAGGAAACCAAAAGAAAAGTTATAAATCCGATTGGCAACAAATTAAAAAGAACAAATCACATAGACATGATGGCATCAAAGAAAACTCATTCATTGAATTGAACAATTGAGATTGATAGAATTAAAATCATGAGCCTAACAACCTGAAAATATGAAACAGAGATAGAATCCGTCTCCAGAGAAACATTTGCTAAAATCTCCTCCAGTGAGCGGACCATTATTCCACGAGCAGATGTATCTTCCTCACCCAATCGTCCAAGAGTAAAAGTTTTCCCCGTTCCAGTCTGGCCATAAGCCATTACAGTTCCATTATAACCATCCAAAACACTCTGCAGAACAAAATGCAATATCGTTATAAGCATTTGGCTGTGTGATTTAATGACATTGATTGTAAAATTAATATAACTTACGGACCAAAACAGACCTCTACAACAGCCTTAGCAACAACTTCATAGACACGCTTTTGAGAAGCGAATTCCGTAAGCACTTCATCAAACTCGTATGTTTCTGACTCCCAATTGTTTTTACGGAGTTTAAGTGTCTTAAGCTACAGTCCCGCAAGAATATAATTACAAAATAATTAACGTTAAAAAATGATAAATAATAAATTATAAACTCTTAATGAATCACGATTACTAAAACGCGATCTTAGTTTTTTTTTTTTTTTTTTACCTCAGGCTGTAGTTCGACACAATCTGCAAAATCTGCATCCGCCACACATTCTTCCGCATTTCGCGGTCTTAATCTACCAGCTACTCGAACTCTTCCCGGCACTGTAGAAAACATAATCATCAGTAAAATCAAAGTATGTTTAAATCACATTTACGAAAAACGAACCTCCGTCACTTCCTCCAGCGACGGTAGTGAAAGAGGCGGAGTTGGAGCGGCGAAGAGGCGCAGATCCTGGCGAGTGATTCGACGAAGGAGGAAGTCTTGATTTGAATGAAGATGATTTGACATTTAGATGAATTTGATGCAGCGAGTGGCTTAATTGTTCCCTTGTGCGAACTCGTGCCGTTCCTGTAAGCGTTGGACGTCATCAGTTTCCTTTTCTAGTATTATTATTTCCCTTTTTTCCCCTTAAACTTGTGGAGTTTTGTTTGTTTGGTGGTCGAGAAAATGTAAGTGGAGAGGGAAAATATTTAGTGAATATTTCCGTAGTTGAATAGTAAGAAAAAGAAAAGGAGTGATGATGGAGGAAAAGAAAGGGACCCACTGTGTTGGGAAATAGTTGGCAAAAAGACAGAGATGGTCTCAGTTTCATGGGTCCCCCTCCCATTTTTTAATTTAAAATAAAATTTCCCAATTTGCAAAAATTTTCTTTTTCATTCTCTTTGTTGTTGTATTTAATTTAGAAAAAGGTCTAACTGCAAATAAGGGCTCTGATTATGTATTTTTTGTTGATTTAGTCCCTCCTTTATTATTAATTTTTATAATAAATAGTGTAGAGGTTATCAGTTATCATTTTTTCTCGAAATGTGTATTTATCTTGAATACATTTTTCTCAATTAATACTGTCAAAAAAGTTTATTTTTTTTAACATATAATCATATAACATATACTCTTTAGTATCTTTTATGGTTAAATTAATATTATACAATTTATTATTTTTTTTAAATGTGTAAAAAGTTGTCTTATTGTTAAAAAAAAAATGTCAAGCATAATATATATTTAAATATTAATTTATCATTTTTAATAAAAAATAATACAATTTCAAATATTAAATTTAAATACAAATATAAATGATGAGAAAAAAAGTTAACTAGTTTACAAATGACAATGTAAATGAAACTAGGAATTTATAAAAAAAAAGGTTAAATTAAAATTATTTAAAATTTTGAAATGATCAAAGCTATAAAAATTTAATTTAAAAGGGTTTAAATTAAATAATTAATTTTTAGGGGTCAAAATATAATTTTTTGATTTAACCAAAAGTCTAAAAGACTTAAATTGGAAAATTTATAGTTAGAATGGATTAAAATTGAAATTGGCCTAATTAATCAAGGGTTAAGACCTTTAATCCTAAATAATTATGTGTATTGTATCAATAACATGTCAACTGAGTTAAACTCAATCAACACACCTGCTTCATCCTTATCTTTTGATCGGATAAAATACACTATAAACAAAGCAATAAAAATAATCAAATGATAGTAAAATAATTTTTTTGAGTAAATGATAGTAAAATAATTAAATCCATGGGAACTGGGAAGCACATAATACAAAATACAATAAGCATTTCAAAAAGTAAAACACTAGATGTAACAAAATTATAGCAAAGGAATTAAATCTAAAAACTAGGAATTATTAAATTACAATGAAAGGATTAGATCTACCGAAAACACATAGTATAAGGACTTTTTATGGAATTAAACCATTTTATAGCCTACTAGTTTGGTCTTGTCGTGCTTACCTGTTCAGAACAGTCTCATTCAACTCATGGATCGGAATTGTCGTATAAAAAAATATAAAATTTTATAACTAAATATAACATTTAGAAAATAATTAAATATAACAAAAAAATGTTTTTATTAAATAATAATTAAAATGGATTGGACTTATGGAATGAGATGAATAATCTAATCTATTTTACTAACAATAAGTTGGTCTAACGATGTTAAATCTCTTGAACAAAATCAAATATTCGAGTTCTGAAAGTTTGAACGAAACAAATTGAAATGATTTATATTGAATCTTTACGATACTCGATTTGAAAAAAATAAGATTATATTAGTTTGAAAAATAAATCGTATATTGAGATATTTTTAAAAAATTAATATTGTTAAACAAAATTAGTATAGTTTAATAAAAGTTAATGATTCCACGGACTTTGCTTGTAGTACGATGAAAAGAAGAGCTAAGGTACGATACGAACAGAATTTTTTACTTTTTAGAATTTTTATTATATCTCTTTTTAGGGGGGAAATGATTGCTTTAAGTTGACCACTTTTTATGTTGAGCTTATTTTAATTCCGACAGTTTTTTTTTATACGATTAGTAATGAATGAGAAGTACAAATAATACAAACTTATTTCAATAATTAGTATAATAATTAATGGTTAAAAATTATCGATTAAATTTGCAGTATATTTATAAAAAAATATTGTTCTAGTTCTTGTTAATACTGTATATTAAAATCTATCTCAGAAAAAGAAAAACATAATTAGATAATAATCATATATTTTCGGACTATTACTAAGAAATCGATACAAAAACTTCACACAAGATTATATTAGAGTTTGCGTCAAAAAAGAAGAAGATTATATTAGAGTTAATTGTACTATACGTACCCAAATTATGACATTTATTTTAAATTAGTCTTTAATTTTTTAAATATTTTAATTTTATCTTCAAACTATGACTTTCATTCTAAATAGGTCCCAAACTTTTGAGCATTATAGTTTCATCCCCAAACTTCGACCCTCATTCTAAATTAGCCCCCAAACTTTTTGAATATTCCAATTTGATCATCATATTATTACATAATATGCATCGATGTTTCATGACAATTAATAATTGTTATAATTATTTTATTAACATAAGATATGATTAGCATATGCTGATAATTTGAGGATGAAATTAGGATATTCAAAAAGTCCGAGGAACAATTTAGAATGAGAGTTAAATTTTGAGGATGAAACTAAAACGCTCAAAAGTTTGGAAACTAATTTAGAATGAATGTCGTAGTTTGAGGATGAAAATAAAATATTTAAAAGTTTGAGCACTAATTTAAAATAAAGCTCATAGTTTGGGGACGTGTGGTGCAATTGACTCATTATATTATAAGCTTTTTTTCTCCACATCAGTAATAGTATAACCAACTAAGATTACTCACTTGATTATTTTTTTAAATCATTTTTTACGGGGTGAATGTTCACTCATATTATTTATATTAAATTTTAAAAACAGTTTTTAGAAGTTATCATTTGAGTGAATTGATGATAAGGAAAAAAAATAATGAGGTGGTTGATTTATATTGATTATGACCATGACTGATGTGATAAAGATGAAATTAATCCAAAATTTAAAAGAATTTGGATATAAATACAAGGCTCAAACAAAAAAAAACATATGAAATTATTAATTATTAATTTAAAATAGAATTAAAAATAAAATGGGCAAGCCGAAAACAGACTTTGCTTAGCCATTTATAAATATGGACACGTTTAAACAAAATTCGAGGTTTACGTTTCGGGTCAGACCGTTGCACCCTAAAATGATAAAATTGCGTACAAGCCTCTATAGAAATCATAAAAGTATAAATTAACTCATGGATAAACTGCATTGGACTTGTCGTTATAAAACTGTGAAATTATAAGTTGGTTAGTACAAACATTACAATTTGATTGGCGGTCTTAAAATTTATTTTAACTTCGTCTCTACCGATATATGATAAAACTTGAACAATGTCATTTTATTTAGAGTCTATTTGTTTTACTGTAATTATCAGAAAATTAATTTTGGAAAGTAAATTACATTTTCTGAAAAATAGGTTACGAAAAAATATTTTTTAGTGTTTAAATGTTGCTGTGTAATTTAATTTCCGCTGTTTGGTAATTTTTTTTGAAATATTATAGGAAATTCAATTTTAGTAGAACAAACAAATATTTTTTTGTTGAGTTAATTTTATATATAAATTATATTTTGTAAAATTTTAAATATATAATATAATATTTTATTTTTTATAAGCACGACAAATAATTTAAGCAAAATTACAAATATATTACTTAACAAGTTAATAAAGACAACTATAACTAGAATACTCAACAAGTTAATAAAGATAGCTATAAATTTATTTTGCTTTACCATATGTAAAACATAACTACTAATTTACTTTTATCAACAAAATGTGATTGAATATGAAAAATAAAAAAAGAATTAGTATCATATTATATTAAACAATGTCATTCTACATATATAATTAGTACTACACTACATAAACAATAATATTACCAAAGTGCGTAATTAATATTACACAACTTTAAAACAATAATATTGTCCAAATATAAAATTAGTAATATATAATAATTATAACACGATATTGTCCAACTACATAATTAGTACTACAACACATTAAATCGACCATAATTATTAGCTCAAAAGGTGTTAATGGACGTTGATAGATTGTTGGAAGCTAAGTTGTGATATTCTTAATTAAACTCGACATTTATATTATGTAATGTAAATTTAATTTGTCTAGTTTTGGATTGTTGACTTTAGTTAAAAATCTGATTTAGAGCTGTAAATTGATTCTAACAATTGTTGACTAGAAAGCTGTGAATTAAGGGTTGAAAACAGCAACAAAATAGTGTGTTTTTACTTAGTCTATTGCACTGTTCTAGGTCAAAGGCTTAAGAATGATTTATAGAAACTCTAATTCACGGTAAAGGCTTAAGAATAATTTGAGTTGACTTGAATAATTTTATAATTATTTTTAATCAAATTTTACTCACTCCTACCATTAATGCTTAGTATTTCAAACACTTATTGCTTTGAACACTAGTCAGTGCATTGTTTAGTATTTTTATTTTTTTAAATGATAAGAGATTATTATAGATTTTGATTTTTTAATTTAGTTATATATATTCAAATTTTTAATATTAAATATAATTAAAATTAAAAATAAAAACGATCATTGGCATACGACTTAATTTTATATTGCCACATCAATAAATATTATCATTGTTATAAAAAATATTATAACAATAGATAGAATAAAAGTTAATGTATCAACTTGAAATCAAAAATTCTTTAGATACTAAATTAAGAGATTGCGATAAATTTATATACGAAATGTATATTTAACCATAAACCTTTTAACTTCAGCTTAAAAATTATTCCAACAAGCTTAAAGCATAGTTTTGGACACCTTAATATATAAGCTAAATCATGATTTTCTTTTTATAAAATTTTTATATTATTTTATATATAGAGAGAGGGGTTTGACATACAATTTGATACCTAAATTTGTCATTTTTTAAATATGGAACATGTATTTTTTTATCTAATTAGATACATAAATTTATTTATTTTTAATGTGGTATTTTGTATTTTTTTTTTAAATACACAACATGTATTTTTCTATCATTACAACATTAAAGAATGTCACCTCGTTGATTGTTAAGATACTACAACATCATATATGCAACATTAGAAGAATGTCAAATTCAAAAACCGAATTAAGAAAACTTATAAATTCATGTATCATATTCGATAAAAATGTATTACAATAAAAAGTGACAAATTTAAATATCAAATTATATATCGAGCCATATCCTTGAATTAAAAAAAAAAAGTAAATAAGTTGGACAAGTTTGTAATAACAAATAAGATCTTAGTTTGTTGTCACAATTCACCTAACAACATTACCTCTCTAAGGAAACTCATAAAGTAAAAATATTTAAAGTTAGGAAGTTGCAGGATTCATGCTTGTAATTTAACTAATGATGAAGCCATTACTACCTAAAAAATAATTGATTTTTTAATTTGTATAAGTTGACATCTGTCATCTTAAATTCCGGGTAAAATATACTATCAGTATCTAAACTACGAAAAAATATTATTTTGGTCATTGACCTTTTTAAAAGTTACAAATTGATCATTAAAATTTATCGAACTGTTACAAAATGTTCAGTGGCAATTTTGTAACTGTAAAATGACGGTGATTGAACCAATCATCTTTCATAGTTTAGTAACTACTAATGTATTTTCACCCTAAACTTTTTAACTCTCTCATGTTTGAATAAGTTTGTGTTTTAGTCATCAATGTTTGAAAAATTACGTTGTGTCACCAACACCATCAATTTATTACAAATATACACTCAAACTTTAACACCAATTAATGGTATAACAAAATGATAACATGGTATGCTAATAAAAATTTAAGATCTAATTTAGCTCATTTTATTTTTTTCAATTACACATTATTTTTTTATGAAAATGACGTGATATTAAAAAACATTAGTTTTTTTATTTAAATTAATTCTAAATGGTATACACCAATATTTGAGTGTGTTTTAAAACGTTAGATCAATATTCGATCGTTTTAAAAAATGAATTTTATATAAGTAATCGTACATTTTGATTTTTAATACATTGTATAAAAAAATATTCGCTCAATAATAGTGATACGATTTTTAAAATCAATATGAAAACATTTATCATTCCGGTCGTTGTAGTATAGTGGTGAGTATTCCCGCCTGTCACGCGGGTGACCCCGGCAACGTCGCATTTTCTTTTTTAATTTTTGGCCTAATTTCTCCTTTCTTTTTCCCCTCCATAGACAAAATCAACTGTCGACGAAGCAGTTGAATCTCAGGTTTATTTCCATATGTTTGTATGATTATGAGTGTTGTTATTTCCAATTTATTTTTTGTTGATTAGATTAAATCTGCAGAATGGAATCCAGAGAAAAAATGGCATCCCATTGCAAGAACAAGGGTTCATCACCTTCTCTTGTATTAGGATTCAAATCATAATATATGGATGTGTTGAGGGATTTCGGACCTTCCAACACGTCCGGTATTGTGTTCTCGGATTTTCGGTAACTGTTGCATGCTTCCCCCTAGAGAAATGGCTGGAAAAGACGTTTGTGCATGGCGATGGCAATTTTCTCTGACCCCAGAAGCCCCGATCCAAACAGATCGAAGTCATATTTTTTTTTCTTAGGATTGAAACGAGAGTGATCAAATGTTTTGTTAAATTTTCAGCCATCCTAGATGGAGCAGGAATAGCAAATTTTGAGTTAGAAATGCTTACAATTTTCCTAAGCAATGATCATGCTATCCTCAACAAGTCCGTCAAATCATATGGATTCCATAACGTACATTAACAAAAGCAAAAATCTTGGAGCAGTCAATAACCATACCCACTGAATCTTTCTGCAGATTTAATCTAATCCACAAAAAATAAATTGGAAATAACAACACTCATAAATCATAATCATACAAACAGATGGGAATAAACCGGAGAGGCAACTTGTTTGTCCGACTCAAGTTGAAAGCAAAAAAAGAAGAAATTAGGGTAAAAATTAAAATTAGATTAAAATGCCTTTGCCGGAGATCGAACCCGGGTCACATAGGAATACTGACCACGATACTACAACGACTGGGACGCTACTTAAATGCATATTTTGTTAAACAACATTATAAATATTGTTGAGCGAACAATAAAAATGTATTAGAAAATTAAAATGTACTTAGGGTTACTTATATAAGAGTCAATAATGATCTAACGTTTTTGTACATGTTAAAATAATGATTTAAATTTTAAAAATAATTAAATCAAGGTTTAAATTTTTAACATGCTAAAAATATAACTCTTACAAGTTAAAAGACTAATTATTAAAGTAGTTAATACCGTACCGGTGGCTCTAATTCATTTTCTTTATTTTTAAGAATATATATATATATATATATATATATACATATAATAAGTTATATATTGACACAGTCAAAATGAATTATTTAAATTTAAAGAAAATATTTTGATACACAAGTTTGAATGAACTAAAGTTTATGCATATCTTTAATTTTAGGGTTTAGGTTCAAAGTTTATATGTTTATATTATTGAGTTTAGGGTTTAAAGTTTAGAATTTAAATAGGAAGGGTTGTGTACTTGTTTTACACATCTTGTGTTTTAAGATAGAACCCTTATTTAAAATATAAAATAGGCAACGATGATATAATTGTATCCTAAATAACAATCCCTCGTTTAACAAATAAGATAATACGAACAAAATTATACCAATGACTGATGTAAGTAGACACCTGTATACAGCTTGGGGAATTCCCCGAGGGGATGGCAGCCCAAGGATGTTTAGGGATTTTGTTGCAGTTTTAATACTGCTTTCTTGGATAATAAAAACACAACTTATCCAAAAAAAATAAGATAATAAATGTATTTGTATAAAATATATCCAACACTAGATATATTTACATCTCAGCAAAGGAGTGAATTTGATTACTACGATTACTTTGGCAAAGGGAGGAGAGAAGGGAGAGAAGGAAGAAGATTTAGTTCAGCAATGTAATATATTTATTAATTGTGAACAAATAAGGGAAAAAATGAGACATTTAATAACCAGAAAATGGAACGGAAATTCAACTATGCCTAGTAACCACTTGAAAAAGAAAGTTATGTATCTTCAAGAATCTCTCTGTGAACATGCATGCAAGAGGAGCTGCAATACTTGTAATTATACCTGTGAAAGGGGACTTTTCCGGCCAATGATGTATTGCAACAGGAGCAGCTAATATCGCCTGGACCCGATACTCCACTTTTAGGTTGTATACTAGAAGTCGATCCTACTGCCGTGCTACTGCCTTGAGCACTGCAGGGGGCGCGGGAGGCAGTAGCTGCTGCTTCGGCAATTCTCCTCTCGGCAGCAGCAGCTCTCTTTTCTCTCTCAATCTTCAATTCCTCCTATTGTGTATTACAGGTGCAATAATAGGTTTTAGGAATAGTTGAAACATTGCTTGATTCGAGGTGATTTATAGAGAACTAATGGAAGAATGAGAAACATATTCGACCAAAACTGTCGCAATAATTTAATCGCAATGAAATAACCACCTCTTTAGAGATTCGCTGTGCACCAACTGGTTGGGATTGTCGTCCTTTCGAAACTGAAGCTCCAGTGGCCTGGTTTTGTGAAACTGCTACGGTACTCTGAGACTGGGCAGCCTCAGCCTACACATTGACAAGAAAACAAAAAATCTCATAAAATGCAATAAAGCCATACTTTTTTCTTCCTGTATATCATTACATATCTTCCCGTAGATTCACCTTCCAATTGCACACACACAATGACACAAAAAATTCAAAATCTTATCGATCAACTAAAACGCCATTTCTGAAGAATCCATGTTTTTATTTTAGTTTTACTTAAATGTTGGAAGCAACATAAGAGCATTTTTTTCTTCTTTCAGTCGTATATTCTTTACACTTTTTGGAAGGGGGGATGTGGAGGGTGGAATTTCGAGCCATCAGGTGGATACAAATTTTATTCGATTTCAAAATTGATTAATAGAAAAATATTTACCTGAGCTTTCTTTTCCCTGGCTCTACGCAATTTCTTTAGTTCCTTTGCTCTTGCTTTCCTCTTGGAATCTTTCTCTGCCTGAGCAACCATACACGGAGAAAGTCTTTGAAAGAAAAACTTCTAAGAAAATTGGATAAAATAATTACAAAAAATCTTTTTTTTTCCGATGAAGTTCATGTGCCTAATCAATACTAAGCAAGATATGACAGCATTAAACATATGAATCACATTAAATGTGCTTCTATGACTTTGAAGATTTCATGATTGATAATAATCTCATGGTCGACAGCTATGCAAAGACTTTTATTCTTTTAAAGGAAGAAAACAGTTATTTCAAAGATGAGCATAATTTTTACCAGAAGAACGAATGTCTCATGATCGATAGTTATGCAAAAACTTTTACTTTTTATAGGAAGAAAGACAGGGACAGAGCCAAGATTTGGGGTTGGGGGGCAAACTATAAATGTTTGAAAGTGGGGGGGCAAATTTGTAAATAAATTATTTTTTTTTTAAATTAAATAGGAGGACAAAGGTGAAAAAAAATTTCTTCGGGGGTGGGGGGATTGCCCCTCCCCGCCCCACATAGTTCCGTCTCTGAAGAAAGATAATATTGAACAATACTCGGCCTGCTTAATCGATAACTACTCTTATAATCTGAACAGTTATTTATCATGTTTATAATGCATTATCAGAGGTTAAGCAAATCAACTATCAATAAGATTCGTGGTACCAAGGATGAAAAATAAACATACCTGCTTGGCAGCTTGAGATTCCTCCATTTCTTTAGTTAAGGCGCTAGGTACTTTAGCAGAATTCCAATCCCACTTCTCAAGGTTTGATGCCATGAACCGTCTAAACATATTCCTAACTTCCTTCTCGGTGGCCAGCATATAAGGGGTTCGCCCTCTTTGATCTTTAATACAGGGATCCAAACCCTGCTCCAGGAGTTCCAGAACTTTTTGAGCATCTCCAGATTGTGCTGCTTCGTGCAAAGGTGTTGAAGTACAAACAACTTCGCTATCACTCTCGCTTGATATAATATCAGCTTTTACATTGTTTGAAGGAATTCTGGAAGCGTCGCTACCATTCAAGTTTTGCCCTAATTCCTCTATGCAGGAGTCTAGGTTGCCATTATTATTGGTGCTACTACTTAACAACATATCTTCTTTGGTGCCTGACGGAATTTCCTTCTCCTCCACTTCATAAGAAACTTGTGTAAGTTGGCTATATATACGCTTGGCCTCCTTTAATGTGGGCCTACGAACAGTTAATGGAACATTTCGAACAGCACAGAACTGGGGACTGAAACAAGATTTATCCCCATCAAAAAACACATTACGATTGCTTGAAGGAGCATGAATGAAAACACACGAGGAAGCTTCGAAATAAGATTTCCAAGAAGCAAGCAACTCTTGAATTTCCTAAATATTTATAATAACACACGAGTCGGTCAATATTAGGAACATGAACAAGAAACACGAATTAAAACCATGATGAAGTTTAAAGCATCACTAGAACATTTCTAGGTGATATTTTGCATGGTTTAGCAGCAGATAAAGATGGAAACAGAACATTAAGGACCTAATAACAAAAACAATAACCCAGTACCTTTTTCAATGCAAGTTCATTATGCCGCCGGAGTGCAGCTCCAGCAGAATGTGCAGCCTTCCCCGTTGCATCTTTGGACGACTGTTTCTTACCAGCCTTGGCCCTCACCACATATCTACAAGAAATCGAACAAGATTATGCCTATCGGCTATCGCTCACTATGAACATCATTCTAACATTAACCGAATGAGATTATATATACATATAAATGGGGACCTGTGGAATGTTTTGTGAGCCACTACTGTGTTACCATGAAACACACACCCAGCAAAGTGCCCGCCACTGGAAAGCAGCACAATCCGGAAACTTGTATTATCCTTATGCACTTGAATCAAAGCTCTCAGCCTCTCAATCACCTCATTTTCTCTCAAGCACCCAGGATTATCATTCTCATATAAAACACTTTCAGACTCATTTGAAATTAAAGATTTCCAAATTGAAACTCTTTCCCCAGTTTGAAGAAGAATAAACAACTTCTTCCTAATATTTTCAATCAATCCCTTTGATGCATCATTGCGAGAATAAGCTCCCTTATCGGCTTCATCCTCGGATCCTGAAATACTCGAAACTTCGAAGTCTTTGTAAGAATCCATGGTCAGCTCATCAAACTCTTCCTCCTTTACAATATCCTTACCAGCAATGCTTAATTTTACCTATATTCAAATAAAAGGGGGAAATGAAACAAAACCCATAGCTTCAATTCATATGTAAATTCTTCAGAGAAGTAAAAAAGAAAGCAAATTTAAAAGAAAGAGGTGAGAAAATTTACATTGAAACGATGAATGTCGGATTTGAAGTGGGACCGCTGGTCCTGGAGAGATTCAAACTCAGCCTTGCAGGTGTTGCAAGTCCATCTGGGCAAAGCGACGCCGGTTTTGGTGCTCTTTTCGTCCCTGTCGTCGGTGTCATTAGGATTTTCTGAAGAAGATTTTTCGGAAATTGAGAGGGGGGAGAAGTGTGCAGTTAAAGAAGGAGAAAGTAAGCGACATGAATCGAAGAAGTTGACAGGGAGGTCAAATATCGAACGGAATCGATTTTCCGGTGAAGTTGTGGAGGCGGCGGCGGCAGCAGAGGCAGAGGGAAGAGGTTCGCTCGTCATGGCTGTCGTTTGGATCGAGCCCTTTGGTTTGCTTTGCTTTTCTACAGCAAAACGATCCACTTGCAAATTGCAATCGTAAACCGTTTAATCCATCTAATTTTAAATTTGTACATTCTAGTCCCAAATGCAAAAAATATGTATTATACCCAAAATCGCCGCAGATGCTAGTGGCGACTCAACATACAATTAAAAATAAAGATTAAATTAAAGAAAAAACTTTGATACACAGTCAGTGTAAACTTTAGTTTACACGTGTCTTTTAATTTTAAGGGTTAGGATTTTAGTTTAGGGGTTTAAGTTGTAGGGTTTAGAATTTAAGGTTAGTGTTTAGAATTTAGTGTATAGAGTTTAAGGTTTAGGGTTTAGTTTTAGGGTTAGGGTTAGGAATTTAGGATTAGGATTTAATTAATTAATAAAAATTAAAAATTTTAAAACTCAACATACAATTAAAAAATATTTAAAATAAAATTCTAATTAAATTATTTTTTACATATATTATATATATTTTTTAAATAATTAGATCAAATATTAACGCTTAAATTAAAAAACCCTAAATCTTTTTTTATTTATGATTGAAATTCTACTAAAATACTAAATTGATCTAAATGTGTTACAACTTATGACTATATTTTTATTTTAAACTTCAATACATATTTGGCTTTTCGGTTTGGTAAAGGTTGTAATGGCACGAAGCTATTAAGCTCCTGAGAGGGGCTGCTGTTCTCTGAAGGGGCTGCTACTCCCGACTGAATTTTTTTTTTTTACTTTTTGGTCTTTTATATTTTTTTCGAAAAAATAATATAATTATAAATTTACTCCCTACCTTTTAAAATTTATGTTTTATCCCCTCACCCCTGAATCCTGGCTCCGTCCCTGGCTGCCAAGGCAAAGTTTCTTCTTCGAGAATTTTTGGTAGAATTGATAGACTAATATCTACCACTCGTTTTACTCGAGTGCAATTTTAACATTTACTTTTTGGTAGAATTGGAGTTCGGATATCAATTTGGGATAAAATCAAAGGAAAAAGATTTAGGATTTTTTAATTTAAGGTTAGTATTTTATCTAATTATTTAAAAACAAAGATTAAAAAATATAATATATATGAAAATAATTTAATTGAGATTTTATTTTAAATAATTATTAATTGTATGTTGAGTCCTTAAGATTTTTAATATTTATTAATTAATTTAATAGTATTCAGCGATGTTCAACGTTAGTGGTGTTTAACAGTGTCTGACGTTGTAGATTTTTTCCTCCTCTTGTTGCTGTGGGCAAACTAAAATTTTATAAAAAGCAATCTAGCTTTTGAAAATTTTTGAATGAAAAACTAGTTTGACCCTACAAACACAACCAAAAACAAAGATTAATCTCTTTATTTTTATTCATAAGAACTTAAAGTCCCAATTGATTCAACTGATGACAAATTTGCGTTAAATTTTAAATGCATTTTAATATTTGATTTAAAAAATCAAAGTTATATAGATAACATATGTTTAAATTTAAGAAAAGTTGATTAATACAGTTATCAACTTAACATTAATTTTTTTTATTGCCCTTTTATATCCTTAAAACTTTGTCATGAATAGTCGGGATTAACCCGCGTTATATACCTGATTGTAAATACTCACTCTCCTCTCAGCATCCCCTTCGGCTACTTTTATCTTCCCCGCAGTGTAAAAGGATATGACTCCAAAAATAAAAGGAGAGGAGGAATAGAGGGAGGGAAAAAACAGATCAATGACTTAAATAGCAACTGTAATATGATATTATAATCATTATTTTATGATTTTAACTTTTTTTTCCATTGATATTCATTATAATTAATTGTGATAATATTTATTAGGTTAAATGAATATTTTTGCCCTCTAAATTTAACCCAAATTAGTAATTTTATCGTTCGAACAAAAATGCAGCTAATTAAATCTTTCAATTCCCGAATTGCATTAAATTAATCCTTTAACCAATATTGTACGGCGAAGTCTTTAAATATATATATATATATATACATGGCCGTTACTTTTTACACTTAGACAAAATTTTGACCGTGACAAAAATAAATAAAAATCATCCTATTTCTTCCTCAATCTCCTTTATCGCCATTAAAACTTGGATTAGAGAAGAAGAACCACTATTGAAAAAAAAAATCTTCATCTTCCCCACCCTCCTCTCTCACTCTTCTTATGTTCTTTCTCTCTCCTCATTAGTTTCTCTTCATGTGAGCAGCTTCACATTACCAGCCATGGCGGCCTCACGAAACAAGATGTTATGTACATCAAGCAACGCCAGCTTCTTTACTACAAAAATGAGTTCGGCGACAGAGGAGAAACGATCACCGTCGACCCATCGTTCATTTTCGAAAACCAAGGCTTAGAAATGCTTACATAGCTTTACAAGCTTGGAAGCAAGTTATAATCTCCGACCCCTTCAATCTCACCGGTACCTGGGTTGGATCCAATGTATGTAACTACTCTGGCGTTTTTTGTGCCCTGGCACTTGAAAACGATACGATAAGAACCGTCGCCGGGATTGACTTGAACCATGGTGATATCGCTGGGTACTTGCCGGAAGAGCTTGGCTTGCTTACTGATCTTGCATTGTTCTATATCAACTCAAATTGGTTTTGTAAGTTGACGGTACTGTACGAACTGGATCTTAGCAACAACCAGTTCGTCGGGAAGTTCCTTGAGGTGGTTCTTCGATTGTCGACTCTCAAGTTCTTGGATATGCGGTTCAATGAGTTCGAAGGAACCATACCTATAGAGCTTTTTGAAAAAGATTTGAATGCCATTTTTATCAACCACAATTGGTTCAGAGTCAGCTTGCCGAAAAACTTCGACAACTCTCCAGTTTTCGTCATTGTGTTGGCCAACAACAAGTTTCACGGTTGCCTGCCGGCGAGTATCGGTAACATGACTAAGGATTAAAGGGGGATTAATGGTGACAGAGGAGGGTGGGGAAGATGGAGATTTTTTTTCTAATTCAAGCTTTAATGGCAATAGAGGAGCTTGTGGAAGACGGGGATGAATAATTTTAATTTTTTAAATTTTGCCATGTCAACATTTTGTCTGGCATGTAAAAAAAATTAACGATACAACAGTTAACAGTTTCGTTCTAGGGACGAAATAGTTAATTTAGGTCGAACATGAGGACAAAAATACTCCTTTAACCAGTTTATTATAGCCGTAATTACAATAAATGAGCTCGATTAAACTCTTTTGTAGTTAACTTGAGTTTGAATTTTAACTTGAACTTGGATTAAGCATTTTTTTACATGTAAAATATAAATATTTATATAATTTAATAATATAGAACATTTAAAATATAAATTAATGAAAAGCTCAATAAAACTTATGAGTCCGAGTTAGGTGTTACGGTGCTTGAATTCAATTTGATTTCAGTTAATGAAATTTAAATAACTTACAAAATACGATGTCCCACTTACCCAGTTTACCCTCCTAACCGGACTGTATTCATCATCGCAATTGAAATCCCTAAAGCCTATTTCGATCTAATTGGTGCAAGATGGATACAAAACAAAAAGGGCATTCTTTTTTATTTTCTATTTAGCAAAAAAAAAGAAGGAAAAGGAAATAATTAATAAATGAAAATCTCAAGTCTGAGAGCCACTCATAATCACAATTCACAACATGGATGAGTGGGTTAAAAATTATATGGTAAAATTGTTTTTTAACCCATAAAAGATATGATTTACCCTTAAATTTATTTATTTTTGAATGATATTTTAATAAATAATGTTTGAGTACCGTCACTGTTCACAACTAATCAAATCAAATCAAATCGATAATTTCATTTGCAATGTTAACTTTAACCTCTTTTCTTTTCATACAAAATCGAATCTAATGAAAGAAAAACACAAAAAAAAGAGAGAATGGATAAAGGCAATAAAAAACTGAATAATTAAAAATGATTGGTCACTGTTCACTAAGTGGTAAAGTGCTTCCATTCCTCCCATCCCAGTACCCGAACCACCACCTATACCAAGACTGCCACCAAGTCCAGAATCATCTAGTAATAAAGCTTGAAGCATGCTTACAGACTTCTTCACTAGAGGAAGTTCAACCCAGTTTCCGTTAGCATCCTTTTGTAAAGCAGCATTCCACAACTCCCAGCCACTGCCACCGGCACCAAACTCAGCAGTTTTCGAAGGAAAGCCAACACCATACCATAAGCGGCTCCTGTATTTCCAGCCCTCAGCTATATCCATATCACAACTTCCATATGACACAAAAGCAGAAGAGACAGAGTCATAAGGCTCAGCTGCAGCAGCAACTGTGAGCCGTTCCACCGCTTTTGCAGAAATCTGTCCATTTGCATCAGCCATTGAAGCAAGGACCTTGTTTCGAAACAGAACATGAAAGGGGAAATAACAAATATTAGAACAAGGCATAGCGGAAAGAAAGTCAAAGCAATGTTCATAAAAGTTAATCAATCAAGCCTAAGAACTGTTGTATGTCCATGCTATAAGTTAGAAACCCAGTAAGACCTTCTGCCTAATAAGGAAATAGTAGAAGATGAAGTTTAACAGATGAGAACTACATAAAGACATAAATCACTGAACTATGAAAATTCCATGCATGCATAGACAATTATCTTTAAGATAACAGTGTACGTACATCAAGCGGGAGTCCACCAGAATTTCCAGAACTACGGTCACCCGAAGCTTCTGATGATTCTCTACCAATTGATGCCGTGGATTTTGAGTAAGTATATAGGGGAGATATGAGAGAAAGCGGAGATATTATACTGTCAGCTTTGCGAGATGCACAAGAAAGTTTACTTTGTAACCGTAAATGATCTTCAACAAGCATTAAAATGACAATTGCATTCTCTACCAAGAACGCAGAAAGCTGCACAGCGTTCCCTGCTTGTGCCTTAGCTTCTATAGGGGACAAACCTTCTGCTGCAACCCCAGCAGCAGCTGCGGCAACAACTTGAGTCTGATACAGAAGAAAAGCTTAGTGAAGGACTACTGCAATTTTTTCCTCTAGTGATGAGAGACTTAATGTTAACCTTAATGAAAGCATCACCAGTAGCAGAATAAAAGAAGCATATAGTGGTGAGAACAGTAAAATAACAAAAGTCAACAAAATTCCAAGAGAATCATTTTTTTTTACTTTATGATTATCTCAAACTTAACATAGATATCTCATTTGCTAGTAAAAATCTGTTAATTAGTACAAAATAGAAGCCTTCATTTGCATCAAACTGTACTTGTTAATGACCAAATCTTACCTGAGCCTGTAGTTCTCTGGCAGCAAAGTCCAGCAACCCACCCAGGAGCCTTCTCTTGAATATTGGCAAATGCTCTTCACGCCTTCAGAAAACAACTACAAAGGAAATAAAAATAAATTAATGCTTACTCACTCATCCAAGAAATATATTACAGATAAGCTTTCTAAATAAACAGCAACTGCTGCCATGAGCATATAAGTATAGACTTATTCAAGAACTCTAGAAAAGTAACATATTTAAGAGGACTCCATGAAGAGCACATTCTACAAAACAATCAGAGTCAATGTTAAATAAATAACTTTAGCCTTGTGGCTATCTAAAAGCCTATGCAAAATATATTGAACGCACCAAGTGTTTTGTGTAATACATAATGTATCAGATTTTTAAGCATTAAGTAGAGAAGGAAGAAAATTAAGGTTCCTTTGGTTTTAGAAAATATTTTTTTATTTTCATTTTCAGAAAATAATTTTCATTTTCAGCTTTCTAAAAATTAGAAAACATGTTTGGTTAATAGGGATGAAAATTTGTTTTCAAAAATAAAAATAGTGAAAATGTGTTTGATATCTAGATTTTTAAAATAAAAATGAAAAAAAATATTAAATAATTAAAATAAAATATAGTTAGAAAAATATTATTATAATAATAATAAATAAAATATGAGTAAATAAACCAAAGTTTTAAAAATGACATTAGAATGATTCGAACCCAGATTTAAATGAAATTGAAATTAAAAAACACTTGTTTTCATATTTCCCACCTTCCTAAAACATTTTCAATGAAAACAAATTTTTATATTTTTAAATTTTCACTTATTTTTGTTTTCATTTTCTAATTTTACAACCAAACACATTTTCTTCACCGTTTTTCATTTCCAAGAAAATGTACCGTTTGGTTAAATTTTTGAAAAAAGTTATTTAGAAAATGAAAACGTGTGAAAATTAGAAAACAATAAAAATTTGTTTTCATTATTTTCACTAAAAATGTTTTGCAAAATTGAAAAAAGGGATTTTTAACCTAATGAGTTGCCCCGGGTTCAAATTTATGTAAAAAAATATTCTTTTTTCATCCATTTTTAAATATTAAATCTCTAACCCTTATTCAAATCCATATAAATGTAGGGTTTTTTTATTTTATTTATCATGTTTCTATTATAAGAAAATAGGTAACCAAAGTGCTTTCATATTTTCATTATTCAAAATAATTTTTTATTTCTATTAACCTTTTTCGGTTTCCAAAAAACAAAAAATGAAAACTATTTTTTAAAAATGAAAAGAAAACAATGTTTCTGGAGACCGAATAGAGCTTGTTTCCATTATTTTGGCACTTCATATTAAAAACATACAATGATTTTGTTACCTCAACATAGGTAAAGTTACAGAATTCAATGACTCGTGATTCTACAAGTTGGCAAGTGAGACCTTTATATCTGTGTAAATACAAAGTCTAGAATTTCCCCTTAACAAGTGCATCGTGTTAAAATCATGGAACAGAACTTAGAAGAGGTAATATCTAATTCTCTGGTCACCAGTGCCTGATCCACCCACAATAGAGAGCCATTCTGCACAATGAATTGTAGCTTCAATATCCTGTAATTGGAAGCAATAACCAGAAAATATAAATGGAACTGAAATGACTAAATTAAGGGGGAGAAATGTATACTGAAAGATACAGTAAAGTAGAAAAGATGGATAAAGAAAAACCTTCCATCCATCCTTTTGGCGCATAGAATGCTCCAAAATAATAATCAGGAAATTGTGTATGAGGTCCTCTATGTCTCCTAAGCTTACTGAATTAGACTGTTTTCTTTCATCCATCTGCAAAATCAAGTAACAGGGTGCAATACTTAATACAAGGTGTATAGTATATTCACAGTTACCCACCAAGGTCAATACTAGTTAGAAACCTCTATAATGTTAAGTCAAAATGCTTACTGATGTTATCCCATATATATTAAGTATCAGGTTTCTTGTGGTCTTATACAAAAGTTGGGTCCCTTACCTATAGTCAGTTGGCTCTAGGTTGGATGCTTTAACATGTTATTAAAGCCCAGGCTTTGTTATGTTGTTCTTCCTACCTAACCCCAAGTGAGGTTGATGACCCCAGCCCCCAGGTGACGTTGTCTAGGTAGTCTTAAGTGATGTTATCCACATCTATTAAGTATTGGGTTTCCTGTGGTCTTATATTAAAGTCCCCCCCACCCCCGCCTATAGCCACTTGGTTTTAGATTAGATGTTTTAACACTAAACACCCTATCTAACAGATTTATCTGCAATGGAACATCAAAGACAACAAGGGAAAGAAGCATGAACAAAGAGAAAAGTTGAAGTCAGAAAGAGTTACCTCATAGTTACAGATAAGAACCTCTAGTGTCCGCTCAGGCCATTCCTCCATTTTTGTTAGGCGACTTCTATTTTCTGGATGACTGCAAGCCAAAAACAGAAGATCCTGAACAGAAATAAATAGCTCAGAAACTATAATACAAAATCAGAAAAAGTTGTATTAAGGAAAACTAAGTTGAATTCGGATGAGAAAAGCTAGGCAAAAAGAGAAATTAACAGTTGAAAATTATGTTTTTGTTCTGACAAGTATATAATAGTTCAAAGCTAATTTTCTATTACTAACCACAAACACTAAACCGAAATCTGCAACCAATAAATTCAGACAGGCATACCTGTACAGCCCGGCTTTGGAAAGCTCTGGATGCATATGGCAGCGAACGCAACAAAACTGCCAAAAGTTGTAAATGTTCAAAACGGTGGCCAGCATCATAAAAGTTCAACCCATCCTCCGTCGAAGAAGCATTGATCTGAGAAAATTTTTAAAAATAATAATGACTTCAGCGTTCAATTGCTATATGCAAGTACAATATATCATAAGAAGCTAGCATAGCTCCAAAACATAGATGATATTTTTACTTCATGAAGCTGAAAAACTAAACTTGCTGATTATACTTGAAGGATTAAAAGTAAGTTTTAGAAAATTGATACAACGGTAGACCCATAAGCTTTTCAATGGAAAAAAACTGTAAGAAAATATAAGCAGAATATCATTGATCACCAAAGTGAAGATAATATTAAAGCAAAAGATTATTATTGTACCGAGGCCCCCAATAAAGCAGTGTAAGAATTGTTTGTCATAAAATCAGGAGAAATTTTATCATCAAACATACTGCCTCCTGAATGATTTAGTGCACCACCATAAAGGCTGCTTGCCATCTCTGAGGACACATGTGAACCAAATTTCAGATGCCCATATGCTACTAAAGCAGCTAACAGCCAAATGACCCCAACAACAATTCCATCATTTTTGTCAACATTGTAAACATTATTCCTTGCATTGTCAGCACTAATTGAAATACTTATTCCACCCAAATTCTTCATAAAAGTAATTTCAGAAACAGATGACATCCTTTCCATTGTCAAGCTAGGAGAATATGCCACAAGGCTACTACCACCATCAAGGTGTTGAGATTCAAAATCTTTCTGTGAAATTTGGTCCCGCTCCTTTGTAGACGCTTCATCCTGACCTCCTTCTGTTTCAGATCTTTGAACAGACAAGCTTTCATCAGCCTTAGTGTTAGTTTCAGGAATGAGGTGATCGCCAGTTTTAGCTTCTCGTTGCAGGAGGACAAGAAGTGTTTCTATCCCACCAGAACCCAGGAAAGAACTTGCAAATGTTTAAGCTCTAGTCGTATTTGGTTGTACCACTAACCTGTAGATTAAATGTAGCGCCCTGGCAACCTGAAAGATATACAAGTGGGTCATTTCTAGTAAAACAATAAGAGAGATGCCCTCTCGATCAATAACAATAATAATAAGAGATATGCCCTCCAATATCAGCCAGAAATTTGAGGCATGCATATAACAGTATGGTCCAGTTACACCTAATCATATGCTGATACAGCAAAAGAAAGAGAGACTAAAAATAAGGTCCAGAGAAGAAGCAAAAACAACTTTTAGCACATCCTCATCAGAAAGTTCACTTTTTAAGAAATAAGGTTCTTTCCAAAGTTTATTTAATTAAAAAGATAACAAAACATCACAAAGATACGCATACGTCAATATGATAGACATTCTTAAACCACATCAGTTCAACTTTATCTAAAAAAATGAACTACTCACCTTTGAAGGCAATAGTGAAAGGAAATAAGAATCAAAATGAGCAAACCTGATTAAGCTGTGGGCAATCAACCATGAATCCAAGTAAACAACGGACATCATCTTCAGCCAATGAAGGTGGTGCTGCTACTATTAGAAGTTCAATGACAACTAAGAGCTCATCAACCAAAGCATTGACTTCACCAATTCTTTGTGTAGCATCATTTAAGGAAAAAGTATCCAAGGAGTCCTTTTCAGGAATTATCCAATAGCACCTTCTGCAGCCATCAAGAAGCATTTGCATAGCATTGGCATCTCGCATCACTGATGACTCTGTGAAGACCATATCTGCAAGTGATGATAGGAGTTTCTTTTGGAGCCCATAACTGCACAAACTCCAAATTTTAAGATCCAAAAGCAGTGTACTGAAAAGCTGCACTTTAAGTGCATAATTATGCTTCTGAGATTGACATAGAGAAACAACAGATGCAACAAGCTCCTCATTGCCGACGCCATTATGCTTTCCGTCCCCAAGAGAAGACAAAGTTTGCAAAAGATAGTTTAAAATTCTTGAAAGAATCTCAACTCCCCTTGTGCGACGTAGCTCTTCATTGTTCCCTGGGTGATGGAGAGCAATAGAAATAATTCTAAATATTGGAGCAGCTAGGGCAGCTGTAGCCAAAGTCAATGGAAGACTGCCCTGTTCAGGTTCCAAGCTATCTTGACGCACATTGCTGACTGCCAGAGGAGGTAAGGACATGGGACCTCCATAAGCTAAAGCCCAAAGAGCCTCCACAGGTCTCATCCGCTTAGCAACATGGACTTGTCCGATAACCTCAGCAGGTCTGCGCAGAATACCTGAGCCACCATAGATAAGTAATTTAAGCAAGAACAGAAAAATTCTTGGATACAATAGAAAAGAAAGACGGTATGCGAATTCCAAGTTTAAATATAACACAAAAGTAAAATATGAGGGGAGGGGTGGAATGAAAACCCTGGTTGAGGTCGGAAACATGAACAAAGAAACTCTTTCTCCACTCATCTAGGAAATAGAGTGCAACGTCTGGAAGGGAATATAATCATGTTACATCCATTTTTAAAATAAGCACACAAAAACCTACTATTTAGGAGATGTGGAATAGCACCACTTGATACTCCCCCTCAATTGGAACTCACAGACGTGGACAACCTCATCAAGGGTCATCAACCTAATCCACAAACCATTATAAAAAATGAAACAGCTACATCCATGGCATCAGAAGATTTTGCATTCACAATCAAGTAAACTGACATGTGTGCACTAAGGGTGGTGAAACATGTAGAACAAGCATGCCCATAAAAGAAGAGGCATTCTGCAGACCCGTACTACTAAAACAGCACACAAATAGAGGGAAGGAAAGGAAAATGAGATTAAGATAACAACTCTCTCTTATTTCATCAATCTTGCAAACCATTCTGATTAGGGAACATGGATAGAGAAAAGAGATCATAAGATAAGAAATAAGTACATAAAAGGAGAACTTTACATGCATGGACATTCGAGTGCTAAAAATGTAAGTACTGAAATTAAAAATGTATAGGCTCACCTGCTGCGCCAGAAGGAGAAGCATCTGCGCAGAACCGTCCAGTAAGAAGACAGGGTGGTAGAGTAGTGAAGGCAATCTCCAATTTCTGCATCTAATAAACAACTTTCCCATGCCATTCTCTGAACATGATCGTTCGTGGCTAACCAAGGAAGTCCTGCACCATTGCCGAAAGAAGGCAGCATATCCCCTCCCCTAGAAGCTATATGTGCCATTCTTTTTGGCCCAATTGGTTCCTTAAAGATATATATTGGGCCCATTTCAGCAAATAAAGGGCATTGTCGACGACGGCGCTGTAAGGCAGCCATTGTAGGAGGGGGGCTTGTACCAATGCAACTAAAAGCTAGAGGCTTGGAAATGCGAGGAAATTCAAAAGGATAACTTTCATACAAAGATCCATCAATATATAATCTCAATTCACTGCCTGCTTTCCCAATAAATCCTTGCCTGCATGCATGTTCCAATCCAATAAAATACCAACATTGAGGTTTGAATGCATGAGTAAAATGTAAAGAAACTTTCTTTTTTTTTACCCTGCCACTTTCAACCACTAAAAATTGTGCATGAAAATATGCCTCTATTCCCTTATTATCAGCAGATAGGAAACTAAATAAACAAGGCATGTGCGCGGTGCCTTGACCAGCAAGCGCACTTGCTGCAGCAGCAGCAGACATAGCCGACGATTTTCCTGACTTGGCTGCAGAACTTTCTTCCTAAGCGTGACATCAAACTGTCACGGGCTAGCATTTTGAACTAGCTAACTGTGCTACCTTAGTAAATGATACTTAGACAAACGACTAAATCAACCTTAAAATTCTCTTCGATCAAATTCTTCCTAGGCACTAAGAACACTGAATCGTTCTAGCAAAAGCAAACAAATGAGAAGACAAATCAAGAACAAAAGAAGAATGTTAGGAATGCTCAAGAACACAAGAGAGGATTTAGAGTAAATGCCTTTTTATTCAGAGAATGGATAATACAAACTCTCTAATGATTTACATTGAGTCCCCTTACATCCGACGTTCTCTAATGATTTACATTGATGGCTATGATTGAAGCCCACCAACCACAATGGTATAATAACAAAATATTACCTAGAATTAATATATTAAAGTTTACATAGGTCAAAGTGATTGTCTTCTAGAATTCCAGATCGGATCAAGTCTGGTGGTCTTTTAATCTCTTTAGAACCCCTTAGGCAACCATGTGTGCATGTGACTCGGACTCGAACTGGCTGTCCGTGATATAATGCTTTAGCAGAGAATAGTGCTCATGTGCCAGTTCGTGATTCAAAACTAACCAGGCTGCTTAAAGATTCATTTGGAGGTGAGTTATCCTTTATATTCATGTAAGTCAACATTTACTTTGGCTCCAATGTGACCTGAACCATGAGCTTTTAGGTGAGAACATGTTCATGATCTAATCTTTTATGAATATCGTTTGGAATTGTAGTTGTAGCAAATTAAATGTTTTTCCGAGTTACCATGAGGTAGATTCATGATTTTGCAGGCACTGCAAGAACCTCATTAATTGTGACGATGTTGCTGAGGTCAAAAAGCTGCTAGAGAAAGAAATTCATATGAGAAAGGAAGCTGAAGAAGAGGTCAACAAACTTAAGAGTCAGCTACGGCAGTGCACAGATTCAGGGATATGCTTGATAAGTGAATAGTGAATACTTTTATATTCTCAAGCTTCTGTTGATTTCTAGATAAGAAATTGGCTATATGAGATTTTTTTTGGTGTATTAGGAAGGTGGTGGTTCTGATATCTTGAAGCTCCAACAAACTCTGGCAGATGAGGTTCATCAGAAAAAGAAGCTTGAAGAAGAAATAATTGTACTAAGAAGACAGATGTTACAACTTACTTTTGTTGCCGACCAGGTTTTTGGATGTTCATTATTTTAAGGCCATTGCTTTAAAATGTTAAATCTACTCTATGGCATGGTATACTTGAATCAAAGGCAAGCATGTGCAGTTAATCAAAAGGAAGCTCAAATTCATGCTGCTTTTATTTTTATTTGCGAATGTAGATGAGGTGTCTCGGAAGAAACGGATCCACCAATGCGTATGGTGGTCTAGAGTCTCCAATGTCTCAAGTTAGGGACTCTTTAAATGGACATAAGACACCAGTTGTTGCACTATTTGAACAAGGTGATAAAACAGGTGTTTTGCCATAATATCAGTTAAATAATTTTTTGTGCCTGCAATTACTTATTGTCCTTATATCAATTTACCAGTTGGACTGCAAAAGATCTTAGCTTTGCTCGAGTCAGAAGATGTCAATGTACGCATTCATGCTCTAAAAGTAGTAGCCAACCTAGCAGCTGAAGGTAAGCAAAAAGCTCTGATTTCCAATGCCATCACTTAATTTGCCCTGGTTGGGTAGCACATGAATTGGTTGCATTTCTTAATAATTTAGTCTTTGTTTGTAGAACCTTGAATGCTAATTGCTTAATCTCGTGTTATAGACTTGTTTATAGCAACGTTACTAACCCCCTTGTGTTAGTTGGACTAACTAATATTTTGCCGCCTTTTTTGTCCGAAGAGGCTTCTTATTTACCACTGTTATATAAAAAAAATTCCTAAGAAGTTCACTTCCTGTTATGATAATTCCCTTTTTATAAGAGTATTATCCACGAGTAAATCTCTGTTTCTTGATGATAAGCTTTCTCTCTTGTAAATGCTTACATAAAGTTATGTAATATCGTTTCCTTTTTTGCAAAGCAGAGCCAATCAAGAACTCATAATGATTCAAGGAGGAATCTGTTTATTGTCTGATGCCGAGTACCCTCAGACTCTACACATGGTTGCCGGAGTGCGGGAATGGTATTACTACATTTTCTTTTTATCGCCTCTCTAACTAATAAGTCTCGTATTCTTAAATTTTTGAGATAATCATAACCTTTCCTTGGGTGATTAAAGGAAAGAACTCTTCCTTCAATAAATAAAAGAAGAGTTGTCGGATATATTTTAGCCAATGTGTAAATGGATGCATCTATAAGTAGATACTTTTGGGTTTTGGTACCATTGTAGAATCATCATTGTAATTTTGATTGCTTTTATTGTATTACATGACCGATCTCAAGCACTATGTAAATCATGAGCTTAATAAAGCTACTGCATGAAGACTTTCTTGATTACATCGAGCTTATTCGTATCTATGTTGCTGACTTTTTTCTTTGAATTGCCCATGCCCGACACTCGTATCTAATGTATATTCTTATATCGGGTATTGAGATATAACCCTCATAGGAGTTTCCAAGTACATGGGAAAACTTGGGGAAAAAATGGAACATACACTCGAACTCAAAGTCCGGATAACATGGATTCTTACGAGGCACTATATCTGGGTCTCCGCTTTCTGCCTCCCTAACATGTTCATTCTTCTTTCCAGATAAGTTGCAAGCAAAACTGAGGTCCGAAGGTGGAATTATGGCCTTGCTGGGAATGGTGAGATGTGGACATCCGGATGTTCTTTCCCAAGTTGCGCGGGGAATTGCCAACTTCGCAAAATGTGAATCCCGTGCATCGGCCAATATTGGTAAGTCTTTTGATCTCTAACTTACCATTTGGTTGTTTACTGGCGAGGTCTTTTCGTGTGGACTAAAATTGAACCCGGTTTTAAGCTATGTTTTCTTTTTCAAACCTTCTTCCACTCATTTAGCTTGGTCTCATCTTCAATGAAATGGCCTAAACTCAGCTCTCTCGTCTTTCTTTTGCATTATCTTATAACAATTTCCGCCCGGTCCCGCTCCAGGCATAAGAAGTGGTAGGTCGGTTCTTATCGATGAAGGCACACTTCCATGGATCGTGCAAAACGCTAACAATGATTCCGCACCCATTAGGAGACACATTCAGCTTGCACTGTGTCATTTAGCGCAACATGGTAAGTCCAATTTGCAATTTCATCCCATTGACACTAAACCCTAAACCGGGAACTTTATTTTCAAATCGATAAAGTAAATGCGAAGGACATGATAAGCGGAGGTGCCCTTTGGGAGCTAGTTTGGATATTGCGGGATTGTTCTCGAGAAGACATAAAAAGTCTCGCTCGACGAACCTTGAATTTAAGACCCATATTCCAAGCCAAAATGCGGCGACTAAGGATAGAATTATGATTCGAAATAAAGTCGGACTATCGAAACCGGATTATATGAGTGTGGATGTAGCATAGGGAAACTACAAATCTCGCCATTTTATAGAGGCTAAGGTCGGAGATTCTTTTATACCCTCGGCGCTTGTAGTTTTATTATATTTATTAGGTTTTTCGTTCAAAAAAAAATACACAATTCTTTATATTTAAATTATAAAATCTAAAATATAATTTTTTAATTCTAATATCTAAACCTTAAACTTTAAACTCTACCCTCTAACTATAAATTTTAAATTTTAAACCTTACTATCTAAATCCAACTTAAATAATATATCACATCACTTTTAGTTAAAATCAAACAAATCTATGAAATTGGAGTAAATCTGAAACAAAGAGACAGTTAACGTCGAGCCAAAACAAATATTAAAATGGATATCCCAAATCGATGGTTCTCGCCCTAAAACAATTATGGATATGGATATTGGATAGTCCAGGTACAGAAAATGGGTAGCCCACATAATGAAAATTAAAGGAAAGTCACCAAAAATTTATAGGAAGATTCATCTGATATATCATGTATTTTGTACATTACAAATGTGGTATAAGTATAGATTTCGTCCTCTACTTTTAAAAATTGAAAAATTAGTCCTTGCTTTAATTCTCCATAATTTAATACGCTTTACAGAAAAACTAGAAATTTAGTCCAATTGATCGCAAACGCATCAATTTGGATTGTTGGTTTTCTTCAATCTGTTATATACAGATTGAAAAATTAGTCCTTGCTTTAATTCTATATAATTTCATCCTCTTATTTGTTATCATGTTAGCTCTTAGGCAAGATTTGAAAATGTTGTCCACAATCACCATTTTTTTTTCGTGATTAAGTTGTAGTAACAACCGTTTTGTCAACATGCCACAAAGGTTATATGCATTTTTAATGTTAGTGTTGATGGCTTTATCCTTCAAAAACGGTATTAATAATTTTAATATCTTTTTGGTGATTAACTTTAATATATATATATCCGATATTTTTATCTTAACACTTATTTCAAATCACTAATTTTTGTGTTTAGATTATGTATTATGAACTTTTAAATTTTATATGTTTACTATTGTAACGACCCAAATTTTAAAATTCGAGGGTCGGTTTAACCCGAGTTGTAGACCTCAGGTGTTTGGGCCAAGTCGATGGACCGTGTAAAATTCCTTGGGGGTTTTGGTTGGGCTTGCCTTATTGGTGGGCCTGGGTCTTGGGTGGTTGAGAGGGGTAGGATGAAGAGAGAAGAGTTAGTTGGTAAATTACCCCATAATTTGAAGGGAATAAGGGTGAATACTTATTGTTCTACAACTAAAAAGAAGAATGTGAGATCACTTTCTCTTTGGCTTTACATGCATTTTTCTTATTTCATCTCCCACCTAAGAACCAAAAGTCAAAGGTTCAATTTTTGTGTTATAGAGTGGAAATCATGGATTTTGAGTTTGAGGAAAGTTGATTAGCATTCAAGAATTTATATTTTGAGGTAAAAATCACCTTGTTTAGTGTAAGATGAGTTTTGGTGGGGATTGAAAATGAAGAACGGGAATGAAAGATTTTGACTCCATTTTTTTGTTGTTGAATACTTCTTTTTTCATATCTTAAGTTCCTGCAATGTTGTAATTCGAATTTACAACCTCTTGTGTAGTGAAAGCAGTGGAAGAGCCTTCCAACGATTTTGAAAAGTGAAAGACTTGAAGACTTGGTTTGAGGCTTCATTTTCAGTGGTATCATTAAGGTTAGTACACTACTAATTCTCATGTATTCCTGGAAATCATCAATTTAGGTATTTACCATGATACCCTTACTTCCCCCTCTCACTCTTCCATTTAGGTATTTACCATGATACCCTTCCATCTCTCTTCAACCCAATCCAGCCACCACTTGAGCTCAACACCCAAGCTAGCCCAAAAGGCTCCTAAAAGCCTAAGAACATGTTTCTAAACACGAGGCCCATGCCCTGATCAAACCCGATCCTCAAATTTTTAGAATCTGAGTCGTTACAACTCTCTCTTCTAAAAGAAAATTTCATCCTCGAAATTTACCTAATGGGAACAAATGCGGGTAAAGAATTCTCATATCGTCCTCGACTTCACATGTTGCTTCCTCGACCTCGTAGTTCTTCCATAACATTTTCACCAAAGGTATACATTTGTTGCGAAGCTCTTTAACTCATGTGTCAAGGACTCCAACCGGAACTTCCTCATATGTCAAGTCGGCATTTACCTCAATTCTTCAAGCGGAACAATATGTGAAGGATCGGAACGATAACGCCTCAATATAGATACATGAAAAACATCATGGATAAGAGCCAACTCTGGGGGTAAGGCTAATCGACAAGCCACTGGTCCGCGTAGGCCTTTTGACGGTCAAAAGCCACTTGCAACCTTTCCTTAATGGTCTAAACTTTTTCCTCGGTTTGGCTAACCAAATCGGATCCCATGATCCTCTTCTCATTGAGCTCAGTCCAACACAAGGGTGTCCTACACTTACGCCCATATAAAGCCTCAAAAGGGGTCATTTTTATGCTCGGTTGGTAACTATTGTTGTATGCAAACCCTACAAGTGAAACTAGTCCTCCCAACTCTTTGCAAAATCCACAATGCAACACCTGAGCATATCCTCAATGATCTGAATGACACGCTCAGACTAACCATCGGTCTGAGGGTGAAAAGTTGTACTGAAATGTAGCTTGGTGTCCAAAGCGTTATGGATCTTCTACCATAGCCTAGCTGTGAAACGCGGGTCTCTATCTGAGATGATCGATGATGACACACCGTCCAACCTTACTATCTCATTTATGTACAATTGAGCCAACCTTTCCAAGGTAAAATCAATCCGCACTAGCAAGAAATGAACAAACTTGGTCAAACGATCCACAATAATCCAAATGTCATCATGCTTCCTTTGGGTCATTGGTAACCCAGTGACAAAATCTATGGTAATCCGGTCCTACTTCCATTGTGGAATCTGAATAGGCTGAAGCAAACCTGATAGAACCTGATGTTCTGCCTTCACTTGCTGACAAGCTAAGCACCTTGTCACGAATTCAGAGACATCACTTTTCATACTTGGCCACCAATAAAAAGGACAAAATCTTGATACATTTTGTTGCTTCCCGGATATACCGTGAAAGGACTATGGTGTGCCTCTCTTAAGATGCGGTCTTTCAAATCTTCCAAGGCCGGAACACACAGCCGCCCCTTGAAGTACAAGTACCCATCATCTCGTACCTCAAAGTCTGAAGCTTCACCCTTCTGGACCTCTTCAATATGTGCTACTAATTCTTCATCCAAAGCTTGAGTCATATTTATCTCTTGTACCAACGTTGGTTCTATCCAAAGTTCAGCTAGAAGACATCCATCATTGGTCATCCTCAAACGGGCAAACATAGCTCCAAATTCCAACATAGATTTCCTACTTAAGGCGTCAACCACAACATTCGCCTTGCCATGGTGATATTCTATGATGCAATCATTGTCCTTCAACAATTCAATCCACCTTCGTTGCCTCAAGTTCAACTCATTTTGTGTAAGCATGTACTTTAAACTCTTATGATCCGTGTAAATATATCACTTCTCCCCATAGAGATAATGCCTCCAAATCTTTAATGTGAAGATGACTGCCGCCAACTCCAAATCATGGGTAGGGTAACTCTGTTCGTGCGGTTTAAGCTGTCTCGAATCATAAGCAACCACCTTACCTTTTTGCATAAGGACACAACCAAGCCTATTCAAAGACGCGTCACTAAACACAACATACTTCTTTCCAGGCTCGGGTTGGGTTAAAACTGGAGCCTCAGTGAGATAAGCTTTTAGTTGCTCAAAACTCCGTTGTCTTGTCTCATTCCATTCAAAAGGGACCCCTTTTTGCAACAGCTTAGTCAACAGTGCGGTGATGACAGAGAAACCTTTAACAAACCGCATATAATACACGGTAAGTCTTAGGAAACTACAGACTTTCGAAACATTTCGTGGAGGTCTCCACTCCACTACAACCTGGATCTTCTGAGGGTCCACGCGGATCCCGTTCGCAGCAATAATGTGACCAAGAAATGCCACTTCTGAAAGCCTAAATTCGCAGTTGCTGAACTTAGCGAAAAGACGTCTATCTCGGAGGGTCTGCAAAACTACACGCAGATGGTAGTTGTGCTCTTCTTCAGAACGCGAATACACCAAGATGTCATCAATAAAAACCACAACAAAATGATCTAGGTACGGTTGGAAAATTAAATTTATTAGGTCTAGGAATGCTGCCGGTGCGTTGGTAAGCCTAAACGGCATTACCAATAACTCATAGTGTCCATACCAAGTCTTGAAAGCGGTTTTCTGGACATCTTCATCCACCACCTTCAACTGGTAGTACCCTGACCTTAGGTCTATCTTATAAAACACACGAGCACCTCTCAACTGGTCGAACAAATCATCAATCCTCGGAAGGGGGTAATGATTATTTATCGTTACCATATTAAACTACCGATAATCAATACACATCCTCATAGACCCATCTTTCTTCTTGACAAACAAGACCGGTGCTCCCCAAGGTGAGATATTCGGTCGGATAAAGCCTCTCTCTAGCAACTCTTGAATTTGCTTCTTTAACTCTTTCATTTCTGCGGATGCCATTTGATACGGTACGATGGACATTAGTGCAGTACCCAACATTACATCAATTCGAAACTCTAATTCACGGTCAGGTGGTAGCCTAGTAACTCCTCCGGAAACACATCGATGAACTCATTAACTGTCTGAAGATTTTCATGCATAGGATCCTCAACCCTTGCATCCACCATACGGGCCAAAAAGGCTTCACAACCTTGTTGCAACATCCTCTGAGCTGACAAAGCCGATACCACACTAGATAGACACAAATTTCTCTCACCTTACAAAATTAGTTTGGAACCATCTGCAACACGAAGCTTCAAACTCTTTGTTTTACACCCCAGACTAACATCATGCTCAAAGAGCCAATCCATCCCCAGGATGGCATCGAACTCTTGAAACAGTAAAACCATTAAATCTGCTGGAAACAACGACCCTTGAACCTCGATCGGGCATCTTCGATACACTTTGTCCACCAACACATCATGTCCCAAAGAACTAGTCACACAAACTCCTACCTCTAGATTCTCGGCATGAATACCCCACTGTTGAGATATCCCACTACGAATGTAGGAGTTGCTAGACCCCGAATCCACAAGAGCACCAATAGGGACCGAAAACAAGGTGAATGTACCTAAGATAACATTCATAGCTGCGCAATCTTCTTGAGCCATGACTGTATACTGCCTAGCTGGTGCTCTCACGGTTGACTGGAATGTGCCTCCTGATACATGGTTTGCTCCTCCCCGAGCAAGACCTCGACCTCTCTGGGCTGGATATATAGTCCTCTGAACCTAATCTAAAGATGTCACAACAGCCACTGGACAGTCCCTTACAAAGTGATATGGTGATCCACACTAGTAACAGACTCTTGCTGCTCCCCAACACTCGACTCTATGTTTGCGTCCACACTGATTGCAAACTGGTGCGCCCGCATTCATCTGTGAACCCTTCGGGCTCATTATAGATGGAGAAGATGTCCTTCTACGACCAACTAACTCAGATATTCGGTCTGACCCTAAACTTCAATTTGGTGTTCCTCTATTATAATTCCACCGATTTATGCTTCTCCCCAAGAAAGCTTGCGAGTTATTGTTGGAGGGGTTCTGGGTCCTCCCACCCGAACTCTTTTGCCCACCAAATGGGTCATATATTAAGCCTTGCACTTGCTCAAGAGACTTGGCACTCGAAGTCAACTCCGAGAACACCCTCGGTAATGCAAAGCAGTTAGGTAAGTCTAGATTTCCTTCCTCAAACCCTTCAAGAACCTCTTGCACCTCATCTTTTCGGTGGCAACCAATTCAAGGGCATACATACCCAACTGAAGAAACTCTTGCTCATATTCGAATACTGACTGATTTTCTTACACAAGATGATTAAACCGATCTCTCAAGGTATCGATGTGGGCCTTGCCCACATACTTTTTCTCGAACTCTTTGAGAAAATTATCCCAAGATGGTCGATTGGGGTGCGTGCCACCCAAGCTCTACCGTTTCCCACCATTCTCTGGCATTACCCTTCAACAGGGATAAAACACATGACAACTTGTCCTCTGATCTCAACCTCATTTGCCTCATGATCCAACATGTATCTTGCAACCACTGTTCTGCCTGTACCGGGTTATCCCTCCCCGATCCATGAAAATTTGTACTGTCTTGCATTCTCACCCTTTCAACAGGTGCCTCACGAGGGGTAGCAGAAGCCCTCGGTATCACCCTCACGATCTGATGCAACGCCTGATTTAGATGTGAGAAGTAGTTGACTCCCCGGTCAAATGTGTCCTCCGACATGTCCTCTATGTCAGGCACATATTCCTCATCGTAACTCCCTTCCCTGGAGCCCAAACTTTCCTCATTGATTATTGCTCTCCTTGGCATGATTCTATTCTACACAACAATAAACAAGGTCACACCATCGAATTTTAGCTTTAAAACAAGTACAACTTCGACTCATGGGCATGTATTCGCTAGACACATATATACTCCTCTAGACTCCACCGGGGACGTCATAGAACTGACTAAACCTAAGCTCTGATACCACTAAATGTAACACCATTGACCCGGATGCCACATTTGGGCCCTAAGCCTAAAATCCACATTGATAAAAAAATTTCCTTTTTCAAGCCAGTCATAAATAAGTCCAATAAAAACGTAAGTCCATATATTAAAATATAGTTAAATCCATATAGTTAAAATAACATTTGCGGAGCTCCATTTACTAACATCAAAGCATCTGACTTTTGACCGAATAATACAAAATAAGAGTTACAAAATACATATAGGGTCCTACGAAATACATAGCCTATTACATCTAGTATTTGTACTCAACCACTAGAGTCGATGCTGAAATCCAACCTTGATAGTGCTCCTTTACGCTTCTCGAGAACCTACTAACCTGCGAACGGAAACAATGATTCCGAACACTAAGCTAACAAGCTCAGTGGATACACCGCCACTCAACCATACTTCATGCAAATCATAAATAAAGCAATGCAACAAGAATGATATCATGGCATTATAGCAATGACGCTACCATAACCGTCTAAACACATGGCATTATGAATGTATGATCACGCACACAGCTCATATAGGAACCTTACGTACTTACATAGCATCACACAGATAACCATCATCAACTAAGTGAGGTCTACGTCCACAAAGTATCGGAATCCTACACTTGAGTGAGGCACGCGACCACATAGCATCGGGATCTTACACTACGAGTAAGGCCCGCATCCACAAAGTATTGAGATCCTATACTCTGAGCAAGGCCCGCGTCCACATAGCATCGGGATCCTATACTCGAGGGATGAGGCCCGCGTCTGCATAGTATCAGGATCCTACATCTATGCTTAGGATCTCTCATCAAACATCTTCGAATGAGGCCCGCGTCCATAAAGTATCGAGATCCAACATTCGGGAATCTTCAAGGTGTTGCAACACACTTAGGGTATCTAATCCCAGCAACAAGGGATGACTCGATTACCTAGGCGTCCCTCAGCACACAACAAGGACCCTAATTTACCACACAGTCTCGATTAATCCACCTAGGATCCCTATGGGTTTCTACCTCACACGGTTTACCTAATATTTTCCAAGTCATTAGCCGATTATTTCACTTACGGGGTTAAAATATCCATTTCTCAGTTTTAGTATTCATTTTACACCTTAAAAGACTTTCAAGGCCCGTTGCCTCAAATTATAGAACCCCCGAATGTAAACTCGAATTTCTTGGGAAGAATGCCCAGTGAGTACCGATACTCCTATATGGGTATTGGTACTCCCCTCTAGGTACCGATACTCGGCCATGGGTACCGATACTCATTTTAGGTTCGAAAGATTTGAACCATCAATCCGTACCAATAATCTCCACTGCGTACTGGTACCCCATTTTCGGTAATAGGATTGCCCTGTACTGATCCACATCCGTACCGGTACACCTACCCACGCGTACCAATACTCGAAGCCTCTCACAGGCAATGTAACAGTGCGTATCGATACACCCCTTGTGTACCGGTACGCGGTAGCGTCTACTGGAATTTTTGACTTGCAAGGGGTACCGATACATGGGGGCATACCGGTACTCCCCTCACAATCATTCCCTTATTTTACGAAGGCGTACCGATACACTAAGCCCCGTACCGGTATCGCGAGCCCCACTTTCGAGCTCTGAGTCTGGGTTTCACCTAGAAACCCTGTTTAACCCCCATAGTTAAACCCCAAATCATTCCCACAAGTTATGGTAATAGTTTTGGGTGGATTACAACCGATTTCAAGCCATTACAACAACAATCCTAAGATTTGTCATTAACAACCACTCAAGCTACTCTTAGGCCAAAAACACCAAATCATGTTTCAACACTTAATTTTATGATTTCCAGGAAACTATGAGAGTTAGTAGTGTACTAACCTTAGCTTAGCTGATAACACAAGGCCTTCCTCCAAGCTTCAAGCTTTCCTTCCTTCTTGAGCCTTGGATGAGCTCCCAACCTCTTTCACTACATGTGGAGATTACAAAACACATTACCACGTTGTTGTGGGATAAAAAAGGGGCCAAAAACATATTCTAATCTAAAGATTAGAGCTCTCAAACTCCAATCCCGTCCAAACCACTCAATCCTTCAACAACTCTCTTCTTTCTCCAAACCATACAAAGCTTACCTTGAAATGTAGATCCTTTCAAGCTGGTAAAACTTCTCTCAACAAGCCAAACGAGATTCTTACTTCAAACTCTCAAAATCCTACCTTTAGATGGTGTGTTGTGGGAGAGAGAGCAAATGGAAAGAAGAAGATAAAGACTTTAAGACATGATGATCTCATTTTCTGCACAAGTGCAGAAAACAACCTTACTTCCCCCTCTCACTCTTCCATTTAGGTATTTACCATGATACCCTTCCATCTCTCTTCGACCCAATCCAACCACCGCTTGAGTCCAACACCCAAGATAAGCCCAAAAGACTATTAAAAGCCCAATAACACGTTTCAAACACGAGGCCCATGCCCCGATCAAACCCGACCCTCGAATTTCCGAAATCCAAGTCGTTACAACTATTTTATTAGTTAGCATCTTGGTATTTTAATTGGATTGATACTCTTAATTAATTTGAATATCTTTATATCTCTCACTATAAATAGACATGTTTGATTTTATTATTTGAATTTCTAAAATGCTTCGGAAAAAATTAAAAAACAAAAGGACCGCCCTTGAAGTTTACGGTAATTAGTTGTTAATAATTAGGGAATTATTAAGCTAAGGAAAAGATACGTCACCTCGGTGCCTTGTTCTTTCATCGTCTTCTCAATTCTCGTCATTCCCGCTTTCTCAGGAACTAAACTAAACGGGTGAGCTTACTTATTCTTGCTTTTGTTTTTGCAGTTTTTACTTTAAAACACATCTGGGTTTTGATTATATTCTAATGAAACTGATGGCTTTGTTCCTTTTTCAATATTTTGGATTCAAATGATTTATTTCAGATTGATTGTGTCTTGTTTAAAGCTTGTTTATGAGATGTTTTATTCATCAAAAATTCAATAAGATCTTACGAACTGTAATATGACAATTTTGCTTGTTTTCAAGTTTGAACTTTTAAGTAGTCTCTGTATATTTGGATGTTAAAGTGTAGGTACAATGATATCCCTTTTGGTTTTGATAAGAAATCGAACTTGTCTCTTATTAGCTTATGGTGCTATGATTTGTGTTTTGCAGGTAGAATTGTTATTATTGGTTTTACGTTTTCACTTCCCCAAGTGTTTGTGAAATTGCTCCTTTTAAAAAAGAATTGTCCTAAGTTTTTAGACATGGCCGATCCAGTACAGACATCTTCCAAGTCGGTTTCCTTTTCTAACGAAGGAGAAGAAAAGGGTCAAGAAGATATTGATCGCATTAGCGACCTACCAGACTTTGTTCTTTGTCCTATCCTTTCCTTTCTTCCCACCAAAATGTCGGTTGCCACCAGTCTTTTGTCAAAGAGGTGGATAGATTTATGGGCAACTGTCCCTACTCTCTCCTTTAGCTCCACCGAATTTACAGGTTGGCTTGCAGATCCTGTATATAAGGTGTTGGCCAGGTTTCAGTCTCAAACTATTTATCAGTTTAGTCTAGATTTAAAACCTATAGCCACAGGTGATGATGCACATATAGATACGTGGATTAGTGCTGCAATTAAACGTAACGTTCTCCACATGGACCACTGGTTAGGTTGCGTGATCATGTTTTTGTGTGCAAAACACTCGTGTGTCTAAAGTTGTTTGACGACGTTTTCGTGGATGTCCCTGCAAATTTGTGTTTACCAAGTCTCAGGATTCTTCAACTAGAGCGAGTATGGTATAAAAATGATGGGTCTTTCAACAGGCTACTTTCAATTTGTCCAATTCTCGAGGATTTGATTGTTGAGAGGTCTTGGGAGGATAATATTCTTGCTCTGGATATCAATGTTCCTTCATTGAAGAGAACTAATGTAAAGAGGGCTAGTTCTGGAACTTATACTTGCAAGTTACTGATCAATTCTCCACTGCTCGAAAAGATAGAATTTTCGGATACAATGACACGTGATTTTCAGGTAGAAGAGGGCTAGTTCTGGAACTTATTCACGTTGAAGCAACAAAGCTCATTAAAGAGACGGAAATCCTGCGTTTTGTATGGAACTTCTGTACTGGAAGATGTCTGTACTGCGTTTTTAGACATGGCCGATCCAGTACAGACATTTCTACTATAGCTTACTGATAGTTTGCACCCCTTACATGAAATCCTGGATCCGTCCCTGTCAGCTTCCCCATTTTAGCAGCAAAAGGTTTGTTCTTCTACAAGGTAAGTGATCTTTTGTTTTGTATCTTTATCGGGTATTACCTACTTGATTACTTGTTTATTGAGCAATTGTAGCTCTTCTCATGCAAGATTCAGCCTGTAACTGATGCGGCAAAGCGGTATGTTGCTACCCGTTACAAGAACATGACCAAGTAAGCTCCGAGCTCGGATTCTTTTGACACGAGATTGGTAGTCGTATTAGCTTGCCTATGTTGTATATGGATGTGCATGGTTTTGGGGCACGTTTTATTCCAAGTTGCAAAAAGAGGTAATGTCATTGCCACTAGCCGAGATCAAGGCAATATTGACCAGTGATGATCAGAAGATATTGTGTATGACTTTGTATTATAGGCAACAAATTTCAGCTGTGGAGGAGTCTGCGTCCTTCAAACATAGATTTGTCGAGAGAGCTTCACCTAAGGTGGTGGAATTCGAACTTCCCCTGTTGTGTACCTCGACTTAAAGAAGGAAGAGTGTGCAATTGTTCCTGTCCCGACGGATTTATGCTCGGGCATTCTACCTCGGTGGACAAGGATTCTTCCTATTGGCACGCTGCAACATGGACCAGTAAAGCTCTTTCCATTGCTTCTGTTTTTTTTTTTTTTTTTTTGAAATGCAGGAAAACGGTTCCGCTAGTTTCGCGTTGGAATACAAATTCACAACTCGGTCAAAGCCGATGAATGATTTTGTTAGTAAATACCAAGGCAACTACACGTTCATCGGCTGCAAGGCAGTCGGCTACCGGAATTTATTCGGCATGGATGAAGATAGCCTTTACTTCATTAATGGTATACTCCATCTTAGGGCTGAGTTAACCATTAGGCACTAACCAACTCATCTTGATGGAGTTTCTCCCATTTAATGCACTCACTCTACTTAATTTTGCTCGGCTGGATAAAATTATAAAAGGTCTTGAACTTCATCACTTTTATGTAGATTTAAATTATATTTTTATTATATTCAAATAGGTCCTTAACCTTTTATAGGATTAAGGATCTATTTAGGCACAATAGAAATATAGGGTTTATCGTAAGAAAAAGTTGTATAAAAAATATATGGATTATATAGGAAAAGTGACATAGTTAAAAGAAAAGTTGTATAAAAATATTATTTCATCATTTGCTTAAAATTTCATAAAGGACTTAAACTAATTTTTCCATTTGAATTGTCAGTTCGGTAATTGATGGCTTTTGAGGTCCAAATGGGCCTAGTCAAGTAATCAATCTCTGATAAAATTTGCTCTAATATCAATTTGACCCCCCCCCGATAAAAATACAAAAAACCATTAAATGTTTAATTAAGCAGGGTCACAATTGGAGAAAATGGGTTTATGCCTCAAATAGTTTGGTCTAATTATAATATAGTTCATTTAAATATTAGATAAAATAGGCATTGTTTCGAATTTTGAATTTAAAATACTTAATAAGATATTGTATTTTTGAAATTTAATAATTTGGTCTATTCCGATGTTCGATCCTAACTTCGTTCGTCCTTCGTTACAAAATCATTTTATGCAAAATCATTAATTTTTTCATGTTATCTTTTTGGTAAAAACTGTTTTTACATTTAATTTACAGTAAATATAAGTGAATTCACTTGGTAAAAAAATGAGATGAAAAAAATTAATAAAATTAATGCATTTTATTGGTTGGTCTCATGGATGACGTGGTGGGAATGACCCATGATATAATTTCTCATTGCAAATGGATGCATTTTATTGGTTGGTCTTATAGATGACATGGTGAGAATGACTCATGATATAATTTCTCCTAATGTTCGAAGTAGGTTCTCTCCTTAAAAGAAAAATATGTTTGACCATTGTACCCTAACAATAAAACAAAATTACCTTTAAACCACTCTTAAAAAACATTTATTACAAGTTACATTACTAACAAGTAGCATGTAATTAAATTACATAGCTCAAATCACCATATTTCCTTCACTTGGGCAAACGAACTGACAAAAGCATACAAAGGAATTACAATGGATAAATACCGTAGCCTAGCAAGGCCAGAGAAAAGCTCCCATGGCGAAATTTCTCTTCCGCTCAACATAGCCGGAAATGGACAGTCCGTACTCTGTAAGCAAACAATCAAGCTTCCATACCGGCATCACCTTGTAATCAGCTTCGGTGTATTTCAGGTAGTGCAACGGCAGCTGGAAATGGTCGCACCAAGTCCTAGCCGGCGCCGGCATCACCTTCTGAACACCGTTTGGCCCACTGCCTCGAGTCGGAGTTGGAGATACCTTGGCTGCTACTGGTTCCATAGCCATTTCTGCACCCATCCACGCTTCGACCACAGTGTAGTTCTTTTAGGTGGTTGGGATTTTGGATTAGTGTGAAGCAACTTTGTAGTAGGTGGTGACCTTTTTATAGATGATTTAATGTGATATGTGTATTTTTTTTGAACCAAGCTATGTTTGTTACATGAACATCGGTATGTTACTATTTGTAGAAAATTAGTTGCAGACACGACACGAATATGATACGAAAAATAATAAAAAGGTGCAAGGCCGTCTCGAATATTTGTCAAAATATAAAAATAAATTTTTATTAAACGAAAGCATATCACATTACTTTGAATAATTAATTTAATATTTGTTATGAATATTTATTTATGGTGAATATCCATGTATTGAAGGAGACTTTAATGTACCTTATTATTAAGGTTTAATAACTATTAGAATTAGGGTTTTCATCTTATGCCTATAAATATAGATTTGGAGAAACCATTGTATACAACCTTACATTGAGAATATAACAAAAGTCTCTCTCTTTGTTTCTCATCTTGTTCTTGTTCATCTATTTTGTTCTTGCTCTTTACTTTATTCACAACACGTTATCAGCACGAGACTCTAATCAACTGAGGTGTTTGTCGTCGAATCCTAAAAGAGTTACCGAAAAGAATTTGATTCTAGCATGAATCAAAGATAAGTTCTTCTCCCTAAATTATATTTTAATTATCGATTATTTTTTTCTCTTGATCTTAAACTTGATTTTTAATTTTTTTAGTAAAAGATAAACTTTCACAAAATTAAATTCTCAACCATGTTATTTTATATATATAGTGCATTCTATTTTGTCTATAATTTTTCTTCGTGAAGTTTGCAGTTTAAAACAATATTGAAAAGCTGAAAAAAAGGAGCAGAGATTGAACATATGCTGGCAGTTTAATCCGAGCAACTTGATTACTTATCTTTTGAGAAAAATCTTATTGCTCACTACAATCAAAAGGTTGTTTTGAATTAACATTATATTTGGAGCCGTGTGGTAAATTTCATCTTTAACTCCAATTTCAATTACGAATCACTCCGCGATGGTTATGCTTTTATTTGAATTTTTTTGACGTTTTATTCTTATTCTTTTTTATTTAACGCTTAAAGCATATTCTTTAATTAGTTAATATGTTCAATGTTTTGTTGGTTTAATCCAAGTATATTGGCTGGGCATCCCGTTCTGCAAGGTTGTTGGTCTCAAATGAGGTTTTTAAAGGACCTTATGAACTGGTTTAGCAATGCCGCATACGAGGATTAAATCTTATTTGCTCAAAAACAATATTTTTTATGCGTCGAAAAACTCGACAATAGACTTTTCCCAAGTTCAAGTTTTGAAAATTCATCTTGTTTAAAGCTCGACAATAAACTTCTCCCAAGTTCAAGTTATCAAAAACAATAATTTTTATGCCGCGTACGAAAGCATATCACATTACTTTGAATAATTAATTTAATATTTGTTATGAATATTTATTTATGGTGAATATCCATTTATTAAAGGAAACTTTAATGTACTTTATTATTAAGGTTTAATACATATTGGAATTAGGGTTTCTATCTTATGCCTATAAATATAGATTTGGAGAAACTATTGTATACAACCTTACATTGAGAATATAATAAAAGTCTCGATATTTGTCTCTCATCTTGTTCTTGTTCATTTATTTTATTCTTGCTCTTTACTTTATTCACAACAATATTTAGTTAAACATATTATTTTTATTGTTTTGTTAAGAAACTTTGAAAGAATTGAATTGTTGATAAGTGACTATGATATAGAGCTTGATTTTGAACAATAAGTACAAAAAATTAAAAAATATTGTATTATTTTTTTATCGTTAGATTGGAGAAGAATAAGAAGAGGGTTAAATTTAATAAAAAATAATTTTGAGAGTTGGGGAAGAGAATTATTTTTTATTATTAAACTAATTTATTTATTTGATAATTAAAAAAATAAAAATAAGGATAATTATTTTTAAGGGCCCCGAGTCCAATCATAGTGCTCCCCAAACACATGGCCCTGTGAATGCGATAAAAATATATAAACATACGCCATATTAGTTATTTAGTAGAATCTAAAGAGTAGTATTAGTGAAAAAGATAATTTTTATCTTAAGAAATTCGAGTTCAATCAATTTTGCTTGCAAGATGTGTGTACATTAACAAAGGGTTAAAAAAGTATAAACTGATACTACATTCTAATCACCTTATGACTATTAAAAATATTAATTATTTTAAAATTAATATTTTATTAGTTTATTCAAAATAATAATAAAACCTTCCCTAGGTTATTTTCCCTCCAAAGCCCCGCTTGCTCCCTTTTTTTATTTCTTGGCCAACAGTCGACAATCAGTTTTAGTCTAGTTGTCGACTATTGGTGTTTATTTTTTTGTTCTTTTATGTTTTTTTTTCAATTTTAATAAGCATCCCTATTCTTGTGGCACGTGTTTCTTCTAGCTTTGTGGTACGTTTTTTATTGACTTTTGTGATTCGTTTCATCTGTCATTTGGCAGGATTTCAGCGTACCTTAGCTGTCATTTAGTGCTCGTATAAAAGATCCTCTCAACGCTAGTTTTCTGATTTGATTATGTTGGTGGTCATAGAAAAGATTGATCCCCACTCGTTTGATGGTTTGTTAGTCGGTGTAACAAGAAATGTGTAGCGGAACAATATGCCTGATAGTTTAGTTCGTTCACCACTCATTTTTCATCCGGTGAAGCATCTCGTTTGGCTAGATACGGGAGATCATAAAAGTTTCTGAATTTTGATGGTGAATTAATCTCCATAGAAGTGTTTGCTTTTCTTTGCACATTTGTACGAGATTTTTAGTGAATTAGTCCTTTTTTTCTCTCTCTTTTTAATACATTGTATTTGTAATATTTTTCATTGTGCTTAATAAAATTCAGATGTTATTGTTAAAAAATTAGTTATTTAGTATGTATAAAAATTTATATTAAATATTTTAAATATACTTATGATAAAGAACATTATTTGTTTAAAGTTGATGCATTTGTATATTCGATTTGTTTTTCATTTGAAATTTCTCAATATATTATTAACGCGAACTTAATTTGGTTGGTATAATTACTATCGTTAACATCTGGTAGGATGTGAATTTGGAAGTGCTTAAATATAATACTATAACATTTAATTTTTTTTATTCAATTAACTCAATCGGTTTTTATTTCAATTCCTAATTTTTTAAGGTTTTATTATAAAATAAGTGTTCAAACCATGTTATTTCTTGTTTTGAATGTTTAAACAAAAAAAATCAAGAGAAAAAATGAAAATTGATTCGGTTTTTGAGAAATCAAACAATCTTGAGCTTAAAAAATGTTCCAATTTCAATTCGAGTCTTCAGCCTCATTTTTGTGGAAAAATCCTAAAAATGTTCCAAAAAATGTGAAAACTTAAAGTCAAAACAAGATCTCAACTCTCAATCTCAAAACACTTTGATTTTGATTGTAATAAAAGCTTAATGAACTCAATAGCGGATAGTAACGAATTTTTGACAGACGACCTGAAAATAGCTACGAAATAAAACGTCGAACACTTACTTTTATAAAAATTAGTCATACACCAAACATGTGATTCTAAGTTTCCCCCACAAATGGAGCAGCCATTCAATCAATTAATCATACACCAACCTGCTTGAAACGACCCATGGTGGCGGCCACTGCCCACCAGCAATTGCGGTGTTAACAGTGCTGCGAAGCTAAAACAAATGGTCGGAAACCACAAACAATATCCGCCACTTATGGTGGTTTGGTTTGTGCCATAGATTTCGGTTGAAGCATATAACAAAGACAATTAATATAGGCCAGACTTGGTCAATTTATCTTTCACTAATGTTACTTCTCATACATCCATTTGCAATAATGCACAATTCTATTGTTGCCCAACTTTTTCATATGAATCAATGTTATGGTTTAATTATGAATTTCATCCCTCTAATTAAGAAGCTGGTTCCTCTACTTTTATTTATAAAGATTTTATTTTTTACTAAAAACAGAGAAATTAACCTAAATTTTATATAAACACATGAATTTGATTTTTCTTTTTTTTTTGAATAAGATGAATTTGAACTATTGAATTTTGTTAATTAGTTTGTTACGTATAAACGGTTGAAATTGATCTTCATTTATAAATTTAAACACATGAATTTAATATCTAACCCCCTAAAACAAAATGTATTGAATAATTATATATAAAGATATTTGTAAGAGTTATTGTTTTTTTGGTAAAGTATGTATTATTTTTTTAATAGATCTTAAATTTAATCATAATCCTACCATGAGATAAGAGAAAGGAAGAAGCCAGTAATATAGAGCACAACAACCTCATGTCATAATAGTACAAAATCCGTGATCGGATCCATTATAAGGTGCCTTGACCTTAACCGACTCCAATCAACTTGTAAAGTTGAATTTCACTTCATATTAAAAGCCTAATAATCAGTCTCCTTATTGAGATGAAATGTTTAGTACGCATAAATAACACAATTGACCTTTCGGAGAAGGCTTAGAAAGTGCATTTCTCAACTTTTATCTAGAGGGGCAGGCAAATGCGAGACTCGCATAGATACTAGTTCAGTTTTTATTGACATGGAACATGAATGGGTAACCGAAAGCTACGGTGTTCACAAGGAAACCATGGGAATAAATTATGGGCAGGCTCATATAAGTTCCTACAAACATTTTTTTTGTGAGAAACGAAGAAAGGTTAAAAAGACCATCCCCTAGTTCATCTTTGCTCTATATCCCCTTACCTACAAAAATAGCACACAATTCTTGAACATCAAGTTGAATTGGTACCAGTTTAGTCTGATATTCTGATCTCAACTCCTAAAATGTCCTTCACCACCTCATATGTCACAAATGCAATAGCTATTGAAGGTACAACCTGAAGAAAAAAAATGGGACAAACATTATTAATTATCAACCATCAAAAGATGTATTTTCATATTCAAATTGTAAAAATAAAACGTGATTATATAATAAAACCATGAAAAAATAATAGCAAGTTATCAAGTAGGTTCATTTCAATACCAAATAAGAAATAACAAGTTAACTTCTTCAAAAAAAAACAATTCCTGAGAAGACAAAGGTCATTTTGCATCAGTAATGTGAAAGATCTTCCGGAGACAATTTTAAAGGGCATATGCAAGATAAGAATTTGATGCATTCAGCAAGAGCAGGATCAACTCTTGACAACGTTGTCATATTTTATCTATGATAATGCAAAATACACAAGGATTCTTTTTCTGACAGTTTACGAAGAGAAGTAGAGAACAGCATGAAATTCTTCCTGATACAATCTTTTTCTGAGCTATATCTGATCCAAACTAAAATTTATTTCCAGAGAATCAACCAAATGAAAGAAAATGTTATAGCTGGCATTTATCAACACGCTAATGTAAGTGAATCAAGAGGCACTGACCTTCACAGAATTAGGGACCAGGCCCTTGTATAATGCTCCAAAGCCCTCGTGCCTAACAGTTTTTCTGAATGCATCAATCATGCCAGTATACTCAAGAGGAGCCTTATTCCTCCCATCACCTATGACAACGGACGCAGCATCTTTCCATCCTACCATTTGCATTCTTCTACGAATGACATCAAGAGGGTAAGCAACAGTTTGCCCGACAGTTCCAGCAGCAGCCCCACAAGCAAGCCTGGTTGTCACACTCAACTCAGAGTCCTCAGCAAATCCAAATGGTGGATTTTTTATTAACCAATCTTTTAAAGACTCGTAGACAGCAAAATTCAAACCCACATACGGTATCTGCAAACATAAAATGAGTTCGAAATCATCAATGCAACAAATAAAATAAAGCACTCTATTTGTCAGGTAATATAGTAATTCGCCACCAATAAACTCAGTAATCACTTTAAACCACCCAAAATGGGGATACGAGCATAAGCACAAATCACAAGAATGTGATGACGCTGACTAAGGACTAAGGACTAAAGACCAATAAATTAAAATAAAATGGGTAAAAAAAACTAGAGAAAGGTCCAAAACAAAATTCCCCAGAAGCTGATTTTACTAAGAGTGTGTAGGTCCATTATCGTGTGACCCTAAGAAAAAAGGACGCTTCACCCCTCCCCAATTCTTTCTCTCATAAGCTTTATGATCTGACAAGGGATGATCTCATCACAGCATGACATTCAAAACCATTGAACTCCAAAAGAGAAGAAAATGAGCAACTTACAACTCCAATGACAGAAGGAAGCCAACCCTTGTACAATGCCCGTGGGCCTTCTTGCCGCAACACAGTAGACAGAGCATGGAACATCCCTCTGTACTGATAAGGAGAGTTTTCTGTCTGCAATATATACAATTAAATTATTATTTGCTCAGGTAGCCAAACTACAAGGAAAATCCACAATTTTGAATTAAGAATTAAAACAATTTTCAAATTTTCTTCTAATGCCAATAATTCAAGGAAATAACAAATTTACCTCCAAAGTTTACAGCAAAGTGGCCTCTTTCATCTTGATAACATTGACATAGATTAAGCCAAAAAGTGAAACGTCAAACATCCTCCAAAATGTAAAAATATTTAAGAGATAATACCTGTACAGTAAGCCTCCCTCGTACCATATCCATTGGGTAAGTTGCAGACATGGCAATTATCCCAGCACATGCTCCAGCTCCAAGGCGTAAAAGAGGAGTGAGTTGAGCATCTTCTGCAGAATTAACAAGGAGAACCCTTATATGAACATTCAAGATTTCAAGGAAATCAGTATATAAATAAAGAAGTGAATAAAATCAGCGGCAATACCATTGCCGGTTTGCTGTTGATACAAATACAGGATTCCCCTGTTACAAAAATAAAAAGAAACAATCAGCCGAGAGAAACACACATTTATTTCAGTTCAAAACCTGAACATGCGTTGTAGGAGCAGTAAAAAGGAAAGAAAATTTTGCATCCCTAAGGAAACTTAAGGCTGATAGGTTGCACTAGCTCAAACATTCAGTTTGAATCGATGTTATCAAAACATGCATCTAGGAATTGTCCTCAGAGCCAGACAACAAAAATGCCTCAATCCCTTGCTAGGCACAGACATTATATGCTTCGACAATCTTTTTTGTAAGTGATAGGCTCAAAAGAAAAGCCACTTAATAAACTTTTTCTTTAATTTCATATTTATTTAAAACTTTTTCATTAGTTGTACCTTTAGTAGCGAAAAAGAAGAAAATATAAAAAAAAATCTACTTCTCAACAACAAACATAGAACCAAAAGAAAATCATGAATATTAGCTAGCGAAAGAACTAGAAAATTTTGCAAGTTTAGTCGATAAGCTGGACCATAATTTAGAGGTTATTATCACAGATACCTTAAGCTTACATATACATACTGTGCTTTACTCCACTCAGGCTAGCACTTTTTTGTGCTAGTTTCAGTATGACAGTCAATCGAACATGGCAATACAGAGACAATCGACAAGCCAATCATCCAACAGAACAATAAACAACAAGCTGAATTGAATTTTCAGGAACCCTACTTTGAAGCTTGCTCGTAACTGAAGAATTTGACCGCAGAGTTGGGGACAATACGTGAACAATTAGTACCGTTGCCTTTGAATAATCCACGGAAACCTTCCGTTCTCCAAATGTACTTCAAGCCTTGAACCGTTCCATTGTATTTTATATTATGCGGATTCTGAACCTGCAATTTCCCCCCCAAGAAAAGTAAATCATTTCAGAAACCGAAACATTTACCTTTCTAAATACAATAAAATACAAATAAATTAAACAAAATAAACCTGAAGTAATATCTTTAAACGTTCCAAAGGAGCAACAGCAGTTCGTGACCTGCATATAAAAAGATTCAGATTAAACGAAACATCAATATGTTTTCCGTCGACACAAACAGTCCGTATTGAGAAAATATATAGCTCACAGTCCCCCAGCGACGCCGCCGGCAATGAGAGACTTGCAGATGCTAAGAACAGCATAGCTAGGTGCCTTGACGCCCTCTCCCGCTAGCTTCGCTTCCTCAGCTAGATTAACGATCGTCGAAACCGCCGATTCGCCAGTCTTCACATCCTCCGAAGCCATTGAAAACAAAAAAAAATCACAAAAAATGTCAAAAACTTCGAAGTAGCCCTGAGAAGAAGTTTTTTTCCCGGTAAGCTTGAAGCGTTCACGGGACTATCGAGGAGGATAATCCGGCGACAGATATGATCGGATCTCCGATGCGATTTATAGTAAAAAGAGGTTCCGCATTTCTCTCTTTCCTTTTCTAGTTTTTCTTTGTGTAAGGTGTGGTGGACTGGTGGTGGCGGCTGATTCGAGAGCTTGAGATTATGAACCATTTGAGTGCGTGTAATACCTGTTGCTTTGAGGGCGCGTGGGCTTGGTGAAGTTACTTTGTGAGAGGATAGTGGAGGAGTTGTTATAGGGTGAGACATCCTTAGGAATTACCAACTAAAATGAGATTGTTTTATACAAATTTTTATGAGAAAAAATTTGATATATAATTTGTGTAAATTAAAGTTTACATATAAGAGATTGTTATAGGGTTTTAGATTTTGAACTTTATAGAAGGATTGTGTAAAAATATTTTACACGGATTGTGTATTAAAATAAAACCTAATTTTTATTCGGTTAGTAAAAATGTATATTATTACACAAATTATTAAAATCTATATAAATTTTTATCCAATAATAAAAATTTAGGTTATGATATAAGAATTTATGTAATTATACAAATTCTTACCTAATACAAAATCTACACAAATTATTACTCAGTTCATAAAAATTTTGATTTTACCAAAATTATTACCCAACCATACATAAATTCTTACAAATATAATAAAAATTTATGAATTGACGCATTTTAGCCGCACTGTAAGGTGCCTTACCTTAACATCATCCATAAACGAAGGATTTGCCTTTATTCAAAAAAAAAAAAGTTACATTGAAATGGGTAGTTATTTAACGCCATTCATGGTTCATCTAATAAAAAAATTATGTTATTTTTTTCGAGGCAAATCTTCAACTCTTTTCTACATGTCACTAAGGATGGATAGTTACTTAGAAACTACATTAAAATTAGTAAATATTATTAGATGGATCGTAGATGATGTGGTAAGTTGGGTCTATCTAATAATTTCTTTTGGCCAAGGGTTTACGCTAAACTAAAGGTTGTTGTTGTGGGGTAATTATTGTTGAAATTTTGTTGGGTGGATAGTGTATGATTTCATTAATCGAATAATTGTACCTTAAAATTATTATTACGTGTCTAATTAAAAATTATGTAAATAGCGAGAAGAAAAGAGTATATGGGATTATTGTTGAAACTTTTATTTAATGATTTGAGTAATTTTTTTAGAGTTAATTGCACTACACGTCCCCCAAACCATGACACTCATTTTAAATTGGTCCCTAAACTTTTAAACATTCCAATTTCATCCTCAAACTATGATCTTCATTCTAAATTAGTCCCCAAACTTTTGAACATTATAGTTTTATCCTCAAACTATGACTCTCATTTTAGATTGATCCTAAACTTTTTAAATGTTCTAATTTTATCCCCAAATTATCATTGTACACTAATCATATCTTATGTTAATAAAACCGTTATAAAATTTGTTAATTGTCATGAATCATTGATGTGTATTATGTAATAAAATGTTGTTGTATAAACGATAACTTGAGGATGAAATAGGAATATTCAAAAGTTTGGGGATTAATTTAGAATAGGGGGACATAGTTTGGGGGTGAAAATGAAACTTTTAAAAGTTTAGGGATCAATTTAGAATGAGAGATATAGTTTGAGGATAAAATTAAAATATTTCAAAGTTTAGGGACTAATTTAAAATAAGGGTTATAGTTTGGGGACGTGTGATGCAATTAACTCATTTTTTATTTCATAATCTATGATATTTTTTATCGAATTAATGGAATAATAAATGCAATTTGTTAAAGCGATATGCAATGAATATTATTTATAGCTTGAAGTCGGTATGATTGTAAATCTACTTTTTTTTTTTTGCCTGAAGTAGCATGTAGTCCAGGTGATTTCTACTTTACTATAACAAATGTAATAGATTTTGAATAAATAAATATAAATAAAAATATATATATATATTGAAATATTTTTTTTCAACCGCAATATTGTTGTGGTGGTTCAATGTCTATAATTATTATTTTTTGAATCGGTAAAAAATGATATTCCTATAATCAAAATTTAAACTTGTTTTATAATTTAAGAAAATAGATGTTTGGAAGATAAGAGTTAATAGTATCACATGTCCTCAAACTATGACACTCATTCTAAATTGGTCCTTAAACTATTAAACATTCTAATTTCATCCTCAAACTATGACATTTATTCTAAATTGGTCCCCAAACTTTTAAGCAATTTAGTTTCACCCTCAAACTAAGACTATCATTCTAAAATGGTCCTCAAACTTTTTGAATATTCTCATTCCATCCCCAAATTATCAGTATATGTTAATAATATCTTATATTAGTAAAACTGTTATAAAAATCGTTAATTGTCATGAAACACAGATGTGTATTGCGTAATAATATTATGTGATATAAATGATAATTTGCGGATGAAATTGAAATATTCAAAAAGTTTAGGGACCATTTTAGAATGAGGGTTGTAGTTTGGGGATCAAAATAGAATATTCAAAAGTTAGGGACCATTTTAGAATGAAGGTCATTGTTTGAGGATGAAATTGGAACATTTAAAAGTTTAGGGACCAATTTAAAATGATTATTATAGTTTAGGGATGTGTGGTGCGATTGACTCGGAAGATAAACATTATATCTTTTAATGGAAAATTTAATCCAAATTAATTCCATGTTAATCAGAGTGTGTGATTATTAAACATTTAAAAATAATATAAATAGAAAACTTATTTTAGATCAGAGTGAGAGAAGGGGAAATAGTGTAAATTATTAAGAATGTCACTTTTATTTTTATTTTCATCATCAAAATTTTTAAATTTTATTTTAACTATTTATATTATTAATTTATTACAATTTAATAATTGAACCGTCTATCTACGTAACTTTAATGGCTGATTATAATTGAAGATATATGTTTATAATTTTTTTTGAACAATATATATGTTTAGAGTTGAACACGCCATATGTGTACATTAATCATTTCAATTTATAGTTATTGATATGGATTCTAGATATTTAAACTCAATAAATATTATTTTTTTAATTTATAAATAAAACATAAAGTCATATTCATATTCAACACAATTTTCAACCACTTAATATCCATGTAAAAACAAAGTAAACTAAACTCGAGATATAGTAAATCTAAAAATTAAAATATAAACTTGATTGAATTACTCAAATAATTAATTCAATTATCTATTAATTAATTAATATAAATGTAAATTATGACAACCCAATTACTCGATTAATTTAATAATTGCACGTACAGTAAAACGTCTATAAATTAATAATGTCGATACCACGTAATTTTATTAATTTAAAGAGGTATTAATTAACCAATAAATTGATAATTTATTAATTTAAAGAGATTTTTTCTGATTCAACGAACCCACATTATTATTCATGAATAAAACATGTATATTGTATTGACTAAGTGAATGATATTCGTGTACAATGTGACTAATTAAATATAATACATACTCTAAAAAAATAAAGTTCATTGTAGTACGTAGTACTAGTTAAAGCTTAATGCAAGTTTATGTATGGTAAGGAAATCAACCACTACGTAAACAACATTAAACATCAAGCATGCAAGTTCATGTATGCTAGATTTAAATTTTAAGAAGAAACAAACAACAATATAATCATATTTTACTAAGTTGTCATAGTTATTTTTGTAATTTTATATCATTTTTAATTTATAATATTGAAGGATCATAAATTTATATAAAAGTCTTCTAACAAATTTTAAAATTTAATTTTTAAAAGAAAGTATACATGTTTACATATTTTCCCCAACACATGTATAAAAATATTATTCATATCCAAATTTTTTATATCACTGAAGTATATGAAGTACTTGTACCACTTAAGTAATATAAAATACAAAATTCACTAATTAGTCGAATAATTAATAATATTTATTTTGTCACATTTTATATGTATTCGAAATTTAACATTTACATTTGAAACGTAATTATCTATACATAATGAAAAAATGGTATAAAATATAATTGCCAAGTCATGTATATATCTGCCGTTGAGCCCTTCATCACCGTCACAGCTAATAAAATAGTAATAATGTTTTTGGGAACACGGATGTTTTTGCTGATTCTGGAACATTCGATTAGGTACTCTCAAGGGTGGCCGGGTGGGGTCTGTCCGAATGGACGTTCGATGTTTAATTTGATTGGGTCTCCACTCGTCCTCAATGGTTAGGTCCTCAATAGTTTCGAACCCAGTCATGCAACAAACAAAAAAAGAATAAAATTTAATTTGATTTCAAAAATTGATTTTTTTTAACGTTAGAAAAATTCTATTCAACTTTTAATTTTATAAATTTGATTAAAAAAATTTAAATGAAATTTAAATTATATAAAATAAAAATTTAAATAATTTGACATTTTTAATATTTAAGACGAAACCTTCAATTGTGATTGATTTTTTTCTCAATAAATAGTCTAAAGTTGTTTACAATATAGTATTTGTTCATATATATTTTAATCATTTGACAATGCACACACCTTGTAGGCAAAGCGATTGAACCTGAGTCTCTTAAGATGAACATCATCCGTTTTTCCTATAGAACAACTTGTTGGGTTCTTTCAATTGTGATATATGTGCGTATGTATGTTGAGTTTTTATTAGAATTTTTACTCAAATATAGCTTTAGTTCCCCCCTCCCAAACTATGGTACTTTCCATTTTAATTCCCGAAATATTACATTTGCTACAGTACCATAAAAGTCGGATTCAACAGAATCTAACTATGAACAGTATTTCACCCAAAAAAGCCTTAAAAATTGCATGAAGTCGGATCCTCCTAAACTAGTCTTTAATTTTTTTTTTAATTTACTATCCAAAGTTAAATTTTGTTAAATCTGACTTTTAAAGCACTATAACAAATATAATATTTTAAGAATTAAAATAAAAAAAAACTATATGAAAAAAACTAAAACAATATTTATAGAATTCATTGTTTTTATTTTAAGGCTTGTGGTGTTGATTAAGGAAATGCACCGACGGTGCATCAGTCAAGTGTAAGCAGCCAAGTCAAGCACACAAACCTTATGGATTTTCTTTTCTTTTTCAATTTCTCGATCGAAAGTCGACGCTATCTACCCAATGTATCGGCCGATTGACGACGACTCCATCTACACGACTTGTGCAGAAATCACAAATCTCCCCTCTCCCGCTATAAATCCTATATCAGTCGCCTCTTGTTTTTCGCATCGTCTACATTTTCAATTGCCGGATCGAAACAATCCATGGATCTCACCTCCAGCGACAGCCTTCACCGCTCCGACTCATTTTGTATTGATGATGAAAGTGTTTGAGCTTTTTTTATGTCTGTTTTTTTAAATATTTATTACAGAAATTGCGTCAATTTGATAGGTAACAGAGATTCCGGATGTACTTGTTTTTCAATTTGGTGTAGTTCAAACGTTCTTTTTCTTTTCAGGTACCACTAGTGGATCCAGAGTTTTTGATGTGCCCGAGTTACCTGAAATCGACACCAATTCATCATGGAGTAAGCAGTGGGGTTATCCTGATCGTAATTATATTGTTGTATTTTAATTTGGTTTAGTTCATACTTTTTTTGCGTTTTTTTTCCAGGATCAAGTAGGGAATGCAGGAGATTTTATGAACCCGAGCTCGTCACAAAATTATCCTGGAGCAAGCAGTGGGGGTATCCTAAACCAGGCTAATGGAAACATGGACAACTTGTCTCACTCTCCAAACACTGCCAATTCTCCAGCTTTGCGAGAACGCCTTTCTGAAAATGAAAAACGTGTGAGGAAAAGGAATATTGATCGGGCTTATCGCAGAAGAGTAAAGGTATTCCTTAAGAAAAAGGATTCTGAAAATAGATTACGAATCATTTATGTGAAAAATTAACAGTCCAAAGAATTGTTTGCGAATTTGGAAGCGTTGTTTTAGAATAAGAAAAAGTAATTAGTAATTGAATTAAATCAAATCCATAAATATTCTAGTTGGTTTCTTTCAGTTCCGGCTTTCTTCATTTCAAAATCAAAGTGTGTTTGAAAGTGTTCATTTTAAAAAATTAAGTTGGAAGATAGATGAAATAAATGAGATTATTTTGGTTGTTTCTTTTCTAAACCACGATTTTCAAACAGCAGAAGTAACCAACCATGTACTTCTAGGTTTGGTTCAAAGTGTGATTTGCAGAAAAAAAGCTTTGGCTACCAAAAATCAGTTTGTTTGGCAATGGTTTAGCTGCCAAGGAGGTTTTTATGGTAGCTAGAAGCATCACTAAACAAGCCCTCCAAAGTGGGTCAATAAAGAAGCATTAGAGTTAGATATGGAAGATCTAAAAGCAGAATCCTAATGCAGATAAAGATTTTGTTCCTATTGTTGTGTAGTTTCAGTAATGCTATGTTGCACTGAATACGGATACGGGTACAATGATGCGTCTTTTCCCTTTGGATACAGAATAATAAAGTGCAAATGGGATTGGATTTGAAGAGGCTTGGTGAAGAAAATAATTCTTTAAAGACTACGAATCAATCGTTACTAGAGGAGAATGCATCCATGAATCGAACCTTGACAAATCAACAGAATACGATTCATCAGTTGCAGAATGATCTTTCACTGGTGAAGCACCACTGCGAAAAACTAGATGCTCAATTGAAATCATTGACACTGGATAAGGTATGCCACTTTTCTCTCTCTGAGCTTCATATACATGCAATTTTTTTTTTGCTTCAACCTGTCATGACCTGACCGTATCCTCTTTGGACCACACCAATATGTCCAAGTAACATAGTTGTATTGCTCAAACTGTCATGATCTGCCCTTGTCCTCTTTGGACCTCACAAGTCCTGTAAGACTTTGTCACCCTTAAGTGCGCCTCCGGTGATTCAATCCCACATCACAATACACACTTATGAGTACATCTTTGCAAAACAGCTACCGATTAATCTAGTTAGTTCAATTGATATTCATTTGCGAAGAGTGCACTCATATGTGTTTGTGCACATAAGGGTGACAAAATCTTGCGAGACTTGTGGGACCCAAAGAGGACAGTACCGGCTTATGTTCACGACTCAACCAGTGCCCCGCAGGCAGGGTCGGGTTGTGCCATAAATAATTGGCATTTGTTCTACAAAGAGTGCACTAATATACGTGTGCTGTAATGTGGGATTGAAGCTTTGAAGGCGCACCTAAGGATGGTAAAACCTTGTGCAACCTGCGGTGACTTACAGCATGGCTCACGTCCTATGGGTTGAGTCGAGTTGAGTAGTGGCACAAACTCTAAGTATAGGAATTAAGGGTTGACATTGCTTTGAACTTAAAACATGGGAATACCGTATAAAAGAATCTGAGAGAGATACGGATGCAAAGATTTGTTTTTGCTTGTACTTAAATATAATTAATATTTATGAATAAAAAATAGTTGCATGAATTATCAGATTGATCATAATAACGATATATGAATAAATCATATTAATCATTTTTAATATATATATATAATTGCATTATATTATATATTATCTTATAAAAAACTTTTTTTGAGGTTAACTCAATTCATAACGATTAAAGTCATTTAAGACCTCTGGTTTTCAAGCCCAAAAACCTGATCTCTTAATTTGTTCGGTTTTATGATTTTTCTTTGGCAGACACTTTGTTTCTACCTTTTTGTTAGGACAACAGCAGTCAGCAACATGTCAATCTAAAATCAATCGACCAGTTGAATAGATTCAACCTGAAATACTACAATTCAATGTTTAACTGATGGGACAGGGACAGGGACAGGGACAGGGACAGAGCTGGTCAGTGAACGGGAGAGGCTCATGCCCACAAATTTTTTGTCTAATGGCAATTTTAATTCCTCTAGTTTGAATACTTGTCAAACTAACCTTTGCCCCTCCCAAAATTTGGATTAAACACCTTATTAGGTCCCTGTTAATTTTGAAGTTAGACAACTTTTTCTCATTGTCTAATCCCGGCTCTGTCCCGGGATGTGGAGTTAAACGACTTTAACATTTCTTCTTCCTTTCTGTTATGAATTTGATCGCCATGTGCATCCTTTTTTATTTTCATTTTTTTGCTTCCCATTCTGCTGGTGCTACTGCTGTTGTGTGCAATAAATCTGACTCATACAGATCCCATACTTGTGTTGCATCTTGCATGGACAAATTTACAAATTAATCAAATATTAGGAAAAATATTACCGCAAACTTGTTCTAGCAGATGAATTAGTATAATTTTTTATACCGAGTTTGGGAATGGTCTTTGCCCTCAACAGTTGTCCACTTCTGCATATTCTTTTATCGGTTTTAATTATCTTTGTACACTCATGTAGGTGTAAAATACAAAATCATATTATTATTATTATCTCCAGCATTTAATAATAGTTTATTACTGATTTCCTATTGGTTTTTGCTAATAGCTTTTTTTTTTAAATGGTCATAAGCTTTGTTACCAAAAGGTGTCCTTCTGAAAGCTAACATTTATTGCTCATTTTAGTGCCTACATATGATGATATGGATTTTTTACTCTATTGTTTTAATTGTAGGATGGTCCATTGGGGATCGAAATTGAGAAACTAAAGGCTGAAAATGATTCATTAAGGAAGAATGCCAATCATAATAGTAATGTCTCACTACTTTTGGAGATCGAAAAGTTAACAAATGAAAATAAGGTTCTCAAGGTTCATAATGATGCTTTATGCGTGAAGATTCTTAGTCTCAATGAAAAGATGCCGGGGCAAGAACCATAAGCTGAGATACTACTGTTTGACAGTTTGAGGATATTCCGGCTGTAAGTGTTCTTCTGTCTTTCTTTTCTTATCTTGTGCAATTTTGCTCTGTCCATGGCTACTTTTGGCATACCTTCTAAATTTCATTTGGCTTCTGCTTTCGTTCACTTTTTGATCTATCTTCTTTCTAGACTATTTAATTAGATCATCCTTGACGAATTCTCTTTGGCTAGTAATGTTTCATACTTGATCTTCAACCGTCTTAATTTTTACTTTCTCGAATTCTGTACTTAACTGAAAGAATTTGGTTTTCTTGTATCTCCACAATATATAGTGGCTGATCATGATGGTCATCAAGATTCTACTTTGCTGCTGTTGCCTTGTTGCTACCCCCTTTGAATTAGGTTTTGTGTTTAATGCACCTCTGTTGTATGCATGCATCAGATTCAGTGGTGAAATTTACAAACTTAAGGAAAATGCTCACCGAATCCTTCCCACTCGTGACACACTGACATGCTTCCTTATAGGGGAATCCAGTCAAACCATGCATGCCCTCTTTGTAATGAAGAGTCTGAAGCTCTCCACCGTCTATTCAGAGATTGTAGAATCACTATACCTCGTTCTCATTCACCTTCAAAAGGAGGATTAGCTACCTGACCGCTAAAGACCTGTTTCAACTTTCAAACCATAGGATCCCTTGGAGTCTTGTCTTCATTCATCTCTAATACGGCTTGACAGAAATGCTTATGTCTTCCAAAATCCCATTGATCTACTGGCATTATCGTCAAATGGACGCCACCCATGATGGTTCCTCTGTAGGTAGCCCCGGTAATGCTGAAGCCGGCTTCATCATTCGAAATTAGGATGGTGATTGCTGTGTTTAGTGGGAAATCTTCCGATACGGTTGTTCAACTTTGGGCACTTTGGGATGTTCTGTGTAGTGTCTTTTAATTGCCATACTCCTAACATTACAAATCTGCATATCGATTATCGAGATCGATGCCCTTGCTGTTATCCGCATGATTTCTCACAACGATGTTTCTAACTTGCTGATGCATCTCTTATTTATGATTGCAGGAGCTTGATGCAGAGGTTCGATGTGATTAAGCTTACAGGGAGGGTGACAAGTGTGCTGATGCACTTGCTATGTAGTTACTGGTAATGATGCTTGTTATGACTACGTTGTTATTATGTTTGAAACTGCGACATTTATGTCGTCTCTTATTTCGGCGGATTCATCAAAGAGCTTGGACTCTGTTTTATTTTTATTTCTATCAAATTGCTTGGACTATCTATGTTACTCTGTTTCTTAATCTAATTTATGTTCCTTTTATGACATAAGAAAAGACAAAAGTGATAAAACTTGGAGAAAAACTTTGATATATAAGTTCGTGTTTTAGTTTGCATATACTTGTCAAATTTAAGATTTAGGATTTAGGGTTTAAGTTTATGGTTTATAATTTTAAGGGTAGATTTTAGAGTTTATATTTATGGTTAGAGATTGATTGTATAGTTTAAATAGGAAGATTTATGCAAATTTTGGTCATTATTTCATGAACAAGCTCTTGCGGAAACTTTAGGGATTAGGGATTTTTGTTTAAGGTTTAAGTGTACGAGTTTTGATTTTAGAGGGTGTGGTTGGAATTTAGGTTTTAGGGTTAAAATTAAAGGCTAAATTGCTTAAAAAAGAATAAGGACAAAAATGACAATTTAATCAAATGTTAGGAGATCTTTTAGTATTATATATTTTTTAAGCTAGAAGCATCACTATTTTCCCTTCCAGAGCGGGTCAATAAAGAAGCATTAGAGTTAGATATGGTAGTGGGAAATTAAAAAGGAAGACCTAAAAGCAGAATCCCAAATGCAGATAAAGATTTTGCTCCTATTGTGTAATTTGAGTAATAAATGATGCACTAGGTGCTGAAATATTAAAACCATTTTGACTAAAATAAAGCAAAACATTTATTGAAGTTTAAGTTCTCAAACATAATTGACATTTATTCAAAAAAATCAAATACCAAATTCAAATACAAACTCAAATATAGAAGTAGGTACTATTACATACATGTCCGCTAATATACAAGTATAATACCATGTAAGTAATGTTGTTGGAACTCCCAAAAGATGTTAATGCTTCGTATTCAATGTATTCAATACCTACTAACCTGTGAGGAAGAGAAAAATATCGAATACTGAGCTTCGAGAGCCCAATTATATAAAACTACCGAATGGAGTCTACTTCAAGCATGCAATATGATAATCTGTATAATGTGACATGACAATTCATGGCATTATCATGCTCAAAGTATAATTCATAAAACATTTACGGCAAGACATATCATAAACAAGACTAAGTGTAAATTAAGATTGACATAAACCAGGCATTAACATAAACGAAGTGCGAAACAAGAATAATCTCAAGTAAGTCATTTAAACCAAGCATGCACTACAACATATAAACAAGGTAACCAATCAAGTAATTCAGTCTAAGCAATTTGTAACTCCCTAAACCCGCCAAAAAAAAAGGGTCAAATTTAGGAAGTCACGATTAAAAACTTTACCCTCAAGAAACTAATTTTATCTTTATTAAATCGTTTAACTCTTTTGAACAAAATACTCTAAAAATAATTATCATTCATCATATTATTAATTACCAAAAATTATAATAAAATATCCGAATTTAAAATAAAACATGCATACGAAAAATATTCCCAAATCCCAATTAGTTTCAAGTCTAGATTACAATCCGAATATGATAAAATTTAATGAAAATAATAATAATAACTTGAAAAGTGTGGTCCGTAATGATGTGGAAATAAATTGAATACGCAAGAGGTCCTCTGAGTACCACATCGCCTAGAGTCAAATATTTGAAAGATAAACTATAGGGGAGTGAGCTATTGAGCCCAATGTGTCTCTAAGTGCAACAATCAAAAACACTCTTTCTAAAAAATATCACAAGGTAAAAACATGTCACGTTAAAAACACAGTGCACGAGACGATGCTAATATATAGTCATAATACCCAACTACAAATGCCAATCACAGTGGTGGCAAAGCCAACCGGTCACAGTAGAGGTAGTTCCCCCTCACCCCTTACCCCTTATTTCTCCGACCACAGTGTGGTCAAACCACTATTCCTCCGTACAACCCACCCCATGTATGATAAAATAATATTTATGAACACAGTCTCAACACAGTATATCGCACTAAATATGAGGAACACAGTTCAAAAGTTCTGATAATCTCATAAATCACAATATCACAGTATGCATGACATCTCAAATTACAGTAAAATCTCAACACAGAAAATAGTCATGCAAAGTTTGTAAAACATTTCACAGAATATAGCACAGACAGAGAACTCACCTCTAACGGCCAAAGCTCTAACGTCGGAGCTGACACCTCTCACAGTCTGAACTAGCTCTAGGTCTAGCTGAGTTAGAACCTACGAAGTAGAGTTCTCAATTAAATTCACATTATAACGTAAATATTACTATGTCACCTAATTGAATGATACTAAGAACTCACGTGTATTTCTCGCAGAAGGTGCAGGGGCTGGCTGAATAGGAGGTGGATGAGGAGGTGGTAAAATGTCGTCCTCGAAATCGATGTCGTCTGAAACACATAAATAAATCGCATTAGGTCTCTTACACAACTTCTTAAATTTCTTAAAAATAGATTACAATTAGCAAAACTGACAGTTCAGGTTCGAATTAGGCAAAACGGCCTACAAAATCGGACTCAGGACGTCGAGAAATGTCAAAAACAAGTAGGTTGAAAAAGTCAACGGTCAACGGTCAGCGTTGATTTTGACTGGTCAAGTCGACGCTGACGTCATCGCCTGAGTCAACACTGACGTCATCTCCCTGGTCAGCGCTGACGTCACTATGCTAGTCTATGATGACGTCATCACGGGTCGGGTCTCGGGTCAGTTCATTCACTGTTCGGCTCACTACACAGTTCGGCCCGATTCAGGTTGCACATACTGGTTCAAGGTACGGTCCGATTAACCCATACAGTTTGGCCTCTCTTCTGTCACACACACGCTTGGGCCTCTCCATCCGGCCAACTCACAGCCCACACCTCACACTCACAGCCCACACAAACCCTTAACCCAAACCTAGCACGGAATGAAAGTTCACCCTAGGTTTTATATCCCTAAACGGCGGCGGCTAACTAGCCGAGCACAACAGCAAGACACAACAACACGATAGCGACGGTAAAAGAACGAAGCGGCAATGACTTCTAAAAACCCAACAATGCTGACTACCGCAACCAATGAAGCAAAAATTTCGAGACTTACCCACACTTACCCAACTCGGATGAAGAAAGACAAAGAACAGAGGCGACGCATGCACAAATGAGAGGCAGGTGACGGTGTACAAAGCTCGAGTGAAAACCAAAAGGTTTTCCTTAGATTTCGTCAAAGGCGAAAGACGCAAAAGAGATCTGATGGCAAGGTTAGATTCGTAATAAGAATGTGGTCACGAAGAGAGGTGCGATGTGACGCACCATCGGCGGTCGGAGGCTAATCGGAGTGCCAATCAAAAACAAATAAAATGGGGTTTTAATTTTAGAGAGAAAACAAGGAAGATGAGGGGAGAAATGGGGTTGTGCGGCTGATGGATAGATAGAATAAAAGCTAATGGGTTTTAGGGTTATGAAAAGATGATTAAATACCTTTGTGGAAAATTTAAATCACAACACAAGGGTCTCCACACTCACCAGCATTACTAAATGGCCACAGAAGTTTCAATTTTACACAATTTGGTAATTAGTTCAATTTAAAACTCTTAATCCCTAAATTGCATAATTAGGGTTTTAGGTTTTAAATTCCTAAATTATAGGGTTTTAAATTGGGAATTTTGAAATTAGGTTAGGGTTTTTAATTAAATTTATAGGGCGTTACAACTCCCCCCTTAAAAGAAATTTCGACCTCGAAATTTACCTGGAGCAAAAAGATGCGGATACTGAGCTTTGATCACGGCCCTTGGCTACCACGTAGCCTCATCGTAACCATGGTTACGCCATAACACTTTGACCATTCTGATGATCTTCCTCTTGAGGACTTTCTTGTCGTGCTCCAGAATCTTAACTGGTTCTTCCTCAAAACTCACATTTGGTCGGATCTCAATCTCCCCAACAGGAATAATGTGGGATGGATCTGATCTATAATGCCTCAACATAGAAACATGAAAAACATCATGAATACTGTGTAGCTCAGGAGGTGCTCAAGCTGATAGGCAACTGGTCCCACTCGACAACAATTCGGTACGACCCAATAAAACGAGGACTCGGCTTGCCCTTCCGACCAAATCTAAACACCTTCCGCCAAGTAGATACTTTCAGAAAAACCTCATCGCCCACCCCGTACTCAATGTCTCGATGTTTAAGATCGGCGTAAGATTTATGTCTGTCAAAAGTAGCCTTAAGTCTATCCCGGATCAACCTGGCAGTCTTCTCAGATTCACGAATAATATCTGGACCCAATAATCCGTGTTCATTCAACTCAGTCTAACCGATGAGAGTATGACACTTACGCCCATACAGAGCCTTGTAAGGTGCCATCTGAATACTAGCCTGGTAGCTGTTATTATATGCGAACAATGGCAGCGGTAGAAAGTCCTCTCAACTACCCCGATAATCAATCACACAGCCCCTCAATATGTCCTCAAGAATCTGAATAACTTGCTCCGATTGACCATCAGTCTACGGATGATACGAAGTACTAAAGTTCAGCAGTGTACCCAGAGTAGTATGAAGAGACTTACAAAACTTTACTGTAAACCTCGGATATCAATCAAAAATAGTAGACACAGGTACCCCATGCAGTCTCACAATCTCTGCGATGTACAAACGGGCTAACTTACTAAGAGGGTAGTCAACTCGGACAGGAATAAAATGTACAAATTTGGTGAGATGATCCACAATAACCCAAATGGAGTCTTTCGACGGAGTCAAAGGAATACCACTAACGAAATCCATGGTCATACGCTCCCACTTCCACTGTAGAATCTCAATATGCTGTAACAAACCAGATGGACGTTGATGTTTCGCCTTCACCTTCTGACAAGTCAAACATTTAAGCACAAAATCCACAACATCTCTCTTGAGACCCTTCCATCAATACCGCTCTCGGAGATTCTTATACATCTTGTCCCCACCAGGATACATAGAATATGGACTATCATGTGCCTCTCGAAGAATAACCTGTTTCAGACCAAAATTCCTCGGTAAACAGTATCGACCTCGAAAGTAAAGAATCACATCATGGTCAATGGATAAATCCCTAGATGTACCCTCTTTCACCTCTCTCATCCGATGCATCAAGAACACATCATTAGGTTGCTCTTCCTGAATCTCAGATACCAGTGTAGGAATAACCCGAAGTTCAGCCAATAGACTACCATCCTCATACAAACTCATACGAGCAAAAAGAGCTCTCAGACCAGAGATGACATATCGACTCAAAGCGTCTGCTACCACATTAGCTTTACCCGGATGATACTCAATCTCGCAATCATAATCCTTCAGGAGTTCAAGCCAACGACACTGCCTCAAATTAAGTTCATTCTGAATGAGCAAGTATTTCAGACTCTTATGGTCGGTGAAAATATAACACTTTTCTTCGTAGAGATAGTGTCTCCAATTTTTGAGAGCGAAAACCACCGCAGCTAACTATAGGTCATGGGTAAGGTAGTTACACTCATGCGTTTTCAACTGCCGTGAAGCATAAGCCACTACCTTACCATCCTGCATAAGCACACATCCCAGTCTAGTGTGAGAAGCGTCACTGTACACGGTGTAAGGTTTCCTGGACTCAGGTTGGATCAAAAATAGTGCCTCAGTCAACACTGCCTTCAGTTTCTCAAAACTAGACTGTTAGGCCTCGGTCCATACGAAAGGAGTATTCTTCCGTAAAAGCTTAGTCAACGGAGCTGCAATGATTGAAAATCCCTCCACAAACCTACGATAATAACCAGCCAAGCCCAAGAAACTACGAATCTCAGGGACATTCTTGGGCTGCTTCCAAGCCATAATAGCTTCAACCTTCCTCGGATCTACCTTAATACCATCTGCAGAGACTATGTGCCCAAAAACATAACCTCTTTGAGCCAAAACTCACATTTTCTGAATTTCCCATACAACTGTTTCTCTCTCAAAGTCTGCAATATAATTCTGAGATGTTCCTCATGATCTGCCTCAGATTTAGAATAGACCAGGATGTCATCAAAAAATACCACCACAAACTGGTCTAAGTAGGGTTGAAACACCCTATCCATCAAGTCTATAAATATAGCTGAAGCATTAGTAAATCCGAAAGGCATCATGAGAAATTCGTAACCTTGAGTTGGTAGTAACCAGATCTCAAGTCTATCTTAGAGAAAACCTTGGTACCCTAGAACTGATCGAAGAGATCATCAATACGAGGGAGAGGGTACTTGTTCTTTATTGTCAACTTGTTCAGCTTACGATAGTTGATGCACAAACGAAGCGTTTCATCATTCTTTTTGACAAAAAGAACTGGAGCTCCCCAGGGTAAAACACTGGGTCGGATGAAGCCCATATCCAACAATTATTGCAACTAAATCTTTAATTATTTAAGCTCATTTGGTGTCATACGGTAAGGTGCCATTGACACAGGAGCCGTGCCAGGATAAACCTCTATGACAAATTCAATCTCATCTCGCTTAAGAGGTACGCCTGACAGTTCCTCCAGAAAGACGTGTAGAAAGTCTCTCACTACCTGGATCTTATCCATCCCCGAATCTGACTGTTTCGGATCCAAGATGTATGCTAGATAAGCCACAGAACCCTTCTTGATCATCTTCTCAACTTTAAGGACCGATGTCACATTAGATAAGAAACCTTGACGTTCTCCTACTAGGACCACTTCACGGTTGTCAGATATTTTTAAGAAAGCCCTCTTCTTTTCACAATCAAGCTTGACCCGATGGATAGAAAACCAATCCATACCGAGGATTAAGTCGAACTCATTAAACGGTAGCTCTATTAGATTGGCGGGGAAAACTTTCCCTTGAATCTCAAAATGACAATTGCGGTAGATCCTATTAACATCCACTAGATTACCTACGGGGCTCTGAACGGTCACAGAAAAATCGGTCTTCCCTACCGAAATCTCTAAACCCCCAACTATCGCACTCGCCACATAAGAGTGCGTAGAACCATTATCAAGCAAAGCAAAGTATAGAATATAATGAATAGAAAAGGTACCCGCTATGACATCTGGCTGATCACGATCTCTATGAGCTCTGGTAGCATATACCAACCCTAGCTGTCTAACACCAAAGCATCAACACCACTACTCTGAACTAGTCTACCCCTATTAGCTGAACCCGAGGCCATAGATTTTCCTTGCCCTCTACCAGAGCCAGGTGCCTGATCGGAAGCTCAAGGCTAATTCTTCATGAAAGAAGCTGTGGAAGGTCACGGACAAGCACTGAAGAAATGATCACGAGACCCACATCTGAAACAAGCATCGGTCTGTCTTCTGCACTCTCTACTGTACTTCTTGTTACAAAATAAACAAATGCGCAAAGGCTGGGAAACTGCCGATCCACCTCCACTAGCTGTAGATACTACCGTTCTCGATCTTTGACTCATATACTGATCAGAATCCTCTCTTTCTCTCTTGCCAGAATAACCAACAGAACCCTACTGAACACTCGGAGCCGGTTGTTTCTTGCCTCTATCCCTGTCCTGAACTGTCTGACTCTGTGCAAGTGTCTTCATCCTCTCTACTATCTTAGCTCGGTCAACCAACTCACTGAATAGATTGTCTTTAAACGGCGCCACTTTCTCACAGATTGGGAAACGTAAGCCTTTGAGAAACTCTATACATCTATATTTCTCTGTGTCCACCAACTTAGGTGCATACCGAGACAACTCCACGAACCGAATCTCATATGAAGATAATGTCATGCCCTCATGCTTAAGGTCTATGAATGTCTGACGACGATCAGCTAAATGCTGCTCACCCACATAGCGCTTATGGAATGCCTGACGGAAGGTCTCCCATGACATCTGATCAGCTGACTTCAATCTCCGTTCAGCCTTCTACCAACGTTGTGCTTCACTATGCATCAGTGAAACAACAGCTCTCAATTTCTTGTTAGCAGGATATTCTATCTCCTCAAAAAGCCTCTCCAGATCCTTCATCCATAAACTCAGCATCAGATGGGTGTTCATCAGACACACCCAAAAATACTCTCATCCCAGCACTCAGGAATATTGAAGAGATAGGCTTCATCGAATTTCCTGACTGATCTCAAAAATACCGCAATAGCTTCTGATTAGCAGTAGCACTATCCAGCTCGACAGTCTCACTGTTATCTGAATCCAACAAATCCTCACCAGGTAGCTGCTGATCATGAGCATCTCCATCACCAGACTATTGACTCACAGTCTGTTGTCCCGCAAGTGGTTGGGTTCCTCCCGGATTTTGTATCTTCTCTTGATCGTCCGTATGATCAACAATAGGAGGCGGTTCACTAGCGGCAACCGCTGAACGGTCTCGGGCTCGACCTTAACCTCTAACCGAAGCGAGCCTAACACTCTTACGGGGTGACATAGTCTCTATCTACAAGAATAAGAACCTAGAGATTAGAACTGGAACTAGAGTCTCAACCTTTTTTAAACACATTTTAAAATAATAAATAGATAATCGATTATTTAGAAAACTTCCCATTTACCCAAAACATTTAATATGCATGCAAAAATCTTTAAATAAAATTGAAAATATTTTTTTATTTAAACTGTTTTGTGTGAGCCTCACAGTCCGAGGTTGAACTTGGCTCTGATACCACTAAATGTAACCCCCTAAACCCGGCCAAGAAAAAAGGGCCGAATTTAGGAAGTCACGATTGAAAACTTTATCCTCAAGAAACCAATTTTATCTTTATTAAATCGTTTAACTCTTTTGAATAAAATACTCTAAAAATAATTATCATTCATCATATTATTAATTACAAAAAATTATAATAAAATATCCGAATTTAAAATAAAACATGCATACGAAAAATATTCCCAAATCCCAATTAGTCTTAAGTCTAAATTACAATCCGAATCTGATAAAATATAATAAAAATAATAATAATAACTTGAAAATTGTGGTCCGTACTGATGTGGAAATAAACTGAATACGCAAGAGGTCCTCCGAGTACCAGATCGCCTAGAGTCAAATATCTGAAAAATAAACTATAGGGAGTGAGCTATTGAGCCTAATGTGTTTCTAAGTGCAACAATAAAAAACACAGTCTTTCTAAAAAATATCACAAGGTAAAAACATGTCATGTTAAAAACACAGTGCACAAGATTATGCTAATATATAGTCATAATACCCAACTACAAACGCCAATCACAGTGGTGGCAAAGCCAACCGGTCACAGTGGAGGTAGTTCCCCCTCACCCCTTATTTCTCCGTCCATAGTGTGGTCAAACCACTCTTCCTCCATACAACCCACCCCATGTATGATAAAATAATATTTATGAACACAATCTCAACACAGTATATCGTACTAAATACGAGGAGCACAGTTCAAAAGTTCTGATAATCTCATAAATCACAGTATCACAGTATGCATGACATCTCAAATCACAGTAAAATCTCAACACAGAAAATAGTCATGCAAAGTTTGTAAAACATTTCGCAGAAAATAGCATAGACAGAGAACTCACCTCTAACGACCAAAGCTCTAACGTCGGTGCTGGCGCCTCCCACGGTCTGAACTAGCTCTAGGTCTAGCTGAGTTAGAACCTACAAAGTAGAGTTCTCAATTAAATTCACATTCTAATGTAAAATATTGCTATGTCACCTAACTGAACGATGCTAAGAACTCGTGTATTTCTCGCAGAAGGTGCAGGGCCTGACTGAATAGGAGGTGGTAAAACGTCGTCCTCGAAATTGATGTCGTCTGAAACACATAAATAAATCGTATTAGGTCTCTTACACAACTTCTTAAAATTTTCAAAAATAGATTACAATTAGCAAAACTGTCAGTTTGGGTTCGAATTAGGCAAAACGAGCTGCAAAATTAAACTCATGAAGTCGAGAAATGTCAAAAAAAAGTCAGTTGAAAAAGTCAAAAGTCAACGATCAACGGTCAGCGTTGACTTTGACTGGTCAAGTCAACGCTAACGTCATCGCCTGAGTCAACGCTGACGTCATCTCTCCTGGTCAGCGCTGATGTTACTATGTTGGTCCATGCTGACGTCATCACGGGTCACGGGTCGGGTCAGTTCATTCACTGGTTCGGTTCACTACACAGTTCGGTCTGGTTGAGGTTGCACATACCGGTTCAAACCGATTCAAGGTACGGTTTGATTAACCCACACGATTTAGCCTCCCTTCTGTCACACACACGCTTGGGCCTCTCCATCCGGCCAACCCGCAGCCCACAGAAACCCTTAACCCAAACCTAGCATGCAATGAAAGTTCACCCTAGGGTTTATATCCCTAAATGGCAGCGGCGGCAAGGCACAACAACACGACGACGATGGCAAAAGAACAAGGCGGCAATGACTTCCAAAGACCCAACAATGCCGACTACCGCAACCAAAGAAGCAAAAATTTTGACACTTACCCAAGAAAGGCGGAGAACGGTGGCGACGCACGCACAAATAAGAGGCCGGTGACGGTGTACAAAGCTCGAGTGAAAACCAAAAGGTTTTCCTTGGATTTCGTCAAAGGCAAAAGACGCAGAAGAGATTTGATGGCAAGGTTAGGTTCGCAACAAGAAGGTGGTCACGAAGAGAGGTGCGGTGTGACGCACGCTCGGCGGGCGGAGGCTAATCGGAGTGCCGATCGAAAACAAATAAAAGGGGGTTTTAATTTTGGAGAGAAAACAAGGAAGATGAGGGGAGAAAGGGGGTTGTGCGGCTGATGGACAGATAGAATGGGAGCTAATGGGTTTTAGGGTTATGAAAAGATGATTAAATACCGTTGTGGAATGGATAAATCACAACACAAAGGTCTCCACACTCACCCGTATTACTGAATGACCACAGAAGTTTCAATTTTACACAATTTGGTCACTAGTTCAATTTAAAACTCTTAATCCCCAAATTGCATAATTAGGGTTTTAGGTTTTAAATTCCTAAATTATAGGGTTTTAAATTGGGAATTTTGAAATTAGGGTTAGGGTTTTTAATTAAATTTCTAGGGTGTTACACAATTCAAGCATATCTACTACGGGTATATATGCACATATACGTGTATAGTTCAAGTATATTAGTTTAGGGCACATGTGTTGACGACTATCGATTAGAATTCAGGTACAAGTCGACCGACGCCATTGCGCGAGGCCTAAATATATATATTTACGTCTATGCGTATAGTCAATTCAAGTAAAAATATTCAAACTCAAGTTCAAGTACGAGTATTTAAGCATCCATATCCATAAAATCTCAAGGACTTACCAAGGATTTACGCAATTACAAGTATTCGAGATCACATAGACAATCAAATTCTCGATACATAACATATCAGACATATACTATTATTCAAAAACCGTAAAAACTTATCAGATTTTCGAACAGCAAAAGTAACCGACCATGTACTTTTTGGTTTGGTTCAAAGTGTGATTTGCAGGAAAAAGCTTTGGCTACGAAAAATCAGTTTGTTTGGCAATGTTTTAGCTGCCAAAAAGGTGTGTTTTGGTAGCTAGAAGCATCACGTGATATAAATATATCAAACAAAATTAAGAGACTAAATTTAAATTTAAAAATTAATTTATACATTATTAAAAATTTCGAGTTATTTAGGTTCCATTTTATAACTAAAAAATTTTAAGACAAATTTATAAAATTATAATTAAAATCAAATTAATTAAAAAATTAAATAATTTTTTTAAATCAAGTCGAATTTTATTTATCTAATCATCACCGCCTACGGGTCACCTCTGCCCTTGATGTTCTTTATTCGATTGATCGTGTGTTCAGGTTTGTATTTGTACTTCGCTTTATTAACTCATGATTTGCAATATTTGCTTCTAGTTTATACTAGCTTTGTTAGATTTTGATTGTCCAGATTAACTTTGTAATCCCAATTTAGTTTAGGGCTTCTAGTTTCGGTGGCCAGAAATTTAGTTTAGGTTTTATGGTTTAAATTTAAGTTTAGTGTTTATAATTTAGTTTTTTAAGATTTAAGATTAAAAACTTAGGAAACCCAACAAGTGTCCCAATAAAAAAACGAATGATGTTTATTTTAGGAGATACGAGTTTAAATTACTTTGTCTACATGGTGTATGCACATTGTCAAATGATATAATAAATTTTACCAATTTATTATTATAAAATCTAAATAAAAATAAATTTAAATGTCGATCAAACATTAGTTCAATTGATAATTATTATTATAGCAGCATTCCAAAAATTGTAATTCTGAAACATCCCTAAAGCCATTATTATTAAATGTGAATAATATGCATATTTCTGTTTTTTGAATAGTTTAAAGGTGATTACATGTGAATAATATGCATATTTCTGTTTTTTGAATAGTTTAAAGGTGATTACAAGGTAGTATCTGTTCATACATATTTTTAATCTTTTGACAATACTCATATATTTTGTAGATAAAACAATTTAAATTCATGATAATATATGCATTTCCTCGTTAAGAATCTATATCTAATATGAAGTCTAAATCCAAATAATATTCCCAATTAGTAAATAAATAATCTTCTTTTTTTGGTAATTTATTAAATAAATAATATGTATTAGCTACCTATAGAAGTTTTATTAATTACAATCTTATTTAAAGTATATTAATTATTATTTTTTGTATTATTTAATGTTATTATGGAAAGTTTAATTTAAATCGAGTTTTTTTATTTTTCCTCTTGTGTTCATCATCTGTGTCATCTCAATTAAAATTCCCCCAATTTTTAGAAAGCAAAACCCCTCAATTGCACCAATTTCATCATCAGGCGAACCAATTACTGTGAATCTCTTGTTCTCTTTAGCCATTTCAGCGATTTTCTTCCTGCAATCTCTGCCCTTTTGCATTTGCTATTGGGTAATTCTTCACCTTTTGTTGCATTTCTTCAATTTCAGAACACTTCCCAATTCCCAGGATTGCTGTGGTTTCTTTTTTTTTTTAATTTAATCGCACTATTGTTTCCAATTTCTTTAGTATCTAAGGTTTCGTTCTCCCTTTTACTTATCAATTCCATTTTTTAAAAATTTTCAGGGGATTTTAATCCAGGTTTTGTAGATTTTCTCAGCTGAATAGGAAAAGAAAAGGAAAGGGAAAAAAAGCTTACATTTTATTACTGCACTGGGCATTTTATTACTTTAGAAATGTTAATGCTGTATAGGGTTCGTACCTGATTAATAATATAAAAACTAAAGTTTGATTCTTTCTTATTGAAGAAAAATATTGCTGATTTCACTAAGAAATCGTACGTATTGAGAAACAACCCATTTCTTCCCGGATTGTTTTTTTAGATAAGTTTGAAATTTAATTCTTTGCTTTTTGTTGCGTTGTGGCGGTTGAGAGGGTTTTAGAAAGTTGCTGGGGAGAGGATTGCATGGGAGAGTATGAAAAGTGTACGACGCAGCAGGCACCGAATGGGCTATTGCCAAATGGCTTGTTACCGAATGAAGCCGGCTCGATGATTAGAGTACATGATTCAGAGCGGTGGACCAAGGCCGAGGAAAGAATTGCTGAACTCATTGCGTGCATACAGCCCAATATGCCTTCGGAAGGTTGCCGGAATGCTGTTGCCAACTATGTCCAGCGCCTCATCTCCAAATGCTTCCCTTGCCAGGTTCTATAGTATGCCATTCCTTTATATTTCCGTTTTTCTTAATGGATGCCATTATTTGAAATTCACAAAAATGATCGAATGCGTTTGTTTGGTTAAAAATGTTAAGAATGTAGAAGGAACATTCATGTCAAGGATTACAATTTACAAAGTTCCAATATTTGCTGTTCATATTCTGGTTGATGAGTAGAGGGTATTGAGTTCACCAATCAGTTATTAATTTGGACTTGCTTGCTTTATGTTGGCACTTGGCAGGTCTTTAATTTTGGGTCTGTGCCCCTCAAGACATATTTGCCAGATGGGGATATTGACTTGACAGCTTTCAGTAAGGAACGGAATTTAAAGGATATTTGGGCTCATCAGGTTCTTGACATGCTGCAAAACGAAGAAAAACGTGAGAATGCTGAATTCCGAGTAAAAGAAGTTCAATACATTCAGGCCGAGGTAAAGTTTTAATCAGATGCATTTTCTTCACATTGCCTATGGACTCTTTCTCAGGAATCTTGGATTTTTTTTTTCCTTCTTAGGATCTCTTGTTTACCATTCTGTCAATGTTTCAGTATATTTTCTTTCCCAGATGTCTTCAATAGAAAATTTTCACATTATTGCGCCGGCGACTCATTATTTCAGTTTTATGTAACGTGTCAAAGTCAATAGGAGTAAACGGTGTCGTTTATTTTAGTTTAATAAGTAGCAATACTACGTCGTTTTATATGTTTGGGGGTTAAAACCCTGTTTTGGGATTCTTGCAAGATATCGATCAAATGAATGGAATCTTGATGAATTTTCTGCTGTTTCCTTCTCTGCTCAACTCTTCTTCTATGCTTTTCTCAAATCCTTCTGATCTTCCTAATGTGCTTCTCTTGTAATTTTCTGTTTTAGTTCCTAACATTTTATTCTTCCTAATTTTCACATTATCTCCAGAATTGTTTTGCATAAAACTAGTAGATTTCTTGCACACTTTTGCCCAATGTTGTTACCTTAATACATTAATTCATTTTGATATTTTTCTTTTCCTTCTCATGTACATGCACTTTCAGGTGAAGATAATAAAGTGTCTTGTAGAAAATATTGTGGTAGACATTTCATTTAATCAGCTTGGTGGATTATGTACGCTTTGTTTCCTTGAAGAGGTTAGTGATGCAAAACCGGCCACTGCATGTCTGTATATTTATTTTTGGAATGAGAGACCTTTTAGGAATTTGTGTAAGCTTTAACCTAATTTGATGTCCATGTGTATAGGTTGATCTTTTGATAAGTCAGAACCATTTGTTCAAACGTAGCATCATATTGATAAAGGCGTGGTGTTATTATGAGAGCCGTATATTGGGTGCCCATCATGGACTTATCTCAACTTATGCCCTGGAAACCTTAGTTCTTTACATTTTCCATGTTTACAATAATTCCTTTTCTGGACCGCTTGAGGTTACTAATTTTACCTTTTATTTTTTTTATTTATTTATTTATTATTCTATGTTGCCTGCATATCTGTCTGATATCTTTTTCCTATATAGGTCCTGTATCGTTTTCTTGAGTTCTTTAGCAAGTTTGATTGGGAATTTTTTTGTCTTAGCCTCTTGGGTCCTGTTCCAATTCGTTCACTTCCAGACATAACAGGTACTACAATTTCTGGGACATCTAATACCAAGCTTTGACCTAGAATCTTCTACCTGCAGAATGTTTGCCCATTCTGTCGTCTTAATTTCATTATTTGAAATATTATTTTGCAGCCGAACCTCCTCGGAGAGATGGTGGAGAGTTGTTACTTAGCAAACATTTTCTTGATACTTGTAGTTCAAGATATGCTGTTTGCCAGGAAAACAGGGGCCAACCCTTTGTTTCCAAACATCTCAATGTAATTGATCCTTTGCGTTTAAATAACAATCTTGGGCGTAGTGTTAGTAAAGGTAGTTACATCTATAACTTTGTAGTATTATTCCTTGCACATTTTTTATGGTTTTCTTGATTTTTTTTACCATTGTCTTCTCTCATTTAGCAATTTTGTGTTTCCGACACCATGTTCCATGCTTTATTGGTTATAAATTTCTGTATGGTCCTATATAATTCTTTTGAAGGTAGATTACGATGAACTTTTAAGAGAATCACTTTATAGAGAACTTATGAAATTCTTGAACTTAAATTGGTAAAAAGCAAGGTGAGGAGACTGTTAATAGAGGGAAGGAAGTCGGTAGTAGACTATGTTACATGGAATCAGGAGCGAGAGTCATATATGAGCATGTATTTGACATAGATTCACACATTTTTCTAAAAGGATTCTTCATATATTGGAGATCACAGCTCCATATTCATGTTTGAATGTGTGATAGACATAAGTTTCAGGCACTGATACTTTAGTGAAAATGAAGAGTCCTGGTAACATACCTAGCAAACAGTTAGAATCTTAATTTTATTTACTTCAGGGTTTTGGATCTTACTGGAAATTGATACGATTAAGCATATTAGGAATCAAAGGTGGGTACTATAAATTCGAGATGTACAACTATGTAAACCTTTATGTTGATTTTAATGCTAGAACAGTTGAGTTGTCAATTCTCTGGTCTACTGTATGCTCTGCTAATAGGTTTTATTGTGCATAAAATTAATTTTCTATTCTCCAGGTAATTTCTTTAGGATACGCAGTGCTTTTTCATTTGGAGCTAAAAAGTTGGCAAGATTACTTGATTGTCCCAAAGAGGACCTGTATTATGAAGTAAATCAATTCTTTATGAATACATGGGAAAGGCATGGCTGTGGCCAACGTCCTGATGCACCTACGAATGATTTGTGGTTCTTGAGTTTTCCAAATTTGGACCCCACTCATGGATCTAAGAGTTTCAAGAACAATTCAAGCATCCTTGAAAATCATATTTCCTCGGGGCTTGAAGCTGGAGAAGTTCAAGTATCAGGTGGTGTTTCCTCACATGATGTCAATCATCCATTGGAAAGCACAATTAGTGATGTCTCTACTGCTTTTCCTACAAAAAGCCAAAAGAACTATGGTAGCATGAGCAACTCAAAGACCTCTGATCAGGTTAGACGGGAAAGTAATTCTAATCAGAATGTGCATAATGATAGAGGCCAGAGAATTTCTAAAGCAGAGAATTTGGTGACTGATGTTCAAGGAAGATATCTTTTTGCTAGGACATGTTCCAGTCCTGAGCTTACTGAAACTTATGCGGAAGCTACTTCTCAAGGGAGGCGGAATAGAATGCCAGATAGTGGAAAAACACAGGTTGGTTCTATGCGATCAGATAATAACGGGAGGAAGAACATGGAATCTGTTACGGTAGCAAGCAATAACATTAAATCTTTGCATGACGATCCTTCATCTATTAGGCAAGCTTCAACCTGTCAAAGCATTGGCGCAGCTGATCCTAACAGTCTTCTAAATAGTAACCAAGATGAACAAAATCTAGTGAACATGATTGCATCTTCTACAGCACATGGCTTTAATGGTCAGGTTCCTGTTTCGCTGAATTTAGCTGCAAATCACTTACCTTCTTCTCTCCAATCTCTATCTATGGGGTACAATCAAAGGAATTTGGGTGGATTTATTCCTCCTAATATTCAAATGTTTCCCCATGGATTGGTCTCTTCTCCTTTGGCTCACTATTTTTCTGGCAGTGAATTAGCCTCAAATGTAGAGAATCCAATTGAGCCCAGTAGTAGTGATTTTGGTTCTCAAGAAATTGAACCCGGGGACGTGGAACACGAGTTATGGCATGAACAGGAAAGAGGTTCTAATGGTGGTTTTGATCTTGATAGTGGAAGTCTTGAAATGCTTCAATCAAATGATAAGCAGCTTTCAACTTCAGCAGGCTTGAGGGTTGGAAGCTCTGGTTCTTCTACTGAAGCCCAACAGAAGATTACTAAAGAAACTCGAGTATCAAAAGGAGAAGATCGTTTAGATGTTTTCCGATATCAAGATAATATAGCTATTGATGTTTACTTGGATGAAAGAACTGCAAGTTCTAGATCCATGACTGCTTCTCATACTAGTTCAATCAGGAGTAAAACCTCATCAGAAAGTTCTTTGGAAGGGTCATCAGCAACGGTCTTCAAGGCTGCTAGGGAGAAACGAGGTAGGAAAACAGCTGCTTCTGAGCTTCCATCTGCTGCATGTGGGAATGGTAAGATTGTATCTGAGCATTGCTCGCAGGTAGATGATGATGGCAATCTGCCATCAATACTGGGCACTGAAATGGCTGAAAGAACTATTGGAGCTGAACCGGGTGGTTTGGTTCCTATTCAAAATCATCAAATGCCTGGATTTGAGGAAGCTCAGACAACCGGATCAGATCCACTGATACCTATTGCTCCATCCCTCTTAGGTCCAGGTTCAGGCCAAAGAACAACGGATGGTTCTGGATTTCCCCCCTTGGCCTTCAAGATAACAGGGCCACCATTTCCATTTTTGTTTTGTCCCGTGTACAGCATTCCAGCAGAAACAGGAACTCCAGATGCATCAACGAGCCCTTTTAGTTGGGATGAAAGTTTGGATAACAATGATTCTGGTAAATTTTTGAATATTCTGAGGGACTTGATCAGTCTGAGGTGTCAAGTACTTCTAGTTCTTTGAGAAAGGTTTCATCTCTTGAGCCATCAGAGCATAAGTTTGACATTCTTAACGGCGACATTGCTAACCATTGGCAAAATCTGCAGTACGGACGGTTTTGCCAAAATTCAAGAGATCCTCCAAATTTGCTTTATCCTTCTCCCATTGTGGTGCCACCAGTCTATTTACAAGGTCAAACTCCACGGGTTGGTCCAAGGAGACCTCTTTCTTCCAACATGAATCTCTTTTCTCAACTTACAGGTTATGGGCCTCAAATTCTTCCTGTTACTCCCCTCCAATCTGTTTCGAACAGACCTGCCAATGGATTCCCAAGGGATGTTGGTGAAATGCCAAGATATCGCAGTGGTACAGGGACATACTTGCCAAACCCTGTAAGTGACTTATGACAATATGTTACGAGCCTTTATTACTTTAAATATCTGCCCTGAACTTTGCATGCTTTGAGAGTAAGGTTGGTTACATAGTCCTGTTTTTCCCATTTCCCATTCCCCATTAATTGGGTATGCACGTCATAGTGAATAATCATTTGAAATTTAGTTTTATATTGATCATAAGATACTACTACATTAGTCTGTTTCATCATATTTTTGAAGTGATCTTAATATTGTTTTAGTTACCCTTTCTGCGTCATTCAACCTTGAGAACTATGTCCAATAATTTTGTTTATGAATTTTTCTCTACTTCAGAAATTTGCAGTGAGAGAACACCATTATTCAAATACAAGGAGGGGAAAATCTAATTACGATAAAAGTGGCTACCATGGTGATAAAGAAGGGAATTGGAATGCCGATACAAGGTCGCGAACTGCTTGGCATAGCCATGGTCGCAACCAAAATGAGTCTTGGAATGGACCAGTCCGCTCAAACCCGTCACAAAATAGTTCTGCTAGCATGTCATATGGCATGTACCCACTACCAGCCATGAATTCAAATGGGGCGTCATCTAATGGACCTAGTGCCATTCCATCTGTTGTCATGCTGTATCCTTATGATCAGAATTCTACTTATGGTAACCCTTCTGAACAACTAGAATTTGGCTCTTTTGGACCGGTGGGTTTATCGGGCATGAATGAAGTATCACAGCCAAGTGATGGGAGTAGCTCGGGTGGAGTATATGATGAGCAAAGGTTTCATGGTACCTCTGCACAACGGTAGTCACCAGACCAGCCTTCTTCGCCCACCTCCAGAGGTAATTTCTCTTGTTTGTCTGAGATATAGTATACTAGTGTCAGACTGCCTGCCTGCCTTCAATACTCTGATTTTTTCCATTTGTTTCGATCTGATTGTTTTATAATGCTCCCATTTATTACCTTAACACGGGACTTTGATTTTATTGCCAGATCCAGGTCCTAGAAGAACAACAATTGAAAGATGAGGGTTCCGAAGCCCTTGTTTTTCCATACGAGGGAAGAAATGATGGTGGCAGTACATCTATAATGAGAAAACCTCCCCCTTATCATGTTTTTGTTCTCATCTCACTCAAAAAGAAAAAAAAAAAGCAAGAAGTGGATTTTCTCGCAAGATGGTGTCATCCATGCTTCTCGGCATGTGCTTGTATGTAAACTACGACTGACGAAAACCATTTTTGAAGTTGCTTGGTTTTTCGAGGATAACGACAGAGTAATGGTGGAAGGAAAGCAGGATACAGAGTAGAGAGGTTAGTGTTTCAAATTTAGGGTTCTACACATTGTAACTGAAATAGGGTTGCTTTAGTATTACAACTGAGTTCTACATGTCATTTTATAAACCCTTTTCGTCCCCCACCTTTTTCCATTTTCATAACCTTTCTTGTTGAAAGTTACCGTTGTATTAATAACAATTACTACATGGTAAAAAAAGAAATACTAGTTGACAAGAGAAACATAAACTAGATGGTTGTTGCATGGAATGTTGTGTTCTTCCCTTGTAATGGTATCTTGTTCAAGATTATAGAATTTTGTTTTTGTAGGGTTATGGATAAATTATTTGATACATTGGAGTTAAAAGATGGATTAAGAAATCGTCACCTATCATTAATTTGATATTTTCAACGATGAATTTTTTTGGTTTAACCCTAGGTATCCAATCAATTGGTTGACTAATCGGAATTGTGTACTGCAGATGTCCATTATGGGGTGACTCTCACAATTTAATTGCTCTATTCACAACGTCAAAACTCCAACCTCTGACCTTATTTAAGGGATTTAATATCACATCTTATTAGATTAACTAGGTGCTAGTAGATATATGACGAGTTTTTAATCTCGCTTGTAGAGTTAAAAGAATTTCACTATCGATGTATAGGATGATAATAAAGTTTTATTCATCATCTTCTGCCGAATTGCAAAAAGTTTAAAGGAGGGTGAGTTATTTGTCCAGTTCATTTAATTTCACGCGAGTTATTTGTCTAGCGTTACAACTGAGTTTTGTTTGTTATTTATAAACATGGAATTTGATCATGTGTAATATGGTAAATTTACAATTTAGTATAATTATACACACTAGAAAAAAATTGACATTTAATGTATGGATAATTATTTGATACACTGGCGAAGTAAACTTTAAGTTTTTACGAGTGTCTTAGTTTTAGGGTTTGATGACTTAATTTAGGGTGTAGGATTTAGGGGTTTAGATGTAGAAGTTTAGAATTTAGTGATTGTGAAAAGAAATTTAGGGTTTAGGGTTATAATTTAGGGTCTAAATTCTTAACATATTATCTTGGCATTTAAACCCTAAATTTTAACCATCACCCTTAAGTTCTAAACCCCTATACCTAAATCCTTAAATCTTAACATATTACCTTGACATTTAAACCCTAAATTATAACCATCACCCTTAAGTTCTAAACCCCTATACCTAAATCCTTAAATCCTACACCCTAAACTAAATCCTTAAACCCTAAAATTGAGGCGTTTGTGAAAACTAAAAATTTTCTGCAACGTGGAATCCCATTTTTTAATACAATTGTGTCACCTTACTTTTCTTAATAGTGAAATTAGTTAAATAGCTTTTTTTTTAATGGTATATTTAGGTACCTATATATATATATATATATTTTAAAATAAACATATTTGTTTACTTTTGTGTTGAATAGATACAATCATTTGTATATGCTATATATACATATACACAAGATGACGCTACATTAATAACATATAACAATTTGTAAAAATTAAATAAAATAAAAACTTTATATATATATATATATATATAAGAATTTATATACATTTTTATATTTTTCCATCAAACATAAAATATAATTTATTAATTATATTACAATCAAACAATAGATTAATTTTCAAATAATTATAATTGAACTTTATATTATTTAATATTACAAACGATTATTATATATATATATATATAATTGAAGAGGCCCTACTTAGGGAAGAGTAGGAGGAATTTGTTCCGTAATATCAATCGAAAATTTTTAGCCACTTATCATAGAGATTGTTGGCATGTAATATATATATTTTTCTCACTTTTTATGTTTTTTATTATTTTTGTTTAATCATCCAATCATAGAATTTCATTATATCCTTTCTAAAATCGTTTTATTTCGTTGGTAAGGAAAAATAATCCACCGATATAGCAAAATAAAATAGTATATATTTTATGCTTCTATTAAAACTAATAAAACCCCCTCAGTATTCAACCCATTGACTTATTAATCAAGATAAAGTACTACGGAGGCCTGTTATGAAAACGACTTTCACAATATAACTTGCTCAATTTACAACACCAGAATTTGTATCCATATCCTTATTTAAGAAATTTAGTGTCTGATCCCACTAAATAAATTAATAGTTGGTTTTTACTCTTTCTTTTTAACTATGATATATAATCCCCCCTTCTTTTAGGTTTTTTTTTTTTTTTGGCTGTATACTTTTTTTATTCTTGTAAGTTATTTTTATATTCTTATAAATATAATACATTTTTACGTTTATTTGATTGTTTTATTTCTAATTTAAACTTTTGTATTGATTGCATCATAATGATAAGGTGATACAAATATGATAGATAATTTGTATTTTAAATTATGATTTTATCTAAAAAGCTAACTGTTTTTATTAGTTAACATATAATCAAAGTTTAAATCACTCACAGTCCATTGGTTGACTGGTTACAGTCATTTTCTTCCCCAATTGGCTGCGTCTTAATTTACTCCCAGAAACACCTCTCTTAGAACTGTTCATAGTGCCTTCTTCGCCACGAAAAACCTCTCTTAGAACTGAAAATTAATGTATTTAAGTCGTGTTTTAAGCAGACTACACTGACTTGGCATTACAAAATCATCAGATGTATGACAAATCAACTAAAATTTTCATATTCTATTTTCCCTTTAAAGTTCTTCGGTAAGAATCCCAAATAAAGATGAAAAAGAAAACCCAACACAAATTGATTAATCAAATCCCATTTAAATATAATGTTAATAATTCCCATGAGGTAATAAGTAGCAACCATTAAATGACTTCTCAGCAAAACAAATTTAAAACAAAAAGAGAGAGAATAGTTTGATAAGTTTGCTTGCAATATAAGATGTAATAATATCTTCAATTAAGCTAGAGAATCACCATGCAAAAGTCTTAAGAGATTGAAATTAAACTTGAAAAATCACTAGATCAGAATGAAAACAAAGCAAAAAAAGATAAGGTACAAAACCAGATTTATAAATCAGAATGATAAATTCAAACTGATTTGCATGGATCTCAGTCAAAAGCTATTGAAATTAAAAATTAACGAGAGACTTAAAATTAAGGGGAAAAGAAAACTCAAGCGATTGAAGGCGGGGCAGACCTTCTCGGTGAACTCGAAGTCGTCTGCCATGGATACGGAGTGCGAACTAAACCGTTGAGCTCCTCACCATCAAGAATTTGGAATTTGGAACAAAAAATAGGTCATGGTAATTAAGCTGATTGTATTTATTTCAAAGACTAAACCCATCGCCGTCCGTCCATCGGTTTATCCCCTGATCGTTGCCTATTGTAAATTATTTGAAAAGGGAAGAGAGAAAAAGAAAAAAAAACACAGAAAAATTGAAAGGAAGATAAACGGAAGATGCTTACATGACTAATCTTCATCGCCGATGGAGAGACAAGGCACCAGTGCCGACAAGGGAGAGCGGCCAAAATACTCCTTTAGGTTGAAGAGGAAGACAGGAAAGTGTATTACCAAAAATAACTCGGTAAAACAAACTACACAAGAAACCAAAGAAAAAACAGTGGACCGGAATTAGAACTACATTGATCATTTCCTTTTACACGAACCAAACACGGTAAAATACAGAAAACGAATTCCAGAATTACAATTACGGCTATCAAACACAGCCTTAGTGAGTGGCATATGGGGAACATTTTTGTTTCATTCTGAACATTGCTTATATTTTTATCTGCCAACACTTAATTTATAGCATCTAATCTGGAACAGTTCTCTTCATAGTGCTTTTCGGTCACAACATTGTGATTTTAAATTTCTTCATGCATTGGATATGGTTACTCAGCGGCAAACTTTCTATGTTAGGGAGTGTCTAAGCTGAGCAAAGAGATGCAGGCTGTTGGCTTTCAGTTGGAATGAAGAATTTTGCAGGTTTCTCACTTTTAATAAGTACTTTTACATATAAATGATTGGTTGCTTCTAAGTTAGCTAGTTAGTCATTGCGCGGAGTTGTGGGCAGTCGTTACTTCAAAAGTAACATGGAAAGAACTGTTTACGGATTTTCTTACTGTTGTGTTAATCTGCTCATCAGTTATTCCTTGACACTAACTTGAAGATAAATTTTGTTCAAATATAGAGCAAACAAGACGTAAAACCTTCTTCTCAAGATTCTCATCAACCAAAAGGGGAACAGCAGAACAATGAAACAACAGATACCCCCTTAGCAGACACTGGCTCTTTATCTGCTTCAAGAAACCATGGACGAAAAGTTTCACGTGAAGATATTGAACTTGTATGAAACCAGTCCCTTGTCATATTTTATTTGTTCATTTCTTTTTTCTTTCTATCCATGGTACTTGATGCTAGATGGATTTTTATCCTTTTCTATTAGTTATAAACAATTTAATGATTTATGTAAATTGCTTGTTGCAGGTCCAGAATTTAATTGAACGATGTTTACAGTTGTACATGAATAGAGACGAGGTTGTCAAAACCCTATTGACACGAGCAAGGATAGACCCTGGATTCACAACATTAGGTATTTTCCTGAAATATCTTTATTAATTCGTGTGCGTGAAGTGCACAAACATGTATATGTATGTGGATTTGAAAATTTCAATAAAATGCATTGAATGTATATGCATAAAGTAGAACATGTTACAGAAACCAATCTACTGCAATGATAGCTTTGAATTTGTTATCTTAGCCATGAGTCTAGTACATTTCTTGTTCAAATGTGATTGATTTGGGTACTAACTCTGTTTTTCTCTTTACTGTTCTTGTATATTCAGTATGGCAGAAGCTGGAAGAGGAAAATGCTGATTTTTTCAGGGCCTATTACATAAGGCTGAAGTTGAAGAAGCAAATCCTTTTATTTAACAATTTGCTTGAGCATCAATATCATATGATGAAATATCCTGTGCCTCCAAAGGTTCCTCTGGCCCCAATACAAAATGGGCTTCATCCCATGCCTGGTATGTTCTGACTAGATAATTGCTAGACACAATTTTTACTAAATTTTATTAGTAGCATCATTGCTAATTGCTCTACAATTGTTTTGTGAACGTGATAAATATCTATGATTGTCACTTGATATAATAATTTCAGAGTTCGATTATCAAATTCCTATTTTCAAATTCACAACATGAGGAAAAAGGTACTTGGGGTTCTAGAGATTGGATTTGTAATTTTCCGCTTGATATGGTGTCTATTTGTTGTTTGTTTGACTATTTCTAATTTAGTAAGTTTGCAGTTCTCTCCTCTACTCGAACTTGTGAGAAGGATGGGGCATTGAAACAAACTCACAAATTTCTTTTGGGATCGGTAGCTGTGAAATATACTGAGTCAGAGAGTTTATTGTGGGATTTCTGAGTATTTGGTTTGCATGGTTATGTCACTATCGTGCTTATTTAACGCTTCTTTGCTGTGCAGTTAACAACTTACCAATGGGATACCCTGTGATGCAACCTCCAATTCCAGCTGCAGGGCAACCTCATCTTGATTCTATGGGCATATCAAGCTGTCATGTGGTCAATGGAACCCCTGCACCCAGCAATTTTCAACCTACGCATATGAATTCTGGGAAAGAGTAAGCAGTTCACCATCTTCTTTATATGTATATTATTAGTTGCATATAAACCTTACAAATACTTGTTTACCTGTATGCGTGAATATGCTGTTCTTTATTTTCATGATCTCATGCTACAAGTTATGCTACTTCTTTCAAGATAGCTTGCCTAATTAAGAATTTGAGTAATTGCAATCTAATCACGCTCCACTGCTTTCTTTCTCCTTTCTTTTAGTTGAAATGTTTAGGAACTGCTTGGTTAGATCTGCAAAACATGCATGATGGTGTTAAGGTTTATCACATTATTGTACACCAACTCTGTTCAATTTCTTGTCAAATTATCTCCAGCTTCACCCCTCTTTGTTATACCCTGCTTTTGGCTTTAAAAATGTATTATTTCTGGTCAAGTAACCTTCTTCTCTTCTAATTCTAGCATGTTGATGGACAGCAATGCCACTGATGTAAAACCTACAGTTCCTCCAACCACTACCGTATCATCTGCGTCAGAGATGCCTGTGAGCCCTACATCAGTTGCATCGAGTGGGAATTTTCCATTCACCGCATCAGACATGTCAGGGATGGGAGTAGACACATCGGCACTTGATTCAGCCTTCACAACAGATGTGGCAAGTTCAATCGGGTTGCAGCTGGGACCGGAAAACGGAGCTGGGAATTCTAGAGAATCCCTCAGATCATTGGATCAGATTCAGTGGAATTTCAGTCTCACAGATCTGACAGCAGGCTTATCAAACTTGGGAGGTAAGTTGTTTGTGGCTATGAGACCTACACTAAGATATTCAGTTAAAAATTTGATTGAAGCTGTTTGTTATCATCTCTCCCTCTCTCTCGCGCACACGCATTTGAGATTCAGGCTTTTGTATTTGCTGTTCAATTTCCTGCTTTAAATAATTTGTGCACTGCCTCATTGTTGGCCTTGGAAAGCCACCAATAGCCGAACAATTTTTATAGCTTTTTTTATTCTTTTCTATTATGGAGTTGTTCTTATAAAGTACGGGTTACGGAATTTTTACAGATTTAGGAGCCCTTGGGAACTACCCGGGTTCTCCGATTCTTCCCTCTGATTCAGAAATGTTGCTTGATTCTTCGGAGCAAGAGGATATAGGTAATGAGGTTCTACACTTCTATCTACTAACAGAATGATAGTTCAATCGAATGATGCATTTTTACTCTTAATTTCTTTTTGAAGGACTCGGACATGGGCACTGAGATGACCCTTAGACCCGAGTCCAGATGACATAACTTTAACCTGCATAAATATGATTTTTCCAGACCTTCATACACTTGAATTTATTGCCATGTGCAATTACGATCTCCACATATAGTCTTGTGAGTTCTAATAATAGTAATGAGTAGGCAACTTCATTGGTGACATTTTGAAATACGGAGCTTGTCGACATTTACGATATTCAAATATATTACTCTGTATGTCTGTGTGTTTTTTTACCGTACGCTAATTTATCCAAGGCTTGTTTCAGTGGATGAGTTTTTTGTTGATTCCGTACCCGACCAGCCTAGCTCTCCGTCCAATGAAGAGAAACCATAGACCAAGGTGAGTGCGTACCTTGTCTTCTTAAAACGGTTATAGTAGGACGGAGTTTGATCAATAAGAACAACATTTGACACCTATGCAGTAGGCATTTTGTATCTTTAGCAAATTTGAACCTTTGAGGCAGTAAAATTTTATAGCTTGATGAATCAAATGACAAGAAAGTAGCCATATTCCCCATACTTGTAACTTCATTACTTTTTGAGATCCAAGGTCGGGGTTTTGTCCCTGATCTAACACTCTGCGAACATACTATTGGCAATATGAGACTATTTTTGTTCCTAAATCCTTTTGCTTTGTGTGCAACTAGGAAATTAGAATTGCAGTACTTTCCCTGTGGCTATTCATTGAGCTTGCATTCTAATACGTTGGTAGCTTATTAGGCGTGTCTGGACACCACAATTATATCTTAATTCTCTAGGTAATGTTTGGTATTTCAAAGTTTAAATTTGAAAACAACATTAATTATAAAATTTAAAAGTGTAATTACATGTGTAGCTACACTCAATTTAACAAGATCTATAAATTTCCATTCACGTCTATGTACTTGCATGTAATCATGATGATTATTTGGATGCATATTGTTTGTAATTGTATTTGAATACAAGGGATTTATTATAGATAATTTTATGAAAACTTCCAAGGCAAGGCCCATCATTAGGGTTTTCTTATTCATTAGGCATACTATTTTGATTTCGACATTTCCAAACTGCAAAGCTTAACACCTTCCTGCAAGGAAAAAAAATCAAATCATTGTGACTGATACATACATACTTGTGTTGAGTTAGATCAAGTTGTAGGAAGGTTGAGTTAGTTCAATACATAAAAAGCTCGAGTTCGTCCTCGAAACAAAAATTGAACTTAATCAAATTTCACTCATTAGAGAATGAAAGAAGTTTGATTATTATAACTGAATACTTAAATTTAACTTGTTTGTTAATTTGAACTGTTCAAATTCGACTTGACAATAAACAAGGAAAAGAATGGTAACCTGGAACATCATGTAGCGGCAGTAATTAGAGGAAATCACATATTGCGGAAACCACATTTCTGCCCAAGAAGAGACACTCGATGGTGGTCGTAGGGCCCGATTCTTGCCAACATCCCTGTAATGCACGACCATATTGCTCGTCCATCTTTCTTGGACATCCTTGCTTGATCGGCAAGTCCTCTACCACCAGAACAACATGCCGGTACCGGTTTGGCCCTGCCTTTCAAGAAGCTCACGCAGGGCCTAAATGATGCCCGAACTGCTGCGCACGAAGGTGCAGCCGCAACTTCGGTAACATCCGATATACTCAGGAAAACAAGAACTGCTAAGATGATGTTGATTGAGCGGCCCATGGTGGTCATCCAGTTGTTTTTTCCGCTGATCTTTTTGTTGTTGCCTTTGAAGATTATGCATGCCATATATATAGGGTAATGTTTTTGGTATTATTACTTAAAAATTTAATAATAATAATTGGATTATAAAATTTTAGTTTTTATCGTTTAAATTTGATATTAATTTAACTTTACAAGTAGAGTTACAATTTCATGTATTTTATTTATTTGTTACTTTTAAAAACTAATTAAAAAACATGACTTTTTAATATCGCTTATAGAATTATATAGTTGTTAGTGCACCAACTAATTATAGGGTAAAGTACACCAAAGATTAAAATGATAGTGTCGACATGATAATACTCTGATCTCCTCCAACTGCTGTTCGATGAAATTAGTTTTGAGGTATGTTATTCGTTTTCTTGAAATAATGATTCTCATTGTTCGAATTTTTGAACAAATACTCCAAAACCCTCAAACCTTAAAAATAGTGGATTTCTTGTGTTTAATTTTGACATTATTAAAGATGTTTTTGATAAAATCTAAATCGACAAAGTGGTAGAGAAAAATAAGTTTATCTATGTCTAAAATGACCATAAAAGATGCAAGAGGAATGCAATTTCTGAAAACAACTAAAAATGAGTGAAAACCTCTTAACTTTGATGATGAAGAAGATGATAAATCCAACCAATTCGATAGTTCAATGCTACAATTGAAACTAAATTCATAGTTCAATGCTACAATCCAACCAATGTACAGTTCAATGATAAATCAACACTAACCTTAAAGTTTAGTGGTATTTTATGTAATTATCCTAAAATTTAAAGTTGAATGATAAATCCAACCAATTCGATAAGTTTAATGACTTCATACTGATCATTGTAACCGTTCAAAGAATTTGATGACCATTTTGTAGCTTTTGTAAGCTTAGTGATCAAAACGACCATTTGAACATTTTAGTGATATCTGATTTATTCTACCCATAATTATGTTAATATTATACATGATAATTATCTTTTCACTGTCAATGGAAAACATATTTCACAAATCCGTTTAATACGTTGTCATGTGTCATTATTATATATTCAAAAGGTAAACTACATGAGTGATCACCTAACTATTGTGTCCATCCTATTTTGACCATCTAACTTAAAAAACTGAAAATTTAACCACTGAACTATTTAATTGGTCATATTTTAACCACCAACAGTTAAAATCTAACAGAGGGGTGACGTGGTTTTTAATGAAAATTTGATTAATTATACATTTGATCCATGTTAGTTACCTATTATATCACCACCTGATTGGATGAAGAAAATAAAATAAAGAACTATTTTCCCTTAGCTATGAACAAAACCCAAGTTCCCCTGGGAGTAAATGGCATGGGTTTCCCGCTGAACTAAGTGGACTTTTGTGATATAAAATACAAAATATAATGTATGGTTTAGTTTGTTGTTAATGCAAGGAAAAGGAAATAAATATGGATTAAGGAGACTCGAACATGACACACTTGAGACGCATAAAAACATTTAAACCACTATAGAAATATAATATTTAAATTAAAATTGACAACATTTTATACATTTATATACAAACCACTGTAAAAATATAATATTTAAATCATGTGGTGAGTGATTAATTTTTTTCAGTTGGATGGTCAAAATAGGACGACCCCAATATTTGGGCGGTCACCCAGGCAATTTACCCTTAAAAAATACATAAGTCAATACCTAATCTATTTGTGAACTTTTTCTTATTATTTTTACCGTTAGTGTAAATAATCATTATCCATATTATGTTATGAATTACTATATACTAATACACTAATAGTCTATTTTTTTAACTCAACAAGAAAAATTAAAAAACTATCACATATCTCATTTTATTTCATTTAAGAACAAGGATGATAGAGTTTATCAAGTCATCTCAGTAAAAAAAAAGAATGTTGTTATTCTTAGGTGACCTCGGTTCAAGAATTTGTTTGTACGGTGTATGTGCATTAAAAAGATAGGGTTAAAGAACATATATTATTTTGTAATTGCACCAGACAATTAAAAAAAACAACGACTCCTTAATTCTATTTATTAACAAAATTCTTTGATCAATGTACCAAATAACTATCTTTTTTTTTTGGAGAGGATTTGTTTGATTGGGAATTTAAGTTATATATTTGAGGTTGTTGCAATGCAAGTCTCGTGATTGCATGGTTTTGGGCATGTTATTGATGATGTGAAATTACGTGTATGATATAGCACATTCAAGCTATATGCTTAAGGCCAAATGAAATGCTCGTCTTTGGATATTATTAGTTTGTCAAAAAAATCTTTAGATGATATTAAATGGAGTAAGTTTTTGAATTCGTCAAGTTATTTAAGTGAAAAATAGAATGTTGTTATTATTAGGTGATTTGTGTTCGAGCAGTTTATTTGCACGATATGTATGCTTTATTAAATGCTAGAATTAGTGAACAAATATCATCTTATTTACACTACACAATTCAAAAAATATGATATGAGTTTTTTTTGTATAAAATATTAAATAAGTATTAAATATAGTAAATATTTAAATAAAATATGATATAATTTTAAATATAAATTCAAAATCTGTAATGTTTAAGGCCCTGCTTGATAAATTATAAAAAGAAATTAAATACAAATTTTAATTCATAGAGCTTGTTGATAATTTTAAAATGAAAACCATTTGATATAATTTTTTTGAGAAACATTTGATATAAATGTTAATATGATATCAAAAAATAAAAAATATATAAAGTATATGATTAGATCTCACAAATTTGAAGAATCAAATCATTGAAATCCCTTTGACTAGAAAATATTTTTAGCAACTCATAGAGCAATGAAATCACATAATAAAATAATGTTCCACTAATATTATAAAGATATTGTTTGGTATACTCACTCGCATTCATTTCATTAGTTGATTAATCTGAATTATATACTATAAATACCTATTATGGGACTGAATCCTCCTAACTCAATTTATTCCATATATAATGTCAGGATTCGAATTATCTAGCATCTCATTTCACTAGACAATTGTTGGTAATAAAGATATTTTTTAACATTAAATATATTCTTTTAATTTATCCAAAAATACATTAATAGAAATGTTTTTGCCACTAAAGAAAGTTGAAAATAACTTGATATTCTATATAGTGCAATCAAATACAAGGGCTTTATTATAGATAACTTTATCAAAACTTCTATGAAAGAAAGGGAAAAAATCAAATCAATGTGTTTTAAAATACTTGAATTCGACTCGTTCGATAATTTGAACTGTTCGAACTTGATTTAACAATAGATAGAGAAGAGAGTGCTTACTTGGAGCGATCGGAGTAACTATTAACGGATACTACATATACGGCCGAGAATAGGCAATCGTTGTTGATCATGTGGCCCAATTTCGGCCACCATTAATATAACACACTCCCATATCAATAGCGCATATCTCTTGTTCGCCTTTGCTCTTGCAGCAAGTTTTCTACCGCCCAAACAACATGCCGGTGAAGGCTTGTCCTTGCCTCTCAAGGGTCTGCCCTTGCCTTTCAAGAAGGCAATGCAGGGGGTAAAATTCCTCTTAACCTCCACGCACTTAGGATTCGCCGCTGCGGTTTCGGCAATACACGATATGATCAGTAAAACGCACACGGCGAACGTAATGCTGATTAAGCGACCCATGGTGGCCATCCAGTTGCTTTGTTTTTTGTTTTTATTAAAATTATTTGTTATTAGTTAAGAACTAATATAGTTTTATTTTTCTCGGAAAAAATATGGATTTAGACAGAGAATATAAGAATCGAACAAAGGAAATATAACAAGTAAAATTATAGGATATAGAATATCGAAATACGAATAGAATGCACCAACAATCAGTTGGTCTATACCAATGATTATATAAAAAAATACGAATAGAGTCAGAGACGGAGCCAGGATTTGAGGGTGAGGGGGGCAAAATATAAAATTTTAAAGGTGGAGGGCAAATACATAATTATTCCTAATTTTTCAAAAAAATATAAAGAATCAAAGGTAAAAAAAAATCCCCTGCTGGGGAGCAACAGACCCTCCCATTCATGCCGTAGATCCGTCACTGAATAGAGTGCATCACCAGTTTGTACATCACCAAAATCAACACAATCGTTGAAACACTTGAAATCGGGATTCATGATCAACACTAAGAGTGTAAATGAACAGAACTTTCGACGAACCGTTCGTATAACATTCATTTATGTTCATTTATTAAGCTAAATGAACGAGTATGAACAAAAATTTTATGTTCGTTTAATAAACGAACACGAACAGATGTGTGTTCGGTTTGTTTATGTTCACGAACAAGCTCGTTTATAGGCCCGTTTATAAGCTCGTTTATAGGATCGTTTATAAACTCGTTTATAGGCTCATTTATAAGCTCGTTTGTAGGATGAAAATGCTTGTGGATGTATCTAAATACTACTTTTTATTGTTGCTAAGGATGTTATATAAGTTCATGTTGAAATGTAAGTTTTTTTCGTTGCTTTCGTTTTATTTGTTTATTTAGTTAACATTTTTGAATATATAAACGAACACGTTTGTGAACGCTTAAACGAATATGTTTGCAAACACTTAAACGAACATGTTCGTGAACACTAAACAAACAAACACATTCAAAAATAAATAAACGAGCATGAACTAAACATGAACATCATTAAAAATAAACAAACGAACATGAGCATAGTCTTGTTCGTTCAAGATCGGTTCATTACACCCCTAATCAACACCGTCTTTAGTTAATGCATCTGTCAAAATTTTAGCTTCACGATACACATGCTTGAAACAAACACAACATTGCTAATTTATGTCTTATCAATTTTGAGTTCAAGTTGAATTGATTCGATTTTTACAATTCAAATATCAGAATAACAAGTATTTTTTTAGTTTTTACTTTGATATAAGTATCCTTTATGTCCTTGTCAATTTTAAAATAGATAAATTTATCTTTTTTTATTTTTGAAATGAATAAATTTTTGAATGAAATAAATTGAATTAGAGAGTCGTCTCTATAATGAACATTTGCAGTGCTCGGTCCAAATTAATCAATTAATAAATTAAATACCGGTGATTCTATAAGAAGTATTTGAATATTTGTAAGGAAACATCAAAAGCGTTGCCAGGTACTAAGAAATTCAATTGATGGGAAATCATAGATTTTATTTAGTGCAATCAAATACAAGGACTTTATTATAGATAATTTTATGAAACTGCACAAGGAAAGGCCCATGTCTAACGGTCCACGATTAGGGTTTCTTATTCATTAGGCATTCTCTTTGATTTTGGCATTTCTCAACCGTAGCTCTTCACACCCTGCAAAATAAAAATCATGATCAAAGTAATTAGCATACTTGGATTGATTCGAGACAAAAATTAAATTATTCAAACTCATCTAATCGTATTCGCTTGATTAGACTCATTAACTACTTGAGTTGAACATTAAGATATTTGAATTTGATTATATTATGTATATCCACCGTGTTTGATAAAATTTATGCCATATCAACCGTCACACATAATAACGTCGTAAGTGAAAATTAGAAGAAATCAGGGAAGAGAATGATCCAAGTTGCCCAAGCTCACCTTGACAATAAATAAATCGAATTCAAATTTCTTTTTCGAATCAAAATTAAATGATTACCAGGAACGGTCAGTATTGGCACTAATAGGAGGAATTGAAGCACCGATGCCACATTTCTGGCCGATAAGAGGCACTCGATTAGGGTCATATGACCCAATACTTGTCAATACTCCTTTAAGGCACCCGCATACCGATTGTCGATCTCGTTGGCTTCGTACTTGGCCTGAAAGGTTTTTAGCACTGGAACAGCATTCCGGTGTCGGAGCAGCTGCACCTTTGACGAAGCTCAAACACGGGATAATGAGGATATAACCACATTGCACGAAGGTGCGGCTGTGATTTCCGTAATATCCGATGTGATTACGAGTAGGACGAGCATGGATACCAATTTGATTGAGCGACACATGATGGCAAATCAGTTTCCTTTTTCCCTTTATCTTACTGTCGTTCCCTTTGAAGCCTATGCATGCGTGTGTGTGTGTATATAAGCGTGTTAGAATACACGATCTTTAAAATGTTACAATAACAACGATTTTAATCGAGATAAGATGAGATAATTAGAGTTTTACAACTAATTGGAAATGCAAGTCTCTTGATTGCATGTTTCGTGGCATTTTGGAAAATTGAGATGGGAAAAATTCATGTTGGAAGTTACGTGGACATATAGGCAAAGCACTTAACTGCCATTGCCACATTCTCGACTTCGGCTTGAAATATGCTATAGACCATTTTAAATATGAAATTGTAACAACTTAGAGTACAAAATCCGATTAGACTTGAAAAAAAATTCAAATTTCGAATCAATTGATTTGAATTACTTGAGTTATTTGAGTTATCTTATCGAACCACATTGATCAACAAACAGTTCCATGTCTTGTTTTTTTTTTCTTTACAATTTTAAGCAATCAAACAGAGATTATATATATATATATATTCTTTTTAAATACAAAAATTAAAATTTAAAATTTATTGGAGTAAGATTGGTTCAGTCGTTTGACATGATTTATATGGTAACATCTGTTTTTCATTAGATCAATAAAATTTTATTAATATAATTAAAAACCACTTAAAGTGGATTATAAAACTGGCTAATTTAAAGAGCATATGAACATCTAAAAAGACGTGAATTTAAACGCATTCGAATGCGTATTATCTTTCTATTTATGAATGATATGATGTTCGAATAATTCAAACATATATTTAAAAAATGTATTAAAATAAAGAAATCAACAAAAAATTTTGATTTTGATCTTTAGTTTTCTCTTTGAATAAGCTTAAAAATACATAATATAATATTAACTTGCTTGCAAAGTGGGTTGATAAGTCCATTGCTGGTTTGTTGATGGTCGTTATTCTCCATTTCATTGTTAATCTTGGATGCTGTCCAAGCTTGATTTGAGTTGTTTTGGTGCATTTTGCTACTGTGGGTGTTGTTGTACAACCCGAGAGATGGTAGTTTTATAGTGGTCGTAGACAATTCATTCTTTTTAAATTTGACTTAAGTTTCATTTGCCATTAAGGGGTGAAAGTTCATCGGTGGACAACGCCCGTTTGAGCAGAAGTTAAATTTTTTAGCTGTTGGTAAACGCTCGTTTAAGGGTAAAATTAAGTGGACAAACGTTCGTTCAGCTCTAAACTTTGTCATTACTTTTCTGTTCAACATTCTAATGACCGTTGAAGAAAAATTGACAAACAGAACCTTAGACGGAGAGTTGTTAACCACGATTGGCTGAAATCCATGTAAGAGAAAAATATTTTAAAAGCATATATGAGTATCATGATGTTGAGGGGAGAGGGATAGTTCCCTTTTATATTTATCGAGAAAAAAATTATATTTCTTCTAAAATTATGAATAAAATTTCTTTTATTTTTTTATGTCTCTATACATGTTCCAAGACTAAAAATTAAGTTTAAGATTTAAGGTTGATGTTCAAAGTGTATGGTTTAGTTTTTAGGATTTATGGTAAGAACACAAAGTTTAACTTTTTAGTGTTGTGATATATATAGGGGCATCAAAAAGGGACAACGAAATTTTATTTTATACCCCGCCCTTTTTGGTGCTTCTTTCTGTACCCAACACTAAACACCTGCCCCTAATCCCTAATTTTTTTTAGTGTGAAGTATAAATAGGGACACAAAAAAGCACAAATAATTTCTATTCATCCTAAAATGCTATTGATGAAAAAAATGAATTACCTAAACATCAAATTCATTGATCAAAATTATTTCAACGATTAACTAATAATTACATCATTTATGTAAAGAGAATACAGTTTTGAAAGTTGAAAAATAACTTAAGATTTATGTGTAGCAGTCATCCTTTAGGGTTTCTTATTCATTCAGCTGGCGTGCTCTTCATTTTCACATTTGCCACCATAACTCTTCACACCCTACAAAACATAAATAAAATCAATCAATGGGAACTATATATATATATATAATTTAGAATTTATATAAATCGACTATGCAACATTCTTAACAAGCGACACTTAACATATTTGAATCGGGATCAATTCATTGGGTTAACAAAATCTTGTTTTCAACCTTTTCAATTTTACAAAACACTTCTCATGCAGCTTTTTATTGTTTTCTAATTCCGATATATTATAAGGTAAATAGCGGGACTCAACACATACAAGATAAGACAATATAAACATTTTTTACCACTAGACCAATTGATGAATCTTTTAATTTTCTGAAAATATTTTAAAATAAAATATGTTTTCTTCAATATTTTTCATTTCTAAGAAACCGAAAGCGAAACTCGGAATAGGAAATAGGAAGAGAAAGGTTACTTGGAACAATCTGTAGTGCCGGTGACCGGAGGGATATAAAAATCAAGATCGCATTTCTGATCTATCAGAGGCAATCGTTGAGGGTCATATTTCCCGATCTTCGGCAATTCCGCTTTAAGGCACTCGCACAGTTTTTGTTCATCTCCTTTGGAATTGGTTAAGTCAGCAATATTCTCAGCACCAATACAGCAATCCGGCGACGGCGATGCTCCGCCCTTCAGGAAGCTCCAGCAGGGTGATAACAAGCTCGAAACGTCGCCGCACGAAAACCGGGCCACATCCGTATTACACGGCTTCGTCAGCAAGGCTCTGGTGTAATTTCCGTAACATCGGACGTGATTAGAAAGACGAGCATGGCTAGAAATTTGATGCAGGGACGCATGGTTGCGTTTCAGTTTTGTTGCCTTTGTGGTTTCAGTTTAAGCTTATGGGGATATATAGGTTAAAGTATTGGGTACTTATAGCTTTGAAATTTGACAAGGTCATGTTTGCTTAAACTATATTTAAAAAATACATATGACAATAATTTGATACGCATATGGTTTGAACTTTATTTTATACAAGTCTATTAATTTTGGGATTATGAGTTTAGTTTAGAGTGTAAGGTTTATGAATTTATGTTTTGAGCTTTAAAATTTAGAATTTAGGTTTAGAGTTTAAAATTTAAGGATTAAAATTTTAGAGCTAGTTAGGAATTTAGGTTTTATAGTTTAAATAGTAAGAATTGTGTATTTTTTTACACAAATTATGTAACAAAATGTAACTAAAGTTTTAATTTCGTTTGTATAGTTAAAATTTTATAACTACAATATATCAAATAATAATACTATTTTTATCATTATAAATTTGGAGATAACATGGGTTAATGGGGTTTGAACTTTGATATATATATATATATATATTATAGGTATTTGATTCATTCATAGTTGATTCAGGCATTGTAGAGATACTCTCCCAACATTAATTGAATTTTTTTAAAAGATGTTGGTGTAATTACATAGTAGTATCTGTTCAATTTTTTTAGCCTTTTATAAAAGGCTACACATCGTGCACATATAGTGCTCGAACCCGGGTCACCTAGATGAAACACATCATCATTTACCACTGGAACCCCTCTATGGGTTCAACATTGTTTGAACTTTAATATTTGATATTAGTTACAATAATGTTATCCATGCAACTGCGACTTTATCATATAAATTACAGTTTTGATTATAATACGAAACTAACATATATAAATAACATCACGTCACGTAGAGGTTTGTTGGAATGGGAAATCAATTTCTTTGGGGGTTGTTGCAATGCAAATCTCATGATTTCTGGGAATTCTAAGATGAGAAAATTCATGTTTGAAGTTACGTGAAAGATATAGGCCAAACACTCAGCTGCCACATTCTAGACTTCCTCTTCAAGCTTGAATATGCTAAGTCCATACGAAATGATTAAATTCTGTGTTAAATTTTAAAAATGTGTAGATACTTAAATATTTTATCTTTACGTAGTCCCTCTGTACAAATAAGTATCACAAAAGTCTTTATTGGAAGTAATTATGTCGAAAACATCTTATGTTCGGAATAGGTCCTAAAAATAGTTAAAGATTCTTTAAGAAGTAAAGTGAAAAGGACTAAAGTAATGGTAACGTAGATTGAGGCAAGAAACCTGTTAAAACCCTCAAATTTTACCGTAACAGGTGTATCGATTCATGTAGGGTTATGCTGTTTCCAAGCCGCAGCAGAAGGCGGGATCATCTCGGCTTGCTCCTTCTCACTCTGCCAATGTTAGTTTCTCCCATGTGTTTCGGTTTACATAATTATTGTACTTCAGTATCAAATATTAAAGTTCAAACTCAAGACTAATGAACCTTAAGTCCTTCAAGGTTTGAATCATGACATTTTTAGGTTAGGAGAGTCGTACTAATGATAAATCTCTGTAGTATCCAAATTTAAATTAATTAACCAATGAATCAAATATCAGTGGTTATACCAAATATATATATATATATATAATCGCATAATAAAATAAAAGACATCAAAATTTATGTGAAAAGCTCTTTTGGGAAACTACGGGCAGATATATGATCGCACAATAAGTAAATGGGTAAATTACAAATTTCACTACTCAACTTTCTTCTCACTTCTATTTTGGTCACTAAAGTTTAAAAATTTTAATTTAATCATTAAACTTTCAGATTGCTTATGTTTTGGTCATTCGACCGTTAAATCACAAAATGTATCTTTATGTGACTTATTTTATCAGTATTTGTGACACATAGGATTTAGATAAAATTAAATTAAATTAAAATCCCTCATAACCTTCATCCTCTCCTTGGTATCACCTTCACTCAACCAAAACAAGAAACCCACACTACCCTCACCTCCAACTCCCACTGCTAATTCCACTAACCTAAACCACCCTTACCTTTATTGGTTTCATTGAACCCTAAACCAACCTAAACTACACCCCTACTCAATACCAAACCCATAAAACTAGGGTCCAATTCAAGTGGTTGTTCAATCATAGAACGAAAGAGCCTCGGAAAAGTGGCGGTTTAGCAAGTGAAGGGAAATAAAAATGCTAGATTCGTGGAATTTGGGATGTTTTCTGGTTAAACGAACATCAGATTCTTGTTTATTAGGGTGAAATGAGTTCGGTGAAAAATTTTAGGGCTCATCGACGGTCGTTGATGACAGCTGTCGATTGCCGATCGCGACGAGCGGTGGCCAAGATCTGAACGGATTGAGAGAAAAGGAGAGGAAGAAAATGAAGAATAAAAATAGGGAAAATAGGATTTTATAAGGATTTGAAATGATGTCTTTTTAGAGTAAAATTCATTTTTCTAAAACGATGTCATTTTAGTGTTGTCTGTCATATCATAACGCCATTAATCATTTAAGGCGAATGTCCAAAACATGAATAATTTAAAATTTAATAATTAAATTGAAAATTTTTAAACTTAAATGACCAAAATAAGAATGAGAAAACAATTGAGCGATGAAACTTGTAATTTACACAAATTAAATCTTCTTACTCTTGCCCATGTTTAGTTTGGAGATCTAATCACTCTCTCTAATTCCTTCGTTTTTTTTCTTAAAATATTTGTATCCGACACTCATATCCAACGAATATCCAAATATCATATTCAACTCTCTAAGAAGCCTATTAATACAAGAAGAATTTCAAGAAAATTACAACAACACATATCCGAGTATCCGACACTTAAACCCGAGTCTAATGTAACATAGTTGGTAACCAGGATCCAAGAAGAGAGTAGTTGAAAAAAGAACAGAGATCAGCAGAGATGGAATGCAATGGTTGAATATCATAGATTTTAAAAACCTCTGCTTGCATGTTCATTGCATACTTATCAACAATCTCATACACAGATGCAGATATAAGCATACCCCAATTGAATTTACTCATGTCAGATACATATATTAGTGTTCGAAATACATCCAAATCCGAATAACATCAAGGACTAACCAATATGTTTCTTCCATCTGCAAAACCCACTGAAATTTCAATATCAAACAATTAATGCGCAGACACATAAGACAAGGGCGGATGGTGAATAGAGCCGGAGGGGCCTTGGCGTTCCAAAGTTTTGGAAATTTTGTATTATACTTTTAAAATATTTTTGAAATTTACGAACAACTGAACCGTAGAGCTGGGACCAAATGAATGCTACAGGACCAGGATCAGGACCCTGGAGGCCCCGCAAGCATGTGAACTCCCGTATACATTCATGCATCTGATTCGTTAAATTGAACAATGGTTCGCTCCGAGAATTTAATATGTAAACGAAAGGAGGTGAAATGGTATTTTTGAGGACTAAATTGAAAGGATTGTGAAAAGTGATGCCTTGATAGGTTTCTGATCCTAAAATACCTTCGGTGAAAAAAAAGATGTGTTTTCTCCTCGAAGTAACTATTGGAGCGAGTTCAGTTATTAATCATTTGCGTTCTGTTGATCCATATACAAAGTAGATATTGACCACAAATTTTAAAACAGTTTTAGACCCAAAACGAGAATCTAACCCTCCACCAGTGATTAACTCTTTTAAACTTTCTTTTATTTTCTCCCATTACTCGCGACTAACATTGCCTTCTTCTTCATCCAAATAAAACCACTCAAATTCATCTAAAATTCAAGAATACATGTATTAAATACAAGATTTAGAAAGCCCTTGTTTCACCATCATTTTTTTATAAATGTGTGATTTTATTATCTAAAAGAAGCATAAATCTGCTATAATCAACAATCCATTACAAATTAAGTTCTAAATAAGTATCTCCGCTATACAAGTTTACCCCCAAACTATGCTTTCACCATCATTTCGGTACCTTTTATTTGTGGTTTCTAAGCTTGGTAAGGAAAAGTCAAGCCCTAATCTCAATTTTGATTCATGCATGAGAAAATTAAGCTTTGATTCTCATTTTCGTGCTTATATTATGTGTATTGATAAGTGTATTGTGTGATTCAAACATTAAACCCACTTTCACGATCCTTTGATGTTTCAATGTCACATTATTCCGTCGAATTTCTCGAACTCGTCGCTAGAACAACTAGGGAGGGATGTATCCGCATGGAGAGTGGGGGGCAATTGCCCTCAACTTTGAATGGTTTAATTATTTATTGGCTATTGATTTAAAAACATTGCAATTAAGTCCTTGCCCCTCCCAAAATTGTTGGTTTATTATTTTTAAGACGCTGTAAGTTAAAATTAATGAAATTAAGATCCCTTAATTTTTTGGTTTAATCGCTTTTTAAGACCCTTCCATTTCAAAATTAGTAAAATTAAACCTTAATTTCTTTAATTTTTATGATTTAATCTTTTTAAAACCATGTTTATTTTAAAGATAATCAACTTACCCCTCATAGTTTAATCATGGCTTTGTCCCTGACAATAACGAGATTCAACATCTTTCTCCAAAAAGACCCTGAGTCTATATTATTACTACTACTCTATGGTCATTTAATAGCAATTTAAAGTTCGAATTCTGACATTTATGATCTCCTATGTTTCCATTATGATAATAACAAAGCTTAAGTTGACATAATTAAAGTATACAATGTGGGTGGCAGGTAAACACGTGAAAGCTAAGATTCAATTCAACTCTAACCAACTTTATTGGGTGAAATACTCCACCTGGGCGCGCGCGCACACACACACATAACATAAAGGACAGACAACACGTTTTTTGTTTCTACTAAATCAATAATGACTCGTCGACGGAGCCCACGTGCACTAAATCATCATCATGTGTCTCCAGAACCTGCATATACTCCTCGTAAAGCATCTCTAAACAAGAGCCATCATCACCTTCACTTCCAAGAAAATTGGAGTGGTGGCACGCGAAATCCGAGACGTTAACAAAGTCATGATCATCGTCGACGAGAAAGCTAGCCATCTTTACACCGTCGTCGTCGCCGCAATTGACGAAATCTGACCATTGCTTGTCTAATGTTGTGCCGATCGTGTTGCATTGGTCCGAGTTGAAGCTTTCGTTTCTTGGTAGAGACAACGAAGTTGTACTTGTAACCCTAATGGGTTTTGGGAGATGAATTTTAGGTTTATCCGAATCCTCGACTATTAGCGTCGATTTGCTCTTTTTGTCGCTGTTGGTAATGGTGGTTTTTTTCTTCTTCATCTGTTGTTGAACTACTAATGGCTTGTGTGTGTTAGGGTCAGTTCCTTGGCTTATAAGTCGTTTACTGAGATGAGTGTTCCAATAGTTTTTTATCTCGTTATCGGTTCGTCCCGGTAGTCGGCCGGCGATGAGGGACCATCGGTTTCCGAGAAGGGAATGTAGTCTAATGATAAGGTCATCTTCATCGGGAGTTATGTTCCCTCTTTTGATATCCGGCCTCAAATAGTTCAGCCATCGCAACCTGCAGCTCTTTCCACACCTAAGTAGCCCTACAAAAATGACTCACAATTAAGAAATATAAACTGACGGAATAAATCCGCCGTATAAATATGATACACCGGTTTTCATTCAGTCAATCTAAGTTTAACTTTAGCGACGAATATGTTTCCTTCACTAAAGGTATGGTTAAAACTTTATTAGTATTTTATAGTAAAAAATGGTGTATATAATATGATCCTAATGATTGAAATTACCTGCTTTCTTAGGAAGTGATCTCCAATTACCTTCACCATGAGCTTGAATGTAGTTGAGGAGCAATGTGTCTTCCCTGGGACACCATGGACCTCTATGCAACCCAACTTTAGAACAACAAGGAGCCCTTCCCATTCTTTATATCAACTCAACTCTCTTTTTCTCTCTCTCGAAATACTTCAGAAATATCGTGAATGATTAGTTTTTCTGTAGTGGACTCAAACCGATGCTCTAAGGAGTGTTTGATCTGGATTTATCGATCAAAAAATCAAATATCAGCGGTTACACCAAGGAGACAAATATTTATATGATTAAATTTATGGGGGTTTTTCCTTCTAAGAGAGAGAAGAATACAATTGATTTGCATTTTGGGTTAGCTTTGTTTGTTGTTGTGAAGGGAGGGGTTGTCCATGAGGCTATGGTAGGCTTTGGTACAATTTATAAAGGGGATTTTAGTGTGGTAAATATTTATTTGGGTGAAACTTTTCACATGTTTTCTCAACGACCCTTCTCTTATCTGCCCTTCTCCTTCCAAAGTGTAATTTACATATAAAATCATTGATGCAATCATTAGGGTTGAAAGCCTGAGAGTGTATGAGAAAAGGTCCAATCAATCAATTTGGCTATTTAAATTTTCTAAAATAAACTAAAATAATTCAACTGAACTTCAAGTTAACTAAAATTATTCATATTATACATATAGAACATTACAAGTTAATTAAGTAGGTGGCAACCTTATGTTTTAGAAGTTATAGGTTCAAGTTTTATCACGTGTAATTACTATTTCTAGACTTTTAATTTAGATTTAGTCTAATTTAAGTTTTATTACATATGATGACTAATTCTAGTCAGACTTTTTAAATAGTTTAGTGCTGAAATCACCTTAAAACAACACTTGATTAGAAATTCTTAATACTAGACATCGCCTTCAAGCGACCATAAAATAAACTTGAAAAACACCTCAGAACAAAAGATAATCAAAACAGCTAGCCATGAAAAATACTCGTAACTGTCGGAAATCAATGAGAATCTCAATCAATCATGTAGCTACAAATGCCCCTTCTAACGTTTAGCTATTGGATCAACATAGCAAAGGAATGTCCCCCATGGGCATGGCTCCAACATCACGAAGACTATCACTAAAACCGGAACAAACAGTAAGGCTCCCCTCATGGTCCCAACTTAGAAGAAAATAATGCCATGAAAAATACTCGTAACTGTCATAAATCAATAATGAGAATCTCAGTCAATCATGTAGCCACTAATGCCCCTTTCTAACGTTTAGCTATTGGATCAACATAGCAAGGGAATGTCCCCATGGGCATGGCTCCAACTTCATGAAGACTATCACTAAAACCGGAACAAACAGTAAGGCTCCCCTCATGGTCCCAACTTAGAAGAAAATAATGCCATGTAACAAGATGCAACCGAATGGACCTGATTGCATTGTCAACCATCCCCGTATTTAAGCACTTTGAAAAAGCAATCAAGGTACGCGAACCCGAAAGCATCGCAAAACACCGTCGATAGGCTAACACTGAAAGGACCCAATCGTATTGTCAACCATCTCCTTATTTAAGCACTTTGAAAAAGCAATCGAGATACGGAGATCCCGAAAGTATCGCAAACGGGAATCTAAACTCATCCAACTGACCATACGCATAATGAACCCAATTGCATTGTCAACCATCGAGATATCAAAACTCATCCAACTAACCAAACGCATAATGGAACAATCTCGCATCACTTGATTCAAACGCACGATGGTATTGTGATTATAATTTTGAGGACCATAATATTAATGTTCAAATCCCAACAAGAACAGGAATCCCAATAAAATATGAGACTAAAACAAGCCCAGCAAGTGTTGTTTAAGATGTCAACACTAAACCAGTATTTTAGAAGAGTCTAAGACCCTATGCTACATCTCCAATTGATTTCTTCTCTTCCTTTATTTACTTGGTTCCTCTGTTTTCGCAAAGGGGGAAGAAAAAACAGAGTGAAAAAAAAAAAAACAAGACTAGCATCACCCAGACTCAAACCGGAGACCTTCAAAGTGTTAGACTGATATGATAAACAACTACACCACGACACCTTGGGAGGCAACAAAACTTTTATTTTCCCTCAACCGATAAATATTTCCTAGATGATTTTGAACGATTAAATTATGTTTATTATATTTTATATATATATTTAATAGTGAATTGTTGCCATAACGAGAATATTATGAATTCTTTACGATGAGATGTGAATTATAAATTTATTATCAGCAATATATGAAGTCGTAGATAAGCTTTATGTTGTCGAATGATTTTTATATATTGAGGTAAGTTGAATATATTCCTCGGTATTTACAATATACAGACAGCCATATATAGAAAACCAAAACTTCTAGGAAAAATACTATGCATAGTCTAGCACTTTGAGCTAATTGCAATAAAACCCTTCAAGTGGAAAATGAACTATTGTTGACTCATGAGACCCGAGTTCAAACGGTTTAAGTTAAAACGTTTATCTTACCATATGATAAAAAAAATAAAACAAAAAATACTATAAAATAACGCTAGATGCTAAGAAAATAGTATATTTAATACACGTTTGGTAAATCTATCTTTTATTTTTAGTTAAATTCGGTACTCAATCTTTAAAAAAAAAATTGTATTATAACGACGCCAAGTAAGAAATTTCACGGCCACTTTAAGCTTCTTTTTTAATTTTTAGTAATTTTCAAATCAATTGTTTTTGCGATGTATAAAATAAATATTGCCACATTAACATAAACTACACACGTACATGTACACATAGAATAAGTTATTTGTTTGTTGGGCTGCTCAATGTAGTTGAGCAAATGTTAATGACACTACAATATTGTTTAAATCCCAACATAAACAAGAATCCAAATGAAACATATCACTCTCAAAGTGACAATGAGTGGTTTGAAAAGCTTTTATGCAACAAGAGTAAATTAACTTGACAGCAGTTTCAGACATGAAGGCATTTAGCTTACCATCTTATGTCACAATGCAGAGAAGACCAGAGCTCTTGACATTCACCAATTCTCTCTTTAATTCCGTACATTCTCGATTAGGGGTTTCAATAGATGTGTTTGAGCACGCGCATGCGCATGTGTGTAGGAAATAACCATGAAACATCATTTTATACCATAACACCTATCTATGTATTAACAGGAACAAACGGTTCTAGAGTGCATACCGAAATGATCACAGCCCATGAGTCGCGATTTAGACTGAATACTACAACCAGTGTTAGACTGAATACTACAACCAGTGTATCATCAATTGTACTTTTACCTAAGAACCTCCCAACTTAAAAAGAGTTCAAAGGGAAAGAGAAGACAAAAACTACTCATTCTTCTAATGAAAACACAGACTTAGATAGGCAGAGAGCAACAACTTTTTTCTCCGTCAATCTGACAGCCATTCATGTATGGGACCTTCGAGCAGGTGATCGGCTGCTTAATTCAACGAACATTAAGGATGAATTAGTTATGGCAATATTAATAAATAATCTGAAACATGTTATAATTGATTCGCACAACAAGAAACAATATATAGCTTCAATTACAGTACCTGCGGTACCTCCCATACTCGGAACTCTTGTGCCTCTCATAAGAAGGACCATTATAGCGATCATAAACTGGACTCCGAGCCCTACCATAATCAGGACTTGGTCGCCTGCGATATGCAGGACTTGGAGACCTCCGATACGGACTATCCCCATGTCTACCATCACCTCCTCTTTTAGGACTATCATATCTGCCATCTCTCTCATCGTCATCCCTTAAAGCATATTCAACGGATACGACTCTATCCAGTAGCTTGCTGTAAAAAGCACAATGTTACTAGTTTAAGAGCAATACCATCTGGCCATGAAAATAATAAAACAAGTACACATCTACCTTCTTTGTGTGGCCTCAAGGGCTTTGCTAGCATCCTCTTGCGTAGCAAATTGCACAAATGCAAAGTTCCGCCTAATGCGAACATTAAGAACCTTCCCATATGGCTCAAAGTGCTTCGTTATATCTCGTTCCCTTGTGCGAATCGGATCGAAGTTGATAACAAACAAGGTTTTGGTGGGCCTTTGATTTGTTGTTGATCTAGAACCATCACGATGCCGACCACGTTCACCCTTACAATAAAATTAATCATCAATGTTTTGCTTTCATTGGCAATTTGGCATTAAATTCAAAACCAGCAATTGTTGAAAGGAGTAACTCAGAAAGAACAATAACATACCTTAGCCCACTCCACGGACAGTCGGCGACGATCGTATCCAAAAGGTATATTGTCAAGTCCACGAATAGCATCTTCGGCATCACGCTCGTCCTCAAAATAAACAAACGCAAATCCTAAAACATAAACAGAAATCAAAGGCAGAAACAACAGCCTGTATAATTTAGTACTATACCCACACAACTACATGTACATCAGCCAAATCACATGATTTCTTCTCCCTGCAAGAACTAAGAAAATATACAGCACCTGCATGTATGTGAAGGAAGGGCTGATGCACATAAGGATGTAGAAGCGTTGCATGATGGACTAAATCAAGATGGTGGCATGTTAAAAGCTAAAATCCAAGTTTTCAGGGTCTGAGACATTATTGCAAAGCATATTTCACCATTCAGACAGCAGGAGTTCAGAAATTGAAGGCATGGCATGACAGATTTCAGAGATCCTCTATAGCCAGTGGTACAAGGCATGACATGATAGTTTGATAGGTCAGCACCAGCCAGTGAGGATGGTGAGTAACATAATCAGAGAGAAGAAAATGCAGGAAGATGCCATCTGTGAGTGGCAGGAGAGTAGACAGGCAGATAGGAATTTTTTTGCAGAAAGTTGAAGAGCCCATATAGAAGCTCATTTTCCTTCAGAAGAAGTTCCTGCGCCAAAACACACACTTAATATACGATGGTTTTCTCCAGTAAACTGGAACCCTTCAGGTAATTTCTCCCAAACAATGTGATCAGATATACAACTCCTGAACATGTACATCTGACCTCCAATTTTTTTTTAAAAAAAAAGCAAATGACCATTTCACAATTCTTTTCATTCAAAAAACAACTTCACATGCATCCTCGAGCCAGGATATAACCCAGACAACAGCTCAAGAAATCATCCCTAACATTCCCCACATTGCAATAGCTTCAGGTCAGTTAAGACATTAATAAATAAAGGGTGCGAAACAAGGTCACAAGATTCAAAGAACAAAACTAGCATGCATGTTATTCTTATTTACCACGAATAAAAGGAAATATATTGACGAAAAGGCGCCACCATTTGCAAGTGATCCAGATTCTAGAACATTAATAAAAACCATGATATTTGCAAGTTATCATTATCAATTGATGTAAATAATATGTACTATAATCACTTGATCAGCCAACTATCAACAAACAGTAAATGAGAAGATGCATCGAACAAAAAAAAATGCATATTAAATTCAGAGAGCCTCACATTCATTGTTTTACTAGTAATTTTACCAGATTTCATGTCGACCCGCTCGACCCTGCCATACTTTGAAAATAAACGCTCCAGCTCTGACTGCCGAGTCTCAAACTCGAAATTCCCCACAAAAACTGGCCTCATCGTCCCCAAAAACAAAATATTGGCACCTTAGTCTCAGGAGAAACCTAATCGAGAAAAGAAAAACAGAAAAGACAACTATAAAACCCTAAAATTAAAAATACTCTAGTATTAATTTTAGGGATTCAAATAGCGGTGTCGCGGCTGCTGTATCCCGGTAGCAGCGCCGACTGCTATCGCTAAATAACTCAATAGCGGTGTGAATACATTTCACCTCAAAATAGCAGAAACCGCGGACGCAAATAGCAGTGTAACGGAAAATAGCGGATTTCTGATAAACACGATAGCTTTAAAAGCAGAAATTCAACGTCATAACAAATTAATCACAGAGAGAGAGAATATAAATCAAAATATCATGACTTTAAGTAGAAATCAATCTTCAATTTGAATTTAGGGTTTCAGAAATTACCTTAATGAGAAAGACGATGCTTGTTTGGAGGCGGTGATGTGTGAGAGTGTTCGTTCTGATAGGGTTTCAGATTTTTTATAGTTTAAATTATTCATGACTTTCCGAGTTTTAAAATTCGCACACTTCAGTTAAATAAAATTATTTTTAAGAAATTTGAATTCATACTCTTTAAAAAAGGTAAATCAAACTGAAATTCAATCCATAAAATTTATATAAAAATTAAATATAATACATATAATTATTGTTTAAAAAACCATTTATATATAATTATGATTTTATTTTTGAATAAATGTTGAAATTCATTCATCCAATAAAGTAGAAAAATGCATAAAGATTTAAATATTTTTATGTCCATCGATATCCAATTCATTGATTGATTAATTTGAATCAAATATTGTACAGGTTCATTATAAGAGACAATTTTTTAATCTAGTTGCTCCATTCATAACGTCAATCTTACTTTAGGGATCTAGCGCCTTATTCTGCTAGATCAACTGGTTGTCAATGATGGATTTGAATTTTTTAACTTAATATTTTTGTTTCATTCCATCTACACACAATTTAGTAAAATATATTTATATTTAATCTTATATTTTCCTAATCAAACAAAAAATTATACTCTAACTAAATAAAATAAAATAACATTTTCAATAATATACTAAATAATACCATATTCTGATAATTCTTTTCACAAAAATAATTTTATATTTTATAAATCAACATATGCATAAAAAATTCTCATCCCGTTTTCTTCTTCTACGAGGCGAAGTGTTTGGGCTATTTAGGGCCATGCTATCGATCATGTTGTTTCTTCAATGTCCAAAATCTGATCAGAGCATTGGTTATTGGAGCGAAGGCAAGACAAGAGTAAAATATAGATATATTTTTATATCAGGTAAGAATTTTAATTTTTATATTTTTTACTGTTGGATGAAGGTAATGACTGAGATTATCAGTGTAAAATGAGGAGATTTTTATGAGAAAAATAACGAGATAATTTCAGTTATTCATTTACCTTCATCTAACGGTTCAAAAAATGTGTAAAACTATGAGTTTTATATGGGATAATTGGATCCTAACCTTATATGTATATGCATGTGTGATAATATCCTCTTACACCATATAAAACTTTTAATTTTTACACCTTTTTTGGCAGTTAAATGATAATAAATTGATGGTCGGGATTTTTTTTACAAAACTTAACTCTAATCTTAGTCATATCTAGAGGGGATGGAGACTCTATGAGAATGAAGGGGTGTTCCTAGTGGATCTATAACCCATAACTAAAATAAATATTAAGGAATAAAAATGAGAGGTTTGGCCAACCAGCCAATATTAATAAAAAAATTAAATATTAAACTGAATTAGTGGAAGTTCATTTGAATTAATTCAATTTTTATTCGGTTCCAAAAAAACAATATGTACGTGTATATTGTTAAATGGAGAAGTAGAGCCAAAGGACGGACCTAGGATTTCATTTAAGGGTACAAACAATTATGAAGTTATATTATAAATGTAAGGAATGTAAAATTGCTTGATTTTAGGAGTGGATAATTAATTATCAATAAAAATATAAAAAATATATATAATATAAGAAAGTTTAAAATTTTTAGATGGTGCGGTTGTCCCATCACCCCTAGTTCTGTCCCTAGTAGAGACTAAGAGTGTGCATAATTAACCGTAACCGTTAACCGATATAACCGTTACATTTTACAAGTTAATTAACCGAACTGTTAAAGTTAAACGGTTTCAGTTAACTGAACCGTTAAAAATAATGGTTAATGGTTACGGTTACGGTTACGAATTTCGACTAATGGTTAACCTATAGGTTAACCGTTATTAAATTATTTATATATATTTATTTTAAAATATAAAATAACTTTTAAAAAATTAACTTACATATACAAATATACACGTTCTTTTTTTAATTTTAAACCCTATTTCTAAAGTGGAGGTTTCATTTACCTTATGATTATTTATATATATATTTAAAATATAAAATAACTTTTAAAAAATTAACTCACATATACAAATCTACACCCCCATTTTTAATTCTAAACCCTATTTATAAAGTGAAGATTTCTTTTACCTTATGATTATTATATGTTAGTTAAAGATTTGTCTTTAAAACTTTGATGGTGATTTTTATGTATTGAATTTTGATGGTGTATTGCTACAATGTTATTGTTATGTGCTGCAGACTTTTTAAACTGTAAACTTTAAAATATTATGAAGCTTTTGTGTTTTGTCTTGTGTTTAAACTTTATAGTATGTAAGTATTTTTTAATTATGGCGTAAGTGATTAGAATATTTTTATTTAAGTATTTTTATGAATATTTTAATATAATATTTATAGAAAAGATAATTATATTATTCTCTAAAAAATAGTGAAAATGTGAGAAAAAATATAATAGGTTACAGGTTAACCTATAACCAAACAGTCGATTAACCGCGTCTTAACGGTTAATCATTGTCGGTTAACTATTTCTTAATAATTAGGTTACGATTAGTAAAATTTAATAACCGTTATAACGGTTAACTAATCGTTTAGGCTAAATAATACGATTAACCTATCATGAACACAACTAAAATGTAAACCTCAAAAAAATAGTGGGGAATCTCCTCTCTAGCTGGCCCACCAACTTAATGGACCCTCTACATTAATGCTCACACTATTGAGTCTGCATCCTGATTGACTCGGATCAAAGGGTCATAAATCTTTTTGGTTCTTTTCGAGGTTGGCAGGTTTACCGTCTTTCTTTTATGGCATGATAATGAAATCCAACACCATAATCCAGCCATCAAGATTTTGGTCCAATTACGCACCATAGACGGTACCTATCTATTCATACATTTTGGTCCTTTTCTTTTTCTTTCAAGGTAGATGTAAACAGATAAATTTCAGGGATCAGATGTAAAAAAATAAAATATAGTCGATGTTTAATTATTTACTCATCAATGTAAGATTTTAAAACTTCGAGCGCCCGGACTAATTTGTCAAAGATCTAAAAAGTATTTTTTCAGGAAATTTAAAAAGTATTTAAACTAAGAAAAACGATATCAAATTTAATTTTTCTAATTTCAAATTAAATAAAATATTAATAAGCATTTTAAATGAAATTGGATCAAAGATTAATTTTGTATAGTTTCAAAACTGAAAGAGGCTTAAAAGTAATTGTACCCAACAATTTGGGGACGGGACTTAACATTTTTTATTTCAAAAGTAAGATGACCTAAAAAGTAAGAGGGCAATGCATGACCCCTCCCACAACACAGACAATTTCATTTTAGGTGCGTTGTGGTTAAGGATGTTCGTGTTGTCTTATCTTATATGAGTTTAAATTCTCAGTATGAGAATGTAAAATCTCTATTTAACAAAAAATAATAATTTTATCTCATGTTTAAATCTCTCTAATATTATAATACATATTGATTTCAATTTAATCGGGTTTCTATATCCATATAGGATAAACATATATATTTGATATTTTTTCATATTTTCACACGTGCTATACATAATATATTAAGCTTAATTGAGAGTTTCGACTCAAACTAAAAAACTGATCAACTAATTATTAAAAATTTAGAGCTATTCAAATTATTATTTTATAACTCAAAATTTATTTAAAAAAATTCGAACCAAGTCGAATTTTGTTCGTCCCTACGTAAAAGTAGTGGTCCGTACGGGGGAGGGACCTAAACGTCCATGAACTTGTGCTTTTCATGATTCCACCAAGTGGCCAAGGGTTTACGGAGGAACGGAAGAGGAGATATATATTGATTTGCCCACTTGCATTGCCTCTCCTGCAAGCATGAAATTGACAACATGAACATTACCTGAAATGAAACAATAATAATGCCACTATTAAAACATAAATGTTTATGGGTCCGACTCCGACCAACCAACTTTAATTATCATGTTCATACGATCAAACATTGTTTCTTTGGACTAAGTCGAGGTCGAGATTCGAAAGTTCATTTTATTATTCGGAAAAAATATTAAATTTGAATCTTAAATCAATTTAAATTATATATTTTTTTTTTTTGCTTAGAAAGCTAAGTATATTACATGTTTCGTTATATACTTTAAATATATTTTTTAAATATCCTAAAAGTGGTATTAATGATTTTAATTACAAAATTAAACATTCCATTAATGATTCTAGAACCTTCTGTAAAATGGTTTATTAAAGAAAATGGATGTCACATAGGGATGGTCATCGGTCGGATTATGACAAGTTTTTGGTTGACCCATATTTGATCCAAAATTTTTCAAAGTCTCCACACGAACCCGACCCGACGTTTGATGATACTCCACCGGACCCAAAACTTAGGATAAAAACTTATCTTCGACCCGACACATAAAAAAGTTCTCTCATTTTTATTCGGTAAAATAAGGAGTTAATTAAAAAAATATAAAGAGGAGCATTATAATAATTATCTCAATTTTAATCGACAAAATAGAAATATAATTGAAAAAAGTCGAGAGATTAACATTATAACAATTATTTCTAAATATTTATAATAAAATTATATTATTATTTCGGATCAAGTATTTTTCATACTAAAGTAATAATAATGAGCATTGATATTGTGTAGTCAAAGCTCCATTCATTTTAAATCGTGAGAGTGAATCTTATATGTTTGTAAAAAGATAACAAACTCAAGATGTCGAGAAATGATATAAGATTTTTTAGTATTTTTTAATATTTTTTATTTTTTATAATGAAAAATACTTTTCAATTAATAAGTTTTTAATCAAATATTTTAAATTCTTTTCGGTTCTTATTTAAAAAATTTTAAATTTCATATTTTTAGTTTTATTTGAACTTTCATATTTTTATTTTTTGTTTAAAGTTTAAATAAACTCTCAAACTTAAAAAAATAAGTTAAAATTTTAAACTAAAAATACAATTAACATCTTCTATCACATCATCATCGCATGTGGGCTGTCATATTAATATTATCGATCATCATGTTAACGATCAATGATAATTTTTATTAATCGAATGATTAAATTAATACAATTAGTAAGTTTTGAATGTCTAAATAAATAAAAAATTTCACGGAAAATAAATTTATTATTAATACATTATTATTCATGTAGAGAGAGAAAATAAATAGTACCATCAAGATCTAGTCCCATTATTCTCGGTAGATGGTACCAGCTCCACACATTTGGAAAGGAAAACTAAAGATGGTTTTGTCATTTTTTTTTTAATTAAATGTAGATATTATATTCTCAAGTCGAAATTTAAACTCATATGACATGAGACAAAACGAGTATTCTTAGCCACTAGGCCAATTAATGGATTTTGTCATTTTCTTTTTTTTCCAACGTGGATGTAATGGTTCGAGTAATTTTAAAATTAAAAAAAACTTAAATTAAATTATTAAATTTGAAAGGGATAAAAAAATATAAACATACTATTTTATCCAAAGCTCTTTTTTATCAATAGATCCATGCTCCTCTTTACTTCCTTTGTGTAATATATATAGTTTGTTTATGGTGTATTTCCATTGTTATGTATCATCATAATATTTATACAAAATCTAACATATTTTTGTATGGATTTTATTTACTTCAAATATGTTATCACCTTTTAAAAAAATAATAGTCTGAAAGTGATTACAATATAATATCTGTTCATATGTATTCTTAACCCTCTGACAATGCACACACACCTTACAGACAAAGCGATTGAACTCGGGTCTCCTAAGATGAACATCATTCGCTTTTTTACTGGACCACTTGTTGGGTTCACCTATTAAAAGTTAAATTGTCAATAATCTTAAGAATATGTGGTTAAAAGCTCCCGGTTGGCACTCTCCCCCTCTCTTAGATTGTAGGTTCAATATCCATTAAGAGCGAATATCTCCTCCTCTCCCCTTAGGTAGAAATTGTTAAAAAAAATCAAATTAATTATATTTTTTAAATATCATAATAAATAGTTTCAATGAATAAATAAAAAGTATGGTTTTATTATTTGAAATATATTTGAATTTAAATAATATTTTTTATTAAATAATAACACAACTCAAGTTATAACGATTTAAAAAAATGTTTCTAGAACTTGTTTCCAACAAAGAAAATAAGCTGAAGCTTATAAATCAATGAAATAAAAGTTTGTACCAAAAAGAAATATAAAAAGGAAAGCCACATTTTTTTTTACATATAATTTAATACAATGTCTATACTACTTAAACCTTTTTTCGAACACTTAAACATAATTAATCTCATATTCTCTTATAAATTATACCAACAGTATACTAACCTAGCTAACTACTATCGACAAAGCTATATGTGTTTTAGTTAAAGAAAATAATTATGTTCAGGGAAAATAAAGTGATTTGAGATTGCTTTTCATACTTATGTTTAATATCAATATTATATATGTTTATTAATCTAAATTTTATCTAAAATATAAAGTCTAAAATTTTATCGAAATATGTTTATTGTTGCAAATGATTAACCTAAACGGGTTAACTCATGTTTTTTTTAAAGAGAGAAACATTCATTTAAACAGAACAGATATTAACAAATGCTAAACCGATGCATGAGCAATATAAAAAAACAAGATCGTCACTGAGGCCGAGCACACGAGCGAAGAAACGGCCGCAGATTACACGAGACTTAAAGGGTTGGAGAGCAGCGTCGTACGCTTGAATCGACAAAGGATCGACCAAACGAGGGCTTGACGACAACTATCGAAGGCACTGAACTAATTTCTAAGGATTGAAATGATGGGCAGCTAATAAAAGACCACAAAGACCAAAGTAAGCAGAGATCATCTCGTCGGAGAAACATCCTAGTGTTAATATGTATTTAAGTACATCAAAACTCAACCTCTAAAATATGTCAATAATAACAATATCAACCGAACTAGAATCATATTTTATTTTTTAAAAATAAAATTATTTTTCCAACATAATAATAATTTTTGAAGAACTCCAACCTGGAATTTGGGGCAAAAGACTTTTACTTTGGAAGAGATGCAGGCATGAGTTTCCCCATGACAAATGCATGAGAGCAGAAGGCGACGAGAGAGGAGACCAGCTATTCAATGTCTACTTGGACATGTTCCAGACCTGTCTTCTTTCTCACCCTTAAACCACACTTCACTCGCCTTCTCCTCCGTCTTTCTCTAGATTCCACATCCCCCTCTCCACCTCCACCTCCACCCACGCGGCCTTCCAAATGTCATATTCAATGTTCAGTTCTTGTCGACTTTACATATATATATATATATAGAGAGATAGATATTATCATATAAAGTCATATATAGACAAGATGGATTGGGGGCTGGGGGAGTGGTCGGGCAAAATTTGGCAAATATGGTAAATTAAGTTTAATTTGAGGAAAATATGGTGTCTTGCTTTATATTTGGAAGAATACGGTAAAATTTACAGTACCAGTCTAAGTCGTCAGTTGCAGCTGGCGACATTGTGTAATTTAAGCTTTCATGCACGAGCCAATAATTAAAACTGCACAATGTCGTCAGCTTAGACTGGTACTGTAGATTTTGCCGTATTCTCCTAAATATAGAGCAAGGCACCCTATTTCCCTAAAATTAAACATAGTTTACCATATTTGTCAAATTTCTCCGAATGGTCGTCCTTGAATCAAAATTCTATGTATTTTATATTGAAAATATATTTTTCCGCCTGAAATTTTATAAGTTCACCCTTAATATAAAATATTGCGTCCATCCTTATATATAAATATAAATATATATATATATATATAACTTATTAAAATTTCATTCATAATATAAAATCATGCGTTCATCCTTAAAAATAATTGTATTTTTTGAGAGAGTAGTTTTTTTACATAGAACTTATTAAAATTTATTTGTTTTTTATTTTTAAAATATATAATAATAATTATTTCAGAGGAGAGAAAATACTGATAATATAAAAAAGTAAATTTCAATTGATGTTTGTATCTTCTATTACTTAAAATTTCGGATTGAGGTGGGTTCACAAATAAATCAAGTACCAATTCATTTGAAAAATCATTTAAAATTACTTTTTAAAGAAATATTCAAAAATATTATTATAAAGATATTCTTTTACTTTTTTATATAATATTTGAATAAATCAATTAAAATATGGTAATGTTTAAATGGAAAGACAAAATAAATGAATTAATATATAAATCCATTATCACTCCCAATAAACGTTTATAAATATAATTTATGTAAAATATTATTTATACCCGTAAAATAATAATTTTTTTGATACACATATATAAAAAATTAACACAAATCTATATATTTGTGGTTTTAAAAATAAAATATATATCCTTAATCCTAACCCTAAATTATAACTATAAATCTTAAATTCTAAACACTATAAACTAAACCCTAAACAAAATCGATAATTCTAAAACAGAAAGGGTTGTATCTACTCATCGAGTAGAAGTCAAACACATTACGTAAAAAAATAAATAACATAAATACATAACTTATATACAACGACAATTGAAAAAAAAATTCTATCTATTTTTTGAGAAATTATATCATGAGTCCTTCTCGCGCACATTATTCATGGGATCAACTAATAAAAATCATCTATTTTATTAATTTTTTTCATGTCATCTTTTTATCAAGTGAATCTTCACTCATATTTATTGTAAACCAAATTTAAAAACAATTTTCACCAAGTGAATATTCACTTGATAAAAATATGACATGAAAAAATTAATAAAATATATAATTTTTATTAATTAGTCCCATAAAAGACGTAGCGAAAAAACCTATTATATAATTTCTCCTATTTTCTACCCATTTTGTCCATTTACAACTTTAAACTAATCTATCTCATCAAGATCTTCCCCATCATCAGATTCCATTTTAATCAAACGCCAAGGAATCAACTTTACAAACAAAAGAAGGCAAAGAAAACCCTAGTCCTTTCCACACCATATAATATCCCCATTTAAGCTTTACATATATATATATATCTGTCTTCTCCAAATTTCTGGTTGGTATTAGTTTCCATGTTGGTGTGGATTACTTGTCAACCATGAACATCGTCTTCCCCAAGTCTCTCAGCTTCTTTTCACTCATCGACCCTTGGTCTAGTTCTTCCCTAAATAATTAGGGTTTTGCCTTTTGGGGGTGCTTTTTTTCTTTTGGAGGAGAAAAATGGGTAGTGGAGACAAAAGCTTTAGGAGCTTTCATCTACACCTACCTCATCTTCATCATCATCAACATCATGGGAGGAAGCGGTTCGGGGATGTACCGAAAGGGTGTCTGGCGATCAAGGTTGGGTTCGAGGGAGAGGAGCAACAGAGATTCGTGGTGCCGGTTATGTACTTCAACCATCCTTTGTTCATGCAGCTGTTGAAAGAGGCCGAGAAGGAGTACGGGTTCGAACAGAAGGGTACGATCACAATCCCTTGTAATGTGCAAGAGTTTAGGAATGTGAGGGGCTTGATTGATAGGGACAAGTCCCTTCACCGCCACCACCATGTTGTTGGGTGTTTTAGGGTTTGATGAACTTTTTGTTGTGTGATATTCAAAAGAACAACAACAAAATGGGGGAATGATTGATGGTTTGTAAGAGGCAATCCCAAGGGTGTCCAAACCAAAATCATGAAGGATTATAGATTTCATTTTGTAAATTCCAAGAGTGTTTTATCCTTTTTCTCCTACTAATTATAAATTACATCTTTTACTTTACGAAAGTTCATACATTAATCGCTTTGCTTTAATTTATCTGAATTTGATTTGGTATTTTACAATAACTAAGAAGCTAGTCTAGTTTATTGATAAACAAGTGAACTCAAACTACTGGTTTTGAAGCAAATAATTTGATGGGAAGACTTATGAATGTTTACCCAATTTGAACTAACTTTTCGATTTCCGTTAAGAATGATGATCGAGTTCAAATAAATCATAACAAAGGTATCAACTTATCGTTTTTTTATCAAGTAGAAGGACCTCTTTTTCTTTGCCTTTTGATTTAATCTTTCTTGGTAAAACCTTATATGTGGTTGGTTGAAGAGCATGGATCCATGGTGATAAAAGGATGATGCTATGATGATGACAAACGTTGCTTACAAATAATATCAGCTAACTTTTGTTTTTTTGTTGGGAGTTCCGTAATGGAAAAGTAACAAAGTAAATGCCTCTTTCCTTTATTTATTCTCTTCCTTTCCTTCTTCTTTTCAACCTAAAGAGGAATATATTGATCAATTGAACGGTGCTAGCTGTTAGAATTGGGATGATATACAACTTCACGCATCGTTAATGAATCAAATCTAATTCATTGATTATACATAAAAATAAACACTAATCGTTTTTGTATGTTTCGTATCAAATTAATGATGTTTTAAACATGTTTTACATCATTCTTTTAATAATGTAATATTTTTGTGGTGTCTATTTCCATGTCTTAATGGTACTTGGCATCATTGGAATAGACAAGAGGTATTGGTAGGGTCGCTTGCTGTTGTGTTGCTTTAGCTTTACGTTTGAAACTTTGGAAAATGACCCTAAGTGAATTACATAATTGATTTTGTTTAATTAATTAATCTATGTTCTATATTAATTGTAGGGCACACTCTGCCCTTAACACCAGACAAACAAAGAGCATTTTGCACCCTCTCTTTATGAGGTTCAAATGGTTCAGAAAATAGTTGTTGGTACTGTACATTTGGGGCCTTGTGGTGACATAGATGTTGGGGCAGGGTATTCTACACTAAATTTTAAGGGATACCAACATATCAACTTAGGGTCTTGAGAAATCTATATATTATTTAGATGCATGCATCGATGATGTCGAGCATGATCTCGTTTCAGAAGAACACTCAAAATTAATGTATTAATTGGTATATTTAGCAATAATGCGAAGGGGAGTAAAATATAATTTTATCATTATATTAATTAATTTCTGAATTAAGTGTTTGTATGCCCTGTATTTGTTCCTTCGTATAGAATTGCTTTATGCATATCACAATTCTTTTTACTTGTAATATAGTCCATTTATTTTGAACTCAATAAAAGAATTCTATAAGTATGCTTATTGGAAATTGATTTTGTGTTTCCGTTCTTACAAATTTATATTTGTGTTATTTTCATTAGTTATTGAAATATCACGTCATTTTATAGTGTTACAAAAATGAACTAAATTGCATGGGTAGAGTTGCATGGAAGATAGAGACATTGGTGTCCCCATTTTTTATAAGTTTTATATAAAAATATTAAAAATAAAATTGACATCACTTTAAAAATAATTAGTACCCTTGAATGAAAGGCATAAAGTCAAAAAAATGTTCCTAATGTTTGACTGAATAGTCACTTTGGTCCCTATTCTTTTTTTGAGCAATTCAACCCTCAACATTTCATTTTGAGTCAAAATGCCTCTCTGCAAATGAAAATTGTCAGTACTAACGGTAAATGGCTTGAAATTATGTGACAAACCTATATGGCAGTGTATGCTGACATGAAAATATCATATAGACAAATGCGTTGACTTGAAAAAAACGTTACATGAGTCAAAAAATAATTTTATAAAATTATATAAAATATAAAATAATTTTTTTCTACTGACTTATCATTCTGTCAAGTAATTTCAAATTGTTTATCGTCGGTTTTCTAACAAATTTCGTCCGTATATGAGTCATATTGACCCAAAATGAAACGTTGAGGATTTCATTGCTAAAAAAAGAATATGAGCCAAAATGACTATTCAGTTAAACGTTTGGATATTTTTCGATTTTATGCCTAAATGAAATTGACACCCATCGTTTGTCCTCATCCACTAAAAAATCTGTTTACAAAATTATCTAAACCCTAACACCACAATTTAAATTTTCATTCATTAACCTTAATATTAAACAAATAAAATATTATTCAGTATTAATATACTCGGCGAGAATCAATGAGTAAACAGTGAGAAAGGGACGGCGGCGAGAATCAATGGCAGATGAATAACGGAGAATAGGAACCGGGAGGAGGATAGGACAAGAGATCGAAGATGTTGGACGATGTTTGTTAAAATAAAAATATTTTTACAAATGAAATTAATATTATTATATAAATATTTTAAATTTTATTTTTTATACAAATGTTTAAATAAAATAACTAAAAAGTATTTACGGATTCGACACGCGACAAATAAACTAGTATACAATTTTTTTTTATCATTTCACTCATAATTATTTGCTAAATAAATTTTGATTATCATAGTGTTTTACATAAATAATATCTAATTTATTTTTAGTTTGAGAATTGGATATCCTGGGGAGAAACCAATAAGGCCGTAGTCACTATTGAGTTGGATCAGATAATAGTTACGGTCCAAAAAAAAAACGAAGGGGGAAAAAGAACGAGGCTAATAATACATAGTAGTTAGTTTTATTAAATAAAGAGTAAACATAAAAAATATAAAAAGTCTAAAAACCTTAGAAAAGACTAATCACATTAATTAATTTTCTTTAAAAAATGTTAATCAATTTAACCCAAACATCGAACAATGTTAACTTTATTATGTTAGATCAGTTAAACTGTCAATAAATTAAACATATTTAATTTCGAAGATAGATTAAATAACATCAGTCAATATATTAATTAATTCCACAAATTTAATATATATATTCCAAATTAATTAAACATAATATATATGTAATCTCATTCTACTGTAATAATGAGGTAACCATCTATCTTCAGCTCAATTCCTCAAGGATCCTTTGCAACTACTTGCAACACTCCACCGATCAGAACTAGTCGCCGACGACGAGACCCCATTCCCACACTTAACCACCGTCCGCACGCTCTCTATCAACGCCTCCGTCGGAGCCTCCTGCGCCAGTATCTCCGCCAACTTGTCAGGACTTATCACCAGCTTCACCTTCCACACTGTCGGTGGCGCTGCCGCCCTCTCGGTTCTCTTGGACAACACCCTCTGCTGATCGAACGACATCCGATACGGAGACGACGACGAAGAAAAAGAAGTAGACAACATAAGATTATTGTTCTTATTCTTAATGTTGTTGCGAGGGAGGAGATAATAGAGGTGGCCTGCATGGAGGTTTTCGTGGCGGAGCAGGGGGTGGGAGAGCCTTTGCGGGGTGCGGTAAATGGCTTGGCCTGGGAACTCCTTGGTTATGCACTCGGCGGTGATGGGTGGCGATAGCTCCATGATGCCGCCGCCGGGTGTTACCACTTTCACCATTTCTTCAACTTGTCCGATTGATTTGAGAACACAATTGCCCATTCTCCTTGCGTTGCTCTCGATTTCTTTTTAGAATTTTTCACAGAGAATGACCATGGGGGTTTACGCCACAGAATCTCGAAAATGTGGTGCTGAAGTTTAAGTGTGGACTAAAACATATTTATAAGGTGGTGACGGGTGAGAATGAAATGATTTGTTGCGGACTTTTAAAAAAAAATTAATAAGTAATTATGTTTAATTTATTAATTTTTTATAATGATTGGTATTTAATTTATTGATTAAATAATTTAAATCAGATATTACAAATAATTTTTATAATATAATTTATTTTATTTACGATGTTAAAATTCGAATATTTAACTTTTATCGAAGAATGCTTGATTATTGATATATTTAATATTGTTAGTGAATATTATAATGATATTTCGATAAACTAGAATCACTTGAATTTAATGATTTTACTAATTTTTAATTAGGTAGTAGGTATCGCGGTTTAAATTATTAATAAAACTTTTAATTGTTAAAATTAATTTTTAATATATTTTTTTGAATTTTCTTTTGATCAATATTAGTCTGCAAACTTAATAATTGTTCCATTTTAGGCTTTCTTGCACCACATTATTAGTAGGGGTGTACATAATTAATCGTAACCGTAAATCATAATCGTTAATCAGTATAATCGTTATATTTTATAGATTAATTAATTGAACCGTTAAGTCTAAATGGTTCGGTTAACTGAACCGCTAAAAATAATGGTTAATGATTATGGTTTCGGTTACGAATTTTGACAAATTGTTAACCTATAGGTTAACAATTATTAAATATTTATATATGTATTTTTTAAAATAAAATACCTTAAACTAAAAGCTCAGCTAACATACCTCTTTTTTAATTTTTAAACCCTATTTTATAATCTGATTCATAATTATTATTTTTCTTTGGTTTACTAGTATTATATTATATTTCTTGTACTAACTTGCTTCATATTTTAAATATAGGATTTGGTCATAGAATTAACTTTTGTGGTATGTGATACTAACTCGTGGAAGTTTCATTTACTTATGTTTGTTTTATGTTAGTTAAAGATTTTTCTAAAACTTTGATGGTGTATTGCTATGTGTTGAACACTGTTAAAACTATAAATTTTAAACTAAGTATGGAATTTATGTATTTTATGTTGTGGTAAAACTTTATAGTATGTATGTACTTTTTAATTAAGTATGAACTTAGTGTTTATAATATTTATTTAAGCATTTTATGAATATTTTAATATAATATTTGTCGAACATATAGTTTCAATATTCTCAAAAAAATACTGAACATATGAAAAAAATTATAATAGATTACAGGTTAACCTGTAACCGAACCGTCAGTTAACCGTATATTAACGATTAATTATTAGCGATTAACTGATTTTTAACGGTTAGATTACGGTTAATTAAATTTAATAACCGCTAATAACGGTTAACCGACCATTTAAGCTAAACGGTACGGTTAATCGAACATGAACACTCCTAATTATTAGACGAACTAAAAAAAATGGATAAAAATCTAAAGTTGAAAGACCAACGTGAAAAAAAAAAAACAAAGGTTAAATTAGCAAAATTGCCATACTCACATATTATTTCTTTATCGATATTCACAATAGGGTAAACTACTTAAATGCTCACTCAACTTTTAAGGTGTTATCAATTTAGTTAAAAATTATTTTTTAATCGAGTCACTAAACTTTTTTTTCTTTTGACCATCAAGCATTATAATTTTATTAAAGGAATCATACAAGCCAAAATATGTTCAAGTACATCGTTAAAAAAATTTAAAACTTAAACGGGAAAAAATAGTACAACATGAACATGCAAGAATACAATCAACTAACAAACCAAAATCGAACCAGAACGAATCCACAATCCTCACTTAAATCCAAACTCAACCGAGGCAAAACCAATAGCACACGAACGGACCCCTCAATGCTACACAACCAACCATGATCAAACCACACCCTCTCACATCGCAACACAGCAAGCTGGCAACCAGACCCGTACAAGAATCATCAAAGTTTATGGTTGAATGTAAAAACTAAAAAAGGGTTATATTGATTTTGGACCATTAGATGAATATAAATTTATGGTTGTTATTAATCATTTTTTTCTTATTTTCAAATTTTAGTATTATCTATTAATTTACACTCATATAATTAATGATATGAAATCAATGTAAAATTAAAATTTTAGTATTTTATATAATTTTTATAAATTATAATCTAATCCTAATCTTATTTAGAGGGAAGAGGAAGGATAACTTTTGGGGTTGAAAGAATAGTGCTCTTAGTAGATATAGAACTCGTGGCGTATAAGAATATAAGAGAACAAAAAAAAAATTTGTCCAACTGACTAAATATATTTGTTTATTATTTTATATAAATGGCATATGATAATATAAAATTATTGAATTCGTCGGTGCAAAACCGACACAAGAATCCTTCTGTTGTCCACCTCAGAATCTAAAATATTGTGGCATACATAGTTGAATGGTCCACTTTTGCTGTGCTTGTAAGGTGAAGAGCAGGATGGACCGTTGATGTAAAAAAATGCCAAAAAGTAGGAGATAAGAAAGCAGAAGATAAGAAATTTTGGTTGATGTACATTTTTTTTATAAAATAATTATCTATATTTAATTTAGTGGTTGAGTAATTTGAACCAAATATTGCAAATTCTTATTATAATATGATTCTTACAATGACAAAATTTAAAATCCGGATGTTGTTTAAATTTTTTTACATTTTATCTTATTAGACTAAGGCTTTGTTTTTTGGTTAAGGTGGGAAAACTTTGGTTTGAGGCAAATCAAGATTTTGCACAAGCTAGAAAAACTAGCTTTTGGCAAACCAATGTTTGAGAAGTTAGTTTGGGGGTAAACTGAGGTCTTGACACTCAAAAGCTGTATGTTTTTTTATTGCTTCTGAAGTTTTTTGGGTGGAAAAGCTAGTTTAGCCCTCCAAACGCAACCAAAACAAGGTCTAACTCATAATTGGTGTTTGTTAGGGTGCTAACTAAGTTGAGAAGCTAACGAGCAGTTTGAGCTTGGTCGGTCAAAACTCAGTCAATGTTGTTGACTCGATTCGAACTTGAATTGACTCCTTAACGAGTCGAGTCGAGTCAAGCAAAACCCAAATTGACTCGATAAGTTTGCGAGCAGCTCGTTAATTTTTCTATAATATGTTATTTGGCGTGTTTGTGAATTGTTACTTTAGAGTTGAGATCTTGAAATTGCTTCGTACACTATTTTGATACTTTTTTAAATTTATTAATTTATGTTTATATTAAGCTCGGCATAGTATTATTAGATTTTAAATATATTGAAAAATAAGCTAAAAATTTAGTAAGATTAACGAGTAACAAGTCGAGTCAAGCAACGAAATTTTTAACAAGCACAAATCTAACAAAATTTTATCAAGCTTATCAAATATCGAATCAAATTAAACATAAATCAAATAGTTTTCGAGTCAAGTCAAACATTACTCAACTCGTGATTGATTCGTTCGATAAACACTCCTACTGTGTAATTATATATCTCCATGTTCTCTTTGTTTGTGTTTATATATATTTTTGGATAGTAGAGTTTTAAGTTCGTCATACATGCGTTATAGATGATGATCGGCATTCATGGTCCATTGCACCATCAAGACTTCAAGAGTGTTGTTTCCCTTTTATTTCTTGTTTTAATGAGTCGAGTACAGTTTTCGGCCACTTCCGCGAGAGAAATTAATTCAATTTATTGAATTCATTAGTAATCTGATAAGTATTATAATTTAAATTTTATCAATGATTTCATTTAACGGATAATCCGTAAATATCACATTACCGGTCACATACCTAAGATGGACACGGGTCGAATTTTTTGCCCACGGTAACTCGACTCGAAAATATATATCCTAAAATTGAACTCGATCTAAAAATTATATACTTAAACGAACCCGACCTGATCTATTTAAAAAAATTAAATTTTAATGGCCTAATTGTAAATATATATAAGAGAGGGAGCATTATTGCAAATATCTTTACAAATATATATGAGAAAATTACATTATTAGTCTCAGGTTGGTCGGGTCGAATTTTTTCACTATAAACCCGAACCCGACCCAAAATCACCCTTAATAAAACCAGCCCGACTCGACCCAAACCCAAATTTTTACAAAAAAAAATAACCCCATCGGACCGGATCGAGTAAAATGCCCTCCCTAGACATACCCTAATTTTACAAGTCGAGCCCTGTATAAAGTGTTAGATTGCTTAATCTGGTGCATGATGAATATACCAAAGTCTATGTGATGAAGAGAAAAATTAAGCATGGCCAATAGTTTCCTTCAACCGGAGGAGGTGAAACACCAACAAAAGTAATGGTTGGTCTAAAGATACAACGGTGGATCCAAAAATAGTTTTTAGGTGAACACATATATTATATGTGGATCCAGAAATATTAAGATGAAGACAATCAATAAATTAAATAAATAACACAAAAAATCTTCAAACATTATATATAAATAACAGTAAAATAAATAACTAAATTAAAAAAATTCAGATTTTAGGATAGATACATACCATTTTTTCCCCACATGCATCCGCCACCGTATGGACATGAGGGTTCAAGGAGATTTTGATTGATCTCAAATCTCAATGAAAACGAAAGAGATGAGAGATCAATTAATTCATAAGATTCCATTTCTAATTAATTGGTCCAATTTTATTATGGGGCAAGTTTCACGAGATCGATTTGATCCATCCCAACTTTTGTAGTAATCATAGGACACGAGTGAAGGTCATGCTATTTAATTTTACTTTGCTTGAGTGGAAAAATAAGAAGAAAAAAAACACATGAGAGAGTAAAAAATAAAAAGAAAATAAATTCTGAGTGTGATTGATAAAAAAAGTAAGAGAAGAAATGAGAATACGATTTTTTTTTCAATTTTTATGTATAAAAATATATCATACTGATATGAAATGAAAAATGAAAAAAAATGAGATAAATACGAAGTAGTTTAATATATGTATTTTAAAAATATATTTTTTATCATCCATAATAAACACATTAATAAAAAAAAAGTTTTACGGTGTAGAGTTTAGAGGCTTAGGTTTAGAGATTGTTATTAGAAGTTAAGGTTTAGGATTAAAATTTGGGGTTTATAAGTTAAAACCTAAATCTCTCATCATATTTCCCTAATTTCCATCACTAAAACCTAAATTCTAACCACTATCCCTAGATTTTAAACCCCCTAAACTCTAAACCATAAACTAGTTTTCTAAACTGTAAAACTAAGATGCTTGTGGAAACTAAAGTTTTCACCGTCAATGTATTGAATATAAATAATTTTTATAACTATTAGACTAAACTGAATTTAATATTGCATATGTTAAGTATGAAGATAATATTCTTAATACAATTTGCTTCATTCATATTGTTAAGATTCAAGTTCATAAACTTGTTTAAGAGACTTAACGTCTCATGTCACTAGACTAACTTATATATTTTTTTGTATGAATGTTTAATATTAATTTATTTATTTTATGAGGATCATCATGCCACGACTTGAGCAAAGGTGAAAGAAAACTTTTAGGGTTATTTTTTAATAAAATTATATGCTTATTCGTGACACAAACTCAATTATAATTTATAATTTTTATAATTTATTAAAATTAATAATTTAAAATAGTTGAATTTATTCTAAAAATTATATACTTTCTAATTTTTTACTAAATAATTCTATTTTTTAGAAGAAATTTTCTAGGCCCAAATATCAAATAGAAAATAAACCCTTTGAGGTCTCAATTTTGTTGAATAGGCCTAAGAGCCCAATTCACACACGTTTTTCTCTCTTTAAATTCCCTTTTCAAAGCCGAATAGAAACCCTAGTTAACACTTTGAAGTGTGGCTGCTCAGCTTCTTCCCGTTCCCAGGTTTTCTTTCTCTCAGGTAACCTATATTCATCCCGAGTTTTCATACAGTTTTGTTTTAGTTTATGGTTCCGATTGTGTTTTGCTAAATCTTATACGGACTGGGTTTTAATTCACAGTTGAAACGATGTCTTCGGTTAGTGAAGCTGCTTGTTCTTACGCTGCTTTGATTCTTCATGATGATGGCATCCCCATCACTGTATCCTATATGCGTTTTTTTTTGTTTATGATTCTACGATTTGTGATTTGATATTTTTCCTTATTTGTAATTGGTTTTTGATTAGTGTTATTGAAAGAATTAATTACTCTTAGCTTTGGGAATTTGGGTTATTGTTGGTTTTCTTTAAATTTTGCTAATAGGCTGAGAAGATTGCTACTTTAGTTAAAGCTGCAAATGTTTCGATTGAATCTTATTGGCCGAGTTTGTTCGCTAAGCTTTTCGAGAAGTGTGACATCGAGAATCTTATAACCAATGTTGGTGCTGGTGGTGGCGGTGCTCCGGTTGCTGCTGCTGCACCTGTTGCTGCATCTGGTGGAGGTGGTGCCGCCGCACCGGCACCTGCCGAGGAAAAGAAGAAGGTTGGACTATAAATCGCGAATGAATAAGCAGATTCATTTCATTTGTCACCATTTATTCTGATATGTGATGTTATTTTGGTAATGTTGCAGGAAGAGCCAGAGGAGGAGAGCGATGATGATATGGGATTCGGTTTGTTTGATTAGAAAGCTCCTTTTAGTTCCCGTTTTGGTTACATTACTTGTTTAATGCATTAAGCTTTGACAGTAGTTACTGTTTTGAGTTTTATCCGTTTTAGTATTCGAATGTTTTGAGTAATCCTCCTTTTAGAGTTGTATGCTTGAATCTTTTTCTATATATACAAGCGTTCCAGAATCCAGACCAGTTTTTTGCCATTTGGTGCTTAGTTTGTTGTTTTGATCCATAAATGTGATAATATGCATATCCTACTTTGAAATGACGACTCTGTACTGATATTGTCGTTCATTGTTCTCGACATTTTGGGTAAAATGTTTGAGGGTAATTGTTTGCAATGATACTTGGCTGGTCTAGAATGGAAAGCAGCCTTGTTTATGTAGCATTTGTACATTTTTCATGTTCTATACTCGTTTTTAACATTTCAAGTTAACTTGGGCCACAACACAAAAAGCATGCAAAACTAGAGTTTTGTTACACTTGTTACCTTGCATTACAGTAATCTTCTTCCTCCCTCCATATGCCATAGCAGAATGTATAAACCAATTATGATTAAGATTAATCCGACGATGCTGTTCATCGTCAACAAACTGTTAGAAGCCATATAAATATTTGGGTATTAGCTACAATTACTATTAGGAAATAAGGGTTGAAATAGATAACCTTCCGGAGTAGAGTAGTCAATGTAGAAAGGAGACATGGCATTCCCCCCGGGAAAACACCTGCAGCAGATGTCGCATGCAAACCGAAATCCCTCTCTCTTTCTTCCTAGTTGAAACAATTGTATTGGTATTGTCGATCCCACCAGTCTCTCCTTTGCCCGGAAAAACAATTAGTGCCCCTTGATTTTGATCCCACCACCGTCTCTCCTTTGCAGAAGGGTCAATACTGTAGCACCACTGATGCAAACCAATATGTCGATAACCTCTGCTTACCCGACTTTGCTTCTCGAGTCTGAAAGTATGTGATTTAGAGAGAGTTACGACTCGGTTTAAACTCTATCGAGTTAGATAGATGATGAGCTTGGAGTTTTAGGAAATAAAGTCATCTTATCTTTCCTATGACTTGTTATTATAATTTTAAAACCACACTTGAGTCGACAAAGATGTTTTTGATGGTTTTGCTTGATCTTATATAATAAAAATGAAAGGAAAGCAAATTTGGTAGGTTGGAGAGGGAAATTAGAGAAGTTGGAGATCTGAATTGAGAAATTAGACTGCAACAACACATTAAACGCATTGTTTAACTCTATATTTTTAACAAAAATCATTATAGTCTTTGTAATTCTAACTTCTTTTTAATTTTATAAATCATTGAGAAGGTATAACGGTTTTACCTTTTATCGTCGAAAATAACATAATAACTTTAGTAATCATTGTATAAAACAACCCAAATGTTAATATTTTGCAGGCAACCTTATTTTACTATTTTTCCAATTACATTATCTCGTTAAATTTGCCCAAGTTGGTGAGTCTACCATTATTATTTTCTAAGGGGAAGGTATTCGAGATATCATATCATGTGTTAGGAGTCTCAATGCGCTACGATCTAGATTTGGGTGTTAGTGTTACTGCATTATTTACAATAATTTAAGGTGCTCTTTAATCGCTTTTCCCTTTTTGTTCCTAAGAGGTTATGAAATTGTGCAATGACAAACGGTTCGATTGAATATTAATTTAGTTAACACTGTTATTTTTATAATATTTTAAAAGTTGTGAATTTAAGTATATTTAAATTTAATCATCTTCAATTTAAGGCCCCTTATTTTGTTACTGTGGGCAAACAAACCAAGGTTTGAGACAGAATTTTTAAGTGTTTTTGATTATTTTTAAAACTTTAGGTGTAAAAGTTGGTTTAGTCCTCCAAATACTAAAAAAAAAAGCCTAAGAATCTAGGATATGGACAGTTTTTTTTTTTTTTTTTGAAGGTGGGGTAAGACTTTTAGTCCAATGCTTAGTTTGAGACTTAACTTTGAGAATCGAGTAGGGGTGAACACAATCTGATTTGACTAAAATTTTAAAATTCTAATTAATTTAATTAGATTGAATTATTTGATTTTATAATCGAGTTAACATAATGAGGTAACTGCTTCATAGAAAGAAAATTTAAGATCAATCTAAACATTTTTTTAAATACCAAAATGATGATAAAATACAAATTTATAGTTCAAGATATTATTTAACCCTATAACTTATCATAGATACAAGGTATGATGGAAAAAATTTAATACACAGTCTGTGTAAATTTTAATTTGCTCGTGCCTTTTAGTTTTAGGGGTTATGATTTTAGTTTATGGTTTAAAGTTTATGGGTTTTGGTTATAGGGCTTAGAATTTAATGTTAGTGTTTAAAATTTAGGCTATAGGGTTTAAGGTTTAGGGTTTATTTTTTTTAAAATTAGAGATAAGAATTTAGGATTTAATTTTTATAGTGTAAATATGCAGGTTTGTGTAAAATTACACAGCCTGTGCATCAAATTTTTGCCCAGGTATGATTCAAATTCTTGTAAAAATATTTTTCTAATATTTAATATTTGATGATAATAAATATTAATGTAAATCAAATTTCTATTAAAAAACGCATTTTTGTCGGCTCAAAAAATTATTTATTTTAAATATATTATAGATAGATATAAATATTATAAATTATACATAGATTTATATATCATAAATGAATAGAATTCATCCGCCCCTTTTATATGTCCTATTAATGATTTCATGCCATGCATTATTAATAAAATAATAAAAAAATCATTAATACATAGAATAAAATCGTTAGTAAGGCATATAAAAGAACACAAAGAAGTAACAGACACATTTTGTTCATCATAAATAGGTTATATTAGACATAATACATTTTTATATTTTACATTTGCAATTTATTCAATTTTAATATTAAAAGAGATACAAGATAATATTATAATATAATTTACATGCATGGACGGATGTATACTCACGTGGAGGGGAGCAGTTGCGTACCAATTTTAAAGAAAAAAAGTTTAATTTATTATGTAGAAAAATGGAAATCAACATACTTATTTGAGTAAAAATTATTTCAAATTTTCAATATTTAAATTTTTTATTGTGTCACTAACTACTCGAACCTAAAACAACTAAAAAATGGTATTGTTGAACAAATATGCATTTTTTAATAATTAATTAAAAAAAATAATCCCAAACTTAATCATTTAGAAAAATAACCCATTTCTACCACGTAGCCTAAACTTGCGTCATACTAAAATTAATTTTAAAGTTGCGTCATATCAAAAGTGAGTTATGTGTAAAAAGACACGATAAATTATTATTATATATTTCTTACCAACTTATTTAACATAAAGCTCGCGTTTTGTTAAAAACGAGTTTTAAATTTGAATTTTATAAAAAACGAGTCTACCTGTGGACTGGAAGAAAATTATTTTTCTAAATAATCAAATTTAAAAGTTATTTTTCTAATTAATTATTAAAAAAATATTTATATAAAATTACCTTCAAAAAATAAAATTATTTTTATCACCGGCACCGTCAATAAAATCTTATATTATATATTTTTTTGCATAGTTGTAATTGGATCTAAAAACATAACATCTGGCATAGTAACGATCCAAAAAGTCTGCCCATTCTCTTTCCTATTTTTGTTGTGTTTGAGTGGACCAATGGAATTTTCCATTTTTTCTCCTCAATCTCTTTCTCGTTAGCAACAACAATCCCTTTCCTTCCCTTCCCTTCCCTTCCCTTCCATTTCCCCCCTTCTCTTAATCTCATCTCACAAAGCTAATTTCTCTGTTCTTTTTTCTTTTTAAAGTCATTGGCTTCCTTAGGAAAAGGGTCAAGTTCCAATCTCCAAAAGGATTGAAATTGAAGGTGAGTTCTGGGATTGGTTCCACTTTTCCTCAATACCTTTTCATTGCATTGTCTCCATTATTTGTTTTCTGGCATTGGTTTCCTTAGACTTGTCTAGAAAAAAATGGGTTTAGTTAGACTCATTTACGTGAATTCGTTTTGTTTGCATTGACTTCTCAAGGGAAAATCTGTACTTTCCTTTGTTTTCTGGCATTGGGATCCCTGGAATTATCAAAAAGAAAAAAAAGGGTATAGTTAGAATCTTGAATTTGTTCTATTTGCATTGGATTTTCCAGGGAAAACTGCATTTCCCTTCATTCCCCGGCGAAAAAGGGTTTAGTTGGAACATTGAGGAGAGAATTGAAGTTTTTTTGCGCGAGAAGATGTCGATACCAAAGGAGTTAGAGCAAGTGATGAAAATGAGAGGTGGTTCGGTGTTGGGAAAGAAGACCATTCTCAAGAGCGATCATTTCCCTGGATGCCAAAACAAGCGATTATCTCCCCAGATCGATGGTGCCCCCAATTACCGTCAGGTTCTTTACCTTAACTCCTCATGTTTTGTTTTCTCCTTCTACAGATTTCTTCTGCTGTCTTTCTCTCTCTCTCTCTCTATGTATGTATGTATTGTTTTTAATGATTTGATAGGAATTGACATCTAATTGAATTCTCGCCTTTTCGGCCGGATTTCTTTCATTATTCTTTGTACTTATCTGTTTATTTGCCATCATATCTATATAGATGAGGGGTTGCAAGAACTTATTGTTTAAAGAAAAATAATGGTTAGGCAATGCAGAATTACTTGGGAGTTATGCTTTACCTAGTATTGGCTCTCAAGCTGTAATCTTGAATATGTTCATGTCCTTACTCCTACTGAATTGCTCATATTGAAAATTGCTTAGATTTACAAAATGGGGTACTAATCTGATAGGTGCTACTAAATTTCATGGTTCACAGTTTGCCATTCCCTTAGTTCTTAACTGTTATAGTTTGTATATGTCTTTAAAGTTTCGATTCTGATGCAGATGATGCTTTGGTTGCTTAATTGATTATCACTTTGAATTTATAACTCTTATTTTATGGCATGATCTGTTCTGTTAAATTTCATATTATTTTTTAATCATTTTCTCTTTGCCTTTATATTTTGTTCTGCTAATAACAGGCAGATTCATTGCGTGTACATGGTGTTGCAATTCCAACCATTGTTGGAATTCATAACGTTCTTAAGCATATTGGAGCCCAAAAGGATGGGAAGCAAGCACATGTTCTTTGGGTTAATCTTCGGGAGGAACCGGTAAAATGATGTCTCATCAATTGATTTTTGTTTGTTTATGACATCTGGGATACTTGCTTGACTACTGAAAACATGATTACTTTATGAAAATAATTTCTGAGAATTGGGTGAAAAATAAAAAGTTTGATTGTCAGGACTACTCATGTACCGAAGGTAAGATGATATGGAAGCATAATAGTCAATCACTTTAAACAAGTAGAAAGACTAATATGAAAACTGAATGCCCACCAGGTAACCAAAAAGAGTAAAGCAAAAGGAAATGGTGAACCATGACTTAGCTGTACATGCTTCATCTTGTAAACAGTTATCCCCATATGCATTCTGTTGACACCAGTTGCCATAGATGCTAGGGCAACTAGTAAATTTTTTTTTTGAAAGATAAAAAGGGCCTCGTTAAAACTCCCCTTCCAAGTAAACCGAGAAGGGGTAAAAGAGTGCCCAATAAACTTTATTAATAAAACACCATACAGTGTCCATCATCAAACTACAATGGAAGCACATAAGCAAACAAACAGAAAAAAGCACCTAACAAAGAGCAGTAAGATGCAGCACATTGCACACTATTGCCATATCCAATAGGACTCTGAAGAAAGATTAGAAGAGCAACGAATCACAGGGCCAACACTCCAATAAGCACCCAAACAGGGACCGCGAGAAGCCCCCCCCTGCACCGTCCACCCAAACAGCAATATCATCATGAAACCCAAAAGTAACCTCAACAAAGAGTGCTGAACAGCAGATAGATATATCAGTCATGAAAAATGATATAATCATTGTACCTCGATATTCCTTCCTTCCTTAAAGAATCAGCTTCAACGTTACACACCCGTGAAACATGTCGAATAAACCATTTGTCCTCCATGAACATATTGGATAAGCTCAAAATCAAACCCGAATACAAAATAGGAGGGGAAGAGGTTCCCAAAATCCAATCAACCGCAAGTTTGCTGTCACTTTCGATAATAAGTATAAAATTATTAGCCCATTTCGAAGATAGAAAGATACTTACAGCAGCTCTAATGGCAAGAATTTCAGCTAGAATTGGATAGCCAGGACCAATAGGATTGGAGAAAGAAACAAGAGTGCCACCCGAGTCATTATTAAGTACACCACCTATACCGCTTTTGCTTCGATCACATAACATAGCACCATCAACATTGAACTTGAGAAAACCAGTTGGAGGAGGTATCCAAGATACACATCTTGAAGTAGATAAACATTGGCAGCGACGATTAATAATCGAAGGATCCAACACCAAATCATTATTTGATAAATCTGTGAGTTATCCGAGAGAAATTTCAGCTTTTGTAAATAATGTAGTAATTATTCTACTTAAAGTTTATCTCCCTAATAGATTAGATTTTATCCTTAGTAGGACTCCTTATTGTAGTTAGAGTCTATCAACTTAGTAGATTAGAACTAAAAGTTATCTTGAGAAGGTCTTCTTAATGTACTAAAAGACCTAGAGCCTATATAAGTGTGTATCGAGAGATGTAAATTTCATTGAGCAATAACAGAATACAGAATATAAAATTCTGTTTCTTCCTGTTCTGTCAACTTACAAAATCAACTTGGAACTAAGGTCTCTACTCCTCCGTGCTCCCGTCCTCTTAAAAAAGGTTTCTTTGCCAATAGAAAAACATATCTTGTTGCTTATTTCGTATGTTGTTGGTGATGAGAAAATAAAAATATAATACATGCATTCATTATTCACTAGAAACCCTATGAAGAACTTGATTGTGGTGTGAATGTTTTACATAGACATTTTAAGAGTTTATGAATTGCCTTAATTGCTTATTCTAATATTTTTATATATTCTTTATGCTTAATAGGTTGTGTATATTAATGGACGTCCCTTTGTTTTGCGTGATGTGGAAAGGCCCTTCAACAACCTTGAATATACGGTATGTTTGCATTGCGAAGAGTTTTTAGTTTACCTATATTATTAGAGAGAAACTGTGACTAAAATTACAATATCTACTAATTATGCACTGTGCAATTGTGTGTGCATGCTAAAGACCTTCTGAAATATACCTTTATGTTTATTGTATAGGGAATCAATAGGGACAGAGTTGAGCAAATGGAAGCTCGATTGAAGGAAGATATTCTGTTGGAAGCTGCTAGGTATTTCCTTTGATTGCATATTTTGTTTATTGTGACTTCTAAATGTTCATTTGCTATCTTTACGAATGGTTGCCCGAACTTTCATGATTACAAACTTTATTTGGAAATATGACATAGCAGATATGGAAATAAGATCCTCGTCACTGATGAACTGCCAGATGGTCAGATGGTGGACCAGTGGGAACGAGTATCCTGTGATTCTGTGAAGACACCTTTAGAGGTATAAGCTCTGGAAAATAAGAAAATGTGACTGATCTGCCTAAGTTTGAATTACTATATCAAACTCATTTTGGGTGTTCCGCTGGTGTAGGTGTATGAAGAATTGCAATTCGAAGGATACTTGGTTGACTATGAGCGTGTGCCTGTAACAGATGAAAAATCACCGAAGGAGCTGGATTTTGATATTCTGGTGAGTTCCATGTTATTGGCCTTATTCTGCATATTGCTTTGAATAATTAAGTTTTTGTTTTCTTTGAGTCATCCTCATCCCACTTTGTTATGTCCTAGTTTTTATTCATATATAACTTCGGGTAGTATGGACGTCTCCATTTTCTGTCACTGTCAGTTTTGCTATTGGATAGACTGCTTGGAAATTAGCGGATACTATTTATCTCTGTTTAGCTCAGTGACTTATATAAAAAACACATTGAACTGCTGCCAAAAGGACTTGTATAGCTAAATAAATTTCTAGCTAAAAAAGTATAATAAAGGGAGAAGCTTACCAATCCATGTGTTTTTGCATGATGTCATGATGATCCAAAATCTTGTTTTTTATTTTCATTTTAAACAAACGGTTATCATAGAAGTTTACATATTTGGTGCTCAGAGATGGAAGCGTTGAATGACCACGGTATTACGTGTCTATTTAAAAAAATCATAAAAACATTAATTTGATGGTTGCAATATCTCAATTTTCTGCATGAAGTCAATCTGGTGGTGTATGATTATTATATATGTAGCATTAACATCTCAAAATTGCACTGTGCTATTAATGTATAACATTTTCTCTTTATGTTTTTTCTTTGTCCAGGTTAATAAAATTTCTCAAGCTGACATAAACACAGAGGTTGTTTTTAATTGTCAAATGGGACGGGGAAGAACAACTACTGGCATGGTGATTGCGACTTTGGTTTATCTCAACAGAATTGGAGCTTCTGGTATTGCTGTCTCTTTATAAGTTTAAGTTCAACTCAAACAAGCTACACATGTTCCTACTATTTATGCTGTACCTGTTATCAACATAAATTTCATTACATTACTCTATCGGGATATTCAAATATTTTTTTTGTTTGATTTTTCTCATTTAGTATGTTTCATTCATAGGCCATTATCTTAATCTAGTCCATCTCTTTACATAAATTCCTCTAGAGCAATTGTTGAGTCTTCTCTCCTCAGAACATTCCGTGTTAGATTGAATACTTTTAACAATTTATGACTAGTAGAATTCTCATGCATTGAAGAGGTATACAAATTGCCAATTATCATTTTTCTATTATGTGCCTTGTGGACATTATATATATTATTATCTATCATGAGGCTGAAATTGTTTGTTTGATTTCAAGGATGATGGTTTCTGCTCCTGCTTTTAAACTGTTTTCGATTGAAAGACTACCATTATTAGGAGTTAAGGGTGAGGTAATGTACATTGGAGCCATTAGTAACTATAGTAACATAGAGAGAGAAGCTTGTCATTGACTACATTGGTATGGATGGCCGACTTCGTGAACTATGAAACTATCTTCTCCTCTGTGGAATGGTCTTGCATGAATCTATGATGTGTCCTTGATTAAAGAGTCTAGAATGAAGCTGCAACAGTGGGACATAAAATCCTTTCAATTAAATTTGTGGAGCAAAAACATGCATGATTGTCCTCCAGATTATAGTGAATTTTCTGGGAACCTCTTTTTAAAATCATAACCTGGTTTACATCAAATTTGTTGTTATATTCATTAAAATGCTTCATGCATATAATGTAAATCTATAACTGCTTGCAGTGTAACTTATTCTGATTTCTAATGATATTATATTTGATGACATAGGCATTCCAAGAAGCGAATCAATAGGGAGAGTGTTTGACTCTGGTCCTAATGTCACTGACAATCTGCCCAATTCCGATGAGGCAATTCGTAGAGGTGAATATGCAGTCATTAGAAGCCTGATTCGGGTCCTAGAGGTATTATTAAAGGCCGTTAGTTATTCTTGGTTGATTCTTTAATATTTTCTTTTGGTATTTTTTTCTTATAAAATAGTAAAATTCTTTTAGGGTGGTGTTGAAGGGAAAAGACAAGTGGACAAGGTCATCGACAAATGTGCTTCCATGCAGGTATTGCTTTCTAAATATCCATTCTATTCAGGCTTGCTCTAAGCTTAAAGTCTTGTTTGTAATAAAACTTCTGCTGAGCAGACGATTGTCATAATTCATTCATAGTTGATATTTTATGGTCTTTATCTGCAAGGCCTACAGCATACTATTGTCGTAATTCCTTCCTAGTTGATATTTTATGGTCTTTATCTGCAAGGCCCACTAAGTTTTTTTCACAGGTGCATACAACTCATTGATGTTTTCTTTAAATGTTGATACAGAACTTAAGAGAAGCAATTGCCACTTATCGCAATAGTATCCTTCGTCAGCCGGATGAGATGAAGAGGGAAGCAGCACTTTCATTTTTTGTGGAGTACTTGGAGAGATATTACTTTCTAATATGCTTTGCTGTATATATCCATTCAGAGAGGGCATCTCTCCGTTCTAGTTCCTTTGATCATACAAGTTTTGCTGACTGGATGAAGGAAAGGCCAGAGCTATATAGCATTATTCGCAGGTATAGATATGAATAGAAGTGTTATATGTAGTTTCCTCTCATAGTTTCAGGAACTTATGCTGAAGTATTTCAGATACTAATTTTACATTATGAATATTGAGGTGGCTGCTGGATTCTAATTAAACTGCAAGACTGATTCTAATTCAGCCATTTGATGTTGAATTGATATGGATTATAGCCATCAACAAGGTTTTTCACCCCAACCCCATTTCTTTCTTAGTTTCTTTCAGGGAATTGTTTAGTAAAGAAAGGAAAGGGCAAATACACTTATAGCAACTCAATGTGATTATAAAATTATGTTGGGCCGCATGATTAAAGTTCTTTTTCTTCCCCTTAGTGGATGCTAAATTTGTTGTCAATTAACTTTTAAAAGAAAGCCATCCCAGGATCAGAATTTTTCTTGGTGCATGCATTATTTGGCAATGTATTGTTTCAGGTTGCTTCGGAGGAATCCGATGGGTGCACTTGGATATGCAAGTCTGAAGCCATCTTTGACAACGAGTGTTGAATCTGCTGATCATCGCCCTCATGAAGTGGGTGTAGTTGCAGCTCTGAGGAACGGAGAAGTTCTTGGGAGCCAGACTGTCCTAAAAAGTGACCACTGTCCTGGTTGTCAAAATGTAAGCTTACCAGAGAGAGTAGAGGGTGCTCCTAACTTCAGAGAGGTTCCTGGGTTTCCTGTTTATGGAGTTGCAAATCCAACTATTAATGGAATTCGATCTGTCCTACAAAGGATTGGTAGCTCCAAAGGTGGCCGTCCAGCTTTTTGGCACAATATGCGGGAAGAACCTGTCATTTACATTAATGGGAAGCCATTTGTTCTCCGTGAGGTTGAAAGGCCCTATAAAAACATGTTGGAGTACACGGTAAATTCTTTGCTCATTTCCATCATATTTATGTGTTCAAACGAATGTTGTTTCTTTGATTTGTGCAATTTTTTTAACCCTCGGCCCCATCTACTTGGGAAGCAAAGGGCCAATTGGTAATGGAGTCTAAGCTGGTTTTTGCATTCAGGGGATCGTTTGTGAGAGAGTGGAGAGAATGGAAGCTCGGTTGAAGGAAGATATCATGCGAGAAGCTGAACGTTATGAGGGTGCCATAATGGTCATTCATGAAACAGAGGATGGTCAAATATTTGATGCTTGGGAACATGTCAACTCTGATTCTATACAAACTCCTCTAGAGGTTTTTAAAAGCTTAGAGGATGATGGTTTTCCCATTAAATATGCTCGTGTGCCCATTACTGATGGAAAAGCTCCCAAAAGTTCCGACTTCGATAGACTGGCTTCAAACATTGCTTCTGCTTCAAAGGATACTACTTTTGTATTCAATTGCCAGGTATTTCATTTTGAAAATGTCTTCATGTGCTAAATGAATTTGCATGTGCTTATTAAGTTTTTATATTTCCTCCTTGTTGTGCTCTCACCTGAATGTGATTGTTCCCTTTCTTTTCATAGATGGGAACAGGGAGGACAACGACTGGCACTGTAATAGCTTGCCTTGTGAAGCTTCGTATCGATTACGGGAGACCAATTAAAGTTCTGCATGATGAGGTTAACCATGAACATGCAGATGGGAGCTCCTCTAGTGGTGAAGAAAGTGGAAGTGATGCAACTAGACTGACCTCTGGCACTGTTAAAGTGAGAACTAAAAATCAGCAAGTCAGGGTGTTTGGCATTGATGATATCCTACTTTTGTGGAAGATAACAAGATTATTTGACAATGGGGTGGAGTGCCGTGAGGTCTTAGATGCTATTATTGATAGATGTTCAGCACTACAGAACATACGACAAGCAGTTTTGCACTACAGGAAGGTATTCAACCAACAGCATATTGAGCCGAGGGTGAGGAGAGTAGCTCTAAACCGTGGAGCTGAGTACTTGGAGCGGTACTTTCGTCTAATTGCTTTTGCTGCATATCTTGGAAGTGAAGCATTTGATAGGTTCTGTGGACAAGGAGAATGTATGATGACATTTAAGAGTTGGTTGCATCAGAGACCAGAGGTTCAAGCAATGAAATGGAGTATAAGATTAAGGCCCGGCAGATTTTTCACTGTTCCTGTAAATCTCTCTCTCTCTCTCTCTCTCTCTCTCATCAAGTGAAAAGATTTATCCCTGGTTTAACTGATTTTGGTTTTTGAATGTAGGAGGAGTTAAGAGCACCACATGAATCACAACATGGAGATGCTGTTATGGAAGCCATTGTAAAGACTCGGAATGGTTCTGTTTTGGGGAAAGGCTCTATACTTAAAATGTACTTCTTTCCTGGTCAGAGAACTTCCAGCTACATCCAAATTCATGGTGCACCACATGTTTTTAAGGTATGCTCAAGCGAAAAAGAACTATCTTCAGATTGGTGTGCCATAAGGCCGTTTAATTGTTTAGGTCCCTCTGGCATAGATATGCATTTAGCATTCTCCTATATGTTTTAAAAGTTATTTTTTAATCATTGTTCATATGATAGGAAATTTCTTGTCAAATCTATCTTGTACATTACAGTAAACATGTGTGTATTTAAAAGTTATATATAGTGATTAAACATTTTCAAATCCTTGTATTAAATCATTCAAATCTGTATATTCAGGTGGATGGATACCCTGTTTATAGCATGGCGACGCCAACAATTACTGGTGCCAAAGAGATGCTAGCATATCTAGGTGCCAAGTCCATTGCAGGAGTTGATGGTAAGAAAGTGGTGGTAACTGATCTTAGAGAAGAGGCAGTTGTGTACATTAATGGCACGCCATTTGTACTGAGGGAGTTAAATAAGCCTGTTGATACCCTAAAGCATGTTGGAATTACTGGGCCAGTGGTATGCCGTCTTAACATTTGTTTTTTGTTTTGTGGAAAGTTATTTAGCATCATTACTTCAGTTAACTTCGTGAATTGTGAAAAATGATGTAGGTGGAACACATGGAGGCACGGCTAAAGGAAGATATATTGTCCGAGGTTAGACAGTCTGGTGGTCGAATGCTTTTACACCGTGAGGAATTTAGTCCATCAACAAATCAGTCCAGTGTTGTAGGATACTGGGAAAACATCTTTGCTGATGATGTGAAGACAGCTGCTGAAGTATATGCGGCTCTAAAAGATGAGGGTTATAATATAGCATATAGGAGGATTCCATTAACTAGAGAGAGGGAAGCTTTAGCTTCTGATGTGGATGAAATCCAGTACTGTCGAGATGAGTAAGTACATGTGTCTCCAGCTAGTGCTTCATTCATCGGTCTATTGAAGTTATTCCTACAAAGTTTTTGTTGCATCTGATTCTGCCTGCATTAAATCATTTTGTATCACACAATTATTCCTTTTTCACTCAAAAAGGATTGTGGATGTGTTCTAAAGTTGTTCCTTCAAATTAAATCATTTTGTTGAAGCTGTAATCATGTCTTCTACAGCTCAGCAGGGTGTTACCTTTGTGTATCACACACTGGATTTGGAGGAGTTGCATATGCAATGGCAATCATTTGCTGCAGACTGGATGCAGACGTGAACATTGGATCATCCACTGCACAATCATTGGGTGACGCACATCTACATTCTACAGCTGAAGAAAATGTGCCATCCTCTTCTGATGAAGAAGCACGAAGGATGGGCGATTATCGTGATATACTAAGCCTTACAAGAGTTCTCATGCATGGTCCCAAAAGCAAAGCAGATGTTGATATCATTATTGAAAGGTCTGTCTCATTATTTTGTTTCATATTTTTGGGTGATCATTTTTCCCCTGCCCCTAGTCATTTAACATCCCACTTATTGGCTTTTTTAACCATTCAATGGTGATAAGTTTCTTCTATTCTTTTGTGAAGTTGTGCTGGTGCAGGGCATTTACGAGATGATATCCTTCATTACAGTAAGGCACTCGAGGAGGTATGCAATGGCGATGATGAGCATCGAGCATACATCATGGATATGGGCATTAAGGCTATGAGGTTAGTTCTTGAATAGTTGCATTTAAGCGAAATTCGATTTCCCTGACTTCATCAAGTAGCTTGCCCATTAGTGTTTGTGTTTTGATTGATGGGTTCAACTAAAACTAACTTCAAGGCCATGTTCCTGCTTTTAGTCGAGTTTCTCTTTTTTCATTCTATTACGGTTTGATAGTTCTATTGTGCTAGACTAAGGTTAGGTTTTTGCTGCTAAGATTTGAAACATAATAGGGTTTATTTTTCGTGGTTCATAAACTCGTCTGTTTATACTTGTAGGCGTTACTTTTTCCTCATCACATTCCGATCGTACCTATACAACACGTCTCCAACTATGACGAAATTCACAACTTGGATGGGTGCAAGGCCAGAATTAGGACACCTCTGTAATAATCTTAGAATCGATAAATAGTTTTGACAGATTATAATGGCCCTCAACATTTGAATGTATGTATTTAGGCATGTGTCTGTCTGTATGATGTATAGGTGTCAACTCCTGTTTGTACCCTTTCCCTTTACGATTGATTGCTTTACATACAGAGAGGGTTGTTATAGTTTGATCTCGAGCTTTCATCACTCGGCCGATGGTATTTAGAAGCTGTTTTCTTCGGAGCATAGCCAGCGTAAAAGTTCATAGGATCATATAAAAGAATTGTACTTTGGTCTTTCCTCTTGGCTTTGTAATATTGTACGCATATCAAAATATCAAATATAATGTTTGTTTTCTTTCTTTTCAACGCTGGCTTCTCAAATTCTTTGGTGTCATCTTCTATTGCCGCGGCAATAGATTGAGTTCCTGGCAGTTGGCTGTTGAATCCTGCAATCACCGATGCCGGCGTGTCGCCCTTCTTGATGGATTTGGAGATCAACTTGTTTGATGTAGTGATGAACCCAACATCCAACCCGCCCTTGAGAACAAACACGATCTCGGTGGCTCGTGGGTGAGTATGGGGAGGGTTGAGGCCATCGGGTTAGTAGTCGACGCGCACAAGTGAGACGCCGAGGGTGTTGAGCCCCAGGATTTTCTCGACGTAGGCCCCGGTCACCACCTATCCCACCGAATTGTCAACGACTCCTGAATTAGCCAAACCGCTACAATTGGTAGCAGAGATGGGTTGCCAAGTACCTACCTACTGCAAACTTTGCGTCTCCAACCAATAACATCTCAAAAGGATCGTTTAATGAGAGTATAAACGTTGTTATAGTTGTTTCTTTCTCGTGTGTAACATACTCTCGAATCTTAATATGTTCGGAATATATTTCAAAATATAATGGTACTTGATCAAAAGAATTAATGCTTTGGGATAATATCTAAACCGATAATCCATCCATAATATTTACACGCGGCATTAATATTAATTTTGGTATAACTATTAAGAGAAAAGCTTCAATACACAGTCTGTGTAAACTAAAGTTTACACAGACTTTTTAGTTTTAGGGGTTTAGTTTAGGGTTTAGAGTTTAGGGGTTTGGGTTGTAGGGTTTAGAATTTAAGGTTAGTGTTTAGAACTTATAGTTTAGGGTTTAGGATTTGAGGTTTAGTTTTTTAGGGTTTAGGTTTAATTTTGATTTATAGTAAAAATAGACAGGCTTGTGTAAGCTTGTATATCAAATTTAAACCCAACTATTAATATCCAATTAATTATTTGACTAATTCAAATCAAATACACAAATGTTCATTATGAGAACGGTTCTTCAGACCTACCGAAAGCTTTGAAGGAATTCATCTAAATTCAACATAAATTTAAAACAATTTAAAAAGAAGAAAGCCAAATCCAAAATCCCATAACTCTTCCATACCCACCAAATCAACCCGTAGGGTAGTTTGTATTCTAATAATTGGGGAATGGTTGTGGAAGCCCATGTGACAATGGCAATGCTTTCACATGCATTCGAATCAGATTCAATCAAATGGGGATGAATAAGTTTGAATATTTATTTAATCATTTTTTGAATATATGTACATAATTGTTTTATTTATCTGTATATTCGAATATTATAGATTTAAATATTTTAATTACCTCGGCGAAAGAAGTGAGAACACCATTGAAAAGCCGATGTCTATACCAACAACGAAACGATCAAACAAAAGAGATCTATTATTTGGTTTAGTGACTAAAGATACTCATATTGTATCATTTTATATGGGTTCAAATTTTGACATTTGACTTTGGAATGTAAACCTTTATATTTAATAAAAAAAGATCGAACAAAAAAAACGTAGTTCAGACTGACCGACACAATTGTGTATCGGCGATCGATCCAATCGACTATTTTTGCGGCTGCAATCAAAGTTACTAGGCAGGGACAAACTTATATGATGGGTAGGAGTCAGGAGGGACAACTGTCCTTTAAAAATTTGATGGTTTAATTGCATTTTAGGCTATTGTTAATTTTAAAATTATTATAATTAAGTTTTCGTCCCAAAATTATATGATTTATTATTTTTAAAACTCTACTAGTTAAAATTAATAAAATTAAGCATTGAGTCTACATTTTTTTAGTTTAATTATTTTTTAAGACATTTCAATTTTAGAATTAATGAAATTAAACCTTAATTCCTTTAATTTTTTTATAATTTAATTACTTTTAAAATCCTATTAATTTTAAAATTAATGAACTTATGTTTTTTAACACAAATAATTTCAAAATTTTTAATTCGAGCTTTTGGGCCTAGAATAAATTATAATTATCCATATCAAACTAATAATTTGTAATGTGAGTTTTTAGAAAATAATATAGCCAAAAAAAGAGATAGTAAAAAAATACCACGTTAAGTATTTTTCAGATAATTTTGTGTTCGTAATTTTGATTTAGTGGCCGCACTCTAAACATATGTAAGTTTGCGAGAACTAGATTAATATTTGACTTATTATCTCAAATCCCTTGTAATAATTGTTTCTAAATCCCATGAAACTCTCATCCACAAACACGTGTAAAATCTCAAACAACACAGTGTTTGAGAAATAAAAGAAAAGAAGTCAACGGTCCCAATACAATGGAACAAGATCTCCCCAAGTTTTGGGAACCATAATTAAGACAAAGATTATGCTATCTTTCCTAGTCACCAACATGTCTAGAATCCGTCAATTCCGACAAAAAAATTGTCGGTGTTTTTTCATTTGAAACCTTAAAAAAGAATGGGGGAGTTTTCACTGAATTCCAACGTTACAATTGGAGCCATATATATATATATATTATATTTGACACATTTCACCATATAATTTTTCTTTTTTTCTTTTCTTAGTAGAATAGCCATCCTCCGCCCTTCTATGGCCAGAAGGCTACCGACCACCACCCTCCGCCTTTTCAGCCAACGACGTCTCAACACCGCCTCCTCCTCCATTGCTGCCGGTTTGCATCCATCGAGACTGGAACCGGCTGAGTCGACGATTGTGGACCTCGATGATCACCGGAAGCTTTTTGCTTCGGTTTCGACGTCGAAACTTTTACGTTCGTTGATCAACTTGGGGTTGGCCGCGAATGAGACGTTTGTTGATTTTGGGATGTGGGTTATGAATCCCAGGCTCATGGAAACGGCCTTGGTGCGTGATGTTATATTGAAGACCGTGAAACACACGACGTTCGAGCATTTTTGTGCCGGCGAGACGACCGAGGAAGCCGGGGAGTGCTTGAGGAAGATACACGAAGAAGCCGGTTTGCGAGGGATGCTCGCTTACGCCGTCGAGCACGCGAGCGATAACGACGGTTGCGATCGGAATCTGGAAGGCTTTATTCGCAGTTTTGAATTCTCCAAGTCCCTTCCACCTTCTTCTGTAAGTTTTTTCATATCTTTTGAATTAACGATGATATCTTAGGGTCAAGTCTCCAACGCTTAACCATCCAAGTTTTTTATATAATCACTTTAATTCAGATCGAATATAATTCAGATCGAATATCATAAAAATTATTATAAAGATAATCTTTTTAATTTAATTTATTCTATTTATAATATTAATATTCAAACTTTTTACTTAGTGTATAATAAAAATTAAAATATTAAATATATCATTAAACATATATCTCTCCACAAATGAATTATTTTAGAATTTAGGGGTTAAAGGTTTAAGTTATATTCTTTAAAATCTAAAGTTTATGGTTAAAATTTATGGTTTAAATTTTATGGTCTAAAATTTTAAGTTAGATTTTAAAGTTAACATAAGCATGTTTGTGTAAAAAAAATTACAACGACAATGTATGTAATAATCATATTTTAATTTATATTATTTATTTATATTTTATAATAATTAATACTTATAATATTCAAATATTTTATTCAGATTTAAAATTAGATTTATATAATACTTTATATATTAAAATAGAATTATAAAAAGAATATCTAGATTTGATTCTATAATACATATATAATAATGTACATTTTAGAAGGTGAAATTAAGAGTAGAAAGTGACCTTAGTCTCTAAGAAAAGGAAAAATAGCTCTTTAGTCCCTTAAGAAATCATAAAATTATAAATTAATCCAATAAAAAATTACAATTTGACCCCAAGTATTTATGAATTCAATCAACAGGTAAGCTTTGTGATTGCAAAGATTACAGCAATCTGTCCCATGGGCCTTCTAAGAAGAGTCAGTGACTTACTACGACGGCAATACAAGGACCCATCGTTCACTCTCCCATGGAAACACAACACTCTCCCAATCTTCACCAACACAAGCCCTCTCTACCACACACTCCGAAAACCCGAACCACTAACACCGCAAGAAGAACAAGACCTCGAATCGTCACACCGGAGACTCCAATTGCTGTGCCAAAAATGCGTCGACCTCAACGTACCGTTAACAATTGATGCCGAGGACACAGCGTTGCAACCAGCCATCGATTACTTCACCTACTCCTCGGCGATCATGCACAACAGAGACGGTAATGCCATCGTCTATGGCACGATCCAAGCCTACTTGAAAGACGCGAAGGAGAGGCTGTTCATGGCATCTAGAACGGCCGAAAACCTCGGCATCCCGATGGGGTTCAAGCTGGTGAGGGGTGCTTACATGTCAAGCGAAACGAGAGCGGCTTCTGAACTGGGATATGATTCGCCAATCCACGATGGCATCCAGGACACGCATTCGTGTTACGACGAATGCGCCTCGTTCATGCTCGAGAGGATTGCGAATGGCAGCGATGCGGTCGTGCTTGCAACTCATAATCTTCAGTCAGGTAACAAGACATGTTTTTGAGATATGGGTTGTTGAGACAGATCTACATTGGTCCTGAGAGGGGCTCTTGCCCCCTATGTGTAAGAAATTTTCTTTTACTTTTGTCTTAATATAACCTTTTTTAAAAAAAAACAACTGGAATAATTATGAATTTACTCCCGTCCTTCATTGTTTATGTTTTGTTCCCCAACTTGCAATCCTAATTCCGTCCCTGATCGACAGGAAAACTAGCGGCATTAAAAGCACGAAATCTGGGAATTCAGAAGGGAAATCCGAAGCTAGAATTTGCTCAGTTATATGGAATGTCGGAAGCTCTATCGTTTGGTTTGAGAAATGCAGGGTTTCAAGTGAGCAAATACTTTCCCTATGGACCTGTGGATATGGTAATGCCGTATCTGTTGAGGAGAGCCGAAGAGAATAGAGGATTGCTTTCTACTTCGAACATTGATAGAGTTCTCATGGGGTAATCTTCTATTCTGTATTGGTTTTACGGTTCCTGTTTGAGATTCGTAATTATATTTTGACGCATTGTGTTCGGATTTTGGTGCAGAAAAGAGTTGAAGAGAAGGCTGAAGAGCCTGCAATTGGTAAGCCAGAAATGAGGTCTCAGGGTTGCATGAAGGTGGAAAATAGGCACACAGTCGAGGAATGTATTTCTAAACTGGTGGTGGAACTGGATGGCCATTTTAGACTTATAGATTTATTGTGTTTCATTTTATTTTATTTTTTATTTCAGCACGTGTGAATCCTTTTGCCAGTGTGCAATGTGAATGCAATTTGAATCAAATTTTTTTATATATAATTATCGGTATCTAATTTATTAGTTGACTAATCCGAATCAGATACTGTAAAGGTCTATTATGGGTTGACCCTCCCAACTCAATTGCTTCATTCACAACACTAGAATTTAAACCCTTATTCTTACTTAAGGGATCTGGTATCTCGTATAACTAAACCATTCTGTTAGACTCCATTAATTTTTTTTGGATAAATGCAAATTTTATTCATCCAAAAGAACCATCCATATACAACCAACCACACACCTCCAAACAAGAAAAACCTCAAAATATCAAAAGAAAAGGTATAAAAAATAAAATAATAGCCTATGCAATTCCTCACTCGGCAGCAAGAGTAGGAAAATGAAGAATGAGCTTTATATTAGACTCCATTAAAATTTTAGTAGAAAGGTAATGAATATTAATATATATATTGAATGATAATGAATAATTTTAAAAAGATTAAAATAATAGTTTTAAACTTCAATATCTATTTTTAATTGATTTTTTTATTTTTTAAATAAAATTGATCATCATTTTTTTCTATTTTTATTCGAATTGTTATGCTTTTAATAGAATTGATGATTAGGTTATTAATCCTTTTACAACACTGACTCACGTAACAATTCACATTTATTCCAGGTGATAGGCATTATCTTATATGGTGATAAAATCCAACTCCATTTTTGAGGGGTTATTTAAAAGAATCTAAATCATTGGGATGTCGTTTTAAAATTTTAAATTTATGAGGGACTAAATATATATACATTCTAAAAATAATAATATTTTTTTAAAGTAGAGTCACGGCTCCACAGATCCCTATATAATTTCGCCTCTAACCTTACATAATCTTGTAGTATATTATATTTTAAAAAAATCTATTTTATAATTTTAAAACTATTTATTGATGTGATATCATTTCACATAAATAATAAAATACACGTGAATTATTATCATGTATGTTGTCATATTACTATCGTGAAAAATTTGGCAGTGTAATTATTATTTTCGTTAAAATAAAAGAAAAAAGGATTAAATTGAAAATAAATATAAAAACGAAGATTAAATTTATTATTTTACCTTTATGAAAATATTATTGGATCCAGATCCATTTAACCAACTTCAAAACATCTCTATCAAAGCTCTCTAATTTATGGGAAAAGGGTTTCAAAAGCTTGAAGATTTAAATATAAAATAAGTGCTCAATTTGTGTTTTTTTTTAATAAATGTTTAAATTATTTTTTTACTAAAATAAGTGTTTAAAATTTTATTTTTGGCTGAAATATGCGTTTAAAGTATTTTTTTACTGAAATAAGATGCCTAAATTTTTATTTTTTGTTAAAATAAGTAAAAAAAATAAAATTAATTTTAAAATAAGTCAAAAATAAAAATTTAAGCACCTATTTTAAATAAAAAAATACTTTAGACATTTATTATAAAAATATCATGATTTGATGACTTATTTTATAGTTTAGCAAAGCTTGAAAGATAAGCCCTTTTTCAGCTCCATGTTTGGTGAAACAATGGCAACAGAAAGTAGCGCTGAGCTAAACCACCAGCTTTTTTTTTCTTTATTAACCAATAATCAAACCCACCAATTTAGCATCTTCTTCTTCGATCCAGTCCTCAAATTCATCAACAAGCTCCCAGGTTTGTTGTTGTTCTTCTTCTTATAACTTCTTGCTTGGGTTTTTTTTATTACTTTTTCAATCATAATTCATTGATTGATTGGCATTTCCGGAATACCCATTTCGTCTTATTGTGAAATATTGGCGGGTTTTGAATTTCTCCTCATGATCTTCTCGTTTACATTTGTTTCTCTCTTTCAATTCTTTTTGTAATGTGTTTCTTAGTTTGAAAGTCTAATGCTTGATTCGCGTTGATGATAAGAAAGGGTTCAATTTTGTTTCTTTTAGCCTTTTTCCTTTGCTGGATTCAATTTTGTTTCCTCTTGTTGTCTATAATTGTTGTTACTGAATAATGAACTTGGCATGTTTTCTTATTGATTGTGAATTGTGATTATTGGTTTTAGTAATAAATTATATGGTATGTGATCATAATCTTTCAAAAACCAAAGTTGTCATATTATGCTCTGTGTGTATATATATATATATATATTAAAAAAAAGCTCCAGCTTGCAGCAATGTATATTCGATACTTCCATCATTTTAGATTGACTCCTTTTGTGATGAATAATAGAGTTTTCCTTTCAAAGTGAACTTACCGTCTTGGTTATTGTGGCTGTATGATTCATCATTGATTTCTTTTACTGCTATCAGATTCTGCCTGCGTACGTGATCAAGCACATTCCCGGTGCTTTTCCATCTCGAAGGCTAGAAGAAAGTTAGCTGGTTTGCCCTTGGCATGTTATCTCTTCTTTGAATAGGGAAATGGAAAGGGGTAGAGGAATCGATGACTATGAACCAGGACCAGTTCCTCCAGGACCACCCATGGACAGATATGGTTTTATAAAGCAGAATGTTAGTAATAGTAGTGCCGCGGAAGGTTTAGCAAAGAGTAGGTTAGTCATTGAATACGAAAAGTTATCTTCTTTAATTATTGTCTCAAGCTCTATTAGGTGATATGAGCGTAGCTGGATTTATGATTTTATACTTCGCGCTAACAGACATCAATTTTGATTGTGTTTTATGGTGATTGAAAATTTCCAGGGAAGCTAGAAGAGTAAGAAAATGGAGGAAAATGATTGGGGCTGGTGGGAGTGATTGGAAACATTATGTAAGGAGAAAGCCTCATGTCGTTAAAAGGCGTATAAGGAAAGGAATTCCTGATTTTTTAACAAACTGTACTATTTCGGAATGCTATGGCCTTTGCTTGACTTTCCTTTCTGTCTTAACATGCAATGTTACTTATTTCTGCTAAGTTCTCTAATAGTAACAGGGGTGAAAATTGATCTGCTTCCAGCCTCATCTCATTATTAATTTTCGTTTATCCTATGTTTTACACTGTTTTCAAACCCAAATGCAGCCTTTAAGTGTTTGGTTTTACCTCATGGATACTATTTTTTTATTCAACTTAGTGCCCCACTGGCAATTCGTGTTATTTTATGTATGGGCATTTTCCAGACCTACTTTTGTTAGATTTTATGTTTCTTTCCTCAATGTACGGTTGAGTCACCAAAAGACAGAAAAATTGAAAGGGAAAAAGAATGTTGTATTTGCTAAAATGCACCCAATAACCTCAACATTAGGGAACTGTAACATTGCTTCCAATTTGTAACAAAACTGGTTTTAATGCCTGCCTTTGCACTTATTGGAACGGATGGCAGCGGAACGTAGCATATAAATTAGAAGGAAATTTTCTACCAAGTTTCTAATATGATTGCTTTGGGTATTATTAGGAAGTTTCCATAGAAGGGTGGGACAATATCACGGCATCCCGAAACCCCTTTTGTGTCGGTATTATTCATGACTGCCTAAACCAGTTGATCAGTTTCATCTTAGTCTTTTAAGCAGGTTTCTCCAAATCTTTTTGTGAGTATGAGGTCTAGATATTTAAGTCGTGATTCTTTCTAGTCCACCATAATATCCTTGATTTGAACAATACCATTCATTATGGTCAGAGCTCTATCCAATGTAGAACATGCTATTTTGTTTGAGAAATACTAGTGGCAGAGCCAAATCAGTTATGCCTGGACCATTGCCTTCCAGACATCCGACGGTACCTAGGTGGTGAATAACTAACAGTGTCCAGCTGGTCATTCGGGGTGACAAATTTGTTGTGGTTTAAAACAAAAGGTTCATTAAGAAGGTTTGGGAACAAGGGTATTAACTTTCTTGAGTTAATGTAAGAATCAATATCTACTATTCAAACATTATTGTGAAATGCTCATGAATTGGCATTACAGAGTAAAATGGTGTCAAAATTATTTAGTGTTACTTTATGCAACCTTTGGTTAAATAAAATCTGAACGTTTTGCCTTTGCAGCAACTTGTTTTTTATGAGACATCTGCATCAGAACTGGATAGCATTCGAGATATAACTCGCCCCTTTCCAACACATGTTTTCTTTCAGCAGAGACATGGACCTGGCCAAAGGTCCCTTTACAATGTTTTGAAGGCATACTATCTTCGATAGAGCTGTTGGCTATGTCCAGGTTTGTCTCATGTGGTCGGGGCCCCTCATATTCATAAATGTCTAGGTTAATAATGCTTTTGGTTTTTGTTGAAAATGCAGGGAATGGGTTTTTTAGCAGGTCTTTTGCTTCTTTATATGAGCGAAGAGGATGCATTTTGGTTATTAGTTGCATTACTGAAAGGAGCTGTTCGTGCAGTGCTCCTATGGAAGGATTGTATCAGGTATTTATTATATTTAAAACCTATCTTTTACCACTATCATTCGGTGCATTTTCTATTGAGCAGAGATATCTATTTAGTATTTAATTAGCTTTCAATCATTATATATTCTGTCAGTTGTCTGAAAATTTGTATGCACTTGGTAGGTCGGGCTGCCTCTTGTACAACAATACCTGTTTCAGTTTGAGTACTTGGCGAGGGAGCAGTTGCCGAAGCTGGGTGAGCATTTTAGCCGCAAGATGATAAATCCAAGCATGTATGCTAGCCAGTGATTCATAACTGTATTCTCATACTCTTTACCGTTTCCTTTGGCTCTCCGAACTTGGGATGTATTTCTCTTTGAGGTTAGTGGTTGGAAATATGATATAGGCTGTTCAAGCTGTCGAATAAATGGCATGGGCTCAAAAGTGGGTTTGAGTAAAAAAAGAAATATAATTTCTGCGGAAACAAGAACAGATGAACGAACTAAATTTCTTCTTCGTTTCATCTTTTTATTTTCCAGGGCATCAAGATTGTCTTTAAAGTTGGTTTGGCCCTTCTGAAATACTGTCATGATGATTTGGTAAGTAGTTCGAGAACACACTTATTTTCTTGAGATCCAACTAACCATTTCTCTTACATTGCTATAATGTTACATTGTTCATCAGATACATTTACCCTTTGAGAAACTCATTCATGCTTTGCGTAATTTCCCGGAGGATGCAATGAATTCAGATATATTGCTGCCCATGGCTTATTCAATCAAGGTTCTGTCTCGCTCAACACAAATATTTATAGCTTTAAGCACTTTAAAATTCTTTCTTCCTTTAATTTTTAAGATCTGCATGCATCTTTCTTGTGCCACGATGATCTCCTTCTTGCTCTTTCAGCTTTTATTAATAAAACGGTTATTTGAATTACGTAAAGATTTAACTTAGAAATGTTATTTTACATGCATCTGTTGATGAATGAATTTCTGCTTGATGACTTGCATATTGTATTGAGTTTGATCAATGGGAGAACCCTGCTAATGGTTTATTGCAGTAAAAAGAAGTGACTATAACGTTTTCGAGTTAAGTCAAGAGATTAGTAACAAATTTCAATGGTCAACAACACTATATTTATGTTCGAGTGGTGAGCAGGTATCCTGGAGCTTATCAGAATCGAAAACCGAGTACGAGAAGAAACATGGAAGGGCGAAGGCAATAATCGAAGCGTAAACAAGTGCATTGAAGCAACCACTCTACCTGTACATTCTTGTTCTCACTGTTCTTTTTGCTTTTATCGTGTTCAAGAAGTATAAGCCGTAATGTCGGGGGGGTTCAAGGCCCCTCCCGTCGTATACATAATTCCGTGACCGATCATTATTGAATATCACTTGGTTAATTACAGAATGAAAAAACTGATGGAAGAGGGGAAATGTTGATTCAAAGAAAGAAGGGTGTTGCTGGAGAGCAAAGGTGAAGTCACCAGCTAGGACGCGCCGATGGCTACTTGTAATATATAATGATTTCTTTGTTTTGTAAAAGATATGCTATTAGTTGCATTGATGGATTTATATTATAAAATACGAATTAATTAATAAAAATAATTGGTCTATAATTTTTTTATATATTTTTAATTACTTATTTCTTTTAAAATATATTTCATGCAAAATTAATTTTCACAAGAAAATATAGGGTTTTTGCCTCCTCTATCTCATGTCATTTGAAATAATTTTCACATCTTTTATGTTTTTGATTGAGTTTTTTGTTTAAGTCGTTTTAACATTTTATTAGATTTCTTAACAGTTTGAAAAATATCATAAGTCGATCATGATTGACCGAAACATATTTTTTTTACTATAATCAGTTGTTGAAGTCAATCGCAGTAAAAACAAGTCTACGTTACTTACTTTTTGTATATCGATGTATATTTAATTTTCGTATTATTTAATATATATGATATTTACTTTTCATATTATAAGTTGATGACAAGAAAGATCAAAATAAATTTACAAGAGCATCATCATTCATCAAATACCATATATTAGGTTGATTTGGTTATAAAAGTGTTTGAGAAAATAAAGTGTTGTTAAGTTATTATTGTCGTTTTTAAATAGTTTGTTTACTATTGATAAAACTAAATTTATCATTTATATTTATAATTTTAGAAATTTAATATTATTTAATTGTTTTAATATAATAAAATTTATTTATTTTAGATGAAAATGAACTGAAATCTGCAAATATTTAATAAGATTTTTCGAAACTATGCCTGCATATATTAAGGATAGAATAAAAATACAAAACAGTCCCTTCCCGCCCAGATGACACCCCTGCCCTTAAATTTGAAATTTTAATTCTTAGTCGATGTAGTAATCTTTGTGCCGTCATATACTTCTTATAAATAGTTAAAAACCGGAACTTTAGATCAAAATTTCGGCTTAAAACCAAAATAGCACTCGTACGTCCTAATATTATCAAACTTACACTTAAAATTTTATATTTCTTAAATTAGTATTATTACAGTAAACTCGCCGTAAAAACACGACAAGTTTAAATAAAATATTATTTAAAAATAATTTTTGTGTTTTAACTTAATTAATTAGTTAAAAAATGATTAGCATATCCTAATTGAAACTTATCATTTGAAATTCGTCGTGCATGTATGGTGAGTTTCAATTCAATTTTTTAAAATCAAACTTTTTTACTAAATGACAAAAATAGAAAAAATAAACTGCTAAAAACTCACTTCGCATCTTCAATGTATTGAAGAATGAAAATAAAAAAAAAGAATTATTATGAACCAACTTTGATATTTAGCTCCATGATTTGAAAAAAATAATGTTGACATTATATACAGGCCTAGCTAGAGTGTAAGCATTTGTTTCTTATCGATGTGTGATTTTTGGAGCTAAAGAGTTTACAACTATATTTTAGCTTAAAGAATCTCACATTGATAAGAAAACAACGGCTTACACTCTAGCTAGGCCTATATATAGCTAATGCTAATATTCTTTTTCGCAAATCATGGAGCTAAATATCAAAGTTGATTTCTAATATTTCTATTTTTTTATTTTTCGTTCTTCAATATATTGAAGATGTAAAGTGGTTTCCTAGCATGCACGGTGAGTAGGTGTTCATTATCGGTTAACCGTACCGTTTAGCTTAAATGGTCAATTAACCGTCATAGCGTTTATTGAATTTAGTTAACCGTAACTTAACCGTTAAGATACGATTAACAGATAGTTTGGTTACAAGTTAACATGTAACCTATTACAATTTTTTCACATGTTCACTACTTTTTTGATAATAATGAAACTACATTTTCGATAAATATTATATTAAAATGCTCATAAAATGCTTAAATAAAGATTATAAACACCAAGTCCATACTTATTCAAAAAGTAATACATACTACAAAGTTTCAGCACAACATAAAATACATAAATTTTATAATTAGTTTAAAATTCTAAGTTTTAACAGTGTTCAACACATAACATTACACCATCAAAATTTTAAGGAAAAATCTTTAACTAACATAAGGTAAATGAAACTTCCATGAGTTAGTATCACAGACCGGCAGAACTTTTAGTTGGAGGTATTTTATTTTTAAAAAATATATAAATATTTAATTAACGGTTAACCTATAGGTTAGCCATTTGTCAAAATTCGTAACCGTAACTATTGATATCACTTTTAGCTGTTCGATTAACCGAAATCGTTTAACCTTAATGGTTCGATTAATTAACTTGTAAAATGTAACGATTATATTAGTTAACGGTTACTGTTCATATTTACGGTTATACTAGGATCGGAATCGACACATCCTCGGTTTCCTACAACGCCATCATCCAAGGAATCATGGAACGCGGACTCCAAATCCCACACGCGAGGGTTCACGGCAGATATTATTGTCACGAGGTGTGGTGGCGTTGTGAGATACGAGCGTTGCTCATCGGAAATGACATCGACGGGGCCGCTTTGTTGACGCGGGAACTGACGGAATTGGAATCGAAGATCGAGAGCACCAACCGCCGCAGGGCGGCTGCTAAAGAGTCATGGATCAAATCGATGCTGAACAAAGTTGAAGTGGAAGCCGGAGACGTAGAAACCCGCGTTATATGTCTGGAGGAATTCGAGGTTGGTTCTGAAGCTTCTCGGATGCCATGTTCTATTATTTTCATGGCGGTTGCATTCAAAATGGCTGAGTCAAAACCATAATTACCCTACTAATTATATTGAGATAAAAGTAATTTTATTATATACAAATTTGTGTAAACTTTATTTTATACAAATTTATTAAATTAATTTTTGATAAGCAAGTCGACATTCGTTAAAAACAACAACATAAAATAAATAAAAATTAAACATAAAATAAGGAAAAAGAAGAGAAAATGACCTAGAACAAACGAACAACAAAATTAAAACAAAACCCACAAAGGGTGAACAGGGACCAGAACATCATCAACAACAAACAGGAAAAAACACAAGAACATAAGAACAACAAACAAAACATAACATCAGGGCCAAACGAGAGCCCAGAGGTACTGGAGCAAAGCAGAGCCAACAAACAAATCTTCAACTGCATGTCGAACTGGGTCATCGAGCATAAAACTTGTGGAGCAATGCAACAAGATCGGTCATCGGGGACATTGCGCCAAGATTATGGGATCAGTGATGCAAGATGGGCCAAGAAGAAAGTCATCGAAGAACCAAGCCAACGGGTTACCATCAAAAGGGCATCAAACCAGCAACCAAGAGAGACTCAGAAAGAAGCAGAAGAAGAAACCTCCTCCACAACCTCCTACCATAATCGAACGACTTTTAAACCATAACGAGAAGAAGGTTACGATAAAGCCCTGGACGTCGAGAGAAGATCATGCGAACGGACCAGGGAAAATTGATGAACCGACAACAAGAACGTTGAGACATTTGATTTTGATATAACAAAAATAAAAAATATTTTTAAATTTAAATTAATTTGTAAAAATATTTTAAAAGTCGTTTGAAATATTTTTAAATAGTTTTTGACATGTTTTATATAGCCAAAGTGTCAAAATTGGCTTTGAGTATCAATACTCTTTCTTCAGTATCGATACCCAGTCACCCGTACCGATATGACCAAGCCCGTACCGATACGCCCTTTTATTTTTCTTAAACTCAGAATTTCAGTAGTCAATTCGAGTACCGATATCGGTACGCCCTTTTATTTCCAGTAGCAAATTTAAACCGATACGTCTGTGTCGAGTATCGATACCCAATATTAAAAATGTTTCAACGGTTATTTTTTTCTTAAGAACATGTACCGATATCGGTCCCCGCGTACCGATACCGACTAGCTCAGAACTACATTTATTACGGAAAATAAAGACTCCAACGGCTCTAAATCAACCCCAACAGTCAGTAACAGCCACAAACTCCATAGAGGGTTTAAACGACTCAACCAAACAGTCATGCAACAATAAGAAACCAAGTACCAACATTCATGTATTGAGAAATATAGTTTTGAGTTAAAATTGTCAAATTCTTTGTAATTTGTAAAAAACACTAGTGAGCCAAATTGTCACATTTGCTCAAGTGTTTAGGATTTTGGGTGAGAGCTTAATTGTGCAAACACATTGTCTTGTGAGATTTTTCATTGTTTGCTAATTTCTAGTCTCTTTTGATGTAATTTGAGGAGTTTGAGAGTTAAATTTATGAAATTAAAAACGAGAAGCAACATTATTAATTTTGAACAACTACACGAATTAAATTGATGAAATTAAAAGGATGAATAAAACTGTCGATTTGGATTACTACATGTGAAAAATTACTCCTTAAGCCTTTACTTGTAATTTCATTTCGTCATCTAAAACAGGGAACAAAGTTTAAATAAATTAAAAATTGAGGATCCAATATAAAAGTCACATTCTATTAGTAAACGATAATCAAAGAGTGAGATCGATGCAATTCTAGGAGTTTGAGAATTAAATTGATAAAATTAAAAACGATAATTAACATTATTGATTTTGGACAACTACACGAATTAAATTGATGAAATTAAAAGGATGAACAAAACTGTCTATTTGGATTACTACATGTGAAAAATTACTCCTTAAGCCTTTGTACTTTCATTTCGTCATCTAAAACGGGGAACAAAGTTTAAATAAATTGAAAATTGAGGATCCAAATATATAAAAATCACATTCTATTAGTAAAGGGGGGGGGGATAGACTCCAGGCCAAGCTTTAAGTCCGTCCGTAAACGACGTGTACCACTTTAATAGAAGGAATGAAACTTTATGTACCGAAATCATCATTTTTAAAATGTAGATATCACATTGAAAGATTTATTATAATTCAGGGGCCATAGTGCTATTGGCCCTTAATATTATAATTGAATTTTATGTAATCTTTCATTCTTATAGTATTGATTTACACTTGAGATATTTGTTTATACAAATGATTTGTTATATAAAAATAGTTTTAAGCAAATTATTAGTATATTTTATGATAAGATCTATTTTGGTGGGTGTGTCGACATTGACGAGGCTTTCTTATCCACCAAAGCTTCCAACTTGCCCAAATTCCAATACTTTCCATGATTTATCCTTATTGGACCCCCCTTTCTTACAATTTACCCACTTTTTCTTTTACATACATAATTTTTTGTTTTCCAAATGACTCAAGTGCCCCCCTTGTTATTTTAAGAAGATATATAAAATAATAAAACAAACAGAGAGATTCATGGTCTTGTATTAAATATATATGTAAAATGTAAATTTTTTTACATAGATTTAGGGTTATTATATAAATGTAAATTGATAGTTGAGATTTTTACGAGAAAAAAATAAAAGAAAAAAATGATTTTAATCATTAATTTACACTTATTTAATTGTCATAAATTAATATATCTCGTTAAAAACAAACTTTTTTTATAAAATCATCATTCAATTTTCTTCCTTCTATTGTTTCGTTTTAAATTTTAATTTATATTAAGTTATGAAGAATGTTTTTAACGAAACTTTCTATTTTTTCAAAATAAAATATCCAATTTATTTTAATATAATTTTTTAAATTTAAAATTTTTTCATATTTAAAACCGATCCGAACCGAACCATCACGACACATTCTAATCCAACCAAATGCAAATCACTTCCTTAAAGAATCAATAACTACCAAGGAAATTAATGGACCGAAATAAAGGGTATTACCGTTATTTTAAAGCAATACGTACGGTAAATATGTAAAACAATACCATTGGACTTTGTTCTTCGGAAACCAACATAAAAGCCCTCAAAGTTTTCTTCGCAAAAGAGCTAAAAAATATAAAGAAAGAGAAAGAAAGAGAAAATTTCTCAGCTCTCCATTGGGTCTTCGGTTGATTTTTCATCGATCCTTTCTGGGTTTCTTTCGGTTTCGTAGCTTTGAATCTGAACTCGTAAGTTAATGAGAATTCTTGTTTAATTCTTTTGTTTGGATTTTGTTTTGCAGGTTTGCTAGATTGATTGATTTGGATTTTCTTTTTGGAGTTCCAGGTCTTGATCGAAAAGGGTTCAAAAATAGGGGTTTTGTTCTTGGCGTGCTGATTGTTTCAAGATTTTGATTAATTTTACATTGTGAGTGTTGCCTTTTCGATTCGTTATTGTTTTTCGATATTTCATTTGTCAATTGAGATTTCCATGTTTGATGTTCTTTTAAGCCTTTAATTTTGTTTCTTCTTTTTTGTTTATGTTACGATTGTTTTTATGAGTTAGTCATTGTTGATAGAAGTTTGTATAAATATATGTGTGTGTTTATTGAAGTGAAGAGCCTGGAATTTTTTACAATAAAGTATATAGAAGTCTTTGAATGATGAAAGTTTTCGAAGATTATATATATACATAGGGTTAGTACTTAGTATCCAGTTACACAATGTAAAACTTCTAGTTTTACATTGTTTTTGGACCATTGGATGAGTGTAAATGGGTGGCTGAGATTAAAAGTTGAAAATGAAGATATTTTTAAGGAAAAAAGAAGTGTATAATCTCAACCATAAATTTACATTCATCCAATCAATGGTTCAAAATCAGTGTAAAACTTTTTAGTTTTTATACTGTGTGAGTAGATCAATTCTATATCTATATCTATATATATAATACTGCAAATTCGTGAAGTCCGAAAACGCAAAGTAAATGATAATACTTTCAAACAGACCTGTGGGAGAGATTAAATTCCATCTTGTGAGGAGTGAGCTTCGCGGTCATGTTGCCTTTCGATTGTCTTTGCAGTTTGCAATGACGCTGAATAAGTTTGTTTTGGACTTATATGACCAAAAGTATTGGAGTATTGGTCCATGTTTATAATGTAAACCACATATTAACCATCTACTAGGAATCAGAGTATTATCCTGTAATGGTGGGGGTTTGGAAATGAAGAGTTATGACTATTATTGTACTGGTTTGGAAATTTAGCTGATGTTCGAGGCCTCTTCTTCGTTTGTTTCACTGCCTTGTGAAATGTTGGTTGGTGCATCTTAATTATTTGCATTTCTCTGAAGTATTGTATTCGATTGTTTCATCATTTCCGTATTATATATTTGGGGTGGATTTTGATTATTTGAAGTTATTTCAGTGCTTAATTTTAATTTGGGTGGCTCTATCAGGAAAAAGGCTGAATGATCTAATGGAGACCAAGGGTGGTAAAAATATTATGTCTAGTAGTAGTAGATCCTTGTTCTATGAAGCTCCTCTAGGTTACAGCATTGAAGACGTTCGACCTCACGGTGGAATCAAGAAGTTCAGATCTGCTGCTTACTCCAACGTGAGTCTTTGTTGTTGCATTCTGTGCGCTTTATATTTTTCATCGTAAAACTACTGATAGAATCTTTTAATTGACATTTTTTATCTTTATTTTTGTCTTTGCAGTGTGTCCGAAAACCATCCTGACTTACTCCAAGTTCCTAGATAGTCCCAAAGCCTCAATCTCATTGCAATCATATCTAGTTTGTTTATTAGCTTGCTTCCTTATTCTCTAGTACTTCCTTCTTTCTACGTGTGTTTACTTTAATCCAAGATGGCCTTCCCTGTTTCTGCTATTGGATTTGAAGGCTATGAAAAAAGACTTGAAGTGTCATTTTTTGACCCTGGTTTCTCTGTTGATCCTCGAGCGATGGGCCTCCGAGCCTTATCCAAAGTACAACTGGATGAATTCCTAAAACCGGCTGAATGCACGATTGTTTCTTCACTGTCAAACGACCATGTTGATTCTTATGTTCTTTCTGAATCGAGCCTCTTTGTCTACCCATACAAAATCATTATAAAGACTTGTGGGACTACAAAACTGCTCTTTGCAATCCCTGCTATTCTGAAATTGGCCAACAGCCTTTCGCTTTCTGTGCAGTCGGTGAGGTACACTCGTGGGAGCTTCATATTTCCCGAGGCTCAACCATTTCCACACCGTAACTTCTCTGAGGAAGTCGCGGTCCTTGATCACTATTTTCCTAAGCTTCACCCTCATAGAAAGGCTTATATTATGGGTGATTCCGATAAAACAAAGAAATGGCATGTTTATTCTGCTTCTGCACAAATGAGTGGTCATTCAAATCCAGTGTATACTTTAGAAATGTGCATGACTGGTTTGGACAGGAAGAAGGCATCTGTCTTCTACAAAACTCATGCAAGTTCAGCAGCTTTGATGACTGAGAATTCAGGTATTCGAAAGATTCTTCCCCAGTCAAAGATATGTGATTTTGAGTTCGACCCTTGCGGTTACTCCATGAATTCAATTGAAAAGGATGCAATTTCAACTATTCACATCACTCCAGAAGATGGTTTCAGTTATGCTAGTTTTGAGGCATCCGGATATGAGACTTTGAATTCACATCAACTGATTGAAAGGGTTCTAGCTTGTTTCAAACCGTCCGAGTTCTCCGTATCTGTACATGTTAACGTGAATGGAGATGACCTTGGGTGTAGAATCCCATGTTCTGTGAACGGATACTGTTGCGAAAAGAGGAGCTTCGAACAGCTCGGGAATGGCGGTTCGGTCATTTACTACAGCTTTGTGGGTGCAGATATCTGTGTGTCTCCTAGGTCAATTCAGAAATGGTGCAGGTGGAGTGAAGATGAGGAGAAGGATAAGCAAATTGTTGGAGTGAGGCCTGTCCCGTTCCATTTGAGTGCTCTATAGCTTTGGAACCAATCTGTTCCTGGAAAAGAGAATTGCGGTGAGTTGAAGCTTAAAAAAGGAAGGACCAGAAGGATAAGGATGTTGAACTGAAATTTTAATATTTGTCTTTAATTTTTTTAATCATTTGTGTGCTCTTTTGTATTGAATAAATGTATTTCTCCCTGTGTGAGACTGAGTGACAAATGGGACTGCAGAATTCATTGTGCAATTGTTATTACCACAGCTTTTGTTGTGCTTATTATGTCTAATGATCTTTACCGTACGTACTCTGTTCTTATCTATCTAAATTATCTAAGAAAAGTACATTGATTTGATGTTATCGATTAATGGTACTTAAAAATAAGAGTTAATTGTCTCAAAATTATGACCCCATTCTAAATTAATTTTTAAATTTTTAAACGTTTCAATCTCATCTCTAAATTGTTGCTCCTATCTTAAACTGGTCTATAAAATTTTAGATGTTCCAATTTCATCCCTAAACTACTATCTTAATTTTAAATTGATCATTAAACTTTTGAAGATTCTTATTTCATCCTTGAATTATCATAATTTACATCAATGTTTAATGAGAGTTAATATTTTTTATAATAAATTTATTAATATGGAATATGATTAGCATCTACTGATGATTTGGGGATGAAATTAGAATATTCAAAAGTTTGAGGGTCAGTTTAGAATAAAAGTCATAGTTTAAAGATAAAATTAGAATATTCAAAAATTTAAAATTAATTTAAAATGAAAATCATAGTTTAAGTACGTGTGTGGTGCAATTAACTCTGAAAACAAAATACTATGTTACTTTGATGCTTTTGCCCCCTTTTAAATTTTTTATATAGTTTTCAAATAAAATAATTAAAATTTATTCATCTAATAATTAAATATATTATCACGGACTGTGAGTTGAAACCTGAGACACACAGTTAATTATCCAAGAGTTTCTTTGTAATATTTTGGGTTTGTCTAAACCATTTGATTTAGTCTTTATCTTTAAAAAATTCGATTACATTGGACTTGGTAAAAAGACTATTCTAGAGGATAAGTGTATTTATCAATGTGAACATTATGTGAAATAATTTTTTAGTTAGCTAAAAATTGGTAGGTGAATTTTTATATTAGTTGTTGATGTGAATCGATCTTAGATATTTATTGTAAGGAGACTCAACTATAAACAGATGTATTCACACTTCTTTGTGTCATCCATTCTCCCAATAATATAAATATTTACTCTAAATACTCTGTTTTATTTTTCAATTTTTTTGCTTTGTTTCCACTCTTTAAAGTTTTTGTATTTTTCAAATTCTCTCGATTATGTTTTCAAACTTACTTAAAGTTAATCTCGAGCCTCATTGACTAAGAACGTATGATTTAATAGGTTGAAATTCTAATCTCGTTACAATATGTTTAATACACTACTCTGAACATACAACAACTCAAAACAGATAATGATGGAGCATCATTCATTATAAAAGAAAAATAATGATGGAGCATCGTTCATTATACTATCAGCACCAAAATCAAATATCACCTATTAAAATAATATAAATCAAACTGTTCAAGGTAAAAATCAAATAACACATACAAAAAAATAATATTACAGACATCGAATCCAAATTTACTGAAATTTCAAGTGTTTCTTTATCATCCACATTAACATGAGTGAAAATGCATTTGTTACATGCAGAACAGGGGAATGAAATCAAGAAAGAAAAAAAGCGCAAACATAAAATAAATGGTTTCGAAATTAAATATTAATATGGTTTTAATAAAAGTAATAATATCATTAAGTAATAGAAACATTATATTCTAAAATAAAAATATAATTAAGTATTCAGCATTTATCCAACACACCGCTTTAATGTATGCATCACATCAGGGAAAAAATAATAAAGAAAGTAGTGATTCTAATAACAAAATAAAAATATACCTTGAGCTCTTCCTTAAAGCTTGTTTTATTGGTAAAATAACCGGCAAACACGAAGATGTTTTCAGGCTCTATAGACCTCTACTCAAGCTTCATCCATTTAAAGAGCTTGAGAATGGATTCTATGCAATAGATAATTCAAGAGCTCTGGAAGCCTAAACAGGCCATTCGATTGATGGATATTGAAACGACTATTTCTTAGTCTTTTTTCCGTTCTCGAACAGATTATCTTCATGCCCTCGCCTCCGGGCCTTGGGTAATTTTTGGACACTATCTCACTGTGCAGCAATGGACACCAGAATTCTCTACATCCACGCCATATCCGACTGATGTTATGGTATGGATTAGGCTTCCGGGACTGCCAGTTACGCTTTATAAGAGAAGCATAATTGAGGAAATTGGCGAGTCTATTGGCGCTGTCGCTCGACTGGATTACCAGATTGAGTCGGGGCGTAGAGGTCGCTTCGCTCGAATGGCCCTTTTGATCGACCTTTCCAAGCCTCTAATCTCGAAGATACTCATTAATGGCCAATTGCAGATTATCGAGTATGAATCATTGCCTGTAATCTGCTTCCATTGCGGCAAATATGGTCACAATCAAGAAGGCTGTCCTGCGAAGATCCCAGAGACTGTTCCGGGTGACGTTGCTATGGATCATCGCCCTGAGGCTCCTGCTTCCGCTGCAACAGATTCTTTCGGTCCTTGGATGGTAGTTGAACGACGTCCACGCCGAACTTCGAAGCCACAAAGTGAAACACGATCCTCCTTTAGGGTCTCGTTTTAATCCAATTTTCGAGAGTGAATCTGACGGTGCTCCTGAAAAGATACATACGCCCACTGTCCCGCCTCCTTCGTCATCGCCGGTCAATCTCGCTCCTGTTGGTTCGAGTATCAAAACAATTGCTAAGAAAAAGGCTCCTGTTTCCAGAACTTCAAAGCGTGCCACCCCTATCCGCAAACCACTCACGGTTTCTCTATCTGACTTCCCTTTTTTTCCAAGCACTCCTTCAAGGTTTCTAGTTCTCGGTCAGCCCCAGCTATCCCACAGAGTACCATCATGGATAAATCCAAACACACTGCTACTATAATGCAGGAGAATGACGATCCAAATGTTTTACACAATGCTTTGTCGCCCTCCTTGAATAAGGATCCTGCATTACCGGCCCCTTTGGGTGAGCCTTCTGATAGTAATGTTCAAGAACGGCCCTCAGAGCAAATGTCGTCTCTTGCTGCTTCTACTATGACTGCCAACGTGGTCGATGATAATAGTCACCGCTCCGGTAGAGCTCAAGCGGTGGCTATGATTGAATGACAAGTTTCTCGATTCCACTCTTACCTCTTTATGGATCTTAAAATTATTTGTTGGAATGTTCAAGGCTGTGGTGACGCTCGCTTCTTACCTGCAGCCAAACAATATCTTCGGGACTACAATCCTGACTTGGTTATTTTTGTTGAACCGCGTATTAGTGGTCGTCGGGCTGATTCTGTGATTTCGGCTCTGGGTTTTCCTTCCTCTCATCGAGTTGAAGCAAACGGTTTCGTAGGAGGAATTTGGTTATCTTGGTATGATGGTGTTGCAGTTGAAGTTCTTCTCACCCACTTCCAATTCATTCATTTCAGAATTACTCGTCAAAGAATTGGTGCTTCTATGTTAGCGACTGCCTTTATGCTAGTCCTTCAGCTAATGGCCGAAAACTGTTATGGCCACACTTGCGACGTCTGGCAGCTTCAATTCGTTCTCCTTGGGTGTTGTTCAGGGATTTTAATGCAACATTACACGCTTCGGAACGATCTGGTTGTGCCGCATCTTCGAAACCTAGTACTGATTTCCAAAATCTTGTTTTTGATTCCGGATTGCGCGATATGGGTTACACAGGACCTGATTTTACTTGGTCTAGGGGTGTTGCTTTGGTTCGTCTTGACAGATTTATTTGTAACAGTTATTTCGATGAGATTTTCCCTGAATCTGCTGTGCAACACCTTCTTAGAGTGCGATCCGATCATCGTCCCATCCTGCTCACGGTTGGTAAATCTCTTCGGCATACTTCACCGCCTCGTTTCGTTATTTTTCTGGCTGGCAAGCTCATGACGATTTATCGCGAACGGTTGCTGATAATTTGGTGCCAGGTTCTTCATTGACGGAAACTTTATGCAATTTTACTGCAGCTGCTGATGCTTGGAATAAGACGGTCTTCGGTTATCTGGGAACCAAAAAACGTATCATCATGGCTCGACTAAGAGGAATTCAAAAATCTATAAGCCAACGCCCATCACATTTCCTTCGTAATCTGGAATCCACGTTACTTATTGAGCTTGAATATTTACTTGATCAGGAGGAACTTCTTTGGAAACAGAAGTCGCACACCGATTGGATAACTCAGGGGGATCGTAACACTCGTTACTTTTACTGTAAAGCGATCAGTCGTCGACAAAAACAGAGAATTATATCTCTTAAGCTCTTGGATGGATCATGGTGTGAGGACGAAACAATTTTGATGGAGGAAGCAGCCGACTTTTTTCGAAAACTCTTTGCCGATGATGCTAATTCCCTCTGGATGAGTTTCCGCTTATGGATGCTTTTCCTCAAAGTCCATTAGAATTTTTTAGAGCCTCTTGGGTCTGTTCCATCAAATGTAGAAATTCATGAAGCTCTTATGGATATGGCGCCATTGAAATCACCTGGTTGGGATGGTCTACATGCCGAGTTCTTCCAAAAACAATGGCCTACTGTTGGTCCATCGGTTTGTGCTATGATCCGTGGAATTTTTTAATGGGCTACTCTTGAAGCTGAATTAAATAGAACTATTATTGTTCTAATCCCCAAGTGTGACATCCCGACCACTTTTGCAGACTTTCGCCCAATTAGCCTCTGCACCGTCATATACAAGCTCTTATCTAAGGTGATTGTCAGACGTCTAAAACGCATTTGGCCAATTCTTATTGATCAAAACTAAACCAGCTTCATCTCTGGCCGTAAAATAACAGAAAACATTATTATTAATCAGGAAGTGGTGCATTCTATGAAGCAGGCAAAAGGGAAGGTTGGCTGGATAGCAATCAAAGTCGACCTTAAAAAGGCTTTCGATCGTGTCCGTTGGAGCTTCATATCGGATTGTTTAGAAGCTGCAGGGATTCCTTGTTCTATTCGTCGCATTATTATGTCTTTAATATCAACGCCTAATTTTCAAATTCAATGGAACGATCGCCTTTCTCAACCCTTTTTTCCTAACAGGGGTGTCCGACAAGGTGATCCGATCTCGCCGTATCTTTTTGTCCTTGCTATGGAGCAGTTAGGACATTTGATTAAACATGCCGTTGCTAATGGTTCATGGTTGCCATTTCAGTTCATAAGGGGGTATTCCAATCTCACATTTGTTCTTTGCGGATGATCTCATTCTTTATGCAAAGGCGTCTCTACAACAAGCTGCGGTGATTAAAGAAACACTTGACACGTTTGGACGTGCCTCTGGCCACCGTGTTAACAATCGAAAAATGCAAATATGGTTCTCGCCACATACTGATCTTTCTGTGCAACACATGATCAGCTCCTTTTTCGGATATCAACAAGTGGAATCCTTGGGGAAATATTTGGGTGTTCCAATCCTGCACAGTCGAGCAACGTGTTCGGATTATAATTTCATCCTTGTTAAAATCCAAGAGAATCTCAATGGTTGGGCTGGTCGTAACCTTTCAATGGCAGGGCATGTGACTCTTGCTAAATTCGTTCTAGCTGCAATTCCCGTCTATTTCATGCAAACGTCATTGCTCCCTAAGCAGGTTTGTCATGCAATTGAGAAAATTATCCGAAAATTTTTTGGGGCTCCTCTGATTCGGAATCAAAACCCTCCCTCGTAAATTGGGAAGCACTTTGCTTACCGACTACTAGAGGAGGTCTTGGATTACGGCGACTTCATGATTTCAATTTGGCTTTTATCTTGAAGATTGGATATTCTCTTGTCTCGAATACTAGTGCCCTTTGGATTCGTCTTCTTCGCCAGAAATACAAAGTTTCGGATTTATGCCATTTCTCAGTTTCACGTTCTAATTGTACCTCTTTATGGCGAGCTATTTCAAAGGCATGGCCTGATCTTCGATCAAGCATAGCATTGTCCATAGGCAACGAGAACACTGTGCAATTTCTCGATGATAAATGGGCTCCATCCTTAGGCCCCTTGCGGCCGTATACTGTTGGCAATTTTTCCAATGTTTCTGGGCCCTCATTCTCAGATTTTTTGAGCGAAGATAGTTCTTGGGAACATGGTAAACTTGCTCTGTCTTTTACCCCGGAAGTGATTGCACACATCATGAGCATTCGCGGCCCAATTCCTTCGGACATTGGAGATCGACCGATTTGGAGATGGAATTCTAAACAATCCTTTGACATCAGTCCGCCTATTCTTTCCTTGTTGATCATAGTTGGGCACCTGAGTCACCATGTTGGAGTGTAATCTGGAAGTTACAGGTACCGCAAAGGCTTCGTCTCTTCTTATGGTTATCATTCCAAGTGCGAATTATGACCAACGTGGAACGGATCCACCGATCCATTGGCGATCAACCATTTTGTCCGGTTTGTCACATTGAAGAGGAAACAGTTCTCCACGCCATTCGCGATTGTCCTATGGCATCTTCTACTTGGTTGAAATTATTGCCTCAGCATCTTCTCCATAACTTCTTCCAACTTCAACACCGAGCTTGGATGCACTCCAATTTGACTTCCATGTTAACGTCTGCTGTATGTGATCTCCCTTGGCCGATTCTTTTTACCTCAACAATATGGCAGTTGTGGAAAAACCATAATGATCATGTGTTCAACCATAGTTCTAGCTCTGTCGATTCTCTTATTCAAAAAAGTGTCATTTGGGCGCGGTATTATGTTGATTATCGTGTCACTCTGACCCTTTGCCTTTTGTTCCTCCTTTGCCGGCCTCTTGGCAACGCCCAGCTGTAGATTAGGTATGCCTAAATACTGATGGTGTTGTTTCCTCGATAAAGTCAATTGGTTTTGTTGGAGGGGTATTCCGCTTGCATGATGGTACGTGGATTCTCGGATATAACAAGCTGTTAAGGGTTGTAAAACCCCTTATTGCAGAGTTGTGGGCGATTTTACTTGGTTTACAAATGGCCTGGAAGTATGGCTTTAACGCCATTGTAATTCAACCCGATTGTAGGGAAGCAATCGACCTTGTGAATGATCCTAATGCTGGTTATAGCTCGTATGCTCTTGTCCGTGTAATTCATTGGTTGCGATGCTACAACTGGATAACCAAAACTCAATGGATTCCTCGCAATGGTAACAAACCGGCAGATTGTATAAGCTCGTTGCTCAAAACTGCTATATTTTATTTACTTTTTATGACTCTCCGATCCACTGCTTTCTTTATTAGAGGATGATCTACGGTTTGTAGTGTAGCTTTTTTCGGTTTTCATCTTTTAAATTCGAAAAAAAAACTTTGTATTGATAATTATGAAAATTATTGGAACAATTCAAATCAGAGACATCCGATGCTGAAACTTGTTGAAATAACATATTCAACTTTCATAATTACTTATATGACTTAATTAAACTTAAATTTAGATCAGAATTAACCGAATCAGCTGGAATTCCTTTTGATTCATCATTTATTTCTTCTCCCGATTTACTCGCATTATATCATTAAACTTAGATTTTAAACTAATATGAGATCGAAATTAACAGAATCAACTCAAAATATCAAAAGAAATTAAATATGGAGAAATATTAAAATCAAAGCTTTAAATCGGAGAGGAAAAGAGGCAAAGAGATTACTAATTTGCTCTAGATATAGATTTAAATTCAAATATTTACCTTCGAAGTTTAATATTTCTACTTAATAAAAAAGCGATCAAATCAAAATAATTATTTTATAATTAATGTTTGCTTCTCGTGAAAGTAACCTTATCTATGAGGTGTGGAGAGTAAATCTTACTGGGCAATACTACCTTTATGCAGTGTTATATTCAAATCTTTTAAAACATTCGAAAAACTTTATTTTTTGTATTATTTTATTTTATATTTATAATAATTAAATCTATTATATAAACCTTTAAAATAATTGCTTTGCGGCAAGTGGCATTATTAATTATGTGACATCATTATGTGGTGCATAAAATTGCACTTACGAAGACTATCAATTAGACATGTATATATATACCAAAAGCAAAATAAAAACACTTATAATATATTAAAAAATGAATTTGAAGTTACATATGCTAGAGATTGAAGTAACAAGTTAAGAAAATAGCATACGATAAAAATAAAATTATATAATTTTAAGAAATTAAAATATAAACTTAACAATCAACAATCTCTAGAACATATATTCAAAAAAAATCTCTAGAGATAGCGAACAGTCCATCCCGCCTCACATGTTTTGCATTCTATTTGAAAATTTTTAAAAAAATTTATCCCGCCCAATTATCGGAGGTAATCCAAGATATTTGTCCCGTTATATTTGACAACAAATCAAATTTTGAGTAATATATGTAACGTATAGAGAAATTAAATTTTTCTATAATTTAATTTTCTTAAATAAACTCATCATTTAAAAAAATATCATTTTTAGTAATAAAACATATGTATTAATATATATACAAGGTAATTCAATTAAAAATATAAATATACATAATCTATTGTATTAAATATTTTAAAATTTAAAAACTCAGATATACATAAATCGTAAAGCAGATAACGGACATGAATAATACCAAAAAAATTACGGGTTTGGTGATTTAAAGGCTTTGTTAGGTAAGTAAAATTATACGTTAAGGTGTATATAAATGGGTTTAAGGGCAATTTTAAAAAATCCAAAATCCTGTCAAATTTATTCCCCCTTCTTCAATACTTCCACCCTCGTCTTTCTTGCGTTCCAAGTTTCAAATATGGCGACAAAATAAATAAGGTAACTCCTGAAACCCTGAACTTAACATAAAGGTTTGTACTTCAGTAATGAGATTTTGAGATTATCTGCACTCTGAATCATTCTTTCTATAATCGATTTTCTGTTTTTTGATACCTCTGTTTACTTCGCCGAGAAGGAGAGTATTTTTCAAAGGTATATCTGTTTAGGGAGTTAGGGTTTTGTAATCCTGAATTGTTCTTGGTGTTTTCAGGGTTTTGTACAATTTGCTTTACTTTAGTTGATTGGGGTTTTATGCTGTTTTGCTTTGGTCTCATTGTATCACTTAATTTTGATATACAGATAATCTAATTGTTAACTGTAATGGAGATTTTTTTGAAGAACCAATTAGTTTTTGTTTGTGATAATCTGAAATTGGATGACTGGATATCTGATACTTTGATAATAATTTCTCTGTGTAGAGTTCTGACTGATTAAGGAGTCCTCCAACTTGGTTAGGTGCAAGTTGGGGGTCGGATTGTTCGTTCGACTGTTCCAAATACATGGCTTGGCGCAGAATCGACGATGACCCCTTCGTCTAATATTCCAAATTTGCAGTTTCAAAAACCATTTGATGTCCTTTAACTGGACAGAATCAATCTTTCCATCCGGTAAACGAACAAGCTGCGACTCACAGTCATCTTCCTCGGCTCCCTTTCACTAGACAAAATCAATCTCTCCATTTATTAAATGAACAAGCTGCGATTCATGGCCATCTTCCTCAGCTTCCTTTCAAAGAATCACAGGCAAGTTCGGAACGTCTGAAGATTCTAGATATCCAGAAGAAGGTTTTACTTGCTTATATCTGGCAATGTTTGCCCAGAATGATGCTCTATTTTCTTTCGTGAACCATATGCATTCAACAGTCTGTTGCCAGTATATCTGTAAATGCTTTGAGTTTTACTCAATTGCATCACATTATGATGGCTGTCATGATGCTAGATGTGACATTTGCAGTCCTGTTAGGTATAGTCCTATCGTCAATATATTTTGTCCTGTCTTAGAACATGTAAAAAGAGGCCTTCCAAGAGTTTCGGGTAAAGGAGATTCTGGTCAGTCCATATGCAGTAGTTCAGAAGCCATGCAACCTTTGCCAAAGCGTTTGAAGCTGGAAAATCCTAGTTTTACCTGCTTGCCTTATAATGGTATGATTTATGCAATGGCTCCATTGACGGTTCAACCAAGTTTTACCGAGCTTCCACCCTTGGTGCAGTCGCAAGAATGTCTTGAATCTTCTAATTCTGAGATTATGGAGGCGAACATTGAATTGCTGCCAAAGCTTTTACAGGATTCTACAATTTCTAAAGGGATGGGAATGACTCAATCGCAGGTTCAACCAAGTTTTACCAATCTTCCACCCTTGGTGCAGTTTCCAGAATTTCCTGTATCTTCTAATTTTGAGGCTATGGAGGTCAACACCGAATTGTTACCGAAGCTTATAGAAGATCCAACAGTTGCTAAAGGGATGGATAAGAATATGGAGGCGAACACTGAATTGCTACCAAAGCTTATAGAAGATTCTTCAAAAGCTGAAGAGATGGGCAAGGATGTGGAAGATAGTTTTCCTATATAGGCTAAGGAGAGTTTTCCTGGTACTCTAGAGGCGGTCATCACTGGATATAAAGTAGCGGAAACTGATGCTATTGGCAGTTATAAAGAAGAGGATATTGACTTCGTAAATGGTACAAAACAAAGAGGTGTGTCCTTGATAGAAAATTTCTCAGCACAGCAAATAAAGGAGCATATATCAAGTCTCAGGAATTGCATTGCTCAGGTTTGTGTTTTTGTTGTTTATTGCTTTTATTTTCCATATTGTGTTGTCCGGATTAGCGGATATTCTACTTAAAATTGCTGTTAGAATGCGTTAACTTGACCAAGCATGGATGGGATAGAATATGTTTAAAGGATATGCAGAATTTCACACATTCAAACATCAATGATAGAGAAGAGCATAAAACTGCTGCATAGAGCTGCATGAGTCTGTCGAATCATTTTGGCAGTTGCTGTTTTTTTTTTTGTGTGTGTGTGTTAATATTGTTAGTGTATTTTATCTTCCGGAAGTTAGTTATCTATAATATATTATAATTGCTGCTGATACCCTTTTTACAAAAAGCATAGACTTTGCATTTGTTAATGAAGGTGCATTGACAGTCTCTCTTATTAAAATAGGATCTTGGAAAGAAAGAAAGGGAAAACGGAGTAGTCAACGTCAACAGTAAGGACTCGTGCCATTTGTGTGGAGCAGTAAAGATTTCACTTTCTCCTGCACCAATATATTGTTCATCATGTTGTGCTCGTATCAAACGGGGTGCAATGTATTACAGCATACCTGAAGCAAATGGCATCAAACATTATCTTTGTTCTGTATGCTATAATGCATCTCGGTCTCAGGGTATCACATCTTCTGGGATATCTGTTTCCAAGGCAAAGCTGATTAAAATGAAGAATGACGATGAACCAGAAGAATGGGTAGGTTAATCCAGGGTATTTAATATTTCTCATTGTCCTGAAATTTCAAACTGAAAGACTCACTTCCTCATGTTGTTTTCTTGCAGTGGGTTCAGTGTGATAAATGCAAATGTTGGCAACACCAGATATGTGCTCTCTTTAATGAGAAAAATAATAAAAGAGGAAAAGATTTTGTCTGCCCAAAATGTTGTTTAAAAGAAATTGAAAATGGAGAACGGATGCCCCCACCAGCGAGAACTGTTTTTGGTGCAAAAGATCTGCCGCGAACCATGCTCAGTGACCACTTAGAGCAAAGACTGTCTAGGTGTCTTCAGGAAAACAGGGAAGAGAAGGCAAGGGCTACAGGAATGAACATTGATGAGGTAAGATGACAAGCTTCGGTGTAACGTACTCATTTCTGTAGCAACATTGTTTGACCGCTACGACTTTTTCTTCACAATGTTATTTGTACTTAGTTTAGCTGTTTCATTGACGGTATAATGTTCTATTGTTCACTAGGTTCCTGAAGTAGAAGGTCTTGTTGTAAGGGAGGTTTTATCTGTTCGGAAACTTGTAAAAGTGAATAAGCAGCTTTTAGATATACTCCAGGATCAGAATTACCCTGCTGAATTTCCATACAAGTCAAAGGTAAGATATTTTGGAAATTATTGAATGCTTTGAAGGTAGTTCTGTAGTCCCAAATTGTAACATGCCTCTTTTGGGATCAATCTCTAGATTTATGTCTTTTTCACTAAACCATGAAAATCGGTTTTCCATTTTCAGGTTATTCTTTTGTTTCAGAATATTGAAGGGACAGATGTATGCCTTTTTATCATGTATGTCCAAGAGTTTGCTGCAGAATGCGGTCGACCAAATCAACGCTGCGTTTATATCTCATATCTTGACTCTGTATTTTAGGCCTGAAACAGAAACTGCTGCTAGTAGAGAAGCTCTTCGAACTGTTGTTTATCACGACATACTGGTATATCATTTAATTTCCTACTCCAATTATTATAGATTTTCAAAGATTAAGTTGTTATAGTTGGATCAGTGGGATCGTTTCTTGTTTTCCTGTTCTGTTTCCGTTTTTAGGTAGGGGATACCTTGAATACTGCAAGAAACGGGGATTTGCAACCTGTTACATATGGGCTTGTCCACCTAGGAAAGGAGAAGATTATATCCTGTATTGCCACCCAGAGGTTCAGAAAATACCAAAGCCAGATAAGCTGCGGCAGTGGTATCTCTCACCCTCCCTCTCACACACGCTTATCTCATATATATGTCTCCGTGCGTTCTGCGTTGTTTCAGTTTGTATATGTATCCTTGTTTGAATATACATCTTGACTAGCAGCATTTTTGCAAGTACAGGCATAAGAACATGCTACAAAAGGCTACAAAAGCCGGCATAGTGGTTGATTTGACGAACTTATATGATATGATCAATTTTTTTCCACTGGGAAATACAACACCAAGGTGACAGCAGCTCATTTGCCATATTTTGACGGTGACTATTGGTCTGGTGCTGCTGAAGATGTGATAAAACATATCGAGAAAGCAAGTGAAGAAGACTCAAAAAAAATGAGCATGAAAACTGTGTCAAGGAGAACATTGCAAGCCATGGGACACACAAATCCATCTGCTCATGCCATCAAGGATATTCTGCTGATGCAGAAGGTAAAAATTTACAAACCATACTATTTTAAATCCGTTTAGTCTAGCTTTCTATGAATTCCTTTTTTTATGAAACTATGATTATCACTAAATATTTTACTCTTTCATTTCTTCCTGCTTTGGCAGCTGGGCCAAAATATTTTATCTATGAAAGAGGATTTCATCATTGCTCACCTGCAGTTCGTATGTGTATGCTGCCATAGAGCCATATTAGACGGATGCTGGTGGTCTTGCGATCTGTGCAAAAGCTTTCAGCTTTGTGGAAGGTAATTTGTCAGTGTTTATTCATTTTTCTCTTGTTGTCTTCTGGTTGGCACTATATTTCCTCCTTGGAGCGTTATTCATCGCTGTCATGCCATCTTCCAGATGCCATGATGCAAAACAAAGTACCTACAAGGATTCCACCCACAGTTTATGGAATGGTGAAAAACATTCACTCCGTAGGGTAAGTTCTTAGCTCCCGCGGTTTTAACACTTTCATTACCTTTATTACGTAGAGGTTGGAGTATTTATGCATATCTATCTTTTTCCAGATAATGGTGGATGATGTTCCTTCTGACACTGATGATAAAGATGTCTGCATAGATAATGATCTATTCGAAAATAGGTACAAGTTTTTGATGTTCTGTCAGAAGAACAACTATCAATTCGACACACTTCGTCGGGCCAAGCACTCCTCGATGATGATCCTATATTACCTTCACAATCCGGAGGCGTTGCTTGCTCGAACTAACTGCTGTATTTGTAACAAGGACGCACCAATAGACCAGTGCTGGCATTGTGAGACCTGTTCGGAATTTTTTGTTTGTGCTGCATGCTATCAAGGAGCTGGTTGTTCCTTGCACATCCATAAGTTGACTTCTCATTCTTCTGCCGTTGATTTTTCGACTGAGAATAGACAGACTACGAAGGAGAATAATTTATCGGTAAGAAGATATTGTCCATTTTTAAAACATTTTATCGACGTGAATGTTAATTAACTTGGAATGTCATCTGATTGAACAGAAAGTGCTGGAAGTGTTTCTGCATGCCGCTCGATGTCGCTCTCTCTGCTCCGACCCCCATTGCCATCTCATGAAAAAGCTATTCTCCCATTCAAAAAAGTGCACTGTTAGGGCTGCTGGAGGTTGTAGGCACTGTAAGAAGACATGGCTCATACTGAAACTGCACTCGAGAAATTGCCAAGAATCGGACTGCGCCGTACCACGCTGCAGGTATGACACAACTATATACAACCTTTTTTCTAAAGCTTCTCATCACTTGAAACAAATCTAAAACTCTTTCCCCGAAAATTGATACACTTTTTGTTTAAATGCATTAGAGACTTAAAGCAGCATGCAAAATCTTTGGCACAGAGGGATGCGGCATTTTGAAGAAGCTGGGAATAAGGCTGTCAGAAAGCAAACAAACGCATTCTGCTGATGCTAAACTGATGAGAAATACTAAATGGTTCTTTTTTGCAGATTTTATATGTGTGTTGTTCGTATTAAAAATATTTGATTTATTGATAGTGTACAAGTATACACACTATCAATGATTAATGTGACGTGGATTATTAAAAACTTTTGTTGATCGTTGAAAGTTTTAGTTATTTTTATTTGTATTTAAAAGTAATTTTATCGGTTTGCACCACACAGTCTCAAACTATGACCTTTAATTTAAATTGATCCCTAAACTTTTAAGGATCCAATTTCCTACTTAATTTATGGCCTCATTCTAAATTGGTCTTTAAACTTTTGAATATTCTAGCTCTATCCCCAAACTATGGCCCTCGTTCTAAATTGATCCTCAAACTTTTGAACATTCCAATTTCATCCTCAAATTATCCTTTATGCCACATCATATTATTACATAATACAAATTAGTGTTTATATGACAATTAACAATTTTTATAAAGGTTTTATTAACATATACCGATAATTTGAGGAGAAAAATAGAATGTTCAAAGGTTTGGGGACCTATTTAGAATGAAAGTCATAGTTTGAGGATGAAATTGGAACATTCAAAAGTTTGGAGACCTATTTAGAATGGAGCAATAATTTGATGATCAACTTGAAAGTTCAAAAATTTAGAGACCAATTTAGAATGAGGGTCATTGTTTGGGATGTGTAGTGTAATTAACTCTTAATATTATTATAACTTTTGTCAAAAAAAAACTTGGCTTAAATGAAAAATTAGTTCCCAAATTATTACTCTTTTGAATTTTAGGTGCCTAAAGTATTTTTTGCTAAAAATAAGTGTCTAAAGTTTACACCGTTATAATTTTAGGTGCATGGTAGTTAACTACTGTTAAAAAATTGTTAACTAAGCAAAACATGACACGTGGCATGTTAATTTTATTTTTTTCAAAATAAAAACTTAAAACAATTTTTTTTACAAAATTTAAATTTTCAGAAAATCTCAAAAAAAAAATTTTACAAAACAATCCCAAATTTCCTAAATTTTCCCACACCAAACCCCCCAAATCGCCATCAATCGCGGCCCCAAAGCATGCCCCTTTGATCGTCGGACCTAACCAATCATTTTTTCTATCACGACGTCATCAAAAACGATGAACGGCGTGCCAATCGAATGTCGAACGCGAAATCGACGTTCGGCTGATACGTCGTTCATCATTTTTAACGACGCCGTGATGGGGAAAACGACCGCTAGGTCCGACGACCAAAAGGGTATGTTCAAGGACGACGATCGGTGGCAATTTGGGAGTTTGGGTTTGGGAAAATTTTGGGATTTTGGGACTGTTTTGTAAAAATTGAAAATTTTTGGAATTTTCTAAAAAAATTAAAAATATAGTTTTTTCCTTCAAAAAGTTTTAAAAAATTCAAATTATTTTCACGTGTCAAACATTGATTGGTTAACGATTTTTTTAATAGTAGTTAACTACCAGACACCTAAAATTGTAATAATATAAACTTTAGGTACCTATTTTTAGCAAAAAAACTTTAGTCAAAGTTTAAAAGAGGTATAGTTTAGGCACTTATTTTTTATTTAAGCAAAAAAAATACTATTTTGCTCATATAATATGATATATGATTGATGAAAAATAAACGTATCAAACTAAAATATTTTATTTGGTCAAAAAAACTAAAATATTTTAAAATAAAATACTAATAATTGAACTTTTTTTATTAAGAAAGGGGACTACTACCAAATATAAGAATCTATAGTATAATTTTTTGGGTAATTTAAAATTTTTAAATAAAGAATAAACTTTTTTGAGTAAGTTTAAAAGTTACCAAATACAAGAATTTTTTGGGGTAAATTACCAAATATAAGAATCTATAGTATAATTTTTAATATTATTATAAATATTTAATATATTAATTGACTAATTTAGATTATATTTTACAACATTTTCATTATGAAATGAACATTTAAATCTAATTTATTTTATTTATTACGTTATAATTTGAATATTCGACATTTTAAAAAATTAAGTCATTCATATTATGGTAAAACTTTGATACACAGACTGTGTAAAATTAGTTTTACACTAGTTTTACACAAGCATGTGTATTTACACTATAAAAACTTAAATCATAATTTCTTAACCCTAACCCCAAAAACTAAACTCTAAATCTTATATACTAAATTCTAAACCCTACAACCTAAACCTTTTAACCTTAAACGCTAAATTAAAACTTTAACACCTAAAATTAAAAGGCACGTGTAAACTAAAATTTACACGGCCTATATATCAAAATTTTCTCCTTCATATTACCAAAATAATGGATAAGTTTTTTATATATACACATATAGAATGTCTTCCTATGGCAAGATTCCGTTATTTTAGCATGTCATTACCCAATATACACACAGACAGCTTTTCAAAATTGAAAAATGAAAACAGTTTCCGTCCAAATAAACAATTTTTTTATTTATTTAAAAACAAACAATCGATTGATTAAATGAGATAAAAAAATTCCTTAATTAATGTTATGGGTTTGAATTTTAATATTATAAATAAAAAAATAAATAGAGAGAATTCACTCTATATTGAACATTTATAAAATTAAACTCAGTTTAAATTAATCTGTTAATAAATTAAATATAATTAATTAAATCATTTTCCTTATTTCACGTTGAGCAATAGCAGCAGTACATTGAATACTGCTTTGACTGCCCACTCATGGTTGCACCTTCTTCCATACACCCAAAAACCCACGTGCCAAATTTCACCGTCCACCAACTCTCCCACTTTCCCCTCTCTATATAATTCTAGTCCCACCTTCACTTTTTTTCCCATCAAATTCCTCCACTTTCTCTCTCCCCAAACGCACTCGGCTAAAAGCAAAGCAAAGAGTTATCGACAATCAATGGCTGCCTCAAGCTCTGCTCTAAGATCTGCCATTTCTTCTGGGATGGTAGGAAAACCCAGATCCACTTCGACCAACCTTTCCTTGTTGCCTGCTTCATCCATCAAACTCATCAAAAACCCATCTTTAACTCAAAGGAACAAGCTTTTCACATCAAACCTCAGCAATTTCTCGGCTCCCAAACAGGCTTTCACTTGTAAGAGCCAGGCTGTTTCATCTGATAACTCAACTCCCGGTAATTTATTTCCCTTTTTTTTCCCGATTTTGATTGAAACCCATCAGTTTTCTACTTTCGTTTTCAATTTCATTCGTCTCCTTGGGTTGATCTTTTATCTGGGTTTTGTTTGGTTGCAGAAAAAGTTCAAGAATTGCATGTTTATGAGATGAATGAGAGAGATCGCGGGAGTCCGGCTTATCTTCGTTTAAGCCAGAAATCTGTTAACTCACTTGGCGATCTGGTCCCTTTTAGCAACAAAGTAAGCTCTTCTTTTATTAAATTGTTTGTTTCCTGGGGAAAAGAAACTCAAATAAAGGTCTAATAGTACCCCTAGTTCCTGTACTCTTTGGACATTTAAAATTTAGTCCTATTTTTTAACATTGGTATATGTATAAAATTTCAGATATATAAGGGAGACTTGGAGAAACGGATAGGGATAACGGCGGGGTTATGCATATTGATCGAGAACAAACCGGAAATGAAAGGTGACCGGTACGAGGCCATCTTCAGCGTATACTTCGGAAGCTACGGACACATAGCGGTGCAGGGACCGTACTTGACCTACGAGGACACGTATCTGGCTATCACTGGTGGGTCGGGCATTTTTGAAGGTGTCACCGGTCAGGTTAAGCTTCACCAGATTGTTTTCCCCTTCAAGATTTTCTACACATTTTATCTGAAGGGGATTGGTGAACTCCCGGCTGAGCTGCTTTGCAAGCCGGTTGAGCCACACCCTGGTGTTGAAGCCGTTCCAGCTGCCAAGGCTTGTGAGCCACATGCAGCCATTGCAAATTTCACTAATTAAATCATTTGAGTGTTTATGGTTTTAGTAAATTGCAATGTCTTATATTCTGTTTTTTTTTTGAATAATTAAATTTCTGGTTCGCTGCTTCAAGTCTTATTCTCTTATGTTACTCCCTCCCAAACTAAAGGAATTACATCCTAAAATCAGTGACGAAGCCAGCAGGATACTAGATCAAAGATAAAGTATAATTAACAATAGAACATAGGAAAGTAAAATTAAATAGGTCAAAATTAAAATAAATTAAAATTAATAAGATTAAATAGGTAAGTATCTATAAAGTTTTAAGATATATATTATATCTAATTAGAATGGCGAGCACTAATCTAACAATCCATTTTATTATTCATATATCAATAAATTTTTAAGATATTTATATATATATTAGTTTCCTTTAATATTTATAGAAACGAGTTCAATAATTAATTCTCCGTGTTTTATTGGTCCATATTGAAAGTATGCATTATTTTAAAGTTGTTTGATTTTAATATACATTTGGTATCTGAATTATACACATTTTCTCCAAAGTTGGTACCTAAAGAATATTTTATCTACTTAAACTAGACACTTTCTCTCAACTTGATACCTAAAGAATTTTTACTTGCAAGTTGTTCCAAACTTTAATTTCATCTACTATAGTTTTAGTCCCAAAACTTATACATTCAATCAATTTGGTCGTAATTCGAAACACTTCAATAAATTATCCATCAATATTTAAAAAAATGTATCAATTTAATCATTATTGTCAAGCCAAATGGGTCTATCAGATCAAAGTAGTAGTTGTATAACTGAATTCTACCATAAACCACAAAGATACTTTTAAACTTTTATTTAGGTGAATAACAAAGAGTAAATTGATATCATTTTTAAATGTATAGAGTTAAATTTATTAAATTGTTTTAAATTATTACTAAATTGATATAATGTATAAGCTTTAATACCAAGTTGGGAGAAGGGGCCTTGTTCATGTACCAAATCGGGAGTAAAATTTCTTAAGGCATCAACTTGTGAGAATGTGTCTAGTTTAGGTACCAATTTAGAAGTAAAAAATTTATAAGTACCAACTTGAAAGAAGGTGAATAATTCAAGTACTAAAAGTATATTTAAGCCAAGTTGTTTCATATTCAAAACTGAGAAATAAATACTTGCTGGTGACATCTATGTTGCCTCCAACTGAAAATCTAATCACTGAAAGATCATCGATAATCATAAATAAGATACGAGTAACATGTGAATCTCTACACAATCGCCAAGGTAGGCGAACAACGTGTCATAAAATAAAAGAAATATATCACAAGAACAAAGTAAAATGTGTCACAAAAGTAGATGAATATGCACAATATATACGAGAAAAAAAGTCAAACAAAAGATTTTTCATTGAAAATTAGAAAAAGAAAAAATAACAAATCAAAAACGGCTTATAAAAAACAATGATAAACAACTGGATACTTAATTGCACTTCTCTCTTAAAGATTTAATTGGATTTTTTATATTTTTTATAAGTAATATATCATCTAACTAAAAAGAAAAAAAAATAATATATAAGCTGCGTAGTTTACACAAGTTTATCCGATTTAGGGTCAATGAATTTAAGATTTGGGTTGTATGATTTTAAATTTAAGATTTAGTGTCAGAGGTCAACTTTTAGAGTTTAGAATTAGGGTTAAAATTTAGATTTTAGATTGTATAGTTTTTTTAAAGAAGTGTTGGTATGATCTATGTTATACTGATACGGATATGGGGACGGGGACGAAAAACAACAATATTCAAAATTACAGGGTGCAGGTACGGCATGGTTACAAAAAATAAAAAATAAAAAATAATAATACATTAAAATTCAAAATAAAATTCATAATTCCAAAAAAAAAATGTCTATGGCTTATTGTGCTTATATGGTTGAGTCACAAAATTAATTTATTTCAAAATTAGTATTAAAATTAGACTTCTAGATATAAATTAAAATTTTGAGTCACAAAATTAATTATATAGTTGTTTTTATAAAAATAAAAATAACAATAACAAAATCTTAATAAAAAAAGTTAAAAGAAATTATGTTAAAAAAAGAGAGCTAAAAGTAAAGAAACCCTAGTTTTTGAATAAAGAATTGATAAGGAATTAAAGCAAAAAAAGTGGTCATTAAAGTATTTTTTGGGTCCTACAAAAATTAATTAAGATAAATAAATTATAAAATAAAAGTATTTTTCTTTCTTTTTTAACGAATTTTCCTCCTCCTCCTTTTTTTTTCTTCTGCAACTTAACTTTTAAAAAAATTATACAACTCTTTATCTCCAACTTAGGTAGGGGTTTCGTATTACCTTACAATTGCAAGTTGGGTATGCGCATAGACTCAAACGACATCCTGAAAATATTCCATTCGATCTCCTAACGTACCCAAATAATTTTCAGCCGTACCTCATAAATATAGGACGTCCTCGGTACGTACATCAGCCATATCTAACTCATACTCGTCCTGAAAATGTATAGAGTATGCGGAACGACCTTCAATTGTCGTGCTCGTGCTTCATAGGGTATAATTACACTTTAATATCTGTTATTTACTCTTAGACTTTTGAAAAGATACACGCACCATACAAATTACGTGTTCAAATTTGAATTATCTAAAAAGAATAATATTATTATTTTTTGTATTTGAACCACTCAATAAATTCTTAGATGTATTTTTATATATTATATATTAAAATGTAACCTTTAAAAAAACCGAAACCTGGTTCCGTCCAAATAAAAAATGTTTATTGAAATTCAAATCACGTGTATAAGTATTGTACATTACTACAAAACGTAACACCAACGTGTTTCCTTTTTTGACCATCCACATTCCACAGTCCATGGTTGCACCGTCACACGATACACCCAAAACTAACCCACATGTCAAAATTCACCGTCCACCAACACTTCCATAAATATGGTCCAAGTTCTCATCAATTTCCTCCACTTTCTTTCTCCCCAATCACACTCCGTAGAGCGAAATATCAAGAACCAATGGCTGCCTCAAGCTCTGCTCTAAGCTCTACCATTTCTTCTGGGATAATAGGGAAACCCAGATCCACTTCAACCCCCATTTCCTTGTTGCCTGCTTCATCGATCAAACTCATCAAAAACCCATCTTCAACTCAAAATCTCAAGCTTTCCGCATCAAACTGCAGCACTTTCTCAGCTCCCAAGCAAGATTTCACTTGCAGAAGCCAGGCTACTTCATCTGATAACTCAACTCCCGGTAATTATTTCCCCTTTTCCCCCGGTTTTGATTGAAACCCATCAGTTTTCGACTTTCATATTTTCAATTGAACTCGTCTCCTTGGGTTGATCTTCTTTCTGGGTTTTGTTTGGTTGCAGAGAAAGTTCAAGAATTACATGTTTATGAGATGAATGAAAGAGATCGTGGGAGTCCGGCTTATCTTCGTTTAAGCCAGAAATCTGTCAACTCACTTGGCGATCTCGTCCCTTTTAGCAACAAAGTAAGCTCTTTTTTTATTAAATTGTTTGTTTCCTGGGAAAAAAAAAACTCAAATAAAGGTCTAATTATATCCCCAGTCCCTGTACTCCTTGGACATTTGAAATTTAGTCCTATTTCTTTAACTTTATACATATGTTTACAGATATATAAGGGAGACTTGGAAAAACGGATAGGAATAACGGCGGGGATATGCATTTTAATCGAGAACAAACCGGAAATGAAAGGTGACCGGTACGAGGCCATCTTCAGCGTATACTTCGGAAGCTACGGTCACATAGCGGTGCAGGGACCGTACTTGACCTACGAGGACACGTATCTGGCTATCACTGGTGGGTCGGGCATTTTTGAAGGTGTCACCGGTCAGGTTAAACTTCACCAAATCGTTTACCCCTTCAAGATTTTCTACACATTTTATTTGAAGGGAATTGGTGAACTCCCAGCTGAGCTGCTTTGCAAGCCGGTTGAGCCACACCCTGGTGTTGAAGCCGTTCCAGCTGCCAAGGCTTGTGAGCCACATGCAGCCATTGCAAATTTCACTAATTAAATCACTTCATTGTTATTTTTTTAATAAATTATAATGTCAATGGGATCTTGGTATTTTTGTAGTTTTTGCCGTAGAAGAGAGTAAGATCATAAAGAATTAAAAGAAGTGAATGTATTGCCGGTGGATTCGGGTTAGTCAAGTTAAAACTCAATAAAAAAAAATGAATGTGCTGTCGTTTTAAGCTTTTTATGTAATGGGATGAATTTTGGCTCTTATCCTTTGGATTGCACTTACAAGAGAATTCCAACTACTTTATTTTTTGGATTTTACTTTTTTATGTTGGAGATTTATGGTAGTGATGTTTGTCATGTCACCCATCCCTTGGACATCAATTAATAAAACAATTAAATTATATATGAATTTATACGTGGTTGAGTTTAATTTAATCGATATTATTTTAAAGTCGCGATAAAAACAGAGTTAAACGGTACAACAATTTTGTCACAATCGATTGATCAAACTTTATTTAATTAGTAGAAAAATAATTATTTTATTTTTTAATCAATTTCATTTGATTCTTTAAGAAGATAAAGAGATATTGTTTAAGATTAAATCCGAAATTGAATATATCAATTAATATTAAAATACCAACAATTAGTTGATTCACCCTGAGACACTGGTCCCTTCAGCAAGACTATAGATTCAAACCCTAGCATTATTAATAGAACTAATTGAGTTAGAATGATCGTTTTCATAATATGTCTATGTAATATTTAATCCAAATTAATCAATTAAGATAAAAATAGCATTTTTTCACCCATACTTGTTTATTAGTTTAATTAGACTTTAATCTCTTGTTTACATATCATAGTAATCATCAATTTCAAAGATTATGACTTTGCTTGGTAGAGAGAAAAAAAATTGAAAAGATTAAAAACTGAAGGTGTAGCAAAGAGGAAGGATAGAAAATAAATTTTTTTTTTTGTGTGTTTGGTTTGAATGATGAAAAACTAAAAAGAAAATATTTTTTTTCTCTCCATAACTTGGTACGGTGGGAAAGTGAAATGGGGGAATTTTTAAAACACAACCCTATATAATTATAAATTTCCTCAATTTTTCAAAAATTATGATTTGTCTCTTGTAATCCCCGACTTTGGCTCCATCCTTACCGGTGGATCAGCCATTTTTAAAGGTTTCACTTGTTAGGTTAAGCTTCACCAAATTATTTTTCCCTTCAAGATTTTCGACACAATTTATTTGAAGGGAATTGGGAACTCCCGACTGAGCTGCTTTGCAAGCCGATTAACCCACATCCAGCCGTTGAAGCCGCTCCAATTGCCCAGGCTTGTGAACCACATGTGACATGCCACCGTTGCCAATCACACTAATTAAATTATGAATACTATAATTCAAGAAATTGCAATGTCGTTGAGATATCAGTATTATGTCATGCTGGTCCTTTCATTTTTCCAACCTCAGTTTAAACATCAAATGTCAGCAGGACGAAGTCATTATCGAATGACAGGATGCGCCAAATTATTAAACTTAAAAATATAAGAGTTTATGAAGTATTATAACTCAAAATTAAGTAATAATGTCTAATTTATTTAATGTTTAAATTTATAAGAACTTAAATTGTCATTAGACTAAAAAATAAAGGGACTAAATTAAAATATTTAAAGGATTTAATTAAAAATATTCAAAACAAAAACTTAATATTTAATATAAATTTTTAAAAATTTGAGGGGATCAAATTAAAATTTATAAAAAATTTAAAGAGTTTATTATGAAAATTTTAAATTGTTAGAGGGGCAAGGCTCCCTTGGCTTAACGTTGTCTATATTCAATATGATGAATCAAGTCATAAATACAGGTGTACTTTTGCACGGATGATTTGGAAAACGACGATAATAGTTCTAAAATGCCTATGTTGTCAAAGGAAGGTGTATTTGGCAAGTGAATGCAAAACGACGAAGTAGTTGGAAATGGAATTGAATGAAAAATTGTAGCGAAGGACATGGGCACTTGGTTAACAACTAAGAGGTTCTGGTTTGAGCATCTGTATATGCATATTGTCAGATAGATAAAAAAAGGGTATGAATATATAATATTATATAATAACATTAGTATATTAAAAAATATAACATAACAAAAGTTATGGAGACAACTCAAGCCAATGCAAGAAAAGTGTGGAGTTGGAGCAGCAAGACATAAATGTTTGAAAATTGGGAGACAAATTTATAAATAACCTAATGTTTGTTAAAAAAAATTACATATATTATAAAGAAAAAACTTTGATACACAAGCCCATGTAAACTTTAGTTTACACGTGTTTTTAGTTTTAGGTGTTAAAGTTTAAAGTTTAGGGGTTTAGGTTGTATGGTTTAGAATTTAGGTGTAACCCCCTAAACCCGCCAAGAAGAAAGGGTCAAATTTAGGAAGTCACCTTTGAAAACTTCGCACTCAAGAAACCAATTTATTTATAACAAATCATTTAACTTTTCTATAAAAGATACTTTATAAGTTCGATATCATATATTAAAATTTTAAATCCAAAAGTATAATAAAATATTCGATTCAGTAATAAAAACATGCATACTAAAAACATCATCAAATCCCAAATATCTCTAGTCCAAATTACAACCCAAATCTGATAAAAATATAATAAGAATAATAATAATAATTTAAAATTTGTGAGTCCGTACTGATGAAGAGATAAAACTGAATACGTAAGAGGCCCTCCGAGTACCAGGTCGCCTAGAGTGAAGAATCTGAAAGATAAGCTATAAGGGAGTGAGCTATTAAGCCCAGTGTGTCTCTAAGTGCAACAATCATAAAATACAGTTTTACAAAAATAACACAAGGTAAAAACATGTCATTATAAAACATAGTGTATAAGATGATACTAATAAATAGTCACACTACCCAACTACTAACGACAATCACAGTGGTGGCAGAGCCAACCGGTCATAGTGGAGGTAGTTCTCATGAACCCATCACCCCTTATTTCTCCAATCCCATTGTGGTCAAACCACTTATTCCTCCGTACATCACATCCCATGCATGATAAAATAATGTTTATGATCACATTGTTAACACAGTTGTATCGTACTAAAATACGAGGAAACACGGTTTGAAAGTCGATAATCTCATAAAACACAGTTCACAATATGCATAGCATCTCAAATCTCAGTAAAATCTCAACACAGAAAATAGTCATGCAAAGTTTGTAAAACATTTCACAAAATATAGCACAGACAGAGAACACACCTCTAGCGGCCAAAGCTCTAACGTTGATGTTGACGCCTTTCACGGTATGAACTAGCGCTAGGTCTAGCTGAGTTAAAACCTACAAGGTAGAGTTCTAAGTTAAATTCACATTATAACAAAATTATTATTAAGCCACCTAACTGAACGATGCTAAGAACTCACGTGTATTACTCGCAGAAGGTGCATGAGTAGGCTGAACATGAGGTGGAGGTGGTAAAACGTCATCCTAAGAATTGATGTCGTCTGAAACACATAATTGAATCTCATATGCAACTCCTTAAATTCCCAAAAATAGATTAAAACTAGCAAAACTATCAATTTGGGTTCGAATTAGGCGAAACGGTCTACAAAAACAGACTCAAAACGTTGAAAAATGTCAAGATCAAGTTGGTTAAAAAGTCAGTCAAAGTCAACGTCATATTCACCTGGTCTATGCTGACATCAACTCGTGTCACGGGTCGGGCCTCAGGTCACGGATCAGGTCTCGGATCGTGGATCGGGTCACAGAAATCGGGCAACCTAGTTCGGTCCAGCCTCACACCCACGGTCTGGTTCAAAGTTCACTGGTTCGGTTCACCCATCTTACCGGCTGGGCTTAATCCCAACAATTTTAACACCCAACTTGGCCCACATCCATACACCACTCGGCTCACTCTCAAACCCAGCACTCAACAGTCCACCATTTGTTCCTTTTACACACATGGCACTAGGGTTTACAACCCTCAACGAAGGCGGCGGCACACAAGAACCGACGACAGTGACTTACAAGGCAAGGACGGCGGCATAAACCCGGCCGAAATCACACTAACACCCTAACAACCCGTTAACCACCCTATTCTGACTAACTCGGTCGAACCAGAACCAACGCAGCCCACACAATGGAACTTACCCACACGCGGACGGAAGAGCGATCGGTGGCAGAGCTTGCGGCGGCGCAAGGCGACGCAAGGGAACCGAACGGTTTCCTTATAGTTTCTTTTGAAACTGAACGAGGGAAGGAGAAAGGTGACCGGGGTTCGGTTCGCGCGGACGAGGGGAGTGCGATAGGGGTGTTGTGCGTCACTCGCACGGCGGCAACACCTTCGCCGGACGCTCACCGGTGTCGTTAGGGAGAGGGAAAAGTTTAGACTGAAACAGAGGGAATGGGAAGGGTTTGGGGTGCGGCTGTTGGCAGTCTAATAGCTTAGGGTTTAGTTTTTGGGATTTAAATCCCCTTAATGAAAATGGTTAAATTGCAGGGGAGGTCCCCACAATTGTCCCACTCTCTTCTCATGGCCCCAAAGTTTAGAAGTTTTCGATTTGGTCACAGAACTTAACTTAACACACTCCAATCCCAAAATTATTTAATTAGTGTTTCAAATACCTAATTCCCAAATTCTAGGGTTTTGAATTGGGAAATTAGAAATTAGGGTTTGGGTTTTAAAGTAAAATTTTAGGGTGTTATATTAGGGAATAGAGTTTAAGGTTTAGTTTTTTGGGTTAGGGTTAGAAATTTAAGATTTGGGTTTTTACAGCGTAAATATGCAGGCTTGTGTAAAATTAATTTTACACAACGTGTGTATCAAAATTTTACCCATATAAGAACAAAAGTAAAAAAATCAAGTATGCATTTGAACTCGGCAAAAAAAAATGCCCTTGAAGTTGGTTAAAAATCAATTAAAACCCTTTATCATGTCAGTACAATGGACTGTCACGTCAACATTGGTAATTACCACGTTAGCAATGTAATGGTCAATGTTTGTCAATGGGAAAAACTGATGCAATTGAATGACTTCGAAGACAAAATTAATGAAAAAAGTATAGACAACATTGTTAGTTTAGATTTACTACACGAGACAAATTTACCCCTTTAACCACTTTAAATTACATAACTTATATATCAAAACTTTTATCTTAGGGTAAACTACATAAATGGTCACCAAACTTTTAGAACGATTTTTTTATCATATTTTTAAAATATTTGATAAGATCACTCAATTTTTAGTTCGATTTTAATATAATCACCGAACTTTTAGTTGGCTTTTAATATGTCCCTCTGTTACCTTCCATTAGAATTAGAAACCAACTTTAGTTTTTGTTTTTCCTTAATAAAAAATGGGTAAACTACACCAATCATCACTCAACTTTTTCTCACTCCTATTTTAGTCACTAGAGTTTAAAATTTTTCAATTTAATAATTTAACGTTCGAATTGTTCATATTTTGGACACTTTCAAATATGTTTATACAAAGAGGAAAATTTGATTAATCCTTTAAAAAATTATTTTGGTTAATTGGTAAATTCAGATTATTCAATTCTTGATCTTATTTTGTACCAATTAAATAAGATAATCAATTAACCAGTTAATCAAAATATTTTATTAAGGAAATGATTTTTTACTTTGATTATTAAAATATCAAATGTGAAAAAATGATAAATTTAATAATTATTCGGTTGTGATAAAAGTGTAAAAACAACTAAAAAGTCAAAAATTGAAAGTTCACACATATTAATCATACCCAGAGCCAAAAAATTTTTAAAAAATAATCTTGAGGGTATCAAAATCAGTAAACTATAAGATATTGTAATGTATAAGATTTAAAAATATTGAATATAATAGATCAGTTCGGTTAATCAATTTTGCTTAAAATTGTGAACTGTAATCAAATCGAAATAATTTATTTTAAAAATTTATACCTAAATCGGGTTTGATTAATCCTTAAAAATTATTTTGGTTAATTGCTAAATTCAGATTATTCAATCCTCGATCTCATATTGTACCAATTAAATCGGATAATTAATTGACCGGTTAATTGGAGTATTTGATTCGAGTATTTTTTTTTTTTACTTATTAAAATATAAAATGTGGTAGTATGGTAAATTTAATAAGCAAAGTAAAAAAATTATTACTCGATTTTTTAAGGATTAATCAAAATTTTGTATTTGTATAACCATGTCATTTAAAAGTGGCCAAAATATGAACAATTCAAAAATTAAGTTATTAATTGAAAATTGTTAAACTTTAGTGACCAAAATAGGAGTGAGAAGAAAGTTGAGTGATGATTGATGTAGTTTTCCCATATTTTTATTAAGGAAAAACAAAAGCTAAAGTCAACTTCTAAAAAAGATAACATGAGAGGGACCAGTATCAAAATCGAACTAAAAATTAGGTAATCTTATCAAATATTTTAAAAGTATGATGACCAAAATAAATTCATTTTAAAAGTTCAGTGACCATTTATATAATTTACCCTTTATCTTAATAAAATAAAATTCTAAATTCTTTTTAACGGATCAAATTCTAAACTTCACTATCAATAATGATAACGAATAAAATTAATAACGCCCTTATAAATTTATCGAAACTATATTTTGAAAAAAAAAAACAATCTTCAAATATTAATTTAATTAATTTTTATTAAGATTTTGACCAGAAACGAGTGTTTTTGAGATAAATATGAGTAGTGTTTTGATTTGATTTTCCACATATATCATAATTGGAAAAAGAAAAGTGAGATCAGAGAAAAAAAGGTTTAGAGATAAGAACAAAGCAAATAGACAAAACTAAGAAAAAAATTCCATTAAAACCCTAAAATCTGAAAATTTTCCCGAGAGAATCTTCCTTCATGAACACCCTTTGATTAAAAAAGGGGAAAACAGTTCCATTCGCCCCTAAAGAATTCATTTCCAATCAATGGACCCTCGCCGTTCCGCTCGAACAGTCAGCGACCCGAAGGTCCGTCAAGTTGGGTTCTTTACATCGGAGGCGCCACCCGAACGTACCTGCTCGGATCCTCCACGTCAGCAAGATCTGATCCAGCCTCAACCTCCGTCTTCCAGTCAGGTTAACGATCACTCCCCCTCCAGCGACTCACTCTCCCCCGTTATGATCCCTCCGCCGCCACATCACCATTCTGACACCTTAGTCCGTACGGATCTACAAGTTACCTCCCCCAAGACGGCGTCCTCGTATTCCGCCAAAACGGTAACTATTCCAGCTGAAAACGACGCCTTGCCCGCGTCGTTATCGCCTAGCCGTAAGGTTGTTACGGTGAAATCGCCGTCCTCCTATCCGGGCGTCAGGGCGAGTAGTGTACCGGCGAGTGAGCTTACGACTGTGTCGGTGGTTAATTTGCCTCCGGGAATATCCGGTAAGTGGTAAACCATTATTCTCGTTTGTTTCGTTACTTTTCTTAGTTAAAAAATATGAAGCGATTGCTATACTTTATTGGTTGAATTTACATGAGGTCAGTGATAGCATTTGGGAATGGATTTCGATTTAGAAAATATTGCAATTTGTGTGATAAAACAAATTCATGGAGTTGTTGGATGCTTATTTGTATTGAATTTGAAATTGCTATCAATAGTGTGCATTTAGAGTACATATTTTTATACACTTTAATAACATAATCATATTGAATCTCAACTAATTCATATGTAATGCATGCTTTTCTTTCTCACAATGCTGTGTTGGCGTGTTTGCATATTTAGGGGGAAATAGCTTCATTCTAGCTGGGTAACTTTTCCATTGCCCCGCCCGGAATCTTTCCCTGTATTGTTGGATGTATTACAGTCTTGCTTTTTCATTCTAAAGAATTGCAAAATTGAAGTATTTCCAAGCTGAAAGGGAAAAAATGTTTGCAGAAAAGGCTGGTGGAGCTTCAGTTGAAGTACAAAATGGTCGACCTGTTAGTTCAAAGTCACTGAAAGAGAAAACTTCTAAAGCTGAAAGACGTGCCCTGCAGGAAGCTCAAAGAGCTGCAAAAGCTGCTGCAAAAGGTACACACTGCCTACTGAATTTTCCTTTTCGCACTTATGTTACTTGGACTCAGGTGTAAGTGTCGAATGCGGGTTTATGCCTCACGTGCGTGTTCATTTTTTCGGAGTTTTTTTTCATGTATTTGGAGGGTCATATCCTAGTACCCATGTTTGAAATTGTTTCAGACAAAAGTGTTGGACATGGGTGCCTTAAGAAAAATGTAGAGTCGAAGCAAGTAGCAACAGTGATTAGCTTTGTTTAAAAGATTTATTGCTTGTGAACCATGCTTGCATTTCCATTGCATGGCTTTTCCGTGATAACTCTAATACTCACACTGTTCCCTAAACAGGACTCAAGACCTAAATGAGTTTATTGTTGAGCTGTACATATTTGTTTTATCGTGTGTATTGCACCTTTTAGAAAATCCTTAATAACTTTGTACCTGTTGATCACAATGTATTATTAGCTGAAGGGACTAAGGCATCAAGTGCTGCAACTAAGGTCGTGACCTCAGCAAATACAAAACCAATTAAAGCAGCAAAACCGTCTTCACAAAAGAATGATGGTTCTCAATTTGCAGCCTCTGAGAAGAAGGTAGGTGATCGTGCACCTGAAAAAGATAGGAAGAAAGATGCTCCCCATCCTCGAATGCAATATGATGATACAAGCCGAGTAGAGAAGGCCAAAAAGCGTGCTGTTGTGAAACAAACTGAAGTTAGGAATAGAGTGGAGCTTTTCAGGCATTTGCCTCAGTACGAACATGGAACTCAGCTCCCTGATTTGGAGACCAAGTTTTTTGAACTTGATCCAATGCACCCTGCTGTCTACAAGGTATTCCTTCCAACTTGACTTGCTCATTTGGACATTGGAAACAGTTCACATGTACTCACACATTTATACATGCATAAATGGAATATATCCACATCTATGAATATTTACAATGTATATGACTGGTAATAGATGTTTTAACTCAATGGTGGATTTAAAATGTTGATACATGTCCATTATACGTTCAAAAGATAAATTGTTTAATTATTGAACAGACACATGGCCAAATCATACAAGGAATCTAAAGTTTCCACCATGCTATATAGAATGGTAATACTTAATTATAGATTGCGCCTTACCTTCCAGTGATATGTTCTTGGCAAACAATGCTTTACTGTTTTTACTTGAGCCTCTTATGTTTTTTATTAGTAGTCAGCTACAGCTGATCAATGCGGCAAAGAGATGGCAGTACCAATGAACTTCTGTTTCATTCAGACTTTTGCTGCTTTGTCAGGTTGGATTGCAGTATTTGTCTGGGGATATACGGGGTGGCAATGCACGCTGTATTGCAATGTTTCAAGCATTCAAAGAGGCTATCAAGGATTACTCAACTCCAACAGAAAAAACACTAATTAGAGACCTAACTGCAAGGATAAGTAGTTATGTTTCTTTCTTGATTGAATGTAGGCCACTCTCGATTAGTATGGGCAATGCAATCAAGTTTCTAAAGAATCTAATTGCAAAGTTACCATTGGCTCTGTCTGAATCAGAAGCAAAAGCTACACTTATGTCGGATATTGATCGTTTCATAAATGAAAAGATCATCGTTGCTGAGAAGGTGATAGTCAAACATGCTGTTACGAAGATTCGAGATGGTGACGTTCTTCTCACATATGGTGCTTCCTCTGCAGTTGAGATGATTTTATTGCATGCACATGAACTTGGCAAACAATTTCGTGTCGTAGTGGTTGACTCTCGCCCGAAGCTTGAAGGACAACTCTTACTGCGTAGGTTGGTGAGGAAGGGCCTTAGCTGTACATACACTCATGTAAATGCTGTTTCTTGTATCATGCAAGAGGTTACTCGTGTATTTCTGGGTGCTTCATCAGTCTTGTCTAATGGAACAGTTTACTCAAGAGTTGGGACTGCTTGTGTTGCTATGGTTGCTCACGCATTCCGTGTACCAGTATTAGTGTGTTGTGAAGCATATAAATTTCACGAAAGGGTGCAGCTTGATTCAATATGTTTTAATGAGCTTGGTAGGCATTTCTAGAAATAGGTTTTGTAGTCAACTTCTGTTAAATCTACACTCGATTTCTCATTTTGATCACATAAATGGATGTGGCTTAGGTATCTATTCCATCTGTTGCAGGTAACCCAGATGCCATTTCAAAGGTTCGTGGCAGAGAGGATGTAAACTACTTAGATGGTTTCGTCAATCTAGAAAATCTGCAGCTTCTGAATTTAGTGTAAGTGTTAATAGTTTGATGAATGTGGAACTATCTTCTAAAAGCTGACAATTATGAACTTTTTCGTTGACAGTTACGATGCAACACCATCAGATTACGTCTCCATGATAATCACAGATTATGGCATGGTAAGTTATGATTTTATAATGCTTCTTTTATTTCGAAAAGCAACATAATTGGATTAAGACTTAGTTAAGGAAAACTTAGTAGGGTAACATTATTTAGAAGCACGGAATATGCTTCAAGTCAGGTTACTTTTCCTTCCCAGCCTTAACTACCAGTCTTAATTATTTATGTCTGGGATTTAAATAGCAGCTGCTGCTTTTCTTGTTTTAGATTCCGCCTACAAGTGTGCCCGTGATTGTGAGAGAATATAGAAAAGAACATTTGTGGTCCTAGTTCAAGACGGCTCGTAAATGTATTGCAGAGGATTCTCAACAATTTTGCTCGTGTTGTAGACCATCATTTTGGTCAATGGCAACAGAACAATACGGAGAGAAATTTTGTCACGTCCGCTTTTCTTATCGTCTTTTTGTTTTTCCTGGAATAAGGCTATTGGCTATGGTTTCCGGTGTTATTTTTCATTTACGTTTTCTCTTAAACTGACTCAGTGAAGAGTGCGACCCGTTTGCCTCTCCGGGCAGATTTGATCTGATCTCAGATGTTGTAGTAACTTTCGGTCTGTTACTTTTGCTCCCTTCAGGTATCAAAGGATGATTTTGTTGGAAATTTGACGAATTTTCTTGCAGTAGGGTTTGATATTAATTTGTTACGCAAGAATACCTGGAACGTGATTCTCCTAGACAATAATTCCTTTTCTTTTCTTTCCAATTTTTTACTATTATTCAGGCAAAGGGTATATATTTGCTCTGCAATTAAAGCAAAAATCAAACAGCTTTACCTAGTTTGAAAATGTAGGAAATTAAATTATATATGCAAAAACAATAAAATGGCCCTAAAAATTTAAAATGGTTGAAGATACAGGGACAAAGTCAGGTTCGACATTCATTTACTGTAATTTTTAATTTAGATCAAAAATTAAAGTTTAAACTGGTCTCGAGTTCGAGGTATTGCATATATAAAAAATTCTTGTTGGGAGACTCACCCATCAAAAGTAGGTGTACAACGCGAGTCGGTCTGAATTAGTTAGAATAAAACCCTAAAAATCGGGAGAACAAAAAATAATTAAAGTTTAAACACTTTAAAGTTTACATACCAAAATATATATGTAACACCTTCGATCCGGATGTTACAATTGGGCCACAAGCCCAACCTCTACCAAAAAAATTCACTTTTAAAAGCCAATAAAATCAATCGCATACATCCAAACATTTAAATCCATGTTTCCTTAAAACATTCAAAATAGTTAAATGAGCTCCAATTACAGTAATAAAACATTTGACCAATACAAGTTAAATCAAATAGAGTTACAAGTACATAGGGTCATACGAATACATAGCTCACTACATCTAAGTACTTGTACTCTACCAAAAGGTCAATGCTGGATCCTTGCTTCGATGGTGCTCCGCTACACTCAAACTATCTATCAACCTGCGAACGGAAACAATGATTCCGAACGCTGAGTTAACAAATATCTGTGGATACACGACCACTCGACCAAGCTTCAAGTGAATCATAATTAAGAGCATGCTATGATATGATGTCAAGATAGGATAAGAATTGGCGCTACCATAACCGCCTAAACACATGCTATAAGCAAACAACACCTCAATAGCAACATAAAAGTAAACAAACCAGGAGTGAGGCCCAATGTCACCCGATATTGGGAGACCCACTCATGCTCGGAATCTCACATCGAGCTACTCGGAATCTCGCATCAAGCGGTATACTCGGAATCTCACGTCGAGTCTTCGCTCAGAATCTCATATCAAGCGAGGCTCGGAATCTCACATCGAGCAGATATCATCACCCAAAATCTCACATCGAATGGCCTTCAATTCATCACTCGGAATCTCACATCAGATGACCTTCATGTGTTGCAACACTCACCCACTGGGTATCCGAATCCCATCAAACAAGGAATCATAACCAAACAAGTGCTCTTACTTGGCACGACCACAAATGATCCACCAAGGATCCCTAAAACTCCCTTACCAAGCAATTTACTTTCATTTCAATACTCAATCAACCATTTAATCCATATAAGCAAAGAGGAACATACATTCTCGATTTTACCAGTCATTTTATATCATAAGGAACACATTAGAACATTTGTCAAAAATTATAGAACCCCCGAACTCAAAACGTAAAAACTTGGGCAGATTGCCTAGCGAGTATCGATACTCTAAGGTGAGTATCGGTACTCTTCTGTATCGATACTCTCTGATGGGTACCGATACGTCATTTAGATTTAAAAAATCGGCCTTTACCCCGTACCGATACGATCCGTTCCGTACCAGTACCCTATATCGGTACTGGGATCACCCCGTACCGATCCTCACCCGTACCGGTACGCAAAACCTTTATAGGCAATGCAATAGTGGGTACCGATACGCCCGAGCGTACTGGTACACCAAAGCCTCACTGAAATTCTACTCTAACGAGGGGTATCGATACACGGAGAGGCGTACTGGTACTAAAGTGAAGCGACAAGCAAAAGGGCAAAAACCGAGCCAGAGGAGAAACTAGTAAGTGCAACGAAAGCAACCGATCCCGATGAGTCTCTTAATGTTGCTAAGACAGGTCTTGTTTCATACAGTGATGAAAGTGAAGATGATTAGTTTTTTGTAATTTTTATTTTCACTGGAATTACTATTGTTGATATACTTTTTGGACGCTGACACATGACAATGCATGAACTACTCATCTATAATTAAGGACATTAAGAACTACGCATTTTTTTTTTTTTGAATGTTAATTCAGATGAAAAATATTTAAATTTTTAATTGATAGTTTATTATAAGATTATTATTCTTTTTATACTTATATGTATATACTAAATAAAAAAATAAAAATCACATTTTAAAAATCACATTTTAAAAATTTAATCACAAATCTCTTATACTCTATCTTATTTTTTGTATAATGACATTTTGAACCCTTAACTTGATCGATCTAACCATTTGTCTTCAAAATTTTATTATTCTCTCTTTTCGTCCTCAATTTTTATACATTGACTAAAATGTGACAACAACAATGATAATGACATTAGTCATTTGTAGTCCTCAAGTTTTTATTGATCCCTAAAAATAAAATAAGTTTAAGATCTACTTATATGATGTAAAAATTAAAGAGTTTTGTACTCATTAAGAACAGTCGAATAAGTATAAATTGATGGCCAAAATTGTCAGTTTCTCTTTCTTTCCTCGTAAAAATCTTAATATTTTATCTTTTAATCTTAACCATCAATTTACTCGTATATATATCCTAAATCAGTTTCGCATATAATCAAAGGAAATGTTCCTTTTATTTATTTTTCTTTTCTGAACGTTTAATTGTTTAGGCCTTTGGGCTTCATACAACACCTAAAAGGAGAAATGCACAAAGCTTCAAAGGTTGGCTTGCACGCCCAACAGTCGACATTTTACGGTTTACACCATTTTTCCCTTTCAGATTTGCTTTAATTTTACAGTCACTTTACGGAGAAGAAGAAAGAGGGGAACGAAACAAAGAAAGAAGAAGCAGACGTTGTTGCGAAAATCTCAACGGGCATGGCCTCAACCGAGAGTTCCAGATCTTCGACCGCGGGGTCTCCCGATTCATATATAGGCAGCTTGATAAGCTTGACGTCTAAATCTGAAATCAGATATGAAGGCGTTCTGTTTAATATCAACACTGAAGAATCCAGCATCGGCCTCAGAAATGGTATATCAATTTTTAACACTAGCTTCTTATTTTTTTTTCTGGGTTTTTTAAAAGAAAATTACTTTGTGGGTTTTTGGAGATGCTTTGAACAGTTTCGCTTATTTGTTTGCTTATTGTTTGTTGGTCATTCGGGGTTATAAATGTTTGCAACTGAGATGAATGCTGGATGTTTAAACAACTGGTGGTAGTTGAGCAAGTCAATGGACTAAATACCCAGAGACCTAGACTGTAGAAACCAAAGTCAAATCAAGTGGGTAATCTAGAGACGCAAAAAAAGAAGAAGGGAGAGAGGCTGTTATATGGCTGATAATTTGTTTTCTTAGAACTTAATTCATCTCACGGTATTGCTTGTATTTTCAACATAACATCTGTATGCCACATAACAGTTTTACATTTTACGGCTCTCTACACTACCATGCTTCTGCAATTAAGCTTAAATTGCACAATTTGGCAATAATAAGGGGTTTTGAATTGTTAAGGATTAACTAAAATATTTGTAAAAATGCATCTATGTTTGCTGGATTGTTTCTTAAAGAACAAGGGAATAAAAGGATTAAGTATTAGTATTTACATGGATTGCTGTAATAGAAAGAACATGAAAAGTGAAAATTGTGGGTTGCCCTAGAAAAGAACAATCAGGCGTTGTATCTGTTATGAAATGTAGGCATCTATGCAATATTGCCTCCTTCAGAGTTCAGACTAGAGAAGAGTATGGCTGTTAGGGCTTCAGATGTTATTCTTGCTACTTCCAAAGTTCCAATGTTATTGCTATGCTTGTGTTTAAGAAAGACCTAGTCTATGTTTTAGCAACTGTTCTTTTACCTTTGGGGTTTTAAGATGCAACTATGTTCTAAATACCTTCTGTTCCTTTTAACATTGCAGTTAGGTCATTTGGGACTGAAGGGAGAAAAAAAGATGGTCCGCAAGTCCCAGCAAGTGATAAAATTTATGAGTATATACTCTTCCGTGGAAGTGACATCAAGGTATTACAAGTATTATTTGAACTAATGTACATTATTAGAACTATTATCTACATTTTCAATTACTATAAAGTTTTGCTTTCTGCAAATGGTCATGGACAAAGAATTGGACTCTGAATTTGAATTTTGGTTGTAGAAGGTTGTTTCTGAGGAAATGTTGAATTGCTGTAGAGTAGTGAAGGAATTTCTATGATTAAAAATGCAAAAGTTGTTTTGCCGTATGATCACCATTCTATGATTTCTTGTAAATTTGTTTGAAGTTTCTTTTGTTCCATTCTGAAATACTTTACGGGTTCTTTTTTGATGTTTTAATTCATTTGACAAAACAATTTTACTTGAACAATCTTTATGAAATTCAGTTTTATTTTTTATCATATTTCTGTAATTGGTGACTGGTATTATGTAGCCACAATGCAATCACTCCAACAATTTGATGCCACATACTTTTAGTAAATATAGATTACTTGTTTATTTGTGCCTTAATTGTGTTCTTTTCTTGTTCTGCATTTGTTTTTCAGGACTTGCTGGTTAAATCATCTCCACCAGCTCAGACCCCGGCACCTATGCACAATGATCCTGCTATTATACAGGTAGAGAAAAGAAAATGGTTTTATTCTCCCATTTCTCCAATTTCCGCTGTTTCTACCATCTTTTCCTCGATCTACCTCTAAATTTTGTTTTCCCCATCCTTGTGCATTACTTTGCTTAAAGATGTCTTTTCTGCTACTAAGATGCATATTTATGCATAATCAAAATCAAATTTTGATTGAAGCTTTCAATTTCAAATAGCATTAACAATTTGCATTTTGAGAATCAAATTCTATGATTTCAAGCTTCAATTTATATACATCTTTATTGGTCAACTTGTCTGAAATTTGTTGGATTCCCTTCTGCAGTCTCACTATCCCCAGTCAGCAATTATATCCAGCAGCTTGCCTTCTTCTGCTTCAGGTTCTATACAAGATCCGGGTTCCCAAACTTCGTCTTTAGGTCTCACAAGGCCAACATTTCAAGGCAATCTTCCATTATATCAACCTGGTGCAAGTTTAGGGCCATGGGGTCCATCAACTGCTCAAAATACAAATATAGGGCTTTCCATGCCAATGTATTGGCAAGGTTACTACGGGACTGCAAATGGTCTTCCTCCACAGCAGCAAACGTTTCTCCAACCCCCACCTGGCTTATCAATGCCATCTTCCATGCAGCAATCTATGCAATATCCAGCTATGAATGCATCTTTACCTTCTGCAGCTTCTAACATGCCAGGTTCTCAGTTACCTGAAAATACTCCTCTTTTGCTGCCACCCTTTGGTACCGGTACCATGAATTTGCAATCTTCTGTTCTTCCAGCACAGTCTTCTAATGTAGTTTCAAACTCATTAACTAGTTTGAATCAAGACAGGGCTTCTTCTTTAACTCCTCCTACTGCAGCACCTAGTAGTAGCTTGCCGTTGGTTCCTCCATCAAGTACTGCTTTAGAGCAAATTGCTGCCATTTTGCCTTTTTCTGAGAAAACAAAGACAGTCCCTGATCCCGTGATGCCATTCAAAGGCATGCCTGATTCTGCTTTTTCCACCACAGGGACAACAAGTTCAGTTTTAAATGATGGATTACTTCCTTCTTTAGTAACCCCAGTCCAGCTCTTACAACCTGGACTGGTCACAGCATCTTTGTCTATGCCTTCACAAACAGCTCAGAAGGGTGTGGAGGTTGTTTACGTGTCATCTCCAGAATTAACATCAGCCCCTGCACCAGCACCTGTGCCTGCAAAAGCATCACAACCTTTGTTAGGACAAGCACCACAATCATTGTCATCACAACCATCACCACCATTATTAGCACAACCACCACCCAAAACAGGACAGGAACCTATATTGCCTTCACCTTCAGCCTCTGATCATAAGGTATTGCTTCCATTTGGATTTGTTGCATTCCCCAGTTAACGGAAGGCATCCTAAAGTAAATCATTCCACAATAAAATTTTGTTTCAGACTTTAGATGTTTATATCTCTATAACTTAGGGACAATATTTTCTGATTTAGAATTTACTACATGCTTTAATTTGGAGAATTTGGTTCTTTTTAGTCTTCACCTCTCTAACTGAAGGAACCCCTCTTTTTGACCAATCTTACTATCATGGTGATTTGGTGCAATTGAACTGATGTTGCTATCATCTTAAAATGATTTTCAAACTACAGACCTCTCCCAAACAATGTAGCTACATTCATAATAATTTTTTATTTCTTTGAATTTAAAAATGTTTTCCGTGAGTAATATATTATCTATTACACATGCTGACTAGCCCAGTCAATTTATCTTTTGTTTCCTTTTGACAGATGAGGAATTGTATTGTCAGGTTTCTTTTCTTTAGTTTTGTCTGTTTTGATCACTTGCTATTAAAGGCTTTTTTCTTTTAAATATCTAGAATGCATACATTTTCTTGTTCATAGTAATATACTGGCTTGAAATGGTTACATGTATGCTGACATGCACTTTTACCCTTATTTTGTTGTATTTTTGCTGGTTCTTCGCTCCCCTCCTAGCTACATGGAGCTCCAATGCACACTTATCATAGTTATAGAGGACGTGAAAGAGGAAGAGGAAGAGGAAGAGGAGGAAATGAGGTATGTTTTCTGTGTCTTTGCATTGCCAGATTGTAATTTATAATGCATATGGTGGCAATGCTAATTTTCTGATCCCGAGTTAGCCAACTTTGTGTGTGTAATGAAGAATGCATTTAATGGGAGTTTCAAAAATTTTCTGCAATAGCACTCAGCCTATATTAGGGAAGCTAATTGAATAGTCTGAGGTATTGGGATAACAAAAAACAGTTTTACATCTGGTTAGAGGACTATTTGTTTCTCTAGAACATTTAGCGTAACCAGACCCTTAATACCCCCTTCACCCCAAAGCAATTGAGCCGAACTCTCAGTATTTCAAAGCATGAATAACTTGACAGAACCATTGTCCCTATACACCTTTTTTAAAAACTAAACTTGACTGCCCTACCTTCTGTATTTTGTAATTCAAACCTGCCCTTTTAAAAAAAAAAAACTTCTTTGGTTCATATTCAATACTATAATAGGATGATTGTAATGAAACCACGATTTGACAAATGAAATTCTATACTAGCTTCTCCAAAAGATTCTGGGATGATATCCTTGGATGGTCTTGAACATATGGAAGTGATGCATAAGAACTTATGCTTCACTGACACTTCTAGTCTGTGTGTGCCTGTGGACAAGATGTGTGGTGTTCTCCAGATTGCGTTGCATCATCTCAATCAGTTTAGGATTATTATACCACTCTAAAGGTTGAGAGAAAACAAACAGTTTAAAAATTTTTTTGCTTAACTTTATGATGTACTCTTATTGTAGTATCGTCATGGGAATCAACTGATCATGATATTGTAATTTTTAAGTTATATGCATCATATGATGTTTATTTTCTTATGGTAGAAATTCCTAAGATTGCATTTAAAAGAAAAGTCAAAAGGCTTAAATAATTTTAGTTTACTTTGCCCTTCAAGGAAATGATTTTTCCAACTAATCCCCCTTAGGAAAACACATTTGAAAATTATTGCTTGTCAAATTGTCTATAAGAGCTTTATCCTATTGGTCATTGCTTTGCAACCATGGTGTACTTACAAGACTCATGACCATTATAGTCCAATGGCTATAGCTTGTTTGTAATGTCAACATTTGGCTCTGCAGATTGCACGGTCGGCAACCAAATTTACAGAAGAATTTGACTTCACTGCAATGAACAAGAAATTTAACAAGGATGAAGTTTGGGGTCATCTTGGAAAAAGCAGCCGAGCTGAGGACGATGCTGATGATTTAGAAAATGAAGATAGTGTTGAATCCTCAAAAGTGGAAGTTAAGGTAAGAGCTCTCCCAGCATAGTTGCTTGTCAGTTCAGTTCCCATAATTTTGTTCATAAATTCATTTTGTTACTCTTATTTCTTCCCCTTCTTTTGCAGCCTGTATATGTCAAGGATGATTTTTTTGATTCCTTGTCCTGTGATTCGCTTGGTGGTGGGTCTCGTAATGGGAGGACTAGATTTTCAGAACAAATGAGAAGAGATACAGAGGTACCATACTCCATTGTATTATTCACATCATTGGGGTATTTAATTGTATGTATGTATCTGACTTAAGAGACTTTATTTGTTTCTATCCTAGTCATATGGAGTAAAAATAATCTTACAACTTACTCTAGGCACTAGAATCTTATAATGGCAGAGGCGCAAGACGCAAAAATGAAAAGTATTCTGGCCTAGTACATGATAACGTGTTCGTTTCTTCAACATGCATCATGATCTCGTATTCCTGACTTGTACTCTCTTTGCAATATCTATATAGACCTTCGGCGGTGTCCGTAGAGGCGGCCGTGGACCTTTCCATGGTGGTCGAGCACGCGGTTCTTATTATGGAAGGGGCTATGGTTATGGCGGGAGAGGTAGGGGATATGGTGCGGAAAATCGTGCAAACTAGTTATCAGCTGGAATCGAGTACAATTAGTAGATCAAACTGTTACCATAAGTGTATGAATGCATGTGCCCACCAATAGAAGATTGGCCTTTGATTGTACCCCTATAATGGTATCTGGTTTAGGATTCAGACTACTGAACCATAGAAATAAAAAGCCAATCCCAGAAGACAAGACGAGATTTCCATTGCACTGCTACATTATAAGGGTTTTGAATGGTTGGTTAATGTGAGGGTCATTTGACATGTTAAACCCAGTGTTTTTTTTTTTTTGTTGGCAATCAAGCACAATTCTGTATCATGTGAATTTCAGTTTTAAGTTCATGCTATTGTAACCCTCGACTCTTTTTTTAAAGATGATTTTGGGTCTCGCCGTGCCTTGGAGAACAAGGCTCTGTCTAGTTGGTTTTATTTACTTGACCGTCTTAACGCGTAGATTGATTCTTATACAATGTTAGATTGTTAGACTCGAAATCCGGATCGTTACATGAGATGGGTGATTTAGAAAATAAGACCTGGAGGTCGATGCATAAAACTTGCTCTTGCAGATTCACTTGGAGGAATGCATTCTTAAGATTTGGTTGTTCGAGTACTGTTTACCATCTAGAGACCAAAACAATTGATAAATACTAGGTCTGTGCAAAAGCGGCCCAATGGAATAATCAGTGGCTCAATAAGTTCATAATGCAAGTTAAAAAGATAGAAGAGAAGATGAAACATAATAATAATAATAATAATAGTAATATAGTAGTGATATTGAATTTATTGGTCTCTGGGGTACCCATTGGGCTAATTTTAAACACCCCTAATAAATATATATTTTGGTACCTAAACTTTGACTTTGAAGTTCTCGAACTTTAATTTTTTGTTTAAATTAAAATTTACAGCAAATGATTTATTTGAATCACAAAAGTAAAGGTTAGATATTAAATTGGATCAAAAAAATTAAATATTTAATACTTAAAAATCAAATTTAGATACCTAAAAAGTATAAATATCAAATTACACTTTAAAACTAAGTTCAAATACTAAAATTGGAGTAATATTTTCGCTACAGATTTCACAAGAACTGATGTATTAAGGTTTGATTGTGTTAAGCCTTTGGGCTTTACACAACACCAAAATGCACAGAGCCACAGAGCAAATGCACAAAGCTTCAAAGGTTGGCTAAGCTTGCACACCCAACTAGGGACGGGCATTTCACCCGGACTCGACAATCGGCCCGACCCGTTTAGGTCAGATATTTTTGTGAAAAAATCGGTTTGGGTCGAATCGGATCGAGTTTTTGTTAAGGTTGGGGTCGAGTTTGGGTTTATGATGAAAAAATCTAATCCAACTCGGGACTAATAGTGTAATTTTCCCTTAAAATTTTTAGATATATTTGTAATAATACCCCTCTTTATATAACCTTTTTATAATTAGGTCCATAAAATTAAATTTTTATTTACAATTTAATCCTTAAAGTATTATATTTTACAATTAAGTCTCATAAAATTATTTTTTTACAATTAGGTCCCTAAATTTTAATTTTTTTCTATAGGTCGGGTCGAAGCCGGTTTAGAGTATTTATTTTCAGATCGAGTCTAATTTTTTAGAGAATGAGGTTGGATCGGGTTCGATTTTAAGATTATTATTTTCTAGTCGGGTTCGGGTGGGCCAAAAAAACCAAACCGTGCCCATCCCTGCGCTCAACACTCGCCATTTAACGGTTTTCACCATTTTTCTCTTTCAGACATTAATTTTACATTCACTTTACGGAGAAGAAGAAAAAAGGGGAACGAAACGAAACATAGAAAGAAGAATCGAACGTTGTTGCAAAATTCTCGACGGGCATGGCCTCAACCGAGAGTTCCAGATCTTCGACCGCGGGGTCGCCTGATTCATATATAGGCAGCTTGATAAGCTTGACGTCTAAATCTGAAATCAGATATGAAGGCGTTCTGTTTAATATCAACACTGAAGAATCCAGCATCGGCCTCAGAAATGGTAAATAGAATTTTAAAACTAACTTCTTCTTTTTTTTAATTGGGGGTGTTTTTTTAATATATATTTGAGCTCTATAGGGGATTTTACTTTGTGGGTTTGCTTCTTTTAGATGAAATATCTTGTCTCCACTTGTTCATGTATGGTTTGATTTTGAGATACCCAGAGAACTGGACTGTAGAAAGCAAAGCCAAATCAAGTGGGTATATGGCTGAAAACATAGGGAAATAGCTGATATCTCAACTTGGATGACCTACAAAATGTGAATAATAATTCATAATGTTGGCTGCCATTTAAAACTTAATACGTCTCACACTTTTTCCTGTATTTTGAACATAACGTCCGTATAACACACAACAGTTTTAGATTTTACAGCTCTCTACACAACCATGCTTCTACAATGAAGTTGGCATGGCACAATTTTGCAATAATAAAGTGTTTTGAATTGTTTAAGGATTGACTAAAATGTTTGTAAAAATAGTCAGTGATTGTATGAAGAGCATTGATGTTTGATGGTAATTTAATTTTTTTCTTTTCAAAAGTGAATAATAAATGGAAGGGTTAAGTGCTAGTATTTACTTGAATTTGCTGTAATAGAAAGAATTTGAAAAGTGAAAATTGTGGCTTGCCCTAGAAAATAACAAACAGGCATTGTATTTGTTATGAAATGTAGGCATCTATGCAATATCACCTCGTTCAGACTAGAGTGTTAGGGCTTCAAATGTTAGTCTTGCTGCTTCCAATGTTATTGCTGTGCTTGTGTTTAAGAAAGGCCTGGTCTATGTTTTAGAGACTGTTCTTGTACTTTCGGGGTCTTAAGATGCAACTATATCCTAAATAACTTTTGTTCCTTTAACATTGCAGTTAGATCGTTTGGGACGGAAGGGAGAAAAAAAGACGGTCCTCAAGTCCCAGCAAGTGATAAAATTTATGAGTATATACTCTTCCGCGGAAGTGACATCAAGGTATTCCAAATATTATTTGAACAAATGTACATTACTAGAGCTATTGTCTACCTTTTCAATTATGAAGTTTTGCTTTCCGCAATTGGTCATGGACTAAGAATTGGCCTCTGAATTTGAATTTTGGTTGTAGAAGGCTTTCTGAGGAAATGTTGAATTAATGTAGGGTAGTGAAGGCATTTCTATGATTGCAAATATCTTTTGCTGCATTTATGTTGTCATAAGTTGTTTCTTTACTATCTAGACTTGGGCCAAGTGAGGCTAGAAAATGCAAAAGTTGTTTTGCTTCTTGATCACCCTTCAATGATTGCTTGTAAATTTGTTAGAAGTTTCTTTTGGTCCATTCTGAAATACTTTCCGTGTTCTTTTTTGGTGTTTTAATTCATTCGACAAAACAATTTTACTTGAACAATCTCTAAGAAATTCGATTTTAACTTTTATCATATTTCTGTAATTGTTAACTGTGGTATTATGTAGCTACAATGCATTCACTCCAACAATTTGGTGCCATATACTTTTAGTGAATATAGAAAATTACTTGTTTATTTGTGCTTTAATTGTATTCTATTCTTGTTCTGCATTTGTTTTTCAGGACTTGCAGGTTAAATCTTCTCCACCAGTTCAAACCCCAACACCTATACACAATGATCCTGCTATTATACAGGTAGAGAAACGAAAATGGTTTTATTCTCCCATTTCTCCCATTTCTGCTGTTTCTCTCCCCTTTTCCTTGATCTCCCTCTAAATTCTGTTTCCCCCATCCTCCCAATCCTTGTGCATTACTTAGCTTAACAATGTCTTATCTGCTACTAAGATGCATGAATATGCATAATCAAATTAAATTTTGATTGAAGCTTTCAATTTCAAATAGCATTACTGATTTGCATTTGAGAATCCAATTCTATAATTTTCAAGCTTCAATTTATATACATCTGTATTTGTCAACTTGTCTGAATTTTGTTGGATTCCCTTCGGCAGTCTCACTATCCCCTGTCAGCAATTGCATCCAGCAGCTTGCCTTCTTCTGCTTCAGGCTCTGCACAAGATCCGGGTTCCCTAACTTCGTCTATAGGTCTCACAAGGCCAACATTTCAAGGCAATCTTCCATTATATCAACCTGGTGCAAGTTTAGGGCCATGGGGTTCATCAACTGCTCAAAATACAAATAGTGGGCTTTCCATGCCAATGTACTGGCAAGGTTACTACGGGTCCGCAAATGGTCTTCCACCACAGCAGCAAAATTTTTTCCAACCCCCACCTGGCTTATCAATGCCATCTTCCATGCAGCAATCTATGCAATATCCAGCTATGAATGTTTCTTTACCTACTGCAGCTTCTAACATGCCAGGTTCTCAGTTACCTGAAAACACTCCTCTCTTGCTGCCACCCTTTGGTACTGGCACCATGAATTTGCAATCTTCTGTTCTTCCAGCACAGTCTTCTAACGTAGTTTCAGACTCATTAACTAGTTTGAATCAAGATAGGGCTTCTTCTTTAACTCCTCCTACTGCAGCTCCAAGTAGTAGCATGCCATTGGTTCCTCCATCAAGTGCTGCCATGTTGTCTTTTTCTGAGAAACCAAAGCCAGTCCCTGATCCCGTGATGCCATTCAAAGGCATTCTTGATTCTACTTCCTCCATCGCAGGGACAAGAAGTTCAGTTTTAAATGATGGAATGCTTCCTTCTTTAGTAACCCCAGGCCAGCTCTTACAACCTGGACTGGTCACATCATCTTTGTCTATGTGTTCACAAACAGCTCAGAAGGATGTGGAGGTTGTTTATGTGTCATCTCCAGAATTGACATCAGCCCCTGCACTAGCACCTATGCCTGCAAAAGCATCACAACCTGTGTTAGGACAAGCACCACCGCCATTATTAGCAGAACCACCACCCAAAACAGGAGGACAGGAACCTATATTGCCTTCACCTTCACCCTCTGATCATAAGGTATTACTTCCATTTTGCTAAGTGAAAGGGCTGTAAAACTGAGGAACTTTGATCCTGTGACATTTTGTGTTTTCCTTTTTTTATTGTGAGGATTAGTGAGGATCATGGAACACTGTCTTTTATCTTTTGAGTTCCCTTCCCCCGTTTTCAGGCATGTGTATTCATACATGAATTTGCCCTACCGATTAAAAAGGCTAATTTAATGGAAAATGATGCTAAAAGTTATAATTTTTAGGGCATTCATATCTTACACTGCAAAAGATTGTTTTTTGTGGACATAGTCGGATGTATTCAGTGTCTTTTACCCTTAAATTCTTATTCCTAAAGGGGAAAAGGCATATAGAAAAACATGGATTTGGATTTGTTGCATTCCTCGGTTAACGGAAGGCATCTGAAAGTAAATCATTCTACTAGAAAATTTAGTTTTAGACTTTTGATGACTATATCTCTATAAACTAGGGACAAGATTTTCTGATTTGGAATTTACTACATGCTTTTATTTGGAGAGTTCGGTTCCTGTTGGTCCCCTCTCTAACCGAAGGAACCCCACTTTTTGACCAATCTTACTATCTTGGTGACTTGGTGCAACTGAACTGATGGTGCTATCATCTTAAAAACAATTTCAAACTACAGACATCTTCCGAACAATGTGGCTACATTCCTAATAATTTTTTTTTTATTTCATTGAATTTAAAAATGTTTTCTCTTGAGTAATGTATTATCTATTACTCATGCCGACTGGCCCAGTCAATTCATCTCTTCTTTCGTTTTTGACAGATGAGGAATTGTATTACCAGGTTTCTTTAGTTGTCGCTGTTTTGACCATTTGCTATTAATGGCTTTATTCTTTTAAATAGCTAGGATGCATACTTTTTCTTGTTCATAATAATATATTGGCTTGAAATGGTTACATGTATGCTGACATGCAATTTTACCCTCTTTTTGATGTATTTTCTGCTGGTTCTTCGCTACCCTCCTAGCTACATGGAGCTCCAATGCATACTTATCATAGTTATAGAGGACGTGAAAGAGGACGAGGAAGAGGAAGAGGAGGAAATGAGGTATGTTTTCTGTTTCTTTGCATTGCCATATTGTAATTTATAATGCATATGGTGGCAATGCTAGTTTTCTGTGCCCATGAGTTAGCCAACTTCGTGTGTGTAATGAAGAATGCATTTAATAGCACTCAATGCTTTAAAACATGTTTTAACTTTAGTACCACCCTATATTAGGGAAGCTAATTGAATAGTCTGAGGTATTGGGATAACACAAACTGAGTTACATCTGTGTGGATTATTTGTTTCTCAATAACATTTAGCGTAACCAGACCCTTAATACCCCTTCACCCCAAAGCAATTGTGCTGAACTCGGTATTTCAAAACATGAATAACTTGACATAACCATTGTCTCTATACCCTTATTAAAAAAAAACTTGATTGTCCCTACCTTTTGTATTGAAACCATGATTTGACAAATGAAATTCTATACTAGCTTCTCTGTAAGAGCTTATGCTTCTCTGACACTTCTAGACTGTGTGAGCCTGCCTACAAGCATGTGTGGTGTTGTCCAGATAGCATTGTATCATCTCAATCAGTTTAGGATTATTATATCACTCAAAAGGTTGAGATAAAACAAATAATTAAAAAGATTTTTTTGCATAACTTCATGACGTACTCTTATTGTAGTATCATCGTGGGAATCAACTGATCATGATAATGCAATTTTTATGTATCATATAATGTTTATTTTCTTATGGTAGAAATTCCCAAGATTGCATTTAAAAGAAAAGTCAAAAAGCTTAAACAATTTTAGTTTACTTTGCCCTTCCAGGAAATGATATTTCCAACTAATCCCCCTTAGGAAAAACTCACTTTTGAAAATTATTGCTTATTGCTTGTCAAATTGTCTAAGAGCTTTCTTCTATTGGTCGTTGCTTTGCCAACCATGGTGTACTTACAAGACTCATGACCATTATAGTCCAATGGCTATAGCTTGTTTGTAATGTTAACATTTGGCTCTGCAGATTGCACGTTCGGCAACCAAATTTACAGAAGAATTTGACTTCACTGCGATGAATGAGAAATTTAACAAGGATGAAGTTTGGGGTCATCTTGGCAAAAGCAGCCGAGCTGAGGAAGATGCTGATGATTTAGAAAATGAAGATAGTGTTGAATCCTCAAAAGTGGAAGTTAAGGTAAGAGCTCCCAGCATAGTTGCTTGTCAGTTCAGTTTTCATAATTTAGTTTATAAATTCATTTTGTTACTCTTATTTTTTTTCCCTTCTTTTGCAGCCTGTATATGTCAAGGATGATTTTTTTGATTCCTTGTCCTGTGATTCGCTTGGTGGTGGGTCTCGTAATGGGAGGACTAGATTTTCAGAACAAATGAGAAGAGATACAGAGGTACCATACTCCATTGCATTATTCACATCATTGGGGTATTTAAATGTATCTAAGCATGCATGCATGCATATTTCTGACTTAAGAGACTATTTGTTTCTATCCTAGTCATATGGAGTAAAAATAATCGTACAACTTACTCTAGGCACTAGAGTCTTACAATGGTAGAGGCACAATATGCAAAAAAATAAAGTATTCTACCTGATAATGTGTTTGTTTCTTCAACATGCATCATAATCTCATATTCCTGACTTGTACACTTTTTACAATATCTATATAGACCTTCGGCGATCTCCCAAGGCATCGTGGCGGTAGAGGCGGCCACGGACCTTTCCATGGTGGTCGAGCACGCGGTTCTTATTATGGAAGGGGCTATGGTTATTATGGCGGGAGAGGTAGGGGATATGGTGCGGAAAATCGTGCCAACTAGTTAGCAGCTGGAATTGAGTACAACTAGTAGATCAAACTGTTACCATAAGTGAATGAATGTATGTGCCCATCAATAGAAGATTGGCCTTTGATTGTACTCCTATAATGGTATCTGCTTTAGGATTCAGACTACTGAACCATAGAAATAAAAAGCCATTCCCAGAAGACAAGACGAGATTTCCATTGCACTGCTACATTATGATGTTTAGTTAATGTGAGGGTCATTTGTCATGTTAAACCCAGTGTTTTCTTTTTTATGTTGGCAGTCAAGCACTATTCTGTATCCATGTGAATTTCAGTTTTAAGTTCATGTTATTGTAACTCTTGACTTTTTTTTCAAAGATGATTTTGAGGCTCACTTTCTTTGGAGAACAAAGGCTTGATTTTTATACGTTGTTGCCTCCATAGATGGCCTTATTTGAGATGGATGATCTAGAAATTAAAACATGGAGGGTTAATGCATAAAACTTGCTCTTGCAGGCTCCCTTAAGATGAATGCATTATTGATTTAATATGTATTTTAAGTTTGGTAATTTAAGCAGGGACGGAACCAGGATTAAACCATGAGGTGGGCAACAAGTTAGCTAAAATTTGAAATCAAACTAATATACTACCCTGTAATTTAATTAGAATGTTAAAAATAATACAAAATACAAAAAAAAAGCTAATGTTAATATTTCAATAAATCATAAAATAAAATAAAATTCCAATCTTCAACGAGATTAATTTGAGTCATTAAGTTCTGGAAAATCAACCGTTCAAAAAAAAGTTCAGCAAAAAATATAGTTTTTAAATTTATTCAACGATATCTATAAATAGAACGATAAAGAACTCATATATAAATCTTATCAAACACATATTTAAACTCTATATATGGTGTTTTTAATTTCCTAGGTGGATTCATATGTAACTTTTAGTAATGTTCCACTTATTGATATTTTTATTAAGTTATAAATAAAATTATGATGATAATGTAATATATTCAAATAATTATTGATTGAGTCAGCTTAAGCAAAAGGGTGTCACTTGACACACCAAATTTTTTTAAATAACTTTTTTTCATACAAAATTTATATAAAAATATTAAATATTTAAAATTAACACCATTTTAAAAGATGATTGGCAAAAATTGACCCTCACAATTTGTCTATATCAACTTAAAAAAAGTTTTTATAAAATATTTTAAAAAACTTGACATTGTAATATGAATTTTCTGACTCCATCCCTACAAACAACTACAATTAAAATCAAATATCATATTATTATATTGAATAGTCATGTGTGATTTCTGCATCAGGTTAATGATTTAAATGTATTTCTCCTTTTTGTTATTCTTGTGGTGTATTCTATTATGATGGTGGCGGTGGCAGCGGCAGCGGCGGCAAAATAACTGATTTTTTTTGTCTTTTCCGTACCAACTCCACAACATACACGCTTAAAGAGCCAAAACAAACACAATTGTGATGGTTATTTCCAATGTTTTTCCATGTCTTTTAAACCAACGTATCATCTTGCCTCCAAACATTATTTGAATACATGTTTTCACTCAACTAAATAATTAAAATTTAATTATGCATTCAAATTTTAACATTTACATTTATTTTTTCATTCTTAAATTATGATAATATTTTTGATAAATGAAAATCTTTTACAAAATAATTTTTTTCATGCATGCATGGGTGAGCCACCTTTGCCCTGACACCTCAAAATTTTAGAGAATTTTTTTATATAAAAATATTAAAAATAAAATTAATCTCACTCTAAAACTATTTTAAAAATAAGTGGCACACCTAAAAAAAATCAACACTAATATTTTGTTCATACTCCCTTAAAAAATTGCTTTATAAAATTTCCATACTAACTAGCTAGAACTATGTAATTAATAATCAAGGGCATACCAATGAAGAAACTAATTTTTTTAATAGTCTTGAGGCAATTATAAGGTAGTAAATGTTCATATTCTTTTTAACCATTTGATAAGCAGACACTTTGAAGACAATATTGTTTAAACTCGAGTCTTCTAAAATAAATATGGTCATCTTTTTCACACAGACCAGTGAAGAAACTAAATTAAATATACAAATATTGAAGAAATATATAGATTAATGTTGCTTACCCTTGCTCTTTGTGGAAGAATTATTAGTCTCCAAAGGAACCTCTAAGCTTTAGTGTTTTCTATTAGTTGCTTCTTTATATACTAGTTTATGCTTAACCTAGCTAATTAGGGTTATTTAAAAATGGTTTAAGAGGATTGATGCTCGAAAAATACATACATTTTTAATGATTTCTATAAATAAATTAATTCATTGATTATATAGAGTGGTTTTGAAAAGGAAAATAAAAGTAAAAAAGAAATTATTTGGCCTTCATTAATACACAGGCACGAACATATTTATATATGTTAATAACATATATTTTAATTAAAGGATTTCTTTTTTTTAATTATAATTAATTTATGGGAATCAATAAAAGTGAATATTCACTTGTATACCTAACATTAGTTCCCGTAATTGTATGATAGTTTATACCTTGATTTTTTTATTATCTTTGTTAATAAAGAAAAAAATTGTAAAAGTTGAAATTCGAATTAATATATATACATCATGGATGTACAATGTTTTGTGGTGTTGGATTGTTGGTTATGTTAATCGGTTTTATAATTTAGTGTCGTTCATGGCGTCGCGAATGAAACCGAAATTAAAGAACACCACAAGCCGAAGACGATGAATTGTCACTAAGAAATATTTCTAACATTTTTCAGTATTTAATTTTTAAACATTTAATTTACTAGGTTTATAAAACAACACCTCAGCTCGAATTTATTTTATTTTATCTAACTTGGCAATTCAATTGATTATTATGATTCATGAAGTACCAAATTAGTGGCATGCATCACTTAAAGATAAACAGGCTCACAACCAAGATCAACAGATTTCTTCACTGCATCCACTAGCATTTGAGTCTTCCTACTAATCTCCGGCCATTTACGATCCCGGCAACCCCGACGTTCGAATCCCGGCAACTAGCCTTGCGAACTCCTTAACCATCAAAGCCTCCTGCGGGAGCTCACAATTCACAACAATTTTTTCAGGCTTCACATTCCACCCGATGTGAAGATCCACGAATTTCGCACCCTTTGTGAACTCGAACGAGGCAGAACTCTCTTGATGCGGAATGATGAAGTCGCTGAGATTCAACGATCCTCCGGAACCGGTCACGGCAAAGTCCATGGATGTGTCGGAGAGGAAAGAGCAGTGGATGATTGCATTGGTTGTGGCTCCTCCAGCTGATGGTTCCTTGTATTGAATTGAAGCTGAGCAGGAGATGATGACTACATCGGAGTTTTTAGCAACGTCTGGTAGAGCGGTGACGACAGTTGGTAGCTGGTAGTTTTGGCCCATAAGACAGCTCCAAGGCAGTACCAGCCAAGGTCACCGAGGGCTCCGAGGGCATCCATGTTTCCTTTTACTCTTATGTCGTGCTCGAAGAATTCCGCCGACTGAAGTTGTTGACGTGCTGTAAATCTGAAAACGAAGATCATCAAATTCCAAATTTTCAGAAACCTAATAAGAATCAGTAGATTGACACTACAAACAAATTGTTGTATGTTGATATTTACTTTACCGACAATTTGATTTCATCAGTAAAACAAGTCTATACTGAATTACTGATATTGAAAACTATAAGGAAATGTATACTATTGACTGACACCATTTGTCCGTCGGTATAGATTAAATCCAAACGTATAGACATAAATTCAAGGTCCATTGACCTAAGGGTGAGCAAAATTGTACTAGATTCTAAAAAATCAAAAGTTTTATTTGACTCGAAGTAAAAATAATGACTCGATTTGATTTGAATTGTAGTTTTATAAATTCGACTTGAAAATTTTCAAATAAAATTTTAGTAAAATAAAACTCAAATAACTTGAATTCTTTTAGTAATTAGTAGATGAATCTCTCAAACTCTATTTGATACATGTATATAGCATGTGAAAAAAAAGTATGAATATCTAATATGTATATCGTATATGGTTATAACTTATAGAAAGCCATTTAAATTAAAACTAATTAGTACCATAACATTATAAATAATTATAATCAAAATTGATTAGAAACTCAAACAACTCAGACTTAAATTTTATAAACTTGAATAAAAAAAATCAAATAAAATTTGAGTTATAAAATATAACTAAAATGTTTTTAACCCGACTAACTTTATTGAAAATGTTTTTAGGTGTCGAAACCATATATGTATCAGACACGTGGACACTCCCCTGATAGATGTGTTCATGCTTCATAAATCTATAGTGACAATTACTCTTTCCGTCACTATCTGGCATGCATCAGGTTCAGAATTCTATATCTGTAATGAAATATGCAGTATAATTTTCGAACAATTACATAATTGACATCTCCCAGAAGCTTGGAATCAAAGAGCATCTCCTTCATTTTACCAGTCCTGGGATGGTGCAACCACATGGACCCATCCATAAACTGCACGCCGTTGGATTCACAAGCTCCGACTATTCTATGAAGCTCCTCCACAGCAAGAGCCGTCGGTTTCTCCACCAGCACATGCTTGCCGTTTCGGGCGGCCGTGACCGCCCAGTGAACGTGCAAACTAGTGGGCAACGGTATGTACACCGCGTCCACTGATGGGTCCTCCACCACTTGTTCGTAGCTCCCGTAAATATTGACCCTTTGGTGATCGAACCCGTTGATGCGAACGAATCGCTGTGCTTTTTCGATGGAGCGGCTGCCGACGGCGTGGACGACGGAGTCTGGGGCTAAGTTAATGGCTCTCGCGAGTTTCTCGCAATGTTTGCGCATCCGATGATGCCGAAACGGACTTGAGCTTCGGTTTCAGCCATTTTTGTGTGGAGCTTGAGAATATCCAAGGGACTCCCTTATCTTTTATTTATTGGGGCTGGGTCTGAATTTATCATTATAAACGTCTAATTATTCTCTCGGTTAATGTACTCTTCACATATTTAATTTTTAGCCTCTACTTTTAATTTCAAGAATTCAGTACACTCTAATTGCATCATATGCTCATCTTTTTAAATTGATCCCTAATTTTTTGTATGTTTCAATTTTATCCTATATTATGGCACCATTCTAAATAGATCCCGAAACATTGGAATATTCTGATTTCATCCCAAAACTATGATTCATTCTAAATTATTCTCTAAACTTTTGAACATTCCAATTTCATCCTCAAATTATCATTTATGACACATCATAATATACATCCATGTTTACATTTAATAACTTTTATAACAATTTTATTAACTTGAGATATGCTTAGCATATACCAATAAGTGGAGATGGAATTAGAATGTTTGAAGGTAAGAGTCATTTTGGGGTTGAAGATTGAATGTTCAATAGTTTGATAACCAATTTAGAATAAGAGCTATAGTTTGAGGATAAAATTGAAAAGTTCAAAAGTTTGATAACCAATTTAAAAAATAACTAAAATCCAGTGATGTCTAGACAAAAATGAATAAATAAATAAAATACCTGAATTTCCATTGTATAAGCTTTTGCACATAACAGAACAAGTAAAAGGTCAAATTTTATTAAATTTAAGGGCATTAAGTAAAAAAAGGAAAAAAAAACCATGTTAATGATTAACACAAGGTCTAATAAGGTTAAGAATGAGCGAAAGGCTGTGTAAAAGTACCCATCTTCTACAGTCAATATGGTTACTTCATTCATTCCAACATCAGATTTTCATCTAAAAAGGAGATGCAAAGTAAACCTCGTGTAGAACAATTCGTCTTCGCCATCATCTACATAGCATCCATTTTCGACTTTCTATCTGAACCACCATCGCTGTATTGCAGAAACCGGACCGTTCAAAAATGGAGCGTACTGCTGGACGAGAGGATTAACAGTCCTCCCTATCTTCGCCCAAACACCTTGGTGGTAACCAGCTGTGACCGGGGCATGGTACATAAGCTTCAAGAGCTGTCAAAAAGGGGGAAATAAGGATTCAGCCTCTTATTAATTCATTCGTCTGTTAACAAATAATCAATCTGAACATACCCGTAACTCCACTTATAAATTGGTCATTTGTCACAGATCAAGAAAAAGAAAGAAAAGTAAAATGGCACGAACAAAAACTGTGACAGAGGGATATTGACCGGAAATGACATTTCTAAAGATAAATATGATATTTTGTCTTTGAACATAGAGGTAACAGAAGAACGGAGCATTACCGACCTGCCAGTACATGAAAGTTTGTATGATATTGCGCTGCCACCTGCAAAATTTAATACAAAGATTCAGCAAACTATAAAATTCGGAGAAGGAATGTATGTATTGGTTTAGAGGGAAACATAAACCAAAAAAGAAAGAAGATATTGGCAACTGACGAGAACAAAGAAACAAAGTATTAGAAGCCAACTCCAATCTCAGCATGGGAAGACAGTATGCTCAGGGTAGTGGTGTTCGACTCTACCCACAAACACGGATCTTCCAAATACTTCCTGTTTAAACGAAAGAGATGGTATGAATAAAGGAATGGACAAATAGATCTTCAAGTACAGACACTCGCATCCACAAACGACAAGGATTTCATTTCACCAATGTTTGATGCGATATCAAAGAATGTTGCGGATCAAATTAAACTTATGTATAAGATGAAAAAACGGATAAGTACTTCGCATTAACATTCATGAAAAAGTAAGTTTTCCGTTTATTAGTACCATTTGCTTCTGTAAAAGTTGTGTAAAATCATCCTTACAGAAAACAGAGGCATAATACTACTTTGAATAACTAAGGTAACATTAAAATGGGAAAATATATGATGACAACAATGATTATAACACTCATATAACGAAAACACCAGAGGGAGAAAAAACTAACACGATTTCTGCCCATCTTAAACTAAAGCATTTTCTTATAGACAATTATCATCAATGAATTAACTGAATTTTACTATAATATTAATACACTGATAGCATTAGTATTTAAAAAAATAAAAGGAAAATAAATAAATAAATCAGCACACCGTAGTAGCAATTGGTATACACACACATGCAATTATAGGTCTACTATGAAAGCTAAGCATTTTCAAAAAGAGAATATCATTGATTTGTTAACTGAATTTTACTACAATATGATACTCAGGTAGTAGCATAATTAATTAAAAAAATAAGAGGAAAAACTAAATCAGCCGGTGTAGCAGCAGACAGTAATGTATATATACACATGCGAGTAAAGGTCTAACTGTACAAGGTAGAACGATTGAAATTACACCTTAAGAACTTCGCAACATGTTCAAGGGCTCGGCATAAAATGGGAATCAAAGCAACTGCATCAAAGATCCATATTGATTCATCATACTAAATGATAAGAGAATTCAGCAGCAAAAAATAAAAAATAAATATTTAGGAGCAGGGGAAAGCTTACATTTAAGGCAAAGATGTGAAGTGACAAATGTAAGGCAGTAGATAAAGTAGATAAAATCTTTGGTTGCAATTATCGATTGAAAATGCACTTGAATGGCCTGCATAGTCCAAGCCCTTGGTAGCTGCATAACATATAGACTCAATTCAAGAGAAGAACCTCAGTAAATCAAATCAAAATGATAATAAGTTAACGGGAAATAAGTGTACCCCATATAGTGCATACAGAGAGTATAGAGAGGAACAAGCAGTGCCCATGAACGACAGTAGATATGCTCTATTAGAAAGACTTTTAGTAACAAGCGGAAAGATGGCAAGCACAACCACGATAAAAATCTGCAAGAGAAAATGCAACCAAAAAAGTTAAACAAAGATATTGGCAGGAATAAATCAGGAAATACAATGCACATCTTACTCACCACTTTCTAATGTGCAAATGTGGGAGAAAGAAAGGGGTGGAAATAGGTAGTATACCCAAGCATTGACAGAAAATTGTATTGTTTCTCGATCCCAACGCATAGTAGTTGTATTTGAACCAGCAGCTGCTGATGCTCTTGAACTTCTAGAGGTTGAACCTAAATCACAAATTTAGGATCAAGTTCAATGAAGGAAAAACTGATTAATAAATAATAAGGACGAGCAGATAAACAAAATTCTCTGATTTTATGCTATTTATTCCAATATTTAGCTTCTGTCTAACATCATTGGCAAAAAGAGTTTTTACCTGCATTGCGCACCCGAGCTCCGTCATTTGCTGCTGATGAGGTTGAGGATGAAGCAGATGGTTTTGATGATTGGGATGGTGGCCCTGATGATATAGCCTCTACGACAAGATCAGGATCCTGTTCATGAAACATATCTCATAAATCATTAGGTACAAGTTGTTCATGGAACAATACTATAATATTATTGAAAGATGAATGTACTAGAATGTTATAGATATTTATATGGTTATAAAAGTCCACAAAATTGCAAGAAATTGCATATAAACAACATTAAAGAATAATACGAGTTCCATAGAGAGAAATAGGATATGCACTCCCTATAACAATTTTTTCAAGCATGTAGTGTAGAGTGTAGACCATTTTATAAATTAAAAAAAAATTAAGACTACAGTCAGTTGTTTCTTTTACCCTAGATTTTTGTTTTGAAAAGGCAATTTCCAAAAAATAGTTTACATGTAACAACCCAAATGTGTATACATATAAAGAATTAAACATTGAGCCACTTGGACATAACTGCTTTTTTTTTCTTTTTTGAAAAGAAGATATTGTACTACCTTTTAAGAAATAACAGTAACAGATAAACATAAGCATTGGTCAAAAGCAAAACAAAACCCAAACCACTCGAACAGTAACAGAAAACTTGAGTTTAACCCATTTCAACCCTAAATGCACTATATTAGAGTCCCAAGCCCAATTAAACCCTAAAACTTAAGACCACCGGTTGCCTGCAAAAAAAAAAGGACTTTCTTCATAACAAAAATTTAGGTATTCTTTATTTGCTGCTTTTTTCTCTTTTACTTTTAAAACATTTTCTACAGTCCGTTTAGATTAATGCATAATATATTGAAGAGTTGCAATTGTAATCATAACCTAGAATTTCAAGAACAAAGTGCATAGTTTTCTTTTCATGTAGAATAATAGTTATGTTAGAATAAATGTTGTATTACACTCAAGTGTTATACTACTTGAAATGATAAGAAACTCAGCTTGCTTTCAACTGCCGGATGATTCGAATTTCGAACAAGTCATATTCCAATGTTTTCCAGAGTCAACTCGGCAGTGGAAAATTCATCAAAGATCAGGAAGTGAAAGACATTAAAAGGGGAAGTAATCAAGATAAACAAACTTCCCAATTCCACATGGTTTTCTGTCTTCTTCTTTTATCTAACTGTTTCCTTAAGTAGGTAATGGCCATTAAAGGAAAACCCCATAGCTAACTTAATAAATCATCTATATATTCACAAACCCCAGAAATTAAGATTAGCAAACTAAGATTTGAGGGGAAGATTAACAAAACCCAGATATCAAAAGTTCCAATTGTCAACTCCAATCTTCTTGAACATACACAACGAGGTAAAAACAACGACTTTAGATTGCATATTCTCTCTTAATCAGCTCAAAAGCACAAAACAGAAAAAAAAAAAACAGATTGCAAACTCGTATAGAAACAAATGAAAAATCTTAAATATACCCAAAGCGCAAAAATTCATAAATTAATTTTAAAAAAGGAAAGAAATGCGAGAAACATACGATATAGCGCTGGTAGAACTTGCGCTTGAAATGATGAACAACATCGGAGCGAGATGCCACGTGGGGAGGAATCAAGATATTGGACCAATAATCTGCCCATCTCGGATCGTTCTCGTAGTCGTAGGCGTCGGCCGCCGTTCTTTTATGCTAAAGTAGGTATTAAACCTTAATAAATTATAGGTTCAGAACTCTATGTTCAATTGGATGGATCATTCATTATTTGGTTAGTTGATTCAACCCAAAACTTTAAGCTATTTTAAAGATTTTTTTATTAATTAGATAGGTATTACATTTATATAAAATAGAGTATTATGAACGTCCTTAGTTACTGAGTCAATTAGTGGACCTCAACTATTTTAAAGACTTTAGATAATATGATTAATATTAGTTTTAAATATCTGAATTTAAGTCCAAGATTTAATTTGATATCTAAGTTTTTCTATTTATGTATTTGAATTTGCCTTCGAAGTTCAATTAGGAACTTGAGCTTGATTTTTAAGTTTTTTTTTTTTCAATTAGTTACTTGAAATTGACTCTTCAATTCAAAATGATTCCTAAAGTTGACTTCTTAATTCAAATTGATTAAAATAATAAGTATAATATTTTTAAAAAATTAGTATGTATACATTTGAATAAAAAGTCAAGTTCATATCAAATTTGAATTAAAAATTAAGTTTAGATATCTGATCAGGCCAAAAAAATAATTATCAAAATAAATTATGAAGTCAAGTTCATGTACAAATTTGAACTAAAATCAAGTATCAAATTAAATCATGGAGTCAAATTCATATACCTAATTAGATCAGAAAAAGTTTTGTCCCAAATTAAACCTTAAAATTAAATTAAAGTATTAAAATATATATTCACACAGTATAATAGACATTGTCAATTGAACCTATGATTCAATGATAAAACAATTCTAATTGTTATGGTTTTTTTACTGATACCATGTCTTGAATTTGATTTTGAACCATCAATTTCCCCTCTTATCAGAAAATAATTATTTCACTCTATTATGATGATGAGATGAGTTATAAAATATTATAAGAAACTAAAATTTAATAAAATTACTGTTCTTGGGTTTTATTGTTTTAATGACTTCGTATTTTAGCTCTTAATAAAATTTGGACACTCTTTCTCTTTTCTATGTTTCGAGTCTTGTCTCGGAAATTTTTTATGAGACCTTTTTCTGTTAAAAAAATTATTCTAAGTAGCATCTACAAATCCTCTCAACTAGTTATAACATCCCTACACATTCATCATCTTCATTTTTATTAATTAATTAATAAAATTACTGTTCTTGGGTTTTATTGTTTTAATGACTTCGTATTTTAGCTCTTAATAAAATTTGGACACTCTTTCTCTTTTCTATGTTTCGAGTCTTGTCTCGGAAATTTTTTATGAGACCTTTTTCTGTTAAAAAAATTATTCTAAGTAGCATCTACAAATCCTCTCAACTAGTTATAACATCCCTACACATTCATCATCTTCATTTTTATTAATTAATTAATAAAATTACTGTTCTTGGGTTTTATTGTTTTAATGACTTCGTATTTTAGCTCTTAATAAAATTTGGACACTCTTTCTCTTTTCTACGAGTCTTGTCTCGGAAATTTTTATGAGACCTTTTTCTGTTAAAAAAAGCATCTACAAATCCTCTCAACTAGTTATAACATCCCTACACATTCATCATCTTCATTTTTATTAATTAATTAATTAATTAAAGAAACAAAAAAAAAGAGTAAGTGACATAATGTTCACTTGTTTTTTCCAATAAAGCTTTTTGTATTACTCATTTATTTCCACTCTTATATAATCTGACTATTACTTGAAGTATTTTTTTTTTGCTTGTCCCGGAGACGGAGCCAAGATTTAATATTAGAGGGCAAAATATAAATGTTTGAAAGTGAAAGATAAATTCAGAAATAAATTAATTTTCAAAATAATTTATATAAGAGGATAAAAAAATTAGGTGGGGCAATTACCCCTCCCCACCCAATAACTTCGTCACTGCTTGTCCCACGACGTGAAATGCAAGCCAAATGACAATGGATCCCTGCAATTACTCTCTTTCCCAATATTTAAGCATTTGGGAGGGTGTACTCGTCTATAATTATCGTACTCTTCAAATTAATTGACTAATAAGTTGAATATTAGTAATTATACCCCCCAAAAAAAACACTGGTTTACTCGACCTTAACTTCCCCCGGAACTTAAATTCGAGTTGATCGAACAACTTGCAAACCTAGTTAAGTTTCTTTATTTTTAAAGTAGCATGCAAAAATGTCATTGAAATTCATATAAATAATCGAGTTTGAAACCGAACACGGGTCAAATTCACTCTTTCACTTAGATAAATAAGTTTAACCAAACCTAATAAGACAACTCAAACAGCTTGACTTTTATCTCGAATTGAACTCGAGCTTTAAAAGTAAAACTCAAACAAACTCGAGTTGAACTCAAAGAACTCGACTTGGCTCGGCTACACTTTTTCTTTCACGGTGATTCTTTTTTTTTTCTAACCCAAGCGATCAAAGAAGCATTACCATTTTAAAGAGAATGAAATGCTATCAATTCCATCCAAGGAAGAAAGGTTATACTAATCAAATTTAGACGAACAAAAATACAAGACCATCAAACATATATGCAAGAAAAAAAAAAACTCACGTTATGAACAAATCGAAGAGAGTATATAACAGATGCAAATCGAATTTTGAATAAACAAATTATCATTACCTTCTAAAATTGTCCCTTTGTTACAAATTCTGGATGCTTGAATGTGTGAATACTTTTGCGCACACAGGCAGGAGAGATAGAAAGAGAGCGAGAATGGAGGAGACACATACAGTTATGTGCTTGGTGTTTCGCCGGCAAGTCCAGGTCGGGCATTTAACAGGGGCTGAAGAGCTTTAACAACAATGCTCATATTTGGCCTGAAATCAGCTTCGTATTGCACACACAATGCCGCAACAGCAGCCATCTGCAATCAGAACAATAAAATGCTTTAGCCACGGAAATGTGACAGTGACTGACATTAGCATAACACGGAAAGTAGTGGGTGATAACACATAAAACGTGCAAATAGAAACACACATTATCGGGAGCAAGAGCAACCAAGAATATTAATACCTTGGCAACAGCCTTGGGAGGATAATCTCCTCCTAGTCTTTGATCAACACACTGCCTAACCTTGTCTTCACTAAGTCTTGGTGTAGCCTAAACACAATTCAAACCTCTTGTTAATCATCCCTCTCTGAAAAGTTTAACAATGAAACCGAGGCTAAATATATAAAAACAAGTTGCATAAAAGTACCCATGTCACAAGACTTTGCTGTCCACGGGGTAAAGTATGATCAACAGGCTTTCTACCAGTCAATAGCTCCAGCAGCACGACACCAAAGCTGTATACATCACTCTTGGCATTTAATTGCCCAGTCATTGCATATCTGCCAATGAACAGTCAATTTTAAAGTCATTCAATCTAAAATCAAGCTCTATAGGAGAAGAAATTATGGATATCATATGCATGTTCCCTGAAATATCTCAGTTATTAAATAAAAAACTACCCCATTTTAGGTTACAAATACCAATTCATGATTGATTCAGCAACTAATTTTGCCCAAATAACTTACTCAGGAGCATGATAACCGAATGTTCCAAGTACACGAGTGGAATGAAGACGGGCTGCCATATCAGGAGCCTGATTAGATAAATCAAAGTCCGCAATCTTCGCCACATCATCATCAAATATTAGCACATTGCTGGACTTTATGTCACGATGAATGATGTGAGGATTAGCCTTCTCATGCAAGTACTCGAGCCCTTTAGCAGCTCCTACAGCAATTTTTACTCTTTGTGCCCATGTCAGAACAGGGCCTGGCTGAGCTCCCTTAACACCTTTTCTCCCTGGCATTAAAGAAATAATAATCTTGCAATATTAACAGAAAAACATAAAAGTTACAAAACAGATATTTCATTTCTAATAGAAGAAGGAACTTTATAATTAAATTTTATAATAGGATCATAAGGAGATACTGTTAGTTAGTATGCATAACCGTGTGTTGTAAAGAGTTTTAGATAGAGTAGAAGTTGTATGTTATCTTTACTTTATCTTAACTAGTAGTTTGAATTTTAAATTTGATCTTTGTAAAGGATAAAAGTCTTATCCTATAGGTTAACCACTTGGTGTTAAACACCTCTGTAAAAGTCTATATAATAGACTCTCTTTCACTAATGAAATATAAGAAAAACACAGAGAAAAACTCTGTTTCTCACATGGTATCAGTTTAGGAGCCGATCCTATCTCTCTCGTCTTCTCCTTTGCTTAATTTCCATGGCCTTTTTGAAACCACCACATCGAAATTAGTTCCCAAAATAATTCTCGTGCATCCAATTTCAGATCTCGGATGCCTCTCTTTCCCCAATCACATCCTACAAACTAAATGGGAACAATTACCTTCAACAGTTTTTTGGCCATCTCACCTCTAAATCTTCCACAACCGCTTTATCGGCTAGTGAAGGTAGAATTTCTGTTTGGCCACTTCAAATCCTCTATCTGGATTATAGATTCTGGTGCCTCGACCATATGACAGCAACCTTGACTATTTCGCACCTTTAACCATTGCAACTCTAAAACCTCCATCAAGGTTGCGGATGGGTCTGTCCCAAGTACAAGGAAGTGGCGCTATTCAAGTGGGTGATAAACTGGTTTTGCCTCATGTGCTATATGTTCCTAATCTTGCCTACAACTTGTTATCAGTTAGTAAGTTAGTTCAAGATACTAAATGTGATGCTCACTTTGGAATTAATGGGTGTGTATTTCAGAGCAGGGCTCGAAGAAGGTGATTGGCGGTGCTAGGCTATCCAATGGTCTCTATATTCTTGATGAATTACCACCTTTGATTGCTTGATTTCACGTTGCTTTAAGACTTCATCTTCTTCTTTAAGTAACCACGATGATATTATGTTGTGGCATCTTAGGCTAGGACATCCAAATTTTGTGTATCTTTCAAAATTGTTTCCCAAGTTATTTAGCAATAAAAAGCCTCATTCTTTTAATTGTGAAGTATGTCAAATTGCTAAACATACTAGGCAAACATATGCTCCTTCCTCATTTACACCCACATCTCCTTTTTCTATAATCCCAAAGTGATATTTGGGGTCCATCTAAGGTAAAAAGCTTGCAGGTCTAGGTGGTTTATTACCTTTATTGATGACTATTCTAGGACTACTTGGACTTTCTTAATGAGGAAAAAGCGAAGTTCGTCAATTTTCAAAACTTTCTATCAAATGATTGAAAATCAGTTTGACAAACGTATTAAGGTTGTGAGGAGTGATAATGGGAGTGAATACCTTAGTCAATCTCTTAGGTGTTATTTTCGGGAAAAAGGCATTTTCCATCTTACTTCTGTGTCAATACTCCACAACAAAATGGTGTTGCCGAAAAAAAACAGACATCTACTAGAGGTTACGAGGTCTCTTCTTTTTTCAGCCAAAGCACCTAAATATCTTTGGGGAAGCCTTACTCGCCACCTACCTTATCAACAGAATGCCCAATAAAACCTTGGGTTTTGCAAAACAACAGAAGTCTTATTCAAACATTTTTCTCACTTTAAACCACTTTCATCTGTTATTCCTCTTAGGGTATTTGGTCTGCCTGACTTTTGTTCATGTGCATGATAAAAATAGAAGTAAGTTGGACCCTAAATCAATCAGTGTGTGTTTATAGGATATTCCTCTAGTCAAAAGGGTTACAAATGCTATTCTCCTATTTCTAAAAAGACCTATGTCTCTTTTGATGTCACTTTCTTTGAGGATAAACCATATTTTTGTGGTGAACCGTGGGGAGAAAAATGAGAATTTTCACCCTTTGTTCCTTCACCTTCCATCATTTCTCCTCTACCGGACATTCCTTTCATATCCTATCTGAAACCACCGAGCAGAAAATACTATGCCGACAGTAAATGCACTCTCCTCATACCAACAAATCACCAAGTCCTTGTACAACACCTCTTCCAAAGACCTAGGGCAAAGACAAATTTTCCCTACTCTCTGTGCATTCACGGTAATGAAGATATCAATTTAAGGTGTATACCAGAGAAGAAGAGCCCTAATGAAGTAAATAACCAGCCTAGCACTTGTCAAGAACCGGACTCAAGTCACATTCTTTCTTTGAACCGAGCTTAAATCCCGCTCATCATCGAGATTGAAGGTAACATTCCTCCTCAAGATTCTAGTGACCTTGATGACTTTCCTATTGCTATTAGAAAGGAGTAAGAAAATGTACTATGCACCCAATTAACAAATTTGTTGCCTATGGTAAACTTCAGCCCAATTTTAAGGCCTTTTTGACCCCTAAGCAGTGTCTGATTCCTAAAAGCAGAGAGGAGGCCTTGAAGAATCCCAAATGGAAGAAAGTCATCGAGGAAGAAGTAAGGGCACTTGAGAAAAAAATGAGACATGGTGTTTGTGGATCTACCAGGAGGAAAGAGGGTCATTGGATGCAAGTGGGTTTTCACTATCAAGTACAACTCGGATGGGAGCATTGAAAGGTATAAGGCAAGGCTGGTGGCTAAAGGTTTTACACAATCCTATGGGGTGGATTATCAAGAAACCTTTGCACCAGTGGCTAAATTGAATACTATTAAAATCTTCTTGTCCATAGCTGTAAACAAGGACTGAAATTACATCAACTAGACATCAAAAATGCCTTTCTCAATGGGAGTCTCAAGAGGAAGTATATATGCAAATACCACCTGGCCTAGAAGGTAAAACAGCTAGAAATACGAGTGTGCAAACTCAACAAATCATTTGTATGGACTTAAACAATCTCCAAGGGCCTGGTTTGAGAGGTTTGCAAAGGCTATGGTAAAGAATGGATTCAAACAAAGTCAGGTGATCACACCTGTTGTAAAGGTTGCAAAGAATCTGGTAAAATAACCTTATTAATTGTGTATGTTGATGACATAATTATTACGAGGGGATGATAGTACGTAAATTGAGAATTTGAAGATTGTTCTTTACAATTTGAAACAAAGGACTTGGGGAGTCTAAGGTATTTTAAGGTATGGAAGTAGGAAGGTCAAGAGAAGGTTTAGTCATCAATCAAAGGAAGTACATCCTAGATCTTCTTAGTAAACTGGGATGCTTGGATGCAAGCACCGAGACACCCATGGACCCGAGGTTGAAGTTGCTGGTAATCCGGTTGACAAAGAATCCTATCAGCAGTTAGTTGGAAAACTAATTTATCTTTCTCTAACAAGGGCGGACATTGCCTACTCGGTGAGTGTTATAAGCCAAACACATGAGTGATCCTCGAGAGAAGAACATTTGGAGGGCGATTAATGTGAATTACGAGGTACCTTTGTCTTTGGGCTAATTTTCAAGAAAATTCCGCATGCAGCAGTGAAGGTATACACAGATTCAAGTCGGGTGAGAGCTCACCGATAGAATCGGTTAGTGGATATTGTGCTTATGTTTGGGGCAACTTGGTTACTTGGAGAAGCAAAAAGCAGGTGTGGTGTCAAGGAGTAGTCTTTGAGGCAGAATTTAGAGCATTAGCTCTTGGAATATGTGAAGGAATGTGGATAAAGAGGCTTCTCAAAGAGCTAGAGTTGGATGAAAAGACCGAGTTCGAGATCTATAGTGATGACCAATTAGCAATGAGTATTGCTAAGAATCTGTGCAACATGTGAGAACCAAACACATTGAAATAGATAGGCACTTTATCTATGAGAAAGTAAATGGTGGTATTGCACAAGCTAAACTATATTCCTACTTTGACATCTTTACTAAGGCACTTCCAAGAGTTATTTTTGATGAGTTCACATCCAAACTGGGTATATACAACATATACACAGTTTGAGGGGGAGTGTTAGTTAGTATGCATAACCGTGTGTTGTAAAGAGTTTTAGATAGAGTAGAAGTTGTATGTTATCTTTACTTTATCTTAACTAGTAGTTTGAATTTTAAATTTGATCTTTGTAAAGGATAAAAGTCTTATCCTATAGGTTAACCACTTGGTGTTAAACACCTCTGTAAAAGTCTATATAATAGACTCTCTTTCACTAATGAAATATAAGAAAAACACAGAGAAAAACTCTGTTTCTCACAGATACTTCCTTCAATCATCATTGCATTCCTATATAAGGTTTTCAAATTTGTATAGCTGGGGCGATGACAAAGCATCATCACTTATACCGTGAAGAATATCATGCAGGGAACCGTTAGATGCAAACTCATAGGCAAGTATACGAGAGCTCCCATCAACACAGTAACCAAGCAATTGAACAAAGTTTTCACTCTTCAACCTTGATACCATGGAAACCTGAAAATCCATTCATCAATGGATATAAATATGAAACTCTAAAATTACACCGGATGTTGTAAATGCAAAGAATTTTAGCTGTAAACTGTACCTGGGCTAAAAACTCATCATCAGGTTGCTTGCTGGCATCTAACTTTTTTATTGCTGCAGCCTGCCCACTTCTAAGAACTCCATAATAAACTCGACCATATGAACCTTCTCCAATCAAAGCATTGGTGCCATAGGTATCTGTGATTTCCCTTAATTCATCTGCAGGAATAGCAGGGACTTCAATCGGCTGAACCTTCACTGTTTGAGCACTCTTCGATGCAGTTTCAGATGTATGGTAACCACCATCATTTCCTGTGGAAAATTCAACCCAGATTAGAAAAAAATAGATTCAGTAAAAAGAACACACAGAATAGCCATCCATAACATGCAAAAGATAGTAAAACATGTATCAAGTAGTAAACTAAAATAGGTTTTTAAAAATAGCATATGTGTTTGTTGTGTGTGTGTGTGTGTGTGTGTGTCTCATTCTAGTAAAAATCAAACATAAAATTAAAGCTAAATTAGAATTAAACTACAACTGACTATGAGCATAAGCACCAAATAATCTCATGCCATCCTACTTACTATGATTCATTCTACTAGTTCACAGTATTGAAGGTGCAGAAATATACAAGTGAAGTTCACAAAGATGCTAGTGTGAAGCAAGAGGATTACCTACTGAATTTTTAACCACATATTGGCCTCCATTGTCTGTGGCTTTGTGGATATCATCTTCTTCACAACAGCCAAAGCAACTCATGGCTCAATCCCTTGACAATTATCTCTAGTTTGTAAAATGCAAATTTAGAAAAGGAAGCATATGAGTAAGTACAAATGTTAAAAGATAATTCACTTTTTCGTGTTAAATAAAAGAAAAAAAAAGGTTAACAACCACCATGTTTTATATGCATTGCAGGTATAGATGCAAATTAACGCATCAAAATGACAAATGATCTAGAAACGAAAACATTTGAATTTTCTCTTACCAAATGTTCATGTGAGGGATATCTTTAGTCTTCTAAACCACGGAACATATTTACTTCTATTTTTTGTCTTTAAATAAATAGCTTGCTCTCCCTTATCTTTTGAAGACCCCCATGCAAGATATTAAATATGGCATGTTGAAAGAATAAAGAAAGGGAAAGCAAATAATGATAAATATGGCATGGTGAATTAGACCTTTCATTTGATCACCAATGCAGCCTGGCATAGGCAAACATTCAATGAAACCACGGGAAATTCACAATCAGAGTCTCAGAACTAACTTGAAATTGCACATGCATGAAAACGTATTGGACATAAAGTTTGGTAAGGCTAATTAGCGGCTGCAATTGTACAATTTCACTAGCTTTTTCACCTAAAAGTTTCCCAGCACAATAATTCAGCTCCAAAGTAACTCCAAATCCAGATATGATCACAAACCATTCAATAAGCTCTTCCCAGTATAAGAGTGAACACTCCTCCAGCTAAAACCACTCAATTCAAGCAGATCAACCACTCACCAAACAAATTGTAACTCATAAGGTAAAATTTCACGGTCCAACTAAAAATCTCATATTCTTTTAGTATACCCAAAAAAAAAAAAAAAAAAAAACAACTTCGCGAATCCGTACAATTAATTAGTGACACTAATCCGCATGCATGTTAATCGAAGGCTACAACTGGAACCAAAGACGAAGGGAAAATAAATCAAAATTTAATAAAAATAAAAATAAATCACCTAGAATTAGCCGCCGATGAAGTGGAGCAAGCACTTATAGTTGGATCAGTCCAGTAAGAGAGTGGGCGTTATAGTTGGGCCGGAGATCTGAGACGGTGGAGCCGGCGAAAGATGCGAAGATTGAGAGAAACCTAAGGGCGCGTAGCGTAGGATGAAAGTGAAAATCGGAGCCTTGACTTCGCTGGCAGCTCCTTTTAATTTATTTATTTTATTATTATTTTTAATTTTAGGTGTTATATATATACTATATAGTATAGTCTTACTTGGCAATTAGTGGATAGTTAAGAGCTGATAACGAATTATATTAGCTGATTACGGGTATCTGATTGTATTAACTGATTTGATTAGCGAATTATATTAGTTTATTGTATAAAAGTATGTGGTAAAATTAACTGATAATTTATAGTTGTTTGATTATTTAAACAATCAAAATGACATATAAGAATATGATTATATTCTATACTTGTTTAAATAGTTTATTAGGTATCAATATTTTGTATATATTAATATTAATTGATTATAAAAAATATTTTTTTAATATAACATTACTAACTATATTTGAAAGATTTATTTATTAATTTATTATTTATATAATTATTTATAATATAATTTAGTTAAATATAAATATAAATGTGTGAGGATAAAAAGAAAAAATAAAAAATATTAGTCTATAAATATAACAATGTGGGTGAAGAATTAGAATAAAAAAATTAAATTTAAGTTATTTAAAAAAATTATAACTATTAGGGTAAAAAAGTCTTTATAATTTTAATATTAAAATTTTTAATCTCAAAAACTCCTATTAAAATTAAAAATTTTCTTTATTTCTTGTTGTTGTTTTCTTGTACACACGCGGCAATAGCCATACTTGACAGTTGACTACGCCGATCGTCGAGTTGAACTTTTTGAACTGATATGATATTGCAAGAATTTAGGTTCATCGTGTTTAGTTACGTGGCTAATTCTAATTGGATTCAAATTAAAACAGTTTTATTCGATGTTTTAAAACAAGACTTAAGAAGATATATACTGATTGTTTAAGAATCTAATATCAATTTAATAAAAAAACAATTGAAAAAAATTGGTTCGAATCTAATACCAGATTGCAAAAAATTATCGAATGTTGAGTCGGTCATGTAAGTGTTTATAATGCAAAATATTCGAATTTATTTGAGATAGTTATATCTTTATTCCATATATTTCAGATGATTACTACAATATTCTTCTCTTTATATTTTTTTTCAATTATCTTCGAATAAAAAAATAAGAATAATTATTATAAATATCATTCTTTATATTTTCTGAATTATCCCCTATTTTTTTAAATAAAAACGAAAGAGAACTATAAATATTTTTATTTATTCCAAGTCGGGTGAAAAGTCACCACATTTCAGATCATGTCATATTCGACTAAAAATTTTAGATTTTCAAATCAAGTTTGGGTGGGCAAAAACTCGAACCATGCCCATCCTATATATTCCTATGTGTACGGGAACATGGACAGAGCCAGAATTTGGGGTGAGGGGGCAAAACATAAATGTTTGAAAGTGGAGGGGAAAATTCAAAAAATAAATCAATTTTTAAAATAATTTATATATGAGGATCAAAGTGAAAAAATAAAATTTTTCGGATGTGTGAGGCAATTGTCCCTCCCTATCCCTTAATAGCTTTGTCCTTCTACGGGAAGAACCACATTGTAATTTATATTTGACACTAAATTTTAACACTGCGATTTAAATTTTCTAGTTTCAGCCAACAGAATTTGGTCTGACTGGTAAGCAACTTGATATCGTTTAAGCATGCCTCGAGTTTAAGGTCTTGTTTATGTTGAAATTTTCCACTGAGAAACTCATTCATCAAAGCCATGTGTGCGTCGCACGTCGGTAAAAATAAAGAGATACATCACAATAAACATAAAGACGAAATTTTAAGTCGAAATCTGAGGCGAATAGGTCTGGTTCTGATCAGTATAACTGGTCGGCGGTGGTTCCAAACCGTGGACCGAGCCACGGCAGATCGGGCAATGCATATCCTTACTCAACCATTGATCCACACAAAGTTGATGGTAGAAATGTTTGCAGCTAACAAGCAACCTGCTGGCAGTGTTAAAAAGGGCTCAAGGCGCACTAAGGCGATCGGGGTCCAATAGTAATCACTTTGATCGACGACACTTTTTAAAATTTAACTATGTACAGATTTTTTTCAGTTGTAAAGAATAGCTAATGCAATGTAAATACTAAATAGTGTTTATAAGAATATTTTATGTGTTAAGAATAATTTATATGTTCAATTTTATCATAAATCAATCAGGGAGAATTTATAAATGTACACGAAACATAGTACTAAACAAGAAAGAAAAATAAGGACTATAAGTTCAACAAAGATCTCAATTTCACTAAATTACCTTTTTATTGTCCAATAAAAAAACATATGACATTGCAATAAACAAAACCAGTTATAAAATATTCTAAAAAAGATATATGATAATATGACATAAAATATAATCATCTTCCTCGGCCAAATTTGCCACCATATTATCTCCGTCAAGTGAGATGTAGCTTTCATCATCTTCTTCATCTTCATCTCCATTTGCTTATCTTATGGATTCCCTTGAACTACCATCTCTTCCTCCCTGTGTGCTTCCTCTTTGTGTGCTCCCTCTTGATCTCAGGTTAAATCGCTCTTCATGAACTCCAGCAGCAGTTGCAACATGTTCCCCAAGTAAGACCTTCATCATCTTCTAATACAAATTCATCTTGAGCATCTTCATATGTCCTTCCAGTCAACCATTCATTGTTGTCATCAATATCTTTCAAAGCTATTGGGTCAATTTTATCACGCAGCTTGAATCGTTGAACCAATGCTCGATTGTACTTGACATACACCAAGTCATTTAGCCTAGATTGTGTGAGCCTATTTCTCTTTTTAGTATGAATATGTGAGAGAAATTTATTTAGTTTATAATTATCAAAAGACCAATAATTTAACATTAATAATTACATAAATTTAGTTAACAGTTATGACTTACGTGCTCAAAAGTGCTCCAGTTTCTCTCACATCTTGATGCGCTATAGGTCAGGCTTAAAATTTTGATGGCAAATTGTAGTAAAGTAGTCGTTGAAGAACCATAACATGCCCACCACTCAACTGCAACATAAAAAATTAAATTTAAATAAATAGAAGTATACGATATATCATTTATGAAAAATAATTAAATTTTCATTACCTGAAGCCTTAGTCTTTCTATATCTAATAGACATAGGATTCCCAAATAGCCCATATGCTTGCTTGTAAGCATTGGAGCTCTTCCATAATCTTGTCTTGCTTGTCAAGTGCAGGGACCAATCTCAGGATACATTCATACAAATCATCTATCACTTCTTCACATTGCTCAAGTTAAGCATTATCATAAAATAATTCAGGATTAAGAAAGTGGCCAGTAGCATGTAAAAGACGATGTAGCTAACATTCCCATCTCTTATCTATCATTTTAAAAACTTCGGAATACTTGGACTCGTTTCCATTAAATGAAGCTATAATAGCTTCTTTGACACAATCCATAGCCTCATATATATATCCCATGGCAGTTTTTCTCTTCCATCAACTTTTCTTAGTGCATGAACTAGAGGACCACTTAACTTAAATGTGTATACAGTACCATTCCAAAAGGAAGGCATCAAAATAGTATCAACAACTTTTTTCCCTCCAATTTCCTTAGCCCACTTGTTATCTCTCCATTATTGAGATGTAAATATCTTTCTTAAATTATCTTGTTGCTTGTGTATTGATGAAAGTGTGATGAAAGCAATTGCAAATCTTGTCTTCGCTGGCCTTAACAAGTTCATTTGTTTAGTAAATTGTCTCATCATATTCAAAAGACCCGGACGTTGATAAATAAAGCTATTAACCTGAACTGCCCTTTTTAATACTCTATCGATAACAGGAATTGCTCCAATATCTTCAAGAATTAGATCAATACAGTGGGCTGCACCAGGAGTCCAATATAAATGTGGATACTTTGCCATCAAGAGTGCACCTGCAGCTACAAAGTTGCTTCCATTATCTGTTATAACTTGTACAACATTGCCCTCACCTACTGCGTCCACACTCCTGCTTAGCAGTTCAAATAACTTAGCACTAGTTTTTGAATAGCTTGATGCATCAACGGACTCGAGGAACATGCTTCATTTTGAACAATTAACTAAAAAACCTTCCACACCGATCGGTCCATCTATCAGACATAATAGAACATCCTGTTTTTGCCCATTATTCTATATGGTTTCTCATACTCTCGTTGGTATTTGCAACTTCTTTATTCAACAAATGGACTCTTACTTCTAAGCACTTAGTGACTTCATTCCAATTCGAACTCTAGTGATTGAATCGATTGCCACTTTAAAGCTAGGGTGGTTGATAGCATTAAAAGAAATTGCAGCATCATACATCCATTTGGCAAAATCAGCACATGTTTTCTCTCTTTGTTCTTTCTTGTAGGTCTCATTAATGGTATTCTGCTTACCCGTTGTTTGTGTCGAAGATTTGATAAAATCATCCATTGGACCAACTTGCCTTGCACTTTTAACAGTTTGATTCATTGTTGTTTTGACTTTTTTTCCTTTCGGGTTGGATTCCAACACTTGCATTTCATCTTCCTCGTCAAAATCATCTGTTTGATCATATTCATGCTCCAAGTTCATCTTCTCTCGTTCTTGCTTTTTCTTGTAGAAGTATTCAATAATTTATTGTCTCACATGCGCATAGCATTTAGTACAATCTTTTATGTTTTGATATCCACCTGCTAGATGATGTTTAAATCTATAAATTCCACCTTTGGAAACTATCGAGCAATACTTGCAAGTGGAATTATTTGTGTTCTTAGGATCGGCCAAATAACCATGATTCCAACCCAAATCAGTTATTCTCTCGTTTTCTATGTTTGTCAACTAAAAAACAATTTACCCGTTAAGACTTTTAATTCCAAATTTCAGTTTATAAAAAAATACAAAAGATAAATAAGACAAATATAAAAGATATAAGACATGTTTTCTTGTTTATTCAAGATAAATAAGAAAAATACAAGAGATAGAAAGACGAGTACTTGAAGACTGGAGATAGAGCCAAAACTTTGTTTTTTTCACGATAGATTGTTATGTTTTCTTTTGATTATTCCCCTTTTATAGTTTTTTGTTGTGATTTTTTACCCTAATTCTACTTGAATTGGGTTGATCCAATTAGAATTTAAATCTAATTAAATAAGTATGAGTAAGTATTTAAAATATAATAAAATAATAAAAAAAATAAAAAAAATACATAAAAAGACAAACTTTAAAACCCGTGTTGTGATTTTTTTTACCTAATTCTACTGAATTGGGTTGATACAATTAGATTTTAAATCTAATTAAATAAGTAAGAGTATGTATTTACAATATAATAAAATAATAAAAACAATAAAAAAACATAAAAAGACAAACTTTGAAACCCGTCTTTCTTTTTCTCTTTCCCAGCAACTTCAGCTCCTCAACCCCCTCTGCAACTTCAGCGCCTCAACCGTCTTCCACCGCTTCATCAAAATCGCTATGCCTACACTCAGACAAGGCATTTTTGCATCGCGTCGTTGCGCCTCAGCGCCTAGGCGTGTCTCTCCTTCACCTTTTCAAACACTGCCTACAGGTATCCCCGACTTTCAACTCTTCCAAACATATAACACAGCTGATACTTTCCTCTCCGTTGTCGTACCGAACGACGATCCCAACCGTACTCGGTCGGCTCCTACCGGATGCCTTGCTTGTCTGGTATCGAGATCTCGGCTCGAACGGTTGCGACAACAACGTATTATCGTAGCCATGAGCATTAGTACCATATTCATCCCCCATAATACAAGTATATATGATGATACTGTCATGTTGAAAGAAATATATTCGGAGATCGAGGGATGATAATCGATTTCAATAATGTTTTGATGAATGATACGTAATGGTTTTATAAGTATGGTTTGCATAATCTGAGTTTTATTAGGAAAACAAACTTAATTGAGGGATTAACATCAATGACATATTTTATTATAAAACGTCTTCTATGTATATTTCCTTCTTGTATTAGCATCTGTATATGATTTTTTTTATACACAAGCTTGTTAAGTTTAGAGTTGAGAGTTTATAGGTTTATGTTGTAGGGTTTAGGATTAGAGTTTCGGGTTTAAGGTTTAAGATTTTATGTTTAGTAATTTAAAATTTAAAAATTTTAAAAATGTTGTGTATCAAAATATAACCCTTTATATATTATTATTAAAAATTAATATTTTATTTCAAAAGTGTTACTTTTATAGATAGATAGATAAATATAATTCCTACTTTTCTATGGTTTGTATATTATTAAGAATCAAGATTCTACTCCAAAAGTGTTACTTTAATATTTAATTTATAGTGTTATACAATTACCAAAACAACGTGGAATTTCAGGAATTGTGTATTGTATTTTTTTATTTATATTTGACTGTTAATAATATAACGATGCATTTTACAAAATTTTAAAATTAAATTTATTTAAAGACAGATTTTTTTTTAAATAGATTTTTTGATAGATATGTCGTCATGTATAAAAGTTTGAAGATGTCAAGAAAGCTAATAAATCAAATCATATGTTTCTTTTTTGAAGAGCGACAAATAGCATATCAGTTTTGAAATCTATTTTCTAGAAAAAAAAATTTGTCGTTAAAGTTTTGCCCTAACTAATTTGGATCGATTCGCGTTGTACACTTAAATTTGATGGGTGAGTCTCTTAACGAAGTTTTCCTATATACAGAAGACTTCGAACTCAATATCTACTTAAGCGATACCAAATTGCTTACAACTTAGACTAACATGTTGATTATAATATAATGATTCTTTTAAGGGTAAAATGTTGATACACATACTATGTAAAACTAATTTTACACAAGCATACATATTTACACTATAAAACTCTAATCCTAAATTTCTAATCTTAACCCTAAAAAATTAAACCCTAAGCCTTAAACAATGGACCTTAAATTCTAAACCTACAACCTAAACTAAAACTCTAACCCCTAAAACTAAAAAACACGTGTAAACTTAAAATTTACGCGACGTGTGTAAAAAAAAAAATTCTTTTAAATGCGTACAAAAAAATTTAAAAGTTACTTATTATTTTACAAGAAGAAAGACAAGAGTTATTAGAAATCGAATTCACGACTTTAACCAGAATTCATAACTTAAAGTTAATTAGAAATTAAACAACGATGTGCAGGAAATATGGGTTTTTGGCATTGGTGGGCCTCGTGATTTGCACTATTCCATTTGGAGTAAATCTGCTTCGAGGATGATTTTCCTCACTTTTTTGCTTTACTCTAACAACAATAATCAAGCATGTTTTAATAATAATCAATTGGTTTAGTAAGATAAGACACTAAATTTTTCAAGTAATGTTAAGGTTGAAAGAATCATCTTTATGTAATCAATCTAGATTAGTCAGCTAATGAATTTGTATCGTTTTAGGTTGAGTTTGAATTATTTTGTGTTCAAACATCATTTTGAGGTCATGGTAAATATGAGCATTTCGGGTTTAAATCATTTTAAGTTTCAACTACTTTGGGATCTTAGCTTCAAACATTTTATCATGATTTTGATTCATCGAGTTCGAGTCATTTTATTTCACATTGGTTAGAAGGTCGAATCAATTTAAGTTCCAATCATCATAATGCATTAGTCTTGTGCTTGTAAAAAAAAAATAACGTTTGAGGAAATAGAAGTTCACATCAACTCACACAAGTCTTGTGAAAGGTAGGTAAAAAAGTTTAGATCCTAGAAATCTGGAGCGGAAACATCGGTTCTAATAATGCATCGCCGTCCCTGAAGATCAGCCGGAGCTTTTTGAAGTTACCTAATCTCTGTAAGAGATGGCTCTCGCAGTTTCGAGCAGCCATGACTCCAGACGAGTAAGCTCCGTGCACTGACCCCGAGTGATCCTCGCAAACTGCTTCCCCAGCAAAGAAAAGATTACCACAGGGTGCCTTAAGCTTCTGATACGAATCTCCCACCATCCCGACCGGATCATACGAATAACAGCCAAGGGAGTCCCGATCGGTTCCCCAATGGGACACGAGATACTGCACCTGTTGCACATTTTACCAAAAACACAAACATTAGCTTACACGTTTCTTAGGAGACAACCAAGCCATTATGAAAAATAGAGTTGTAACCGTGTATGAAAACATTAGCAGCTGAAAATGATAAAAATTTACCGGATCAGGTGCATCGGGAAACATTTTCTTCAACTGCAACATCACATAGTTAGCAGTATACTCATCGGAAAACTTCTCAAGATCGTCGGCGAATCTTCCGGAAGCCATATAGACGAGAATAGGATGACCTGTTGCTTTGTGAAGATTGAGAAAATAACCACAGGAGTAAGAAGTGGGTGCAACAATGCCTAGCAGCTCAACATTTGGCCAAAAGACTTGGTCAAATAATAAGGCGATCTTGTTCTCGTTGCCAACACCAATTTCTTGAATGGCAGCAACCTTCCACTCTGGCAGTTTTGGTTCAAACTGAATCAAATTAGCTTTAAGAACACCGAGGGGAACAGTTACTATAGCAGCATCAGCAATGAGGCTCGTCCCATTCTCAATGTCGACCACCACCTTATTATATTCTTGGGATATTTTAGTAACCCTACTCATCAACATCCACAAAAGAATAAAAATGTGAAATGAAGTGCTCAAATGTTGGTTGTCTACAAGATTGCATATTATAAAACTCCAGCAAAGATTAAGCATGGAGTTGTTACATCTTCACTACATCATTATCAAGTAATCGAATGGGTTGAGGATATGCCTTTTGAGTAATTTTTGATACATGCGTTGTGTAAAAAAAAAACTCAGCCTTGAATATTTACTCTATAAAAAATAAAATCTAAATCTCTAACCCTAAACAAACTTTAACCATAAACCTTAAACTATAAACCCTACAGACTAATCCCTAACCCTTAAAACAGAAAGGGTTGTGTAGCCTAAAGACTATACAACATGTGTATTAAATAATTTTCCATATTCTTTTGAACGCATTAAAACATTTCCCGTAAGTGAACCATTTTGATGTACTGAACATTACCTATGATTCAAGCGTACATCAATATCTTTAGCAAGTTCTTTTATGATAGAGTCATAACCCTGCACCATAAGTCCATGGCCACCCAAAAGAACATGTTCCTGCACAGCACATATCAACCACAACAAGGTATTAAGGTAAAATATAGAAATAACCTCTCCTTATAGGTCCAGTATTGTAGATTTCAAGTGAGGACACAAACACTAAGAGAAAAATGGGAAAAAAAAAACAGAATCTCCTAATAACAGGCATATGAAACAAGAGCAACACCCATTAAATTTAATGTTGTTAATAATATGCAATTATAACATAACTCTCAACAAATAATTAGTTGCTTTTGTAACTCAACTATCTGACAACTCAATTTAAAAAGACACATAACAAAAGAAAGATTGTTATCATGTTTATAAGTAATAGTTACACCAGATCAATAAACAGTAATATCAGGTTTTCACCAAGAACAGCAAATTAATGGAGTATAGCGGTTAAACTACTAATACTTGCCTGATCCCAGCATTTCAAGGATATCATATCTGCATCTGCAGCAAACCATGCTTCCATTCTACATATGTACCACTGCATCACTTCATAGGCAAGTCCTTCTTGTCTATAAAAAATAAGATGTCAAATTGTCAACGATGCCAAGTAAACCCAGGTTTATCGATAAGGAGATGAGATAGTGATTCCAAATACAAATACCTTAACTCAGGGTGCCTATCTAACACAATTGATATTGCTTGATGGATTGACATGTCTTTGGCGTGTTCGACCCTTACTTTCTCAGTCTAGAGGAATAAATAGAAAGAAAGGATCTTCCCATGACATTAGAATACCCACTTATAGACAAGATAAACTCTGGTCATATATTTAAGAGTTAAGACAATACCTCTTTGAGTATTTTCTTGAATACATCTCCAACTGCAACAACCATCTCTTGTGGAACTTTACGGCCATCCATATCGAAAAGTGTATAACTGATAACAGTAAATTTATATCATTACAAAACAGAAAAAGATAGTTCAAACAATAACAAAGGAAGCTAAGCCTGCATGTTGGTTTACATGCAGTACATAGAGACGTAACCCATGAAAGAACTATTACATGTTAAAAATATCACCTTTTGTTACTACTAACTAATTGACACCTTCAGAAATAACTAGTATGTGATACAAAAGAACAATTGAGATTAAATAAGAGAATAGAGTAACAGACTGTTTAAAGGGAGAAAATTAAAAGAGAGATTATAATGAAAGAAAAGGAAACCGTGCAGGACTATTACAATTTCCTTCTACAAGAAGTTAAAGCCCATTGGACTTTGATGGTTTGACCAAAACAATAGAAGATAACCTTCTCTCATACCATCATATATGCATTCCTTCCCCTTCTAATGATTCACTCCCGTCACCCTGAGGGAGGACTCATTCTAACCATTGAGCTACCCCATTGATGACAGAAGACAGATTACAATGAAAAATCCATGTTTTTTGTTCTTTTAATTTTAAGAATTGTGATTATTTAGCAAAAATATAGGTCGAAGAATGCTGTTCAAAATCTTTGTCCATATTCACTAAGGAGTTTGCTTTAACAATGGCCAATATCTGTTCATTACATGCACTAATGTTACAACTGGAAACATTCTTTATATGAGTTTGGGACATATGGGTAGGATACGACAATGGCCAAAGGATCCAACACGGTATAATGATGCAAATAACGATTGATGACAGCCATGAGCCACATGAGAAGGAAAAAAAAAAAGAAGAAGAAGAGCTCAGTATTGTTATAACGATATTGTCGTTTATCAGAAAGAACCACATCGAAAGCATGTTAGAAACATATAAACAGAAAGTTATGAGAGATTACCTTTCCAAATCATGGTCATACAACACAGAGTTGTCACCGCTAGTACGGTACAGCTTAAGACCCAGAGAGCATATTAGAGGAGCTAAGGGATTCTCATTGCATACACCGTGTAGCCTGAAATATTAGAATGATAATTAATAGACAATCCATAGATTCATTATTTCATATTAGCTTCTTCAAACACTTATATCTTGGCAAATAAAATATAATTGACGTAGAGAAATATAATTTTTATGCTAGCAAAGAAGTCAGAAGAACAATATTTCATCAATTTAATCCTTCCAATCCATAGTTCACACTAGTACCCAATTTCAGATAATCTCAAGTAATTTGTAAACATTTTAAACCAAAAATCTGACATCTAAACAGAAGACGAAATCTAACATTTCCCAGATTTCATTCAATATAATTATAAAGAAACGTCAAGATCTAAAGCCTGTTAAAGAAAGAGAAGAAGAAAGAGATGAATTACCATGAAGCTCCCATATCCACAGGGCAACCAAAAGTGTAATCAGTATGAATGCGACCACCAAGTCTTTGCCGCGATTCCAGCAGGATTACCTGACGGAAAACAAAAGGTTCATCGATCGAACAGAAAATAAAAACAAGAAGATTATAGAATTATTACCTTTAAAGACGCATCGGCGAGAGCACGTGCAGCGGCAAGGCCAGAAATACCACCTCCGATCACAATTACAGAAGGAACAGCAGGCTCCTTCTGCCTCTCAATGCCTGATATGTATATACATACATATATTTAAGAATTGAGCGTAGAATTCGTAAATAAATTGAAATAAGATGTGGATTATCAGAAATCGATTAATAACCTTGGTAACGGAACAGATCCATAGATCGGAAAAGAATGATTTAAGGGTGTATAGGTGTGAGGAAATTAGAAATCAACGTGAAAGAATGGAAGAGAAGGGAGATTAAGATGCCGGCAATGAAGCGGCTGAGATTGGAGGAGGAAGAGGAGCAACACGGCTTGTTCAAGGCGTTCATAAGGAAATAGAAGGGTACCCAGAGACTGGGACTGGCATAGATTATGGTTTTATTAAATATAGACAATAAAAAGACAGCGGCCGAAGCTGGATGAACGGAGACGGCAATGAAGACGGAGAAGGAGACGGCGATGGCGGCGGCTGATTTCTCGCTTCTCTTGCTTCCACGACGACTAACGCAAATCAATCTCTTCCTCGCACAAATCCACAACGGCTAAACCATAAAACGATATATATAGATATACAATAGTATAACACAAGGAGTCCCTCAGGTGATTGGCGATTGAAGGGTCGTTTTGTAATAAATACAAATTTGAGGACCACACGGCAATTGGTCACAATAAAATAAAAATCAAGGGACGAGATATTTCTTTCTAAATGGAGGGATGAGATTAATCGACGGTAATTTTGAAAAGTAAACTTTAAAGATAAAAAATTGTCTTATTATGGATAAAAGATATAGTATATTCTTAGGATGGCAAAATTATGTGGTTCTGTTGGGTCTATTTGTTAGGAGCAGATTTTTTTTTAAAAAAATATACGTGTCCGAATTTTGAAAATGTTTGAGTCAGATCGATTTATGTGTAGAGTAGAAATTCATTGAAACGATTCGGTTTATTTATAACTCTATATATTTATTATGTTTTGTATATTATATTTAATTTTTTTATTAATTTTTTGGGTGGATCGAGTTTATTTTGATTTTTCTTGTTAAAATTCATATCGTTATATTTTTGTTATGTCATGATAAAAATATTAAATTTTGATCATGTAAAAATTTTAAAATTTCGGGTCTGAAAGACCAAATACCCGCCTCGTTGATGGTGAAAAACCTAAAACCGATTTGATACATTCAATTTTATAAAAATATATATTTATTAAAATTCTTTTAAGATTATGACTGTCTCATATTTATTAAATATTTCTCTTTTAATCTGATAATTATTTTATATTTTTAAAAATATAATTTTAAAATTTCATAAGATTCTATAACATATATTTTTTATTTTATATATATTAAAAATATTTTATAAAATAATTTGATTTAATTTTATAAAAATTATGTTAGAGCAAGGGAAATCATTTCTAAATTCGGGTTGGAGTCGTATGTTAATGTATCAAATTAAATTAAATTAAAAAAATATATATATATATATTTACTAAATCAGAATATATTATCCGGGCAAGATAATATTTTATAGAGCAAAATTGAGTCTTGTCCCGTCATTAAGATGTACAAATGGACTGTAAATAGATAATTAAATATATACGAAATTAAATCAGAATATAACAATTGGATTTGAACTTAATATCTAAAGAGTCCGAGACCTCGACTTTTATCAATAATATCAAATACATATTGAATAATTATTATGAAATATTACATTTTTATAATATTTTATTTGATTATAATTAATTTTTAGTATTAATTTCGAATCAGTGCCTAAGGTTTATTTTCGATTTGTTTGTTTAAATATCATGCAAATGTGTTGGTATTGTATTTTTATTTTTTGTATTATAATTTAATTCCAATATTTATTTATTTGTATTTTAACATGTTTATAATTCTTATGATATACATTTAAGTGTTTAAATCAAAATAAAAAAAAACATATAGCTTATCTCGAATGAAACATGAATTTAAAGTCTCGAAATCGTTAAATATTGACATTTACAATTTAATAAAAATTCAACCCAGTTCAAACCATAAAAAAACATATAAATTAAAAAAAAACGTCATTGTGATAATTAAATCCTATATTCGGTGAGAATTACTCTAAACTAAATACGAGAATAAATTAAAACGATAATAATCTTTTTGCGGACTAAATGTTTATTTAAAACACGCACATTTATAACTTAATAATACTAATAGTAATTGGAGTCGAATCGGTTTACGAAAGGGCAGGCAGGTCGGCCGGGCTACTAAGCCGTTGCACGTGCTAGACAGACGGTTGCTGGATGGAACAAGGTAACTACAGTTGGAGCATGTTTTTCTTTTTGTATTTTTATGCCACCCTGCCGACATTTTTTACTTTCTTTAAAGGACGCGAAAAAAAACTTTCTTTGATTTATGCCCTTCATCATCTATAAAAAATCAACAAATAAATATTTTTGTCTAACATACAGAATCGTCAATTTTTCATGACCAAAAACGCTAAAATACAAATTTATTATATTATAAAATATAAAATTATTTATCATAAAGTCAAATTTTGAATTTAAAATTAATTTAAATAATATTAAACTATTTATCTTTTGGACAAATTCCATTTATAGACGAAATATATTAAACAACTAAAATAATAATCCCAATACCTAAAAGAGGAATTATTACCCATTTAATAACGCTAAGATCCAAAACCTATTGTTTGTTTTTATCAGATTGAATATTGGATGGATTTGTTCAGAAGGACCAAAAAGTAAATATAAAATTGTTTTCATAAAAATATCAGAAATAAAATAATGGTTTCCATCTTGCCTTTTAAAGACAAGTGGTGTTGACACAGCAGCCTTAGTTCACAAGATCAAAGATCGAAGGAGCAGACAAAAATGGCTGAGAAGGCATTGCGTACTGATTCCAAATCTCTCCAGCTCATACCATTCTCCTATGGGATAAATCATAATGTAATCCTTGAATTCGATGTCTTTCTCAGTTTAGCCCCTGAAATGTGACAACCTTTTCAGTTTGACCCATGAACTAAAATTATACCAAGGTATAATGACATGCCGCACTAAGATTAAGTCATGCCATCACCTGAAGTTTTTATGAAAAAAATACTTTTTTTATATTTTAAGGGGATGTGACATAATATCAGATAAAATCAAATAAAATATTTAGTTCGAACTCTAATGTTATGTTTGGTGTACAAGTAAAAACACACACAAAAAAGTTTAACCATTACACGAGTTTTAAAATATTTTGTATAACTTAAAGAATAATCAGTAAAAATATAAAGTTCAAGTTAGAAAGATGGGTAAAAATTCATGTAAAAAACTAACACGTATTCAAAAATGGGAAATACAAATTCTTCATCTTTATTCAAATTAAGACACGTGAATGGCTAAAATTTACCTAATAAAAGTAATTTATTGTTAACTCGTGTACTAAGAAAAATTAGCACTCGAACCACTTGATGTTGCATAAATCTTATTTTATGCCTTCTCCTTTTGCACCCCCACAATCTGACCACGATTATCCCTCTCAACTTTTGATCTTTAAATTAATTAAAGGACTAGAATGAGAGTTTTTAGCCATTCAACATGGGAAGGTGCAATTATTTGTTCCACCACCCCCATCAAATTGTGTGTTATAGGCCATACGAGCACAAACACAGTGAACATCCCATTAAATTTATTTATCCAAAGGCTTAAATGAAAATTTTGAACTATATTTTTTTTGTTTGCTTTTAGCTTTTAAATTATTTTTTGATCAAAACAATCACTTAAACTATTATTTTTTGTCACTTTAAGTCTTTAAACTATTTTTAGTCAAAATAAGTACCTAAACTATATCATTTTTCTTCTTTTAATCCCTAAACTATCTATTGGTCAAAAAATCTTTGTGATATGCCAACATCTTATTAATTGAAATAATTTTCTTTTGACTTGAATAACTATCGGACTTAAAGTGTCCAAAAGTGATAGCTTAGATACTTATTTTGACCAAAGTATAATTTAAGGGCTAAAAACAAATAAACTATATATAGTTTTGGAGGTTGATTTTTCATTTAAGTCTATCCCAGAAAATATATCCCATTAGTTTATATACAACTTTTCTAAATATAACAAGTTAAAAAAACGTTAGAATTTAGAAAATAATAGTTTTATACACATTAATGATGAGTAAATATTTGATGTATATTTTGGTTTATTCATTTATATCCGATTTGTTAATATATTAATTCGGATTAAATTTTGTTGATGTATAATATAAGACCACGGTTCCTAAATTGATTGTGGGAGGCTGGGAGGAGCTCCTGCCCCCAAGGCATGAATTTTTTATTACCTTTGTTTTTTTTCAAAAAAAATCAATTATGAATTTGTCCCTCAGTTTTTAAAATTTATATTTTGCCCCTACTTTAAATCCTAGTTTCATCTCTGATTTTAACCATATTTATTTTCATTTAAAATATAAATATTTAAACTTTTAATATTATTTAAGAGACAAAGTGACTAATCTCGCCCAATTGCTTGTGGGTAACATTTGATGGTATATTCGTAAGTGTTATTATCAAAGAGGGGACCGCACCTGGCTCTAGAGCCGAAGTGGAGCAGCTCGAAGCTGCCCACCACCTTCGTCCGCACGGCAGGATGGTCAAAACAGACTCCTGCTTTTCTAAAATGTTGATTAGTGATGACGTATGTAGTGATACATGGAGCAATTCCTAAGAAAACACATACCCTAATATAGGCTAAATTCAATGGACGAGATAATGGCGGTTCTATCAGAAGTAGGGGTGCTTATGGAGCTATTGATAGCGAGTTGAATAATACTTGACTCGCGCTCATTAAAAAATCTCATTATTTGACTTGACTCGTTACTTGTTAAATTCGGTAAAATTTTACTTGACTTGTATTTGTTAAAATATTTTAATATTCGACTCAACTCGTTGCTCGTTAAGCTCGTCAAAATTTTACCTTTTTTTTAAATATAGATAAAATCTAGTAGTACTATTAGAGGTTAATATAAATGTTAGGAATTTGGTATGCGATAAAATAACCAAAGTGATTACGACATAGACCAAGACATGCACATGAGACAATATTTAACGTGGTTCAGCATAGCCTACCTCCACGGACGAGAGAAACGAACAATCTACTAATAACGTAGAGAACTCGAAGAGTACAAATACATGATAACCCATGTAATCCCAAAACTCGGTGTACAAATCTCATGACCCGGTGGAACCAAAACACTCTTCCCAACATCCCTACAATACCCATCTCTACAACGTAGGCACAATAGTTGTAGAGAACCTAAAAGTGGTTACATCTCTCCAGAGTAACTCCCCCTCTCTCATTCTCTTGTTCTCTCATAATTCAAAAGGTTAAACTTAGTCTATATTTATAGACCCAAATACTCGGTCACCAAGAAACCTTATTCAATAAGATCTCAACCTAAAATAGATATTTACTCATTAAAGTAAATCCTAATTACCCAGTAATCTTCAACCACTGGAATTACAATAAAACCTAACTTAATTACCAATTAGAGTTTGAGTCAAAATATAACAAATCTCCCCCTTGACACAAATTCTATTCGAGCATTGGTCTTCAACAGCTTCAATTTTTACGTAAGCCAAATATCCATTGAAGCACCGCCGCCAAGTCTTCAACAACTCAAATTCTTACGTAGTATCCGTTGAAGCACCATTGAATTTTGAGAATTATTCCCTCTGCAACTGAAACTCGTTGCAGCAATACTCCTCTTGCATGTCTCCAACATCGCACTGCAAAATCTGCAGCAAAAATTCCTCCACAATCGCGCAGCTCGAACCATAGCTCATGATACCATTTGTTAGAAATTTGGTATGCGACAAAATAACTAAAGTGATAACGACATAGACCAAGACATGCACATGAGACAAGATTTAACGCGGTTCAGCATAGCCTACCTCCACGGACGAGAGAAACGAACAATATACTAATAACGTAGAGAACCCGAAGAGTACAAATACATGATAACACATGTAATCCCAAAACTCGGTGTACAAATCTCATGACCCGGTGGAACCAAAACACTCTTCCCAACATCCGTACAATACCCATATCTACAACGTAGGCACAATAGTTGTAGAAAACCTAAAAGTGGTTATATCTTTCCAAAGTAATTCTCTCTCTCTCTTATTCTCTTGTTCTCTCATAATTAAAAAGGTTAAACCTAGTATATATTTATAGACTTAGATACTTGGTCACCAAGAAACCTTATTCAACAAGATCTCAACATAAAATAGATATTTACTCATTAAAGTAAATCCTAATTACCAAGTAATCTTCAACCACTAAAATTACAATAAAACCTAACTTAATTACCAATTAGAATTTGAGTTAAAATATAACAAATCTCACCATTTACACAAATTCTATTCGAGCATTGGTCTTCAAGTCTTCAACAACTTCAATTTTTACATAAGCCAAATATCTGTTGAAGCACCACCGCCAAGTATTCAACAACTTCAATTCTTATTTAGTATCCGTTGAAGCACCGTTGAATTTTGAAAACCACTCCCCCTGCAACTGAAAGCTCGTTGCAGCAATACTCCTCTTGCATGTCTCCAACATCGCACCGCAAATCCGCAGCAAAAATTTCTCCACAATCGCGCAGCTCGAACCATGGCTCATGATATCATTTGTTAGGAATTCGGTATGCGACAAAATAACCAAAGCGATAACGACATAGACCAAGACATGCACAGTTGACAAGATTTAACGTGGTTCAGCATAACCTATCTCCACGGACGAGAGAAACGAACAATCCACTAATAACGTAGAGAACCCGAAGAGTACAAATACATGATAACCCATGTAATCCCAAAACCCGGTGTACAAATCCCATGACCTGGTAGAACCAAAACACTCTTCTCAACATCCCTACAATACCCATCTCTACAACGTAGGCACAATAGTTGAAGAAAACCTAAAAGTGGTTACATCTCTCCAGAGTAATTCTCCCTCTCTCATTCTCTTGTTCTTTCATAATTCAAAAGGTTAAACTTAGTCTATATTTATTTACTCAAATACTTGGTCACCAAGAAACATTATTTAATAAGATCTCTACCTAAAATAGATATTTACTCATTTAAGTAAATCTTAATTACCAAGTAACTTCAACCACTAGAATTACAATAAAACCAAATTTTTAAAATTTGAGTCAAAAATAACAATAAACATAAAAATTCAAAATAAAAACGTGAGGTCTAAGAAGATAACTAAACGAACTTGCCATGACCGAGTTAGAGATGAAGTCAATATTCGAGTGTATGACTCTTTTTAGTTTCTCAACAATCTTCAATGAACATCAAAGGATAGAATGTCTTAGAAATTTCGAGAAATACAAAACGTTATGGGAATTTGAAACCAAAATTGAGTTTTTCTTGAGTTTTCAACTAGTATTTAAGCTTTTTGAAACATAAAATTTTAAGGTGGCCGCCAAAAATTCACAAAAAAATTTATAGAAAAAATAACGAACTACTCACGAACTTATCGACTCGAGTTGGACCTTGCTCGACTTGACTCGCTAAAATCTCGAGTCGAGTCAAATCGAGTCAAGCATTAATAGAACTTTGACCGAGTCGAGCTCGAGTTATTCGAGAGCTGCTCAACTCAATAAACACCCCTAATTAGAAGGAAATATCTAAACCACTGATTGTAAATGAAAAAAAAGGAAACGGAAAAATGGTTAGATGTGTGAATTTTTCTATAGCGGAGCTATCTTAATGTAAATTGCAGAACAATTACACGATTTTATGTCAAAATTTCAAAGATGCGAAATAAGTTTACCAAAAAAAGACAACCGTGAACCTAATTCTCGGCTCACATGATACCCAAGTGTGCGGGCACCAAAACCTACCCACAATAACTTTTTTACCTGCTACCTAATCAATTTGAGGGGTCTGTTTTAAGAAATGCACATGGGTCACTGTCTGTGGCAGCTAGATCTTGTATGACATAATGAGCCCGGCAAGAGCCTTGACAAGTGCTTTTATTTGGTAAAATTATTATTCTCACCCTCTTAAAAATAATAAACTTTTGTAAATAAAATGATAAAATCCCCTTTGGCCCCCTCTTCATCGTAAATGTTTCAAGTTAATAAAATGGTAACACTACTTATTGATCCTCATAAAATTGAAAACAAGTTATGGATGTAAATGAACCAAACAAGTAACAACAAAACAAAAGGATTTGAAAAGCAAACCAAAATAAACAAGAGATATAAATAACAACAAAAGTTGAAAATGGGATTCATTCTAGGTATATCAAAAGCTTACAGCAATAAGCCTAGATATCATAACATTATAACTCTAATTTACCCACTGTAATAGAAGTGAGAGCAAATGCATCATTGATGAAGTATAACGAGGTTAAAAGAAGCTGCGAACCGGAAATAAAGGCAAAAACCAGAATTGAATAGCATGAACACCGCATCATATTAATGTAGCCTACCAGCCTAAACTCAACCAGTCGAGTCATGTTTTCAATCGGGAAAGTAAAGCTCCCCCAGGACTCCACTTTGAAGAGGGAGAGGTGATGACTGATGAAATTCCAAAATACAACCAAATGATAAGGACACAGTCATATTAGTGTAGCATACATTTCGCTTGAATATACGACATAAGATTCCCTAAAATAATACCATTAAAGTAAGCTATTGGTTATTATCTTTTAAAGATAAATGTTAACTAGTGCCTACCGAAACAGGTTATGGTGATATACGAAAGATAAAAAGAACCAAAATGCAACTAAATGTTAAGACACAACAACGTTAACGTCACACACATTTTAATTGAATATACGAAGGAACTTAAGGTTTGCCTAAACAATATCGGCAAAGTAAGCTATTGGCTATTATCCCTTAAATGTTAATTAGTGCCTACTGAAACAGGTTAAGGTGGTATATAAAGGAGGTGCACCACCATAATCTACCCAACATATCAGCAGCTTCTTTTATTTCATCTACCAGACAATGTTATGCCAAGAACTGCAGATGGCAGTAGACGATTGATCCGACAAATCAATGGCAGGTGCCAGGAATCAAATGAAAGGAATACAAGATTAACATACAAAAATTAACAAAGTCATATATGAAGGGGTTCAATCAAATAAAATCAAGGACAATAAGAAAGTAATAATCATAATCTTAAAAGTCGAATGTGGGCTTTTTTCCGATCACTATACATGGAAAGACTGCAAAATCAACAATCACAAGACCACCACATAATAACAATACATATGTTATTATTGAAAAGCAAACACATTATGACAGCGAAAAATCAACAATTGATGCATCACCTACCACATATATCACCAATTCCAAGGGTAATTCATCTATGGTTTCATTTTGTTTTGCATAAAAAATGAAGAAACAAATAAAATGGATCTATTGCAAACGAAATAAACATTAGAACAAAGCAAGCGAAATACAGCATCCGATGGAGTCATGCAGTACTTGTATTTAGATTACATGTTATCAAAAGGCTTTGAATAAAATGCATTGACATGGATACGTGTTTACCCCAATACACGATTCTTATTCATATCAAAGACTTAAATATATATAATTTGATCAAGGGGTTTCCTTAACGTTAACGGTTGGAATATTTACATACCCAACCTTCTTAGGGCTAAGTTCTCCGTCGCTCTCATCTTCCACCAAAAAAGCTTGATGGTAATCAGACCGGGCCGAGAAGAGGGTCCATACCGAGTAAAGAGTGGCCGCCGTAAGAGCGCCGCAGCCGACGCCGAAGAGAAGGGCGACGACCACGCTGAGGATGTCCCTACTGCGCTCACGGAGGGAGCTGAAGACATTGGAGGGCTTGGGATCGGACGGTTTGATACTAAATTGGCCGATCTCGGTGACGAACCCGGTGGAGAAGGAAGGATAGTTAGGGTTTTCAAAGGAGAAGGAAGAGGAGGTGACGAAGAAGGTCTTGCAAGGTCTTGCGGCGGCCGAGTGCCAAAATCGTTACCGCGACCGCAAATTGACTCAACTTCCCCATTCTTCCTTCACGGCAATTTCCTCGGATCTTACGATTTCAAATTCGCGAATCACAACTCCATTTCTAATTTTCTCACCCCCAAATTTATTTATAACCACGACATTGAATTTTTTTTTGACCAAAACGACTTTGATTTTTCTTTTGACCAAAACGACATTGAATTTGTTTGATGACTTTTTGGAAAATTATATATTTATCCTCATACTATCCCAAATATACAATATATGCCCTTTTATCCTTTTGAAGTTACAATCACAGACAAACATGTTTTTTTGAATTACAATAATTTTAGTAAAGCTATGAAAAGGTTCTCCAATGGCTCAGGCCATCCGCCGTATCGCAAGCCAAGAGGTGTAAAATCAGCGTTGAACAATCTCGGAAACAATGACGGAACTCGATATTCGATTTTGAGGAGATTAATTTAACTTTTTTAATATTTTTTATGTATAATAGAAAATTTTAACGGTAAATTTTATTGATTTTATTTAATATATAAATATATATTAATGAAAAAATTAAGAATTAATTAAAAAAACAAAAATTTTAAGGTGCCAATAGGATTTTTAAAATATTTAAAAGGTCAAATGATGAAGTTTCAAAATTTTAGAGGCCATTCAAATATTTAGATGTGCCTAATTATATTTTTAAAAATTTAAATTTTTTAAAAAGGTCGAATAGTAAATTTTCAAAATTTTTAATGGTCGTAACCCTGATCTCGTTGATAGTGAAACCAACCTGATCATTTTATCGACAATCTTGTTGATGTTTCGTGGTGTCCAAAGAAATTCCATCACCCATGTCCGCAGTCCAAAGACTAAGTCCTTTAAGCAAAATCATGAAATTTAAATCTTGACGTTGTGAATGAAGTAAATTAAATTAAAAAGGTCGCCCGTGATAGATCTATATTGTAATTGATCCATATTACTCAATAATCAACCAATAAATTGAATGCTAAATTAGCGATGATTAAATGATTATACCTATGATCTTAACCTTTACTAACTTTTGTTAATGTCTGGTCGACATATGTATGTATTATTTTTTAAAAGGTTTAAATAACAAATAAAGCTCAAAGTATATATTTTTTAAACTTTAGATATTTAAAGTAGTTTTTTTTTTATAAAAATAGGTGTCCAAAGTTTCAGCTGTTACAATTTTAGGTGTCTAAAATTTACACTGTTATGATTTTACGTGCATGACCGTTAAAGGGTGTTAAAAAAATGTCAACCAATCAATGATTGACATGTGACATGTTTATTTTATATTTTTTCAAAAAAAAAAAAAAATTTATATAAAAAATTACAGCTTTTTCATAAAATCTCAAAAAATTGCAAATTTTATAAGATAATCAATAAATTCCTAAAATTTTCTAAATTTAAACTCCTAAATCGCCATCGTATCACGTGTCAAGCATTGATTAGTTAATTTTTTAACACCCTTTAACTGTTAGGCACCTAAAATTGTAACTGTTGAAACTTTGAGCTCCTATTTTTATAAAAAAAAATACTTTGAACATCTAAAGTTCACAAAATATACTTTAAACACCTATTTTTTATTTAAGCATTTATAAAATTACATGTTTTTATTTATTGAAGTGTAAAATATGGTATAATGATTTGTTTTCATCTTAATAGCTACTGATGTTTTTATTTTCGTCCATAACTTTAAGATTTTTTTTTGATAAATGACTCTAAGGTTATTAAAATAAGAAATGAAAGTGGATCAAAGACGATATATATATAAAATAGGGTCCTCTTAATAATTTCTTTAAAAAATTGTCAAGTCAATTTTATAAAACTCGAATTAAGATGAATTATTTGAGATTCTGTTAATATTTAATTATAAAATATATATAATATCACGATACTAATTAATTTTGTTTTAAACGATTTTCTATAACCCTATATAATATGCACATATATTTCTCATTTTTATATATGGTATACATATCTTATACATAATTGATATATTTAATTTGAATTTAAAAATTGTTCCATTAATTATAAATTTAACAAAGTGTAATTTGGTAAAAGAACAAAATTCAATAATTAAAAAGAAAAAAACATTTCTTGCGACGAACACTACAGTACGTCCCAATAATTTGGGAAACCCTAAAAACACAGCCTTTCCCCCTTCACTGTAAATTTATTTCCCTATTTTTTTCTCTCTCCGTCGCCGCTTACTCCTCGGCCTCCGTGTTGCAATCCTATAACTATATCTTCTGGCCGCCGTCAGACTGCGTCTCCATCATCTCCTTTCCTTTCCTTTACTCCACCACCCCTTACTTCTGCTTTTTGTGGTCCTTCTACTTTCCATCTTCGCATTCCCCTCATTTCTATTCCGTTTCTCTGCACACTAACAGAAACCTTGAAAAGCAGCTCAGAAGTGATGACCCACCGCTGTCGGGCATAGAATCAGCTGCATTTGCTTCCCTCTCCCCATTTAAAATCCCAAAATTTAAAGGTTAGTATTTTTGTTTTTTATTGAAAATTTAGAGTTGGAAATAACTTTTTGCTTTTGTTTCCAGGAATTTGAATTGGATTCATATCTTATCAGGGTAACTTTCGACTTCATTGTGTGTTTAATTTTTATGATTAGTGTAAATTTTATTGGTTTGATCAATTCTGGCTCGTCGTGTTGTTGAGTGGAAAATAAAAGATCATAGCTCGAATTTCAATTCAGTTAAAAAATTGAAGGAATTACTGAGGAGGGGAAATGAAGAAATGAATCGAAGGAATGTCTGGCATCATTGTCTGGTCTCAGACAGTTGGCATTTGAAGCTTGGTTAAGTGTTTTAAAATCAGAAAAAAATGGAGCTGCAAATGAAGGTGGCGCAGGCAGTACGTGTGTTGAATCACGACCCAGAATCTTGTAACCGTGTCGCAGCCAATCAGTGGTTGGTTCAGTTCCAACAAACCGAGGCAGCCTGGGAGGTCGCCACCTCCATCCTTACCTGCGATCATCAACCTTTCGCTTCTGATTATGAAGTGGAATTTTTTGCGGCTCAGATTCTCAAACGGAAGGTATGCTTAAGTTTTGGATGACGTTTATAACTTTAAAGGATTTCTCTAGAGCACCAGGCTTTTGCTCTCTCTTGTCTGTACACATTTCACCCTCTAAATCTTTAGGTTGCTTTTACTAGTATTGAGACGTGGATTTGATAAAAAAAATAAGCCTCTTGTATTTTCCAAATATTTTGGTGCAGATCCAGAATGAAGGGTATTATCTGCAGTTAGGAATTAAAGATGCTTTGCTTAATGCCCTTCTCGTGGCTGCTAAAAGGTTTGGTTCGGGACCTCCACAGGTGCTGCTTGTTATTTCTACATCGGAAGTCTATGGTTTTCTTTTATTTTTCTGTAGAATGAAAAAGGCCATGTCCTTGCTAAGGTTCTGTTTTCTCTTGATAACAGCTTTTAACCCAAATCTGCCTTGCACTCTCTGCCCTTATGCTTCGTTCTGTTGAGCATGGGAAACCCATTGAGCAGCTTTTTTATAGTATACAAAATCTGCAGACCCAGAATGATGGGATTGTTGCCGTACTTGAGATGCTCACTGTTCTACCAGAAGAAATTGTTGACACCCAAACTTCTGATTGTAAAATAAGTGCATCCCACAGAAACCAGTATGGCCAAGAGGTCTACTATTCACTATTTCCATTTTGTGCTTGCCACCTTCTCTAACTTGTTTTTGTTTAATTTTTACTCTCCGTGGTTTCTGCTTTTTATTGCACGTTTATCATCATTACTATATATTTTTTTTATGTAAAGCAGCTTCTTTCACATACACCTATGGTTATTGAATTCCTACTCCAGTTATCTGAAAATAAGTTTGAAGGTGGCATGCAACCAAATGAAAGGAACAGAAAAGTTCTCCGTTGCTTACTCAGTTGGGTAAGATAGTTACTTAAAAATTATGTCAGTTCTAACACAGTTGTGTTTTTAATTGCTACATCTGCCTGAGTTTGCATGTTTTTATTTACAAAAGTCTACTCTTTTATAGACACGTAATCACAAAATAATGAAGAAAGAAACTGTTACATGACTGATTTTATGGTTCTCATTACCCCATTACATTTTTTCTCTCCTTTTATTTAGGTTCGAGCTGGGTGCTTCTCTGAGATTCCTGAAGTTTCATTTTCAACATATCCACTGCTTAATTTTGTATTCAATTCACTACAGGTATTCTTTCACTGTCAATATAATGACTTTTGAGCCAAGCAGTTATTGTACACTTTTATATTCTCTGGTGGTTTTAGGTATCCTCTTCATTTGACTTGGCCATTGAAGTTCTTGTTGAACTAGTGAGTCGTCATGAGGTATGGTTGCTGCTTTCCGACCTTTGTTCTATGTTTTGCTTGTTGTAAACCTTCTTTTTTGTTTGTTACATTTGTTATGCTTGCTTTCATAGGGGTTGCCTCAAGTTCTCCTATGCAGAGTACCTTTTCTTAAAGAAATGCTTCTTCTACCTGCTCTTAGTGGGGGAGATGTTAAGGTGGTTGCTGGCCTTGCATGTTTGATGGCCGAAATTGGGCAGGCCGTAAGTATTCTGTATGTCTCATGGGGGTCCAATAATAATACTTTTATTAGACCACTCTTTAGATTTATTATTATACATGCTTTTAATTTTATCATACACACTCATATCCGTTGTATATTACTTCTCGCACATTGCTCCCTTGAAAACACTGTTTTCTCATATAGATGGTCAATTTGATGCCGGGCATCTCATTGCTTTTAGTGATGTTAACTAAGGTGGCATATCTTCAAATCAATCCTTATTAACCTTTCCCACTTTTATGCTTGCTAGGCACCATCTTTGACTGTAGAGGCCAGTGTTGAGGCACGTGCACTGACAGATGCTTTGTTGAGGTGACGTTTTGATCTATAAATTTTCGTTTCACCAATCACGATTGCATTCTGATATTGCTGCGGAAGCTGGTGAACATGTTTTTTAATCATCTTTTACCTTGCCCTGTCAAAATCCAACTATGGTCAAATTAGCAGACATCCATTTGGTTTGGAGGGTTGTTTTCAATGTTGTTAAGGCGCAGCAAAAAAATAAAATTTGAACCTCTAACACTCCCAGGCAAGGCTCATTTTATTGGGCACTCCACTGTGCTTGAAGACATTTGGAGACCAAACTGCACGCCTGGGTGAAGCGGTGGATTAAGTAGACTGAAGCTGTTAAATAGGCCTTTTTTATTAAAAAATTAAAACTCAAACACCGCTGCTTTTAAGTATCTCTCTTTTTTAAAAGAAAAATTGAATCTGGCAATGCCTTGTCGACTTTTAAGATTTTTTTAATACTTAAATACTCCACTAAGCCTACATTTAACTTAAAATAACACTTATAAATTCAATAATTTTCTGAAGCCTACCTTTAAGTTTTAAACACTTTTTCAGTTCCCTTTTCTTTTATAAATTTTAAAACTGAAAATACCATTTATTATTATTATGTTGAAACTTTTTTAAATTATCAAAACTCAAAATTTCAACTTCCCTCGAACTTTAATGTAAACTTTTTTTAAATTATTATTCCTTATCTACTCTACCATATATATTCTTCTTTTAATTCCTTTTCCCCTCTATTTTATTTTTCTATTATAATTTCTTCATTAATTATTAAACTTGAATAATGATTTGATTTAAAAATTTATAAAATGAACTAGATTAAAAATTATCTTAATTATTCAGTATTGTGTATTATATAATTTCATATATATTTTATATGTATGCGCGTTATTTTACTCGGGCAAGCACTTTTTTTGCCCCTTGTGTCTCGCGGGTTATGTGGAGGACTTTGCACCTTTGAGAAGGGTCCATGATAGGATGCATTCTCCGCCACAATTTGCTGATTTTTGGTCGTTGTTTTGGTACCTTTTGCTTTTCATTCTTTTAATCATAGATTTTGTTTAATCTGTAATTTCTACTTTCAGCTGTGTGGCTTTTCCCTGTGAAGACTGGGATATTGCGGATTCAACTTTGCAATTTTGGTACTTTTCGAAAACTTATGCTGAAAGCAATCTTGTTTTGCAGTATAAATGTTTTTTGTTGTTGTTGAATTTTGTTATTTAGGAGGCTCACAATCTTCTTTTATTTCCAGGTCTGGTCTTGCAAGCTATATACTTAATCTTGATGGTGATGGTACAAATAAAAAAAGTGTAGAAGACATGTTTTTTTCTGTATTCTCAGCATTACTTGATGCTCTTTTGCAACGTGCTCAGGTTATTTCCTTGTCCTTACTTTCCCTCTTCTGTATTTTCTATTCCTCTCTATGAAAAAGGAAAAGTTTCATGGATCTAACCAAGATTTGTAATTATCATGTTTGTGCTGAAACTCAATTTACCCATTTGGGGAAATAAGATTTTGTGTTCTGTGAAACGGGGAAAAAAAGCTGAAAATGGGAAGTAATAACTGAAAGCAAGTAGCAGAATTGCTACTAATTGGAGCCAAACTTATGGATGTCTCAACTAGTTTGACTAATCCTGTTCTGCAAGTTAATTGTATAAGCATCCTGCATATTAATTAAGACAGCTGATTATTTGGTTGAAGCAAGAGGGACTGAGGAAACTGAATTATTTGAACATAAATGATAGGTTCTGTCATTTTTTTGGGTCTAAGCTTAATTCAGGGATGGATACTGCAGTCTTTTGTTTATTGGCTTGAGTTGCTGTATTTTGTTTTAATGCTGAACCTTCCTCGATTTCACAGTAGAGGTCCAATAGTAAACCTTTTGGGCTTGTGTTTGGATGAATGCATTTGAAATCACAATAAAGCTGTGCCGCTCTTGTAGCTTAGTGATATAATTGGCCTTTGCAGTTTGAATGCTTTTTTGTACATGAGAGCCTTTTTAGAAATATACTATCCGAACACATTTTCAGGGGATATCAGTCTATTCTTCACACACTTGAATATTTCATGCTTATCTATGATGAGGAGTAATTGGGTTGATGGCCACTAATTTGCTCATCTATGATGTACTTTTAATAACTCAACAACCCACATGAATGTTTACTTCAACATTGCTTCTATTTAATGTTACTCTTTGTTTAATATTACTTATCATCTTTAGTTCTGTGTGATGCATGCGTGTGCATGTGGAGTTCTGGTTATTCTTACATTTAAAATGAAGACTAATATGTTGAAATTGTCTTTCATAGGTGGATGAATCTACGTTTAATGACGAGAGTGGAACTTTTGACTTGCCAGATGGTCTTGTCCAATTTAGGATGGATCTTGTTGAGCTTTTAGGGGATATATGTCAGCTACTACAACCCGCTACATTTGTACAGAAGGTGCTGATTCTGTACAATAATACAAGTTCATATGGTTTTACTGGTTTGCAGTTTGTTCTGGTCATTGATATCTCTTGCATAAAGATGAAAGTTATCTTTGTTGGTTTTATTCTTTTTTGATGCATTTTCAAGTATTTTTTTTGTTTATTGATCCAAGTTTAGTATACTATCATGATCACTGAGCTTTGAGCCAACATTGCCCTACCTTCATTTTCCTTTTTCTATGACATATTCGCAGAGCTCCGCATCGGTTAATTTTGCCTGTTTACCTATTTGTGAGGATTGTTAATCAGCATATAATATTTTTCTGTCTTTTCTATATTGTTACATCCCCCCAATGGTTCCATTACAAAGTATGGCGTTCCTTCAATCTTGCATCATTTTTTCATGTTTCCGTTTGCAGCTTTTCTTCAGTGGTTGGCTTCCCACAAATGTGGCAATACCTTGGAAAGAGGTGGAAATCAAGTTGTTCACCCTTAATGTGGTAAGCACAACATACATCCTTGTACCGATTCTTGTTTCCTCCGAATTCTTGGTGCATTGATGTTCCTTTTCCATCTTCCTAAGCTGACTAAAAGTCTTGCATTGTATAAGTTATTTGCTGACTGATCCCGGCAATTGGTGTTTGATAGAATGTCACTTTGTTTTCCTTTGATTTATGTAATGAACACTTACTAACTCCAGTTGACTATATTTACTGCTTGAGCTAATGGTCAATGAGGTTGTATATATGTAATCTATACACGGGCAAACGTAACATATGTAAATATGTCCATATTTTGCAAATAATGGTTATTTGACCTGGACCCAACGAGTTCCGACCCGACCCTATAGGGTTTTTTTTTAAAAAAAATTTGGGTTCGGGTTTAGGGTGAAAAATACCCACCCGACCCAAGATAATTGTATAATTTTTCATAAAATTAGGGGTAATTATTATAATGCTCCTCTCTTTGTATATTTTTTCAATTACATTCTTAATTTTATTGAATAAAAAGGGATAGAGAATAGGGATAATTACTATAAATAACCCTCTTTATATACTTTTTCAATTACATCCTTAATTTTATTGAATAAAAAGGGAAAGAGAATAGGGATAATTACTATAAATAACCCTCATTATATATATTTTCATATTGTCCCCTTTATTTTTAATAAAAATGGAAATATATATATTATTTGTTTCGGGTTGGGTTTTAATCCTAAAATTCAGGTTGGGTCCCGGTCGGGTGAGAATATATCACATGCCGGGTTCAGGTGGAGCCTTTATATTTTCGGGTCGGGTTTGGGTTGGCCAAAAATTCGACCCGTGCCTAGGGGTGTGCATTATTCGGTTTTAATCAAATTAACTGACCGAACCGATTTTTTTGTTATTTCGGTTGGTTAATTTTAGGTAGGTTCGGTTAACGGTTAGTTTTTTTTTTAAATTCGGTTATCGGTTAATTCGGTTCGAAACCGATTAATTAACCGAAATTATTATATTAAATATTATATATATTATATATATTTATTTTTGGTCATTGAACTTTTAAAAATTATAAAATGATCATTAGATTTTTTGATATATTATAAAATGGTCATCAAACTTTTATCAAATTAGCATAAAATGGAAGTTCAACGACTAAAAAGATCATTTAAGCATAATTTAGTGACCAATTGTGTAATTTACCCAAACTTTTATAACAAATTTCGGTTAATTCGAAAACTGACCAAATTAACCAATTTTTTTCGTTTTGGTTAAAAATTTTCGAAAAAATTTTGGTTCGTTTAATGGTTAAAAGGAAAAAAAATTCGATTAATGGATTTTGAGTAATTCGGTTCGGTCGGTTAACTGAATTAACCGAATGCACACCCCTACCCGTGCCCCTCTGTAGTATATTACGTATATCCTTGTGCCACTTTTCAAGAGGTTTTGTTGTATGTTTCATTGGATGTTACTGGGGGAATCCATCTTGACTAGTCACAAGCATATTGTTCCTATTATTTACTTGTAATGTTAATTATATCGGACTCCTGCAATTACAGGTTTCTGATGTAGTCTTGCAAGGAGGCCAAACTTTTGATTTCTCAGTCGTTATGCAGCTGGTTACAGTGTTGTCCGCCTGGCCTTCTGATGAGCTCAAGGGATTCATGTGCATTGTATGTCAGTTTGTTATTGGTTAATTTGCAATGGATACCATTTTGCAATATAGGTTTGTTGAAAAAAATGAATTTTCTCAGGAGGATTTTTCTTTTTAACTAGGTTTACAGATCAGTGGCAGATGTTATTGGTTCCTATTCCAAGTTGATATCTACCCTGGAAACTAATGCTAGACCTTTACTGTAAGGATGCCCATTTTCTATTGTTTAGCAATGATGTGCCCTCTTTCTATTAAAATATATTATAATAATCTTTACATAAATAATTTTGTTATTATTTCACTAATTTGCTACTTTCAGATTGTTTCTTGCTGCAGGGATTTCAAAAGCTCTCTCCTCAAATTCTTGTGCCTCTGCTCTTCGCAAACTTTGTGAAGATGCTTCTGCTGTGATGTATGAGCCATCAAATTTGGATATCTTTTTGTGGATAGGAGAGGTAATTATTTTTCATGTGACATTATCCTATCGAAACTAGCTACTAGCTGATCATTTCGTTCATTGTCCTGTTTTCTGATTTCTTTTTATTCTTCTTGCAGGCTTTGGAGAAGAAGTGTCTTCCTTTGGAAGTGGAAGAAGAAGTCATTGCTGCAATCAGCCTGGTTCTTGGTCATGTATCTAACAAGGAGCTACAGAACAACTTCTTGTCTAAATTGCTATCATCTAGCTATGAAGCTATTGGGAAACTAGTGAGTTACATTTTTTAGTAATTGGTCTACTGTTATGGTTCCGTGGTTCTTTTCTATACCTGGCAAACTTGACCTGAGACCCGAGAACCGAACCGGTTTATTCGAACCGAGACCCGAAATTGACATGAACACGATGGCCCGAATTTGATCCGAACCCCGAAATAAACCGAACCGAAACCGAATCGAAGTTTAGTTGAATCGAAAATTGACCCGAACCGAATCGATTTTCAACCGAACCGAGTGGAACCAAACCGATTTCACCCGAACCGAAGGCAACCCGAAATTAAGAAAATATATTAAAATAAATAAATAAAGATTAGATGTGAACTGTCGTACAACTTACCAAAAAGTCAAATATACATGCTATATAAAGTCATATATAGGGTGGAAAAACTTAACTCGCCCTAAAAACTCGACTAAAATTCGACTAAAACCGATCGATCTCCTATTAACCTGATATTGACCCGACCCGAAATTAACCGATTCGAAAATAACCGACTCGAAATCAACTGAACCGAAAATCAACCGACTCGACGTCATGCCCTGATACCCAAACCGAAATCACCATAGACCCGAACTAAAACCGAACCAGACCCAAACTGAACTGAACCGAATTTAAACCGAATGCAGTAAGAACCGAAACGACCCAAACCGAAATCGAACCGAATGACCCGTTTGCCACCTCTATTTTTTTCCTTTCAGTGTTGCTAATAGTTGTATTAACTGGGTTAGAGAAATTTCTTCCATGATTCTCTGAAGCAAATAGTAATCTTTAAGAGGTTTAAATTGAGAAATGGTTTTAAAGGAGCTAACCAAAAAAAGTTGTGGTTTCTTTTAATACTCCCTCCGTCCCATTTATTTTGTCTATTGTTGACTTTTCACACAGTTTTAGGAAGAAAAAGTTTGTGTAAAAATGTGTAAGAAAGATGATGTAAAATAATTGAAATGACAATTTTATCCTTAAAAAGTTGAATTTTGTTTTGTTGGGAAACTAAAAAAAGGGTATAAAGGGAAATGTGCCTTATAAAAGTTGTTGATTTTTTCAATGAGACATTTTAAGTGGGACAATTTCAAAACACACAAGGGACATATTGAGTGGAGCAGGGGGAGTAACAATTTTCTAGCTTAATATTCTTCTTAGCATACTTGCTGCCATTTTGAACTAGTATGCAAGATTTTAGTGTTCGTTGAGGAGTAAAACTTTTGTCTACACTCTACAAGATGATAATTCCTTTTGACATGCTTCACTATGATACGGTAATGGTTCAGTGCAAAGATTGCGTACTGTCTGCCAAAACCGAGGCATCTCAAGAGTTATTCTCCATTGTATGATAAGACCAGGTGGTCTCCTGATATATGTCTTTGTACGTGCTTGATTCCAACCATTACTCCATAATCTTCTCAGATTCTGTCCTCTTATATTGGCATAGGGTGTGGTGGTGTTCTATGGTGGTTGATGACAAGTTCACAAGGACATTTTAATTGTACTTTAAGCTGAATGATATGGGGGGGGGTTCGGATGTGGTACATCTTATTGGAAATAGAGCTGTATAGACATAGAAGCTGAGAGAGTAGTCGTTAGATGAGAATAAATGCATGTTGGTAGATTTTTTTGCTTAGTTCTTGATGTCGCTGTCAATTCACCATTTAGCTCCTTTTTGAAGTTTATGGAAGAATCTTTTTCATATTGCTGTTGATTTGAACTTTTGCGGACTTTGTTATTTTACATTCTAAATTTTTGGTTGGCAACTAATAGCCTAATTTTCTTTCAGATTGAAGATGATAATAACCATTCTTTACGGCAGAATCCGGCTGCTTATATGCAAATTTTGGGCTGCGCAACAAGAGGGCTGCACAGGTATTCTTTTTAGAGTAATTACTTGAATATCACACTTGATGCATTTTATGCAATCACTCTATCATTGGTGGAGCTTCAGATAGGATACGTGGCTATATGAATTGAGGTGTAATCTTCAGTTGCCTGATTTTTCAGGATGGGAATTGTCTTCAGTCATCTGGCGACACCTCTGCCATCTGAGGATTCTACTGATAATCCCATCATTGCTGTAATTAGGGTTTTTTGGCCTATGCTGGAGAAGCTTTTTAGATCAGAACACATGGAGAACAGTAGTTTATCTACTGCAGCTTGTCATGCTCTTTCGCTAGCAATTCAGTCCTCAGGTACACCTTTTTTCTTTCCCTTTTCCCCTAGGATCAAGTAACTCCGGGGTTTACTTGGGGGGCATGGAGTCATTTGATTGAATGATGCTACAATGCTTGATGTTGCTTAATTGTGCAGGCGAGCACTTTGAAATTCTTCTGCCCAAAATATTAGATTGCCTGTCTACAAACTTTTTGTCTTTTCAAACTCATGAATGCTACATCAAAACTGGTAAGTATTTAGGCTATAGTTCTGGAGAAATTTGTGCTATTGGGTATCATGGTTTTTTTGTCCAAATACCATCATCTTTTTGTAATGAATACAAAAAGTCTGCTTCGCATTTGACTTAATAGTACATGCTCAATAACCCTTTTGAATCATCATTAATGTCTTGGCTCATGATTAAAGAATTAGCGAAAGTACAGTCGCAGAGGCTAAGATGGTTTGCATGGCTCTTCATTTTTCTTATGTAGCCAATATTTGACTTCATATGATCTACTTGATTATTATCCTCTAATTCTGAACAATAAAATGGAGTAATAAATGTTCTTATTTATCACTGATGTCTGTGGCTGTTTTTTCATGTGATACTATGCCAAGGATGCTGTTTTTTTACCTGAGAAGTAAATATAGCACGTGTCATGTGTAATGGCATCTCAAATGCTCACATGCATATTTATTTTATATTATAGTAGATAGCAGCATTCATTGAGCTTTCTTTAACAAGATATTTTCTCCTCAGCTTCGCTAGTTATCGAAGAGTTTGGTCATAAAGAGGGGTACAGTCCTTTGTTCATTAGCACATTTGAAAGATTTACTCAAGCATCGTCAGTAATGTCCCTTAATTCTTCATATGTATGTGACCAAGAGCCTGATCTAGTAGAGGCTTACACAAATTTTGCATCGACATTTGTTCGTGGCTCTAATAAGGTGTAGTATACATCTTATTCACTATGTATCCTTGGGTTTTGTTTGTATTTTTATTGGAATTTGGAAATTCAGTCCAGGAAATGTACTTTATAGACATTTTATAGGCCTTCTACACGGAAATAATTTGAATGTTCTTTTTTCTTTTTTGCTGTTGGATAAAAACCTCAGGAAGCATTGGCTACATCCGGTGCTCTTCTAGAAATTTCTTTTCAAAAGGCAGCTATATGCTGCACTGCCATGCATCGTGGGGCAGCACTTGCAGCTATGTCGTACTTATCTTGTAAGCACTTTATGTTAACTAGTCCTTTACTTGTACAAAGATGAGAGCCCCTAATTGATATACTGTCTGGGGGTACTGACATCTAACAATGGTACAATCTGAATCATGTTATTTAAAAGAAGCAATCAACTGATGTCTACTGTTTTAATTTTGCCTTCGAAAATTATCCTTTGTTTCAATTCAATCAATCAAACAAACTCCTTTTCCTTTTCTCTAATATAGAGACATGGGAATATTCCTTGCCTTTTAATTTTAGTATTGGTGCTTCACTTGGGGTGGATGTTAGTAGGAAGTAATACACTCTGATATGAAGTTCGTTCACTGTTTTATCCCTGCGACAACACAGCGCATTTCAGCAATTCCAGTATGCGTATGATGTGTCTATTACACTCGTAAATTATATTTGTTTAAGGTTCTCTGGCATTGGCAAATATAGAATAACAGATGAATCCACAACATAGGCACACATACGTATGGAGTCTGTTCATACCATCTTACGCAATCAGATTTGAGTTGTAACCATTTCAGTGAGTATGATTGCTTATATTTATTCTTTGCTTGTGCTTGAATTTTATTGATAATTCTTGTTTTATCCTTTTTTTTTGTTTTCGGGTTTACATTCTGTTCCAGTTGTAACTAGGTGAAGGATATTTATATGATGATTTGATTGAGCCTTTTAGGTTTCTTGGAAGTTGGCCTGGCTTCTTTGTTGGAATCAATGACCTTTTCTCCTGAAGGATCATTTGTCGCCACATCAATTCATGTTATTTCCCATAGCGGGGAGGGACTCGTATCAAATATATTGTATGTTTTGCTCGGTGTCTCTGCAATGCCACGGGTAAATGCATATTCTTGAATCTCAAATAGATTATTGACTGTATTTCGTTTGAAAATTCATTACTTGTTGTGGTGAAAACTCTTGGTGTAATGATATATTCATTAGTATATTTAGATTTTAATTACAGGGCATCGACTGAGAAATTATTCTGCTTTCCTTTTCCTTAATAGGTCCACAAGTGTGCAACAATATTGCAACAATTGGCTGCATTTTGCTGTTTGAGCGAGAGAACAACTTGGAAGACCATTCTTTCTTGGGAAGTCTTGCATTCATGGTTACAAGCATCGGTCTCTCCCCTCACTTTTATCCTTTTCTTTAAGCATACATGAATATCATTGCAATTGCTGTGTGGGCTCGATATTCAGTGATTCACGAATGTGAATAAAGCAGTTACATGCAGCTGATTTGATTTTCCTCCTTTTGACTTGAATCCTCTTAAGATGTCTAGTGTTCTGTTTTGGCTCCTGTACGCGTATAATGGAATGTTAGGTAACAGGAATCGGATAAAACTCATGTATAAACTAGCTTCAGAAAGATTTGGTATATATGTTGAATTGACTTTGTTAGGTTGAAATCAAATTGTATTTTTTTAAGTTTCTTTTGTTTCACCAGGTGCAGGCTCTTCCAGCTGACTATCTGAAGCAGGGAGAAGCCGAAATGTTGGTGCCAGTTTGGTTGGAGGCCCTTGCTGGTGCTGCCTCAGATTGTCTCGAGAGCAAGAGCTCCAATGGAAGAACGAGCAATTACGGGCATATGCAAGGGAAAGGAGGAAGAGTGCTGAAACGAGTAATCCGAGAGTTTGCAGATAGTCACCGCGGTATCCCTAACTTCACTTGACTGCAGCAGCCCATAGATAAAAATCTGCGTCGGCTGTAGCTTTCGAAAATGCAATTATCTGGTTTGCAAGCCTCAGTCAATTTGAGACTGGGAGTTGCCATTGAAAAGTAAATGCTACCTGGAAATGTGTATCTTGTACAGCTTATTGCCCATTGCCCCCAATTTTGTTCAGATTAGGGTTTCTGTGGGAGAGCATATGAAATTGGGAATTACAGCATCCTAAATTCTCTTTATTTGCACCTGAGAGAAAACATCGTACATATAAAGGGATGTTATTTAACCATTGATTTCTATTTTCGTTACTCAATTATTAATAATACAAATTATTATTCATTTGCAGTCTATCATTTTCCATTTTGATTTGAATTGGGTTTCTCAGCATGTCATCAATGTTTTACCCTAGAAAGTCAAAATTTTCGACTCTGAGCGTAAAAATTTAACTTATTGGAATTGTAATTTTATAAATTTGATTTGACTAAATTTTTTTAAATAAAGTTAGAGTTATTAAATGAACTTAATAACTCTAAATAGTCCTTTATTTATATTTGGTATATGAATATCACATATGAAAATTATAAAGAATTATATATTATATTGTGTATAGTTATAAAAAGTTATTTGAATTAGAAGTAATTACTATTATATAAATATTTATAATTAAATTTAAACAAAAACTCAAATAATTTAAAATTTTGAGATATAAAATATAACTTATCAACTCGATTAAATTAAAATTTTTAAACTGACTCCTAACCTAAACTAATATTATTTAGTTATTATTCAAATAACAGTATATCATTTTTATTTGTTTCAACGTATTTAAAAACAACAAGACCAAAAATCAAAGAGTGGGCACGTACTCGCACACAGTTTATTCCAAAAATGGCTAGGACTGCAAGTAAACAGTAATGGTTTTGACTTTCAAAGGCGTGACAATGCCAGAATCTGGTCATGGCCATGGTATTCTGGAATTTCCTTATTCACCTGCGTAGACTTCTTCTCTGCAACTTGGAAACTTCTGGCCAATGCTCTCAGCTGAAATTTCTGTATCTTCCCCGTCGAAGTCTTCGGCAACTGCGGCAAAAACTTCACCTTCTTCGGCACCATGAAATGCGGCAGATTCTTGCGGCAGTAACTGATGATATCCGTTTCCTTCACGTCGTCCGTATGTCCACTCGCGTTCTCCCGCAAAGAGATGAAAGCGCAGGGGCTCTCCCCCCACCGAGGGTGCTGCATTGCCACGACTGCAGCCTCCAGAACTTGGAGGTGTTTGTAGAGAACTGATTCCAGCTCCACGCTGCTGATGTTTTCGCCGCCGGAGATGATGACGTCCTTTGATCGGTCCTTCATTTCGAGGTACCCGTCGGGGTGTATAACTCCGACGTCTACGGTGAAGAACCATCTGTTTTTGAAGGCTTTAGAATTTGCCTCTTCGTCTTTGAGATACCCTTTCATTATGCTACTTCCACGCAGAACGATTTCGCCGACGGTTCTTCCGTCGTGCGGGACGCTTGCCATGGTCTCCATGTTCTTCACATCGACATCTTCCAGCGTCAGCACGCTGATCCCTTCTCGTTCTTTGAGTTTCGCTTTACGTTCGTTCGACAAATGGTTCCATTTCGCTTGCCACTCGCAGACTAGCGCCGGGCCGGTGGCTTCCGTCATGCCGTAAGCGTGTGTTATGTGGAATCCGAGATGTTCCATTTTCTCGAGCAATGATGCCGGAGGGGGTGCACCGCCGGTGAGGACTTGGACGGGGGAGGAAATCTCGCGGCGCTCCTCCAGTTTGGCCTCGAGGAGTATGTTGAACACGATGGGCGCGCAGCACATGTGGGTCACTTTGTGATTCGCTATGCTTCGGTACATGTCGTACGCAGACGTGTTGCGTATGCATACGTTGGTCTCACCTCGGGCGGCGATGCCCCAGGTAAAGGTCGAACCGTTGCAATGGAACATGGGGAGAGACCACAGATAGACTGACTCGTTCCCCATTTCCCACCCTAAAATCAAACTTAGAGTGCTCAAATACGTGCCTCGGTGACTATAAACAACCCCTTTCGGTTCTGATGTAGTTCCCGACGTGTAATTGAGTGCAATAGGATCCCACTCGTCATTGACTTCGACCGGTACAAATCTCGGATTCCCATTGTGGATCAACTCCTCATACTCCAACTCCCCTAGTCGAACACCCGTGGGAGTCTATGTCATCTATGACAACCACAAGTGGCATGTTCGAGGACCGGCCTTGTTGTGTCGAGTCCGCCATCAAAATCCGAAGAGCCTCGCTAGCCAACTGCACATACTGATAGTCGACGAACAAGGCCTTGGCCTCGGAGTGACAAAGAATGGTGGCAATGTTCTTAGCGTCGAGCCTAGTATTGATGGTGTTGAGAACAGCCCCCGCCATGGGGACGGCAAAATGCATCTCGTACATAGCTGGAACATTAGGAGCCAACACAGACACCTACACAACACAAGAATTTCATTTATTTCCAAAATCACAAAAAAACACTAATTCACATTCATCAACCACAAATGGAATACTTACAACATGGTTTTTGAGTATGTTAAGAGACTGTAGAGACGACGCGAGACGGCGACAACGCTCGTAGGTTTGCCGCCATGTGAAGTGAGTGTTCTCGTAGATGATGGAGGTTCGGTTAGCATACGAGTTGCTGCCCTTTTGAGGAACATTAAAGGGGAAAATGGTACATAATTTGCGTTACATTTTGAGAGCCGGTCCATTGAAATTTCCAAGAAAATGAAATGAAAGTTTTATTTTTCTTAAAAATACAAAGTAAAGGAAAGCAAAGCAGGGAGTGAAGGATTGAATTTCTGGGGAATTATGGCCGATAGAGAAATGAATATATAGGGGCTGAAGTGGGGGCAAGAGGCACATTTGTTTATGGTGTGATGAATTAGTTATAAAAATAACTAAAAAATAAAAATATTAAAAAATGCGCTTTTGAGAAATTGCGACGAAATATGTGAAAAAAATAATTTTGTTGGAAATAAGGATTGTTCAGTTGACAACAACCCTTTGGATGTTGACACTCCACACATAGGGGCTGTACCGTGGCATGTCACTTTCCACACATTTATTTTCTTTCATTGATTTGGGTTCTTATATTTATGTTCATCACTTATGTTTGTTAGATCAAGTGACAAGTAATCAAGATATGTTATTTGGTTTTAAATATAGTTAACTTTGAATTTTGTAGATGAAAAGGTTAGTTTTAAGATAATTTTATTTTGATTTTAGGTTATAATCTTGACTTTAAGGCGATTATTCGATCGAAGTTGAGTAAAAAAATTGAGTTAGTCGAGTTGACGAATCTTATTTTATAACTTAAATTTTATTTGGTTTTTTTGAGTTGAGTTGTTCAAATTTAATTTTAAAGATTTATAATACTATGATACTGATTTTTTTTTAATTTATAAATATTTTATTACTGATAATCATTGACATGAGCATCATTAAAAAACTTCCATAATTCTAAATGAAGAAAAAAGAGTGCGTCATGTCAACGAGGAAGGCGATACAAATACACTTAAAATATCGAATACCCTTTATATCGAGAGGAAAAACAAAGACCAAAACCAAGGATTGAAACCTCAATCACCCAATTCCGCTCGACAGACTACCAAGGCAATCAGAGAACCATCATCGCAACCTGGTGAATGCATACTAAACCCAGTAAGCAACAACCAAATTAGCACTATAATGCCCAGAATGCATCACTCAAAGGAAAGCCACGCAATGGCTAAGTGGCCACGATCAAAAGCAAGAATCAAGGCAAGGGAATATGCCTTCACACAAGCACAACCCACACAATACATTACTGCTATCGAAATTCATCAATACAGCCCAGCACTCTAAGGAACATCCTCCAACTTACGCTTGAGACATCCAAACCAAAGGGGACGATCGAGATATTTCATGTTTAGCCAATCTATCATCAGTCCTATTACCGCTTCTGTGAACATATTGAACAGACCAAGAGAAATCCTCACAAATCTTCAAACAATCTGAAATCACGTTTAAAAATAGAAGGAACAGAACTGATATGAGAGAACCAATCTACAAGCATATATCAGTCACACTCAACAATTAGCTTGAATAGCTTCGACCATATGGAATCGCGGAAAAGAATGCAAGCCTCCCTTGTAGTAAATATTTCAGCAGAAGTCGCATCAATATTCTCAGCACTCTAAGCATTATGCAGTATACCTTCAATATCGGCTCTACCAAAGCCACCTTCCACCGCGCCGTCGATATCGAACTTTAGAGAGTCCAATGGTAGTTTGACCCATGCGCAAACAGCAGTTTGCTTTCTACACGGAACAAGCGATCTTAGAACAAGTGCGCATCATAACACCTCGTTCGAAGATATAAGCAAAGAGGGCCATTTTGCCTTACACCACCATCCAATCTGAATAAGACAAAGATCAAAGAGTTGATTTAAATCAATTGAAGCACCCCTAAAAATCACTTTGTTCCAAAAAAGTCAGATTGACCAAATAATGCTGAAAAAACATAGGCGTAATAAATGATCAAATGTTCTAATGAGATTTATAAGTTTGTTCTAACTCTAGGTTTTATAATTTGTTCTAATTTTGACTGATAATTTTCCAAAAAATATTGGGAGGGGCGAGATTCAGCCAAACCAGCTTCCAAACTTCATCTTTGTCGAGTTCCAACATTAAATAATTCACAAAAAATTTCGACGAATAGACCCCATTAGGGTAATCATGTTTTGTCATGTTCTGTGAGGCACGTGGTATTTTTATTCTTTTTCCCAGTCAAATAATCAAATATAAATAATCCATATGCTCCCAAAAAAATAAAGCGAAAAATATTATGGGGAAAAAGTTTGAAAATTGCCAACCCATAAGTCAGACCAGATGATTTTTTAACCATCCAGCTATTGTTCTGTTGACATAAAAGATTATTAATTAGACAATGGCGAAATAATTTCTTTTGTTTGATGATCTAACATTTCAAGGGTACCCTCATATTTTTCTGGTCTGGTAAACCTCCATATCCCAAATTACTTTGTCTAATCTGATGACAAGTGTAATTGTTTTGATAATCCAGTTGTTGATAAAAAATTATAAAATCTGAAACCAACCTCGATATGGTAGTGTTAATTGAGGTTGGCATCGGAAAGATGAAAATAAAGCAAATTAAAAGATTTGCAAGCACAGACTTAACCAGGGCGATACGACCCCCAAAAGACAACATTTTTTAGTTCCAACCGGCTAACTTCCTCAATTTTTCAACTACCGAAAGCCAAAATTGAGCCGACTTTTAGACGCACCCAATGGCAATCCCAAATAAGAGCACGAAAGCTTTTCACTTTGGAAGTGTAACAGGGAGGCCCAAAAATCAACTATAACATCTTCCACATTTTAATCAACTTTTTTCTTAAAATGCTGCTAGCTTAAAATTATTTAAAATTTATTTTGATAAGGTCGTCCACAAATTTTACTGAGCTTCGACCAAGCTGGATACAACTGAAAAATCGCGAGACGCAACCTTTTGTAGAAGAGCACTAAGGGCTTGATTATACTTTGAAGAACTTAAGTTCATGTGCATATAATAATATTCGGAAAGAGTTGTTGACAACTTGAGAATTGATCTATTAATTACTAAAAATTTCAATTTGTCAAAATCTCATTTTATAATTTAAACTTTACTTGAATTTTTTTAAGGTTGATTTCCCTTGAGTAAAAAAACCATTTTTTCAACTAGAGTCAGTTTTTTTGGCTCTTAATTTGAGTTAATTGAGTCCAATAAAATTCGAATATCACAAAATATCATACAAAGAAAAATTATGTTTATAAAATATACCAATAATTATATGTATCCGACTTTCATATATAGAATTAATCTTACATCAAAATTTAACGTACGTAAATATATGTCAAATCAATATTTATTTATCGCATTACATATTAAATCAAAACTAATTTATAATTCTGACAACGATCCGTTATTATTTTCTTTATTGTTTTAATTGAAAGATTTTCTAATTAACAGCCATCATGTATAATTAACTTTATTATACTTGGTGTCAAAATAATTTTATTAATTATTTTTCAGTCAAATTTTATTAGCTTTGAATTTTATTTTTAAATTTTATATAAAATAAAGAAACATGAAACACAAGGTTAACGGGCATCATCTTTTAAAATAATACACGAACCCACGCAATATTAATTGATTTTTAATATTAGCAACATAAAAAATAAAGAAGCAATTGGGAATTTTATAATTTGTTCTAATTTTGACTGATAATTTTAAAAAATATTCTAATAAGCTTGCGGCCGGTGGGTAATCATGTTTTGTCATGTTCTGCCACGTGGTATTTTACTTCTTGGAATCAAATATAAATAATATGAAAATAAATAAAAATATTATAAAAGAAAATTCTCGTAATATAACTCACCCGCTATTGTTCTGGTAATTAATGGCATTGTTTGATGATCTAATTTCAAGTCTTCTGGTCTGGTCCCCCATACCCAAATTACATAACTGATGACAAGTGTAATTCATTGATAACGTTGTTGATAAAAAATTATTCGATCGACCTTGCTCACCACGTTATTTGTGGTCCCAGCCATTAAAGTTCATCTATTTAATTTTTTTCTTAAAATGAATAATTATTTAAAATTTATTTTGATAATTAATTTCATTCGTTGGGATCGCGAATGACGTGACGAGCTAAGTTCATCTAATAATTTCTCGTTGTTCACAGCTTGACCTAATAATAAGGATGATTTCCCTTGAAAAACCACAATGACATTTTTGGCTCTTAATTTGATTAATTGAGTTAATTACACTACATGTTCCTGAATTATGACCTTTATTTTAAATTGATGTCTATGTTTTTAAATGTTCTAATTTCATTCTCAAACTATGACTTCTATTCTAAATTAATTAAAAACTTTTAAATATTTAATTTTCATCCCAACCATGATCCTCGTTCTAAATTAATCTCCAAGCTTTTGAATGTTTCAATTTTATCCTCAAATTATTGTTTCTGTCATATCATACTTAATACACAAAACTATTTACATGACAACTAAAAATTTTTATAACAGTTTTATTAACATGAGATATGATTATCATATGCTGATAATATGAGGATGAAATTAGAATGTTCAAAAGTTTGGGGGACCAATTTAGAATGAAAGTCATAGTTTGAGGATGAAACTAAAAAGTTTAAAAGTTTGGGGGACTAATTTAGAATAAAAGTCAAAGTTTAAGGATGAAATTATAATATTCAAAGATTTGAAGACCAATTTAAAATAAAGGTTGTAATTTGGAAGGGGTGTGGTGCAATTAACTCTTTGTTTTAGCATTCAAACTTTTATTTTGTCAAATTAACCCAAACATGGCATAATAACACGACTATATTATTCTTACTAAAATGTTAATGTCAACTATTTTATTGTTTTCGATCGTATTATAAAAAAATAATAAAATCATTTTTTCAGCCAAAAAATATATTAAAAAACTATAAAAAAAATTGATATCAACTTTTTAATAAAAATAGTTAATTATTTTTTTATTTTTTAAATTATTTAATGACAAAAATAAACAAAATAATAAACACATATTAATAACATTCTTATTATTTTTGTCAAATTTGAGTCAAAACTCATAAAGTGAAGTGACACATATGAATGAAGTGTTATTGTTAGTAATGAAAATGCTTTGGTTTGTTTTTCACTATAAACAAAAGGGTCCGATGGCTAAGACCACTTAGGTCTTGAAAATCAAGTGGGCACATCATTTTTATAGATACTAGAAAAAGTATATCCACCATTAAAATTTATTTTTATTTTTTCATTAAATCAATAACAAAAAAAATCAAACATTTAAAATTTAATTCCTCTAATTGTTAGATTTTAAAATTATTTTTTTCATAAATATTATTAATATACTTTTTTAAAATTTAAATATGTGATCATTTAATGGACACAATTATTCTCGATTTAATGGAATTCATTTAATTATTGAAACTTCATATGTTTGATTATAATGAATTTTATTAACGATCTTATCAATTGGATTTGTAAGGAACTTGTAAACTGAAAAAGAATAGATATAGCTCAACATGAAATAAATCATACATAAAAAGTGAATTCGACCCTGCTTATCTTCACAAATGAGAGAAGAAATCAACTATAGATAGTACATAAAGTATATTACAAGGTATTTCATATATATTAAAAACCTAATATATGTTTCAAAATACTTTCCACGTCCCTACAAAACTCATCTCACAAGCAGATGTGTCAAAGCATTACATCTTTCTAAAATAACTGCTTTTCCTATTATTCTAAAGGTTAAGACATAATTACCACTAGAATTGCACAAAAAATTAATTTAATTATCGATCAAAATTTGAGTTAATATTTAATAGGACTTTAATTTCACGAATCAAACAAATACATGGACTAAATTTCAAATGTTTGAAGAGTACAAGGATTGAATGCAAAATTAGACCTTTAAAAAATAAAAAGTATTGGAGCTGGCAAAGCCACCTTGGCACCGTAAACTTCCAAGGGAACTTTTTCCTTTTTTCCGTTCGAACATGAAAGCTCGAAGTCTTTGTCTAAGACTTACTAGAAGCTGGAATCAAACAAAATAAATAAGTCTTTGTATTGGTCAGCCACTAGGTTTTAAGCACATGTTTGATTCTGAACAAGTCTAGTGAGAGCGATCAAATATAATTTAAAAAAATAAAAAGTACCTAAATTAAAAGTTTACTAGAGAAAAATAAAAGAATAAGTTTAAATTAGTGAGAAAAAGTATACGGGGAAAGTGATTGTTTTACTTTATAGGTTTGAATTTTAATAGACTCATTTTTTATTTAAAAATTAATCTGATTCGCACACAAGTCAATAAACATATAATTTTTTTAAATTGATGACCTTATTTTAATAAATTACACATGACCCTTTCAATCATTGAGCCGTCTAATAAAGAATAAAAATAAAAAAATCCACTGTAATTATATTTACAAACATTAATATTGGTAAGTCCATTAGAAAAAGCATTGTAGACAATCATTTTTAAATTATCTCAAAAGGATTCTCAATAAATAAATCAACATTACAATTAAAAAAAAGTACTTGTTTAATAATTCCATAAACTAAAATGGACTGCATTTATTCATAAGTAAACCTATGATCAGTATTAAAACATTACAATTAAAATTAAGATAAAACCTGCGGTCAAATTACACAAATTGGGGTCTGCAGATCAATTAGCACAGCAATGTGCACAGAACCAAAGAAATTGTGAAGAAAAATCCCATTTTTTCCAAACCAACCCAAAGTCATTCCAACCACTAGCCTTGGCCTTAATCAGCAAACATTTCCCTCTCTTACTGTCCTTTGAAGCACTGAATCCATCCCGCATTTTCCCTTTGGCATATGCATTCAACTTTGTGAGCAAAGTTCGGTTTCCTTCGTCGTTGAATTGGAAGCCGGTTGCCGTGATTGCATTTTGGTGGACTTTGACAGTTTCAGATGGCACCGTGTGGTGGAACAATGTGTTGGCAACTTGACGAGTCGAAATGAACATCCCGTGGTTAACTTTGATGTCCTCGACGACCTCGAAGCTCGGTGAGCTCGCGAGATCGTCCATGGTGCCCTCGTCCAAAAAGTGATCGCAGGGGTCGTCGTCGATGAATCCTTGCGTGAAGTCTTCGATTTCTGCATTGTTGATTCCAGTGTCATCGAATTCAATACTGTTATAATTATGTCCACTTCCTGCATGTAAAAAGACATGGAACGTATGAGTGGGGAAGGCATAACTTGGATAAAATCGATTTAACCGACCGAACCGATCGACTTGCTCACCCCTAGATATTTGTGGTATACGTACCTTGAATGCCATTGTCTTCATTTCTTGCAAAACTCGAAATGTTTTCAATTGGAACAATCTTGTTTTCTTCCATAAAACCATACTGTGATTCCAATCAAATGAAAGGAATAAATAAGAATCGTGCTTCTAATTAGAAAGGTTAAATTTTGGTTTTAGTCCCTCTACTATGCTCAAATTAAAGATTTAGTTCTTGTAGTTTAATTTGACATGATTTTGTCATTTGCTTTTATAATCACATTAGTTAGTCCAAATAAATAACACCGTTAACTAGTCCCTCTACTCACCTCGTTCACTTGATTTTGGTACATGCCTTTGGCAGTCATGAAAGTGAAATCAATGGCATTGTTGCTAGAGCTAGCCCCCCAAGAATCTTCGTGGTCGGCAAATGGATTTATCTTCGAAACATGAGTCGAAAGAATCTCTTCCAAAATCCCAATGAGGGTAATCTTCCACCTCCAATGGAGGCAATGCCAATCGATGTTGTAGCCTTGCACATTCTAGTGCCACATCTACCTGCAATAAATAGTTACGATAAACAATGGGGTTTATATTTGATGTTTGTCAAATTTGATAGGGATCTGCATTTAAACAAAAATGGGGACTAGAGGTTAATTTGTCTAATTGCAAAACTGATAAGGGTTTAGCAAGTAATTAAACTAAAAAAGTTGGAGGACATGGTTTAATTTCATTGATTTTAAAACTATTAGAGAATTAAAGAGTGATTGAACCAGAAAAGTTGGGGGGAGCCGGGGGACTTAAAGAGTAATTTAACTATAAAATTTAGATTGTATGAATTGTTTACCTTAGATGGATGATAGGGTAACGTTTCGTAGTTAGGAAAGGATGTGTTGGTTAATCCAAATGCATCTTGGGACAAGGATTGCATCCATTTAACATCGTCGGCATCGCAAATGTCGATAGATGTTCGACCGAGAATACTCGGCAAATGTGTATAGACCGGTATCGTGAAACCGGAACTCTCTTCGCACCTGCCCTCGGAATACAATTCGAGGTTCGATGAATGTTCACAAGCAAACTGATTCGAGTTTGGAACATGTTGGTAATGCTCCCCGGCAACCTTGGGGGCAATTGCCGTTTTCTTGAACACACGGCAAAGGGCATAAGCATCCTGCAGAAACCAACAGTGAATTCATGCCATTGCATATATATATGACCAAAACAATGCGAAAGAGTTGCGGGAACGATGAGGCTACCTGCAAACCAAGGGAAGCCGATTCGCATTCTCTTTCGTCGAGACGATATTCGTGCATGACCCAATTCGTTCGAGTGCCGTGGGGTGCTCGTCCTCGGTAGTAGACCAGGGTTTTTTTCGTCCCCACGGCATGTATTTGGGAGTTCACCTTCCTGTCTTTCCCGGTGGCTTTCCAATACCCGGATTTTGTTGCTCGGTTAGTCCTTGATCCATTTGGGTACTTACGATCACGAGGGCTGAAAAAGTACCATTCCATGTCTTTGCTAGGTAACAAAGATCTTCCTGCAAATTATTTGTTTCATTAATTTTGTTATAGGTATGAATATTAGTGGTTCAGTACATACGCAGTAGGTACATATGATCAATTGTTGTTTCTCCAACTAGGTGTCATGTTACTCGTAATTTCATTAAAATTTATATTTTTATATATAACTTCCCAACAAATTTGATCTTTATAAAATATGTAGTTTTCAATTATAAATTTAATAAAACTTTTTCATTTATAGTTGACTAATATAGATCGAATACTACATAAACTTATTATAAGCATTCTCTCAATTCCGCTTGTTTTATTCGCAACTTCGTATTTCAAATTTCTAACCTTACTTAAAAGATCAAACGTCTAATCTCATTAAATTTTTCTATATGCTCTTCGGTATGAATTAGTTCAAATTGAGTTAATACTAAATAAATTTCATTATATTTTCTAGTGCGATGAAGCATTAGATTCTTTCAATAAGATCATATATTCAAATTTTAAGGTTGTAAAATAAACAAATTGGATTGAAAGAGTTGTCTTATAATAAATTTTTACAATAATAAATTTAGATTAATTGACCGGATTATCAACAAACTGATTAAATATAGATGGTTACCAAAAAAACAACTCTTAAATATTAATAATGTAAGAAATAGTATTACAAAATTATAAAAAAGAATGGTAGAAAATGAATACCTGGTAAATCCCAAGGCTCACACTTGTAGAGATCGACTTCAGGAATGATCTCCAACTCAATCTTGCGTCCATTGATCTTGTTCTTCAGATAGTAAACAACAAGCTCCTCGTCTGTTGGATGGAACCTAAAACCAGGCGGCAACGAAACACCGCTCATCGTTCGACGATGGTAATCGGTAAGCCAACTGGGTTTATCAGAAAGGTTTCCCTGTCCTTGAGACTACTGTTAAAGACAAAAGAAGACCAGGTTTTTAAAGAAGAAGATACAAAGAGAGAGAGAAAAGGGTTTGAATATGAAGACAAAAAGGAGGAGGAGACCGCCGCACCGCCCCCCTTTGGATCGCCTTTTCTTTTGATTGTTGGATTAAAATCCGTAATAGTGGGCACATATGTATAATGTATATTGCTATTTTAAAGTATGACACAAAATTAAGTGACCAATTATGTTAGGCGTGTCATGGGTATTAAAATGTCATGGAAATAAAAGTGTAGATACCGTAAGATATATTTATAATTCAATGAGGGACAAACTTATAAATATTAATAGTTGATTTAATAATCAACTATATAAAGAGGTAGTGGTCCCCAAGAAATAGGTTAACTTGTTTTTCTCTCCTTCCCCGTCAGAGAGTTTTACGTCAAGAGAAAACCTATCTTCTTAGAAGATCAATACCAAAGATTTGAGATTTCAACATCAAGATTCAAGGTTTTCAGGCCATCAATGAATTCAGGTACGCTTCCGCTTTCGGTTTATTGTTCTTGATGATTTGACATGATAGATCTTGGGTTTAGATTTCATATCTATTATGATTTGGTTCTAACAAGTGGCATCAGTGCCTCGTCATGTTGAATCATTGAGAACCAATCGATTTATTTTGATTGATTCGTCTTGGAATTTTTTTTAAGGGTTTCAATTTTGATTTGGTATTTGAATTAATTATTGATGTTGAATCTTTGGGTTTTAATTATTTAATGAAATCGCTACTCTATGAATTTATGGTTATAGATCGAACGAATATTTATATTTGTTTGATATAAAGAGATCAATAATTTGCCATTCAGCCGTTATAATTAGTGGATTTTGGATTCAATTTTTTTTAAGTTTTATTACGATATGGTTGAGTATTTGAAACTGGAATTCAAGAAAGAAATCGGGTATACAAGTTTTTTTTCTTCTTTTCTTCATGTTTTAGGGTTTTATGGGATTAGAATTACTAAAGTGTCGTATTTTTTTTTACCATTCGTAAACCTTTGATTCATATTTCAATGTTTAGGTTTTGTTTATTAATCAAAGCATTAATTGGGTGCAGTTTGATTTTTTTATTGATTATGGATTAAGGTTTTTAGGGTTCAACCTTTAAATTTATAGTTAAGTATTATATGTTGGTAGCCATTATTAATTTTTTGTTATTAGGTAAACTAGAATTTTACAAATTCTAGTCAAAGTAGTAGGGATTAAATCATCTTTTACCCACAAAGACTCAATTGCAGTAAATGTGATATTCGATGTTATGGTAAAAACAATTAAGTACATTTTCGTTTCAATATTATATTATTGTCCAATAACTATAGGTTTTGAAATTAGTATTTTTATATGATTCCGGTTGTTTACTTGATTCCGTTCAGATTATTAAAGTTTTGATTTCTTTATGCCAAACACATCTAAATAAATGAGTTCACAGTAGATGTGATTTATTCTGATACTAAGAAATATTAATTCAAGCAATATATATACGTGATATAGCATATATGAATTGAATGGTTTTTAGCATGCTACTTTTAAAGTATACTATTACTTTACGTAGTTATTTGGAGTTAAATCATTATTTAGTATTTGTTTTGATCACATGTTATTATTATTATGGATTATAAAATATATATTTGGCATTGATGTATATTCGATTGAGTTTTGATCGAGTTTTCAATTTTGATCGTTAGGTTATTATGAATAACTTAAAGTTTCATGTGATCATTATATGAATTAGTCATTTATATGATACTTTTATTTTGACTTTTAGTTAAAGATTGGTTGTTTTGAATTCGACTTTAATTTCGGTAAATGCATGTTTAAGGAATTTTTTTTGGGGGAAACAGTCAAAGATTCAGTTTTTCTATTTTCGATAGCCCCATATAGGCAACCTTATATTGAGTTATTTCAAAACTTAAGTGTTATCGTAAAACTTGATTTGATTATTACAAAATTTTAAATTTGAATATCGGTACATTTATGTAATATATTTTGAGATAAATTAATTGAAGCATTAAGTCACCAAAGTGACCTCTATTGTAGAAATTATTTTATTTTAATATATAGAAGGTTTTGTGCATGTAAGTCGGATTATGTTAGTATTAATAGGCCCAAAGGAAGGTTAATAATTAACATTATTACATGTGCAACTTGTGGTAATAAACATGTGATAATTATTGATTTTATATGTGAGCAATAAATCGCCCAAAGGAAGATTTATGTTTTACATGTTCTTATTATCAATGTTTGATTACTGTACCAAGATATCACTTGCAAGTTAATGTTTTGTCCAAAGATGAAATATTAATGGAGTGTTCGATATCTTGATATGAGGTTTACTTTTATTCAAATTTATTATTATTTTGGTTATCTTTTAATTTGATTGAAAGATAAAATTAAGACAAATATTTTGAAACAATTAAATTCATATTTTGGTTTTGGGTGTCTAATATTTTAATGGATTAATTGAAACATAATGTCACCAAAGTGACCGTTTTTGTGTAGATTAGTTTATTTAAAATATTAAGATAATTATGGGTTTTTGTAATTCATGCGCTTATTAATTGGCCCAAAGGAAAGTTAATATTTGGCAGAATTACAACGACAACTAATGGCGATAAATGTGTGACAATTATAAGGTATTTTTATGTAAGCAATACGTTAGTCCAAAGATTAATCTATTGTTTGACATAGTTTATTGTCAATGTTTGATTGCTACAACAAGAGTACCGCTTTCTGATTAATATTACTTGTCCAAAGACTTGATATTAATGTTGTGCTTGGTATCTTGAGGGGAACTAGCCATTATTTTGAATTTATTTGTTTACTTATGAATATTTATGTGAGCTTGTTTTTATTTTATTTATTTATTTTTGTTCTATATTTAGGTAATTTATCTTTCTTTGTCACAATATCATTAAATACATTCTACACTCATGTTTAGTAAAACTAGTTTCAAGGAATAAAAAAAGACACTTACATATAGTATTTGGTTGTATGAACACAGACTTTGCACTAAGGGAAGAATAACTTGCACCTCTCACATGTGATAAGCACCCATAAAAAAAAGGGATTTTGAGAGGAGAAATTGTTCAAATTGTCATGAGTCTAATGATCATAAAGAACAACATTCTATAAGTCTTTAGGAGCACAAATCTAAAGAGATTACTCATATTAAGGGTTTCCTTGACGAAATTAAGAAATGATTTACCCAAAACATTAAGGTTAAGATGACATCACTTATGCCTTCTTTGATGTCTATGAAGTATAAGGGTCAAGGAAATGTGAGGAAGTACATTATGAAAAATGTTTAATATTGCTTCAAAATTTAAGTCACATAAGATCAAACTTTCTAACAATTGTTTGTTCTTATGATTTTGGTATCGCTTCCTATACAGTTTAACCAATTCAAAATTAGTTACAACTGTCAAAAGGAGAAATAGACTATAAATGAGCTTATTTCTCATTGTGTTAAAGAGGAAGAAAAGTTGAAGCATTATAAGTGTAAAAGTACTCATTGGTTAGTGCTCATTTAGTTAGTGTCTCTAAGAATAAGGGCAATAAAAAAAATATATTAGAATAAAGTTGCTAAAGGTCCCAATCAAAAGAAACAATAATAAGTTACAAAGTATTGATTCTTTTGTATAAGTTAGGACACATGTGAAGAAATTAAACTTCAAAAGTGAGCAACTACTTCGGTTATTTTGAGTGATCCATGGGCTGTAAATTTTATGATCCCACAATAAGGATTATTTTAAGGAGAGGTTTAACATTTTTAGGATGTTGAGTTTGGAGGAGAAATAAGGTTAGATACATTGCTATTGAGGGAAGTTGAATAATAATTTAATTCATACTATCACTTTTAATAATGTTTATGTTTTTACACCTATCATTAATCAAGAAGTGAATCAAGTACCTCAGCAAAACAATGTTGAACAACTCTCATTCAAGATAAGGTAATTGTTTTCAGAAGAACAAACTCAACAACCTGAAAAAAACAAGTGTCATTAAAGATATCCAAGAGAGGAAGGAGAAATACTATTCTGGATTATTACTTTGTATTTCTTCAAGAAAATAAGGATAATAATGGAATGATAGAAAATGATTCAAACATTTTTATCAGATCATAAAAGTCTGACTCTCAAAAGTGGATTGATGTCATTCAAGAAGAGTATAATTTTATACAAGACAATAAAGTTTAGGAACTTGTCTCATTACATGAAGGTGCAAACCAATTGGTTGTAAATGGATATTTAAAACCAAGAGGGATGCAAATGATAATGCGGACAAGTATAAGGCATGTCTTGTATTTAAAGGATATACTCTAAAAGAAGACATTGATTTTGTGGAGACTTTCTCTCAAGTTTCATTGAAATACTCTTTCAAGATAATCATGAGGCTTGTTTCTTATTTTAATCTTGAGCTACATAAGATGGATGTTAGGCTTGTGTTTTTCAATGACGACATTGAAGAAATGAATTATATGGTACAATCATAGATTTGTGTCTAATGATACAAAATCAATGATATGTAAATTAAATAAATTAATCTATGAGCTTAAGTAGGACTCTCATTAATGAAATTATAAATTTCATATTGATTATCTCATTTGGCTTTGAGATAAATTTGGTTGACAATTGTATATACTACAAGTTCAAGTGGGAGTAAACCAAGTGATACTCAAATTGCTAAAGAAGACAAATTTAGTCTTACTCAATGCCCTAAAAGTAACCTTGAAATTTAGAAAATACAAAAGATTCCATATGCATAAGCTATTGAGATTCTAATTTATGCTCAAGTATGTATGCGTTTGGATATTGCGTACATTGTTGGAATGTTAGACAGATATTTAAGTAATCATATTATGGATCATTGAATAGCAGCCAAATAGGGTTTGAAATATCTTTAGAGAACAAAAATTACATGCTCACATATCGGAGTTCTGGTAAGTTAGAGATCATCAAGTTTACAGACTTCGATTCTATTAGAATATTGATGCAAAAAAAAAATTTGTCACATGGGCTGCTAATTATAGATTGAATAGAAAGATCACTTCGGTTATTTTGTGACAATAAATATGCATTCATTTATTCTATAAACAATAGGAACACTTTAAATTTAAAGCACATAAATATTAAGTTCCTAGTTGTTAAAGAAAATTCAGAGTGATTGTGTGTCTATAGAGCATGTTGGTACAAACTCCATATTTGCGCGCTTATTAAGAAACTATCACCCTAGGTCTTTCATGAGCACACTACTCATGTGGGTGTAATGTTATATAAAGATATTCAGTTTTAGTGGGAGTTTGTAATTTTGAAAAATGCTCATTTGGTTTAGACACAATTTGGTTACTTTTAGTTTAAAGTTATTTTAAGATTATTTTTCATAAATAAAGTTCTTTTGGTTTATGCACACTGAATTCAAGAAAGTTTGATCTCACTAAGGTTTAGGAGGACCAGTTGGAAATAGACATGTTTGGTTCACATTTCATGTAATTTTCCATGCTACGCATCCATGATTGATCCATGTCATTTGACTATATTTGTATACGTGACCATTGATGGGTCTTGTCATGATTGATACGACAAAAGGCTGCTTTGATCCTATATGAATATAGTTGATGGACTAGATTGTTATATAATACCTATTATATAATAGCAAATTTTTGAGCTCATAAGGTTATACATTTGTCAGAAACATATGTTGCCCAAGTGGGAGATTGTTGGATTAAAATCCGTAATAGTAGGCACATATGTATAATGTATATTGCTATTTTAAAGTATGACACAAAATTAAGTGACCAATTATGTTAGGCGTGTCATGGGTATTAAAATGTCATGGAAATAAAAGTGTAGATACCGTAAGATATATTTATAATTCAATGAGAGGGCAGACTTATAAATATTAATAGTTGATTTAATAATCAACTATATAAAAGTAGTGGTCCCCAAGAAATAGGTTAACTTTTTTTTCTCTCCTCCCCGTCGAAAGTTTTACGTCAAGAGAAAACCTATCTTCTTGGAAGATCAATACCAAAGATTTGGATTTCAACATCAAGATTCAAGGTTTTGATCTATCGATTAATTGTATGCGCTTCCGCAATTAGTTTCATTCAGTTTATTGTTCTTGATGATTTGACATGATAGATCCTGGGTTTAGATTTTATATTTAGTTATGGTTTAATTCTAACATTGATTTGATGTAATCAAATGATTCCTTTTCCCTCTGCAGAAATTAGGGTTTGCTTTCCTTTACATTATACCATGCTTCATGCAATGTGCTTTCTACGAATCTAGCCTACGTACCTCTCTACGTGACGATGATTATTCGGTCGGGTCGAGTTGTATCTAGTTAAAATATTTTGAGATTATTAAATTGATTGATGTTCTTATTTTATAATTCAAATTTTATTTGAATTTCTTTTTAGTTGATTCGAATTTTTAAGGTTTTTTTTAAAAAAATTAATTGTAAATGTTTATAATATTTTTGTACTAACTGGTTCTAATTTAAAAAAGTTTCTATAAGCATATACGATACATATATATATATTCATCATGCAGAGTCGAGGAACTCGAACTTGAAAACCAATTTACTAATTATTAAAAATTTTGAGTTATTCGAGTCTTATTTTATAACTTAAACTTTAATTGAAATTTTTTTATTCGAGTTTATGAAATTACGATTCCAATCAAGTCAATTCAAAATTTTTGATTTTTTTCAAGTCGAGTTTTACTTATTCTAAACACGTGGCGATACCCCGTTTTTTGACCATTTTAAACACCAAGTATCTTGGGTTTTTGGCGACGCCTTGCTTCGCCGGTTTCCTCTTTTTCAAGTTTATATTTCCCCGCCACTTTCTTCACCGTTCATACTAGAGCTTGGAGCTTACTTGAACCTCAAACTTTGTTCAATTTCTTAATTATCTGAGTATGGTAATTTAAGTGTTTATATATTTAATAATTTAGGATCGAATCACGAAGACAATATTATTGGGAGCGACAATTATAGATCTTCAAAATAATTGATCTTCAAAGAATATTAAATGAATGTAAATGACAATTTGGTTAAAAAAGTTGGTTATATTTTATGCATATATATATTAGTAAATCGTATAATGACACACAATTAAGAATGAATTTATTTTAATTTCTTTATTATATATTAATATTTGATGTATATTTTATCTGATATAAAATTTTATGATTCAATTTGATTTGACTTTATAAAATAATTTAGACAAATTAACCTGTTCTATCTAAATTACATTAACTTCCAAAGTGAATGAAATTAAACAACTAATTTCATTTTAGAATTTAATCATTTGGATTTTTAAAATGATCTGGTAACTTACTTTAACTTGTTTATAGAGTTGTAAAAATTCAGATATGAAGTGATATGACTTCGGAAAATTTATGATGTTTTTTTAACTTGAAATGATTCGATTCGAATTCTAGTAATTAAAATTAAGGTAGTTGATATAATGTTTTTGTTATGGTACCGATTACTGATATATATATATATATATATATATACCGGTTTGATGTCTTTTAGTGTACTGTTTCGAACTTATATGTAATTTTTAAATATTTGCATATATAAATATGTAAATATATTTCAATTACATACATATAAATATATTTATATGACACTATAGATTTTATTATTTAAATTCAATAATTTATTTAAATGATTATATTATATCTCTTAAAAAGAATAATTAAGATAAAAATATATTAAAACTTAGTTCAAAATATTAAAAATCTTGTACCAATTAATACAAATCAATAAAGGTCAAAATTGATCGAAATGCACCTATACAACAGATAATGATATGGAGCAAACATATTTGGCCGAATGGCGAAGCTGCTCATTTTTATTCTCTCATATTTTCTTAGGTCACGAGTTCTAAACCTACTAGGAGCACTTCCCTTCCTTCTCCAGAGTCACCATTCTCCTCCCCTCTAGGTAAGATTATGATTAAATTTAGGATTATTGGTCAATAAAAAATATAATGATCCAAATCTACACCAAAATAAAACTAAATTGTTATTCCGATCGATTTACTACAAGAACAAGGTGTTCTGATCGATGGAGATTTTGGCGTGAGGCACCCTTAGGGTGGTGCGGCTAAAATGAGGCGACCCTACACAAATTCTTACTAAGTTGGTAAGAATTTGTGTAACTACACACATTCTTACAATCTACATAAATTCTTACCCAAATAGTAAGAATAGGTTATAATATAAGAATTTGTGTAGTTACACAAATTCTTAGCCAGTTAGTAAGAATTTTAGTTCTACTGAGATTCTTATCCAATCCTACATAAATTCTTACCATTTTTAGTAAGAATTTATGTTAGTTGTATTTTAACCGCACCCGAAGGTGCCTTACCTTAGCATGTCCATATGACCAATATAGGCGATATTTATAGAAAATTGATTTCTTTGATTAAAAATATTATCATTTTCTCAATGTCACAGCCCGCACCCTAGGGTCCGAGTCCTGAGCACACCAGGCTACTGAGGAAGCACTCTACAACATCCTGGGCCTATCAACACCTATCTGAGTTAGCCCATTACTTGGGGTTGAAGAGCCTTACACGTCGAATATGACAAGTAGCACATTGAATCCAGCATATTCCCTTTGATTCCTTTCCATATTCTTTGTAATCTCTTATCTATGGAATGTTTGACAAGAATTCCCTAGATTTGGGGATATTGTAGATTAGATTTAATCTTGACCGTCGATGCACTTTTATCTTAGCTATCGGATGTAGGGGACTTTAACAATAAATAGAGGCTTACCCTACCTCATTTCTTCACTTCTGATTTGAGTAATACATTGAGCACTCACTCATTTCTCCTTGTTTTATTTTGTTTGCCATTTCCTTTCCTTTGTTCTAATCCTTCTGCAAGGATCTTAGCATTCTAACTTTGACCGTTTTAGGTTTACTTAGGCGTTGCATCATTTGAAAGCGTCTAAGGCCGCACGTACCAGGACAATGAAGTTCTATGGACGTGACATCAACATCTAGTGAGAGAATTTTAAGTTCTCAAGTTTAAGTTTTATGTTGCAAACTATGTACAGGTTCTTTCAAGATCTATAACTATTAGACCTCGTTTGGTAGAACATATGTAAAAAAGGAGTGTTGTAACACATATGTACTAAAAAGATGGATGAAAGATGATTCTTACTACATCAAGGTGTTTGGTTGATGAAATTTAAGTTAAAGGTAAAAGATGATTTAGGGTTTTGGGTTTCAATGTTTAAAGTTTATGGATTATGTTTTAGGATTTGGTGCTTATACTTTATGGTTTAAGGTTTAGTGTTCATGGTTTAAGATTTCGATGTTAATGGCAAAACTAAACGAATTCTCGGATGATGAAGGGCCAAATGAAGTTAAGAAAAAAAACCTCGAGTAGCAGCAGCCACCACGATCATACACTACCAAAGACGTGCAGATTCTTTTAACTGCCACCCGCTCTAATATTTGAGATTCTCTTGAGGCTTCCTATCAACAACATTCTCTATTGCAGGTGTGTTTACAAGAGATTTATTTGTTTCACTTACGATCTTGAATTTGCACGCCTCCACCTTTCTCGACCATCATTCTACTTGCTATACAAGACTATCTCATCCGGATATGGATATGTTCTAAATGGTCTCCAGTTAACCTACTTTAAAGCCGATAGTGCATGATTTTAGGTCTCGAATCTCAATTTTACACCGTCCTCCAAATCTAATGTACTCACTCGTTATATTTATGATATGATTGTATGCAATGGTTTGCTTTGTTTAGTTGGACATGAACAATATCGCTCTTTCTATGTCTGTAACCCAATTTTAGGCGAATTTATCAGAATTCAACCACCTTATAAAGATAGAGATAGAGGATACTTTTGGGGGCTTGGTTGTTCAACTGTTACTAATCGATACAAACTTTTGCAAAGCTATTATCTAAGAGATGAATTGGATCATCGTTATACAATGGCTGAAGTTTTCAAACTTGGCTCTTATACCACTAAATGTAACACCTTAAACTCGGTCCAGAAATTACGACCGAATTTAAAATATCACTGAGTGAAAGACAAAAATTTAGATTTCAGAAAATAACAGTTTAATAGTCCAAAATAAAAAATCAATTCAAAACCACAATTCAAAAATTATTTAACTTACGAAATAAGTAGTACTTATAAATCAGTAACTGTTTAGAAACACGAGACTCTTTGAATGATGTCGAATCCAAGCTTAGAGTGTTAATTAATATAAAAAATAGAAAACAGTGAACGAGCTATAAAGCCCAGTGTGGTCTCTAAATGCATAAATTAACCAGATAACATACATGTACATATTTTAACCAGAGGTCATGATAAAAACTGAAATTCAACATATACTCAGATTATTCGTACAAAATCAGATAACACATAATAGATACAAAATCAGACAATATAGAATAAATACAGAATCAGATAATACAAAACAAATACAAAAGCAGACAATACAAAACAAATGCAGACTCAGACCAGACAGACCAGATGCAGACTCGGGCTAGTAAGCCCCTAACAACCCATCCATCCACTACACATCATTCGTGAGTTATCCCAAAACTTGGATCCAACCATGCACATCAGCTGATAGTATTTAATATTCAGATTATTAGCAGGTAGAGATATATGAGCATCGTAATGTAGTTTCAGATAATACTTCCTCCTTAACATCCCAATCCCCATGCAGAATGCTATACAAACAGACTTTTAGAACATGACGAGATGTCAGACTTTTAGAATATAACACGGGTAAAACTTTGATACGCAAGCTGTGTAAAATTAATTTTACACAAGCTTGTGTATTTACACTATAAAAACCTAAATCCTAAATTTTCCTAACCCTAAAAACTAAACTTTAAACCTTAAACCCTATATACTAAATTCTAAACACCAACCTTAAATTCTAAACCCTACAACCTAAACCCTTAAACCTTAAACCCTAAAATAAAACCCTAACCCCTAAAACTAAAATGCACGTGTAAACTAAAGTTTACACAGCCTGTGTATCAAAGTTTTTTTTCCATATAACACATGTACCAGATTACAGAACATATGTACCAGACTTTCAGAACATAACACATGTACCAGATTTTCATATTACAAAATATATGTACCAGACTTTCAGATTACATGACATATATAGATTATTCAGAAGTTCATTATATTAGATAGACAAAGAAGATGTACGTATTCAGCACAGTAACAGTACATATATACAGATTATTTAGAAATACGATTTTTTCAGAAACACATACTATTTGGTAATATAAATTATTCGGTTAAACCAACTATTTAATCAGGTTCGTCAAATTTAAACATTTACACAGAATAGTGCAAGCATACGTATCACATAGAATTAGATGACATATACCTATAAAAATTAGAGTACGTTACCTTAGTAATCGTACACCTGAACTCACATTACATGCACAACAATATCAATAATAACAATCACATAATTCAAGAATTTATTGCGTATAATATTTTAGCACAAACAAGACACACACCAGATCCGAGAATGCAGGATTCCCGAGTCATCGACTACGCTATCGAATTCCAAAATATGTCACCGGACTTATTTCGGTCACCGACTACTCCATAATCGATTAAATGCCTTCAGAAATTCATAAATAATATCATGAGTCAGGTTGACTGGAGTCAAACACACGGATAAGAGCATAAGTTGAAACGTTTTGATTCGGAGGCGACCAACTTGTCCACTGAACATCTGCCAAGCTAAGGTAACAGATTAATCAATAGGAATATTAAGAATAAACAAATGTAAAACAATCCTTAATAATAAGAAGAATACGAATAATAAAAAATGGCAGTAGCTAAACACATGGAATTGTGATGGCATGTGTTATGGCTTAAAGAAGGGCCGACACACTCAAGTTTTAATGCATAAATGTACGGTTCACACATGGACTGAAGGTTCACGGCGACGAGAACGATAACAAAGTGCGAAAAGGGCGTGCGGTGCAAATACATGATAGTAGACGGTGATGGTGTTAAAACGGAATAGCAAGAACTCGAATCATTGCTTAGACTCCAATAACAAATCGTTTGTTTTTGCTGGTATGAAATGCTCATGCTTCATCACTTGTAGCTTGAATCATTGCTTTCGATGTAAAACTCGAATTGCTGATATGATGGTAATCTCTTTCATGTCATTTTAATAATAGACAGAGCTTTAGCCATTCGAAGCTCTGAGTATAACTATAAACTGCACTTTTTGAATGATTGGATGATATGCTTGCTTGATGTTTGAGTTGTTAGACTGAGATATGAACTTTTCCTTTCTGTTCCCATGTACAAATTACATAGTTCTGTTTATATAGGCTGCAGGGCTCCACACTCTATGACAAGATCCGTAAAGAAGAGTTCCTCTGGAGCTGTAAATTGTCATGTGAGTTTCAATAGTTTAAATGTGACTATAAGGTAGTATCTGTTAATACATATTTTTAACCTTTTAACAATGGGCATACGACAATGCGATTTGAACTTGTGTCTCTTAGGATGAATATCATATGCTTTTTTACTGAGACACTTTTGTTGGGTTCAGATAGGATGCATTTATATGCAGGAAACTTGAAGATCTTATGCATGAAAAGTAAAAGGAGTTTTTGAAGTCGAAAGGGGTAATGGTCTACCTGAAGCAAAAAATGAGAATATCAACAAACAATATGCCAAGAGCAACGTAAGGGGAAACTTGAAGATCTTATGTAATAACTCCCTTACTAGGCTTAGTGGTTAACGTTGACCCCTTCACCCCAAGTCCCAAGTTTGAGACTAAAACATTGCTAGAATTTTTTATTTTGTATTTTTCTTTTTAAAATGGATTTTTTTTTAGTTTTTCTTGATGAGATGAATTAAGGTGTACTTTTTGGAATTGACAAACAATCGAGAGATATTTACACGTATTTATTATTTAATTTATTTGAGTTATTAAATTTTGTTCAACTCGAATTTAAAAATCAAATAATTTAATTTAATTAACTTAAAATTCGAAATTTGTTTAATTTTTCATGTCTAATTAAGTTTCACCCGCCTCTTATCCCACTAATAAAAGACCGAGACTCACACTCATTATTGTGGAAGGGCAAATAGCATTTTTAGAGTATAGTTTTGGGATAAGTCACATTTTGTCCCTTAAACTTGATTGTTGTTCTCAATTTGATCCCTAATTTTATCCATATTAATCCTTAAACTTAATATATTTTTTTAATTTGATCTCTGAACTTAGATTTTTAACCTATATAATGATATAATAATTTGAGATTGTATCACATTACCGCTAAAAATATATATAAAAACATTCAGATTACGGCATGACACAATTTTTGAATGTCACATCATCGTACGAATAAAAATCCAAGCTCAACAACCTAATTGAAAGAAAAAAAATATGAAATTCAGAGACTAACATAAGAAAAAATCAGGGACCAAATTATAAAAAGTAATAAAGTTCAAGGGCGTAAAGTAACTTTTTATAACTAACCTGAGCCATCGCGATCACTGCGATCGGGTCAGGTGCCAAGTGTCCGTCATGCTCGCTTCCTTCCTACGAGTGATTATAAATACTATTATTTTATTGTTTACTTATTTTGAAAATTTGGTAAACGTAGATGCGAATTTCACGAGGCTTTTAGAAATTTTAGTATAAAAACTCACAAACACATCCATCTCGCTCAACACTCATACGCTTTGCCTTTTTCTCTCCGTTTCATTGTATTTGTTCTTGTTGTTATCGCCGTTGTTTTCCAATGGAAAAGCTGGATCACATCAAATCTCACCTTCCTTCGCTTTCTCAAATCAGGTACGTTTTCTTATTCATTTCTTTGATTTTCATGTATTCTCTCGGAGAATTTGTAATGAACGATGATTTTGATACTGATAATGGTAAGGATAATGATGATTATGCTGTTTGATGATTTCGCAGTGAAAATGAGAAGAACGGATTCATCAACCTCGTCTCCCGCTATCTCAGGTAATGAATGTCTCCGTTTCGATTCAAATCGTTTTTCCTTTTTTCTTTGATCGTTGTTAGATTTCGAATTCTGATGTTTCGAAAATGGCGATTAAATTGTTAAAAAAAAGTGGAGAAGCACAGCATGTAGAATGGAGTAAGATCCAAACACCGACTGATAAAGTGGTTGTTCCTTATGATTCCTTGGCTCCAATTTCTGAAGGTGATTATCTAATTTGATTTTAATCCATTCGAACAAAAGACGGAGATTGAGGTTGCCTTTCGTTTGATCTAATGAATAAATCTGAATGCAGATCCAGCTGAAACTAAGAAGCTACTGGACAAACTTGTTGTTTTAAAGCTTAATGGTGGCTTGGGGACAACTATGGGATGCACTGGTCCTAAGTATGCTCTTGTTCTTCCTAATCATTCACTAGTAATTATTTTTATGTTTTGCAATTGCTTGGTAACAAAATTATCTAATTGTTCCTTTGATTTTTTCGATAACAGATCTGTCATTGAAGTCCGTAGTGGATTCACATTTCTTGATCTAATTGTTGCTCAGATTCAGGTTATAAAATTTCCTTATAAGTTATTGATTTTCGTTTGTCTTATGTTATAAGATGCAGCTAATTTAACAACTGTCTCTTTCTTTGGTTTGATCAGAATCTTAATACGAAATATGGATGTAACGTTCCATTGGTTCTGATGAACTCATTCAACACCCATGATGACACAATGAAGGTCGCTTTCTGGATCTATATTACTTTTTTCTTTACCTCAGCCGATTTATTTTTATTTTTGTTAGCATTCAATCTAATTTTCAAATAATTCTTGTTCAGTGCAGATTGTTGAATTGTACTCCAATACAAACGTTAAAGTTCATATCTTTAATCAGGTTGAGATATTGAATTTCACCTTCTCAAGTTCAATTTAGACTGAAGAACATAAAACAGAGATCCATTCTTATATTCTATTATCTCTGATATCTCCCCTCATTTCTTGGATTTGCATAGAGCCAATATCCTCGCCTGGTTGCGGAAGATTTTACTCCATTCCCCTGCAAAGGCCAGCCCGGCAAGGATGGATGGTAAACTCCCCCCCCCCCCACTCTATTTGCTACTTTTTTGCTTAATCTAGTAACTCCATTATGGTAAGAATGCACGTCAATATTAATGCTAAACTACAGCTAAAGATGAACAGAACTTAAAGACCTGATTTTTTCCTTTAATCTACTGTTCTCATTTTATATGCCTTCATCATCAGTTGTGAATACTATTTTTGAGCTGCTTAGCTTCATCTGAATTTATCATTTCCTTCCCATTTTATAAGAACATTGTGATGTTTTGAAGTGGTTTTACAAAGGGAAGGATGTATCATGTATCATAAAGGATGTAATCTCTTTACTAGAGCATTTTTTCTGGATGAAGGTATCCTCCTGGTCATGGTGACGTGTTCCCATCTCTAAAGAACAGTGGCAAGCTTGATGCTTTCTTAGCAGAGGTTGTGGCTCCAATCAATGCGATATTTTTTCCAAAACATTTGATGCATAGTCAAATTCTTTGTGCCAACTTATTTGTGTTTCATTGTTCCTTACAGGGCAAGGAGTATGTGTTTGTTGCCAACTCAGACAACTTGGGTGCTATTGTTGACTTGAGTATCCTCATTTTGGTTTCCATTGTGTTCATCTTTTTAGTTATCATATAACTTGGGTGCTACTTTCCCCCCTGGCATGTTAGTCCTTGACAGGTGCCCTAGAAATCTTGAACCATTTGATCCAGAACAAGAATGAATATTGCATGGAGGTACAGGAAGAGAACTATAAGCTGTGCTATTTGTTTTCCCTAGCTTTGTGATTATTGCTATATTACTTTTATTTTTGTAGGTGACACCCAAAACCTTAGCTGATGTGAAGGGTGGTACTCTTATTTCTTATGATGGAAAAGTTCAGGTATGAAATGATCTCTTATCTGCTTTGAGAATTTGTCCGTAGCTGATTGTCTTAGTTTATTTATTTTTAATTTGTGGTCATGATAGTAACCTTTTTAGTGCTTAATGGTGAATAACCAAACCGAGAAAGAAAACAAATGTTTCCTACTTTAACTAATTTTTCATCTTCCCCGTTTGAAAGGAAGAGAAACGTATGAAATTTGACATTAACTGACATGGTTTTGAACATTGTGTGATTCAGCTCCTTGAAATTGCACAAGTTCCTGATGCACATGTAAGTTATCCGTCTTCCGTCTTTCTTTGTCTTTTTGTTGTTTTGCTATTTATTCTTCCACCTCAATTTTCTTTTTACTTGACTTTAATTTAATGGAGAAAATGTGGTTTGATATTAGAACTTGACTGTAGATTTTGATAAATATACTGGTTCTGCACCACTGTTATACACTAAAGCACTGACAAAAGTTTTATCTATTTGTAACAGGTCAATGAATTCAAGTCCATAGAGAAATTTAAAATTTTCAATACAAACAATTTGTAAGTCGCCCTTCGTTAAAATATTGTCAACTGCTTATCGGTGTGGCACTAATGATTTATGTATTTACAGGTGGGTGAGCCTGAAAGCAATAAAGAGGCTTGTGGAAGCTGATGCACTCAAGATGGAGATCATTCCAAACCCAAAGGTCTGTATCTTCTTTTTCCATGTTGCCTCCGGTAGAATTTTGATTTCCAAATAATAAAATTGGTTGCAGGAGGTCGAGGGAGTCAAAGTTCTTCAACTGGAAACTGCAGCTGGTGCAGCAATTAGGGTATAAATTGTGATGTTTAAAGTTATGATGTATTGAAATGTTAAAAAATGGTCTAATTGTGTTATTTCCCTATGTGAACAAGTTCTTTGATAACGCTATTGGTATCAATGTACCTCGATCACGGTTCCTTCCAGTGAAGGCAACTTCAGATTTGCTTCTTGTCCAGGTTATTTGCTTCTTCCTCTAACACTGCACCACGGTCGACGGATAGTAATCACAAGCTTCCTTAACACATCCTCGTATTTTCTTTTTCAGTCTGACCTTTACACCTTAGCCGATGGCTACGTTAGCCGTAACACTGCTAGAGCAAATCCTGAAAACCCATCCATTGAATTGGGACCTGAATTCAAGAAGGTTAGTACTTGCCGTGTTGATCTTGCACTTTCATATCGATGCTATTTTCGTAACGACCTTTTGATATGTTTCGAATTGCTCAACAGGTTAGCAACTTCTTAAGCCGGTTCAAGTCGATCCCAAGCATCATTAATCTCGACAGCCTTATCGTGAGTGGTGATGTATGGTTTGGTGCTAATATCGTTCTCAAGGTACTTTACACCCTCTAGTTTCCATATAGCTACTTGTGTGTGTTTAGTGTACAATGATGTGCTAATTGTATCATCTTTCTTACAGGGGAAAGTGAAAATTGCTGCAAAAGAGGGAGTGAAGTTGGAGATTCCAGACGGAGCCGTACTCGAAAACAAGGTAAAAACACCGGGATGACAATGGATGAGATACGCGGTCTCTCCTTGCCACTACCGGGATTGGTTTTGTTTTTGCTAATTGTGTTTACTTTATTCTGTGGCTAGGAAATCAATGGCCCCGAAGGCTTATCCGGCTAAAGGTCGAATGTTTGAGTTCCACATATCTGATTTTAGACCTGCGGAAGTTCGATTTGAGTCTTGAGGATGTTATTTTCTTTCTTGTTTTGGTCTGCATATGCTTAAAAAAAGCATTGTTCTGATCTTGTTCTATGGTTTTGTTCTCTTCTTTATACTTTCTGCATTAATAAAACAATAATTTCTCCGTTGTACCAATGCCATAGAACTCTGGTCAGACCATTTCTTTTTCGATTTTGAAAGCTCTATTACTATTCGAAAAGTATCAGTTTTGTCATTAATAAAATTAATATTACGGAAATTCATATCTTGTATTCATATTTGATTCTGTCATTATCATTTATCCATACACTTGTACTATCAATGTGCGATTTCAATTAGAATGAGAAAACACAACAAAATAATACATTCACTATCTATCTCTTTGTTTCTTAATTCGACTCGAAATTTTTTTAAATAAAATTTATATTTTAAATAGGACTCTTCAATTTAACTAATTTAAAATTTTTACTCAATTTTATCTATACAACTTTGTTTTTTTCTCCCTTCTATGAAACGCTTTCTCTTCTAAAAAAAAACTAATATATTTTCCCTTTCTTTGGCACTAATTGCTCTAGCGGCTGGCCTCCCTTTATCTTCACTTTTATTTTTTGACTTTAATATGTCTCTCTTTCTTCCTTTTATTTTTGTGTTTGCTTTGTTGTTTTTATCTGACCGGCTCGTAATTAATTCCCGCTAGCACCTTAAGAAACGGATTACCTCTAAACTTTAATCGACTCCCGCTGAAACATTAAGAAAAGAATTACCTAAACTTTAATTGGAACTTCAATTTAATCCTTTAACAGATTTTTTAGTTATAATTCTAAAAAATAATTAAAAAAATATCTTCACTTTCCTCAATTGACTCATCATCAACCTTACCACCACATACCGGTGCTGCTTCTTTTGAGATGGACTGCGGTTATCAAAGTGGTTTTCTATGGTATTGTCCTCCATTGATGAGTTCCTATTATTAGGTTACCATTTTTCTTCTTCAAGCCAAACCAAATAGTGTAAAAGGCTGCACATCTTGTGCCCATGTCAAGTGGCTCTTCCTAGAAACAAAGTGAGGGTCATCTGCAACGTCCAACTCTAAATAAGTACTTAAATTGCAGTTGCAATTGTGTTTTCAGTCGCGATATTTGATCGTGGTTACGAACATAACATATATTATTATGATCATTACGAACTGTTATTTTTCACAATAATAATTTTGAACGTTGCCACTACATCTATATAACGACCGCTGTTACGATCACAAACTGCTATTTGAATCCCTAGACTCTTGCACGCCTATCACGCAACTTCACAAAATCATCTAAGGTGAGATCCTCACGTCTTAATGACAAAACACAACTTCAAACATGAAGATAATTTAACAAAGAGAAAGAATTAAAAAGTTTTAGTTTATTTTAAATTTCTTAGATTTAACATTAATTTTTTCTTCATCTTGTTTAAAACTATAGTTAAAAAAGTTAATGGATTAAATTGAAGTTTTAATTATAGTTTAGGAGTCAAATTAAATATTAATTTTTTAACGTTTCACGTGATTCACATTGTCAACCTAAGGGCATAGTAATTATTTTGTATAATTTTTTTTAAAAATTTTTGTGACCAAACTTTAATAATCGTACAATATATATGACAAGGAAGTTATATATAGTTTTTGTATAACCATTACGTTAGATTCATTGCACATATTGATATGAATTATACATTTTATAACTAATATATATTTTCTCTAAGCAAAATAATATTGTAAGAAAAGGAATTACTTTTAATTCGTTTATTATTATTATTATTATTATTATTAGTAGGCTTAACTATAAAATAAGTATCTAAATTATGTCTTTTTTTATGATAGGTATTTAAAGTATTTTTACTGAAATAGGTGTTTAAAATATTTTTTAAAAGAAATAGGTACTTAGAGTTTATTTTTTGCTTGTTTTAAAGCCAATTGAGACACTTATTTTAACAAAAAAATATACTTTATACAACTATTAAAAAAACATAATTTAAACATTTTTTAGTTAAGCCTTTTATTATTATTATTAACTTCAAGTTTAGACAGATTTTATAATTTTAAAAATTAAAGATTTAGTTTAGAAGAGAATTTAAGATTTAAAATTAATAGTATTTAAAATTTAAATTTATAGTATAAATATAGATACGTGTTTAAATTTTATTTTGTATCAAAATTAAAAACCTCCTAAACTTCAATTCTGAACTCTATTCCTCCTACATCGCCGGCGCCGCTACCCAAGCCTCTGCTCCTCCTCCGGTCCTTTGCCTTCAAGTTTGCGACTGAACTGGAGATTAGATCAGGTAAAATTTGAAACCCTAAACTTAACTTTTTACTTGATTTTTCCGGTCTCCGTCTCTGCATCACTCTGCTATGTTTAATTTCCTGTTTTCGATCCAAGGGCTTTTTCCTCTGTCTCTGAGAATTTTTGCTGCTATTGAGGTCTTTAGCGGCGGCGGTTGTCACTGCTACTGTGCAAAAGCAGCAGCGGCGACGTTATTTTGGCCTCGTTGTAATTAATCCAATTATGGCCATTTCAATTTAATTTTTTACCTCTTTTTTCTCTTCTTTTTAGTCTATTGATGCAGTTTTGTTTACCTTTGTTTCTGTTATATTTAAGAATTTTGAGCAGTATTTATAAAATAGAGAATATTAAAGGGATAGATAATAACTACCAAAACTGAAAGTAGCTAATTTTCTATTCCAGGTATATCTGAACTTATATTAAGGTGGAAAAATGAAAGATTCTTGCCCTCCTATAGAGTTGATGATTGCACAAGATACATTAAGGTAAATGAACTGTTTAACTTGCTCTGTTTTTTCCCCTGCCAAATTATATAAAAAAAAACGAGTTTCATTTTGATTTCTTAGTGTTGGGGTGTAGAGTGTATACATTAACGGAATCCTGTTTGCATACATATGTAGTTTGGAAGCTAGCGACAGCAATGCTTTAATCTTGCCTACGAAAAAGAGCAAGAAAAGGAGAGGGAAGGATCAGGTATAAATAGTGCTAGTGATAGCTAAGCTTGAAAGGGTTCATCTTACCCATGTTTGTGTTGTAGTTTGGATGCCAATGATAGCGACGCTTTAATCTTGCCCCCGGCCCTTGTTTTTTTTTTTATCATATAAAGTAGATGTTGTGGTTAAATACTTGTGTCTACAGGAGCTTCAAAGGTTAAAAGAGAAGCAAAACCCCAAATTGAGTAGATCTCAGATAAAAAAGTTGAAGAAGATTGAGGTTCTTACCCTATCTTGACTATTGATATCAAATTGCTTTGCTTCATTTGTCGTGTTCGGCGGATGACTTCTTATTTGTTGGTGCAGGAAGAGAAAGAGAAAGCACTTTTGCTATCAAAGAGCCTTGAGACATTGGAGTACATTTCCTTTCCTTTTCTAAATAATGTATCCTACTTTCTTTGTCTTTTGTTGGGAAATATTTTTGAATGTTTGGCAAATACTGTAACACTTGATGTTCAGGAAACCAATGTATAAAATGGCACAAGGCGCACTAAGGCGATAGGGTCCTACAGTCAAGGCGCAAAGCGTAAGGCGCAATTTTAAAAATTGAAGATATATTAACCAGGTGCATATAAATTTATCACCTAAATACTATCCATTGTTTCTTCTATTTTTTAAATGCTAAATGTAACCGTAAAAATGAGATTTTATATTGTTAAATATGAGATTATATTAGATTTATTATTCATTATTAAATAAAAATATTTTAAAATTGAACTTATAAAAATTTAAAAATAATTATTAAATTTATTCAAATAATAATATTATAGTTGAAAAATTATTTATTTAAAGTGTTTTTTCTCTCTTTTTTTAGATAAAAGTGTTTTTATCCATTTTTTAACAAAATAAAAAATATGACAAACATTTAGGAGAATGTTCCAGGTAGCTTCATCTGCATATGACAAATATTTTGAGATAAAAGTGTTTTTTCTCTCTTTTTTGAGCAAGGGACACATGGCACGTATGTGCCAAAACATGTGCATAGCAATGGGTCCTACATCTCCTTTTTGAGTTAAAAAATTCATCTTTTTCCTTAACCCGTTCCCCTTCTCATCTTCTTCTTCAATAAACTCTTTTATTTTTTAGTTTTTTATCTGTTTTTTTTTTCAAGCTTCTTCTCAGGCTACGCACCTCCTTTCCATTGCATATTCTAAGGTGACCATTGTAACTGTTCACCAGTCCTCCTCCTCCTTTCCCTTTGGATTATTCTTTTGGGATTTCTTTTACCTAAGCTTCTCCTTCCACGGCTGCCGGTTATATACAGGTAATTTAGACTAAATGCCGAAAGGACGCGCTTCACCGCCTTACGCGACTCACGCGCCTCCCACGCCTTTTGAAGGCTTCATTAAAATCGCTGCGCCCAAAGATAATTAAGCGTTGTGACCTTTGAGCCTTAGCGCCTAGGCGCGCCCCAATCTCGCTTTTTTAAACACCGCAGGAAACACAAGATTCCAGAAGATGTATATTCTTTGCTGCTGTCCTCAAAAACTATTGGTCGGGTTTGTATCATTGAGTCTGCACCATTTTTTTATAGTAGGATATAAGCATTATGCTTAACATGAATTTTCTTTAATAGGCTGAAACAATGATGGAAAAACGGAGGACATCTATTCAATTTTCTAAATTAGGTTTAGAAGTTCCTCATAGTGTCAAATCTTCCAAGGGATGGGATCGTGGTAACACTTCGCCTTCTTTTTCTGAACCTGAAATCGAGTTGGAGCAATTCAACTTAAGGAAGGATACTGGTCAATATCACATTGGGCCATCGATGATAATAGAAAAGGAAGTTGCAAAACATGCACATGATTCTCTGTCATCTTCTCAAAAGCTGACTTTTTGCAAGGGCTGTCCCCAAGCTGCAGTGATGTCGATGCCTTACAAACCATGGATGTTTCCTTTAAGAACGATGATGCACCTTTAGAAGAGGGCAAGGAAACCTGTATTCCCAAGCAGCCGGTTTATGATGGGAGAAAAAGCTCCTTGTCTATGGTGAGTTGGATTTCAAACGTCTTAACATATCATTTAAAGGAAGAACTGCATCTAAAGGGAGATTGTATAGAATTTATATTTTGGTTAGGTGTCATACTCTTGAGATTTAATATTTACCGAGCTTCTTGCCTTAATGTTGTCAAGTGCTATGTAAATGGAAGTCATAAGTTAGAAGCACGTAAATATTTATGTGATGAAAAAATTGGAACTATATGCAAAAGGGGTTGGACTTAGAAAAGTTGCTTGAATTAAAATTCCAAGCTTAATTCCCTTGCATTTTATTGTATGTTTTGTCTGCCTTTTTATGTTATTGTCTTATTTGAGGTGTTTTGACATGAGGTAGGGTTCATCGAATACAAGACCTAAATTTTGATTTCAACAGGACTTATCATAATAAACTTTGTTCTTTGCAGGGACCTCTTTCTGCCCCAACTGTAGTGCATGTCACAAGGCCAGATGAGATTGAGAACAAAAGGAAGGATCTTCCAATAGTCATGATGGAGCAGGAAATAATGGAGGCTGTAAATGAGAATTATACTGTAATTATTTGTGGGGAAACTGGATGTGGTAAAATCACACAAGTTCCACAGGTATGGTTGTATGATGCATTATTCTGTCGCTCCCTGTTTGATAATTCTGTTTTTACCCTATTTGTTTTCCATTGCTTTAGTTTCTTTATGAATCTGGCTTTGCTTCAAGCCAGTCTAGAATTAGGTAAAGAAGTTGGATATCAAATTAGGCATGACAAGATTGGAGACAGATGCTCTATCAAGTTTATGACTGATGGGATTTTACTTCGAGAAGTTCAGGTTGTCTTTCCATCCAAGTTCAAAGTACTGTTATTATCTGTGATAATACTGATGGCTCTACATGAAAAATAAATATCTTGCATTCTTCCTTTAGCACCTTCATTTTTTATATTTTTAAATATATCTTCACAATTGGTGATGCAGAATGATGCTCTATTAAAGCGCTACTCTGTCATTGTTCTGGATGAGGCTCATGAGAGAAGCTTGAACACAGACATACTTATCGGAATGCTTTCTCACGTAGTTCCACTTCGTCAGGTGAAACTTGAAAGATGCTTGACCTTGGGTCAATAAACATAATTTCTTCTCTTTTATATTCAGCTGTATCCTTGCTGAACTATTTTGTAGTTTATGGCAGGATTTGTATGAGAAGCAACAACAGATGGTGCTTTCAGGACAAAGTGTAAGCCCTGAAAACATGATATTTCCATTAAACCGTGTTCTGATGGGTGCTACATTGCGTGTGGAAGACTTTGTTTCTGGGAGAAGGTTATTTCGCATTCCTCCTCATGTAATCGAGGTTCCTACTAGAAAATATCCTGTCACGATACATTCCTCAAAGAGAACAGAGATTGTGGATTATATCCGTGAAGCCTTTAAAATAGTCATGTCTATACATGAGAAGCTTCCACGAGGTGGCATACTGGTTTTTGTCACTGGACAGAGAGAAGTAGAATACTTGAGTAAAAGATTACGCAAGGCTTCCAAGGACTAGATGGCCAGAATTTCTAAAGAGGACCAAGGTATTGAGGTCACTCCTCACTCTCAAATAAAGTCGGATGAGGGCCTTAATATGAAGGATATTAGTGAAGCATTTGAGATTAATGGAGACTCGAGTCACCGGAAGACTGACAGGTTCAGCTCATATGATGAAGATCACTATGATTATGATGAGGATGATTCAGATGCTTATGATTTAGAGACGGATAGTGAACTGGAATTTTTTTATGAGGATGTAAGACACTGGATCAAAAATCCATGGAAGATGGTGATAACTTGGTTGATATGTTGGGAGGGGATGGGAGCCTTCCTTCACTGAAGGCTGCTTTTGAAGCTTTGTCTGGTAAAGATGGTTTAAATTCTAATCCCAAGGGACAATAGGCCCTCTCTATCAATCCAGAGAACAGCTTGGAACAATCTTCTGCTCCCATTGAAAAAATTACTGAAGGTAATAAAGGCCTCAATACTGGTTCACTACGAGTTCTACCTCTTTATGCCATGCTACGTGAAGCACCACAACTTAGTGTATTTGAAGAGGTGAAGGATGAAGAGAGGCTTGTTGTTGTTGCCACCAATGTGGCCGAAACCTCTTTAACCATCCCTGGAATAAAGTACATGGCTGATACCGGGAGAGAAAAGGTCAAGAATTACAATCCTGCCAATGGTAAGGAAACATATGAGGTACAGTGGATAAGTAAAGCATCTGCTGCTCAAAGAGCAAGAGCAGGAAGAACCAGTCCTGGCCATTGTTATCGTCTTTATTCTTCTGCAGCCTTTAGTAACATACTTCCTGATTTCTCTTGCGCCGAAATATCTAAAATACCTGTTGATGGTGTTGTTGTTCTTTTGAAGTCCATGGGCATTGATAAGGTGAGCTTAGCATCTATTTTGCTGTTAGTCTATCTCTCTTTGGAAACATTTCATATTCGGGTCTACATGGTGCCGTTGTCAGATAATTTATGGGTTAACATTTGGGATCAGTAGACACTTAGATTTTTGTTTTGTTTTGTCAAACTTCGACCCTATGAGAAAAACTTCTTTTTCGTCCATTAGCTCCTGCTGATGCAAACTTCGTAAGGGATTATTTGTGGTTGAGTCCTGCCTGATTATATGAAGTCAACCTGAGGTTAACTTTTAGGCTTTGCTTGGTTGGGTGGGTGGAAAAATGGGGGGATGGAAGGAGTGGAAAAGTGGAAAGAAAATAAATTTTGAATGTGCTTGGTAGGAAATAAAACGAGTGTGGTGATCATTTCCATCCGCATGTGCAAAGACAAATCATTCCAATTTGGAAGGAAAAGATGAGAGCAAACGTGAGAGAGATGTGAGTTAGTTCAAAACATGTATTTTTCAAGCTTAATTTTCTTTCCTCTAATTTTTTCAACCCTACCAAGTAATGGTTGGGAAAAAATTGCATTTTCTTTCATTTTTCTACCCTTTAATTTTCCATCATTCCACTTTTCTACCTCTTTAATTCCCACCCCAAGCAAAGCCTTAAAGCCAACATTTTTGTTAGTAGGTTCATTTGCAGTTAGCAATGTGCATTTTGGTTACCATATAACATTTGATCTGTTAATGGGCCTTTTATTAAGGTTCCTTAAAGGTTTAGGGGTTATGTTGACTAGTCGACCCACATTAACTTCTTGTTATTGAAGTTGTTCGCAAATGAATATCTATGTCACGGTTTCTGTATTTTCTTTTCAGGTTGCAAATTTCCCATTCCTGACTTCTCCAGGACCCACTGCACTGGTTGAAGCAGAGTGTTGCCTGAAAGCCCTTGAAGCACTAGACAGCAATGGAAGGTTGACATCACTGATTAAAACCATGGCTCGTTATCCAATGAGTCCTCGCCACTCACGGATGCTACTTACCCTTATCCAGATTATGAGAAGGGTGAAAAACTATGCTTGGGCTCATCGGGTTCTTGGATATGCAGTTGCAGCTGCTGCAGTTTTGAGCTCAACAAATCCTTTTGTCATACAATATGAAGAAAGCCACAGTCAAAATGATGAATCACAGCAGGCCGGTGGATCTAATCCCATGAATAGTGAGAAAGCTCTGAACAAGAAAGAAAAATCACAGAAAAGAAAACTAAACGAATTGGCCAAAATGTCCCGAGCTAAATTCTCTAACCCTAGCAGTGATACTCTGACAGTTGCTTATGCATTACATTGTTTTGAGCTTTCAGAAAGCCGAGTAAACTTCTGCAATGAGAACATGTTACATCTGAAAACCATGGAGGAAATGTCCAAGCTAAGAAAGCAGCTTCTTCGGTTGGTTTTTAATCAAGATGTTCTTTGCGATGATGGACAAGAGTTCTTATGGTCTCATGGAACCATGGAAGATGTAGAGAACTCTTGGAGGGTCTCTTCCGGTAAGAACCCACTTCTACTGAACGAGGAAGAGCTCTTAGGACAAGCTATCTGTGCTGGCTGGGCTGATAGGGTTGCCAAACGCATTAGAGGAGTTTCAAGATCGTCCGAGGGTGACAGGAAGGCAAATGCAGTTTGATATCAAGCCTGTCTGGTTAAAGAAACTGTGTTTCTCCATCGTTCTTCATCTCTTTAAAGTTCTGCTCCGGAGTTCTTGGTGTATAGTGAACTAGTACAGACAAAGCGGACATACATGCATGGGGCAACTAGTGTGAAACCGGATTGGCTTGTTAAATATGTCGAGTCTTATTGCACTTTCTCTGCTCCTCTTACTGATCCTAAACCTTATTACGACCCTCAAACAGATGAAGTATATAGTTGGGTGGTTCCCACTTTCGGGCCTCACCTATGGCAACTTCCGATGCATAATTTGCATATCAGTAACAGCGCACATCGAGCGACAGTATTTGCATTTGCTTTGCTGGAATGTCAAGTATTACCGTGCTTAAGGTCTGTGAAGCCATTCATGTCAGCTTCACCTGATATCATTTTAAAGCAAGAACCATATCGTGATAGACGAGTCTGGAAGCTTTTAGATATGTTTGAGACATGGTCGATCGACAGTTGTGGTCAGTTAAGAAAGACATTGGAGGACAACCTAAGGGCATCGTATTTGCATTCAGAAATTCATGACTGGTTTCAAAAAAGTTTCCACTCACAGTTTGAGAAGCTTTGGTCAGAGATGCGCTCTGAAGTCCTTCTGGAGCCCCTAGAACGTTTCCGAAAGAGATTGAAGAGAGATAAAAGGAAAAGATAGTGTGTGCTTATTTGGAAGTTTTGAATGGTAAATTCCATGATAGCATTGAAAATAACGCTTTTGTTAAGATTAGATTTGATACTTTAATGTAATGAACCTTTTACAGTTGAAGATGAAGCAGCTTGATATTGTGTTTTATTTAATATTATGATGATTATTATGTTCATTAACATTTTAATAGTGCAGGCACACACCGTGTGCAGACAAAATACTTGAACACATGTCGGCTAGTTTTTTATTATTGCTGTCATTGCTTGCAATTGCTTCAGCTGGCGATTCATCTAAGTATGGTTTCGATGGAATGCTAGCAAACAGCCCTCGGGCAAAGCCAGAAGAAGCTGAGAAGCCTCAATATGGGGGATGACTTGCTTGTAAGTTTTTAGGGTCTATGTTTGGTGGGGATTCGGGTTTTCGGTGCTCCCGTGTTTTAATGGGGGCCGGGGATATGTGCGTGATGGGTGTTGGCTTCCGATGGTGGTTGGTTAGTGAATGGGGATGTTGCTCCTGAAATAACGTTAATGTCACGGGGCCATTACTCTCTTTTCAAAAAAATATGTCTAATAGGATGTGCAGTATCACCATATTTATATCGACCTTTTTTTTCCTATTCGATGTGGGATTAATGACCATGCCTCTTTTTAGGCGTGACATTGAGCATGGGCGGAGCTAAATAGAGGAATTGACCTCGCAAGGAAACGAAAAAAACTATGTACAAAAATTTGTATAAAATTTTAATTTTTGACCTTACAAATATTTTTAAAAAATAATTCATTAAAATATATAAAAATTCATTACTCTTTTTATTTTAATATATTTTTTATATCTTATTAATATATTTTTATATATATATGTATATTCTTATAACATTTTATAATTTATGACATAATTAATCTATTCTTTCTTAAATATATTTATATGGAGTATGTATACATTCTTATTAATAAGGAATGTGTATCCGGTCTTCCTCCTTAGAAAATACTAGCCGCACGCACAGTATTTTTCTTTCATTTTTTTATCTTTAATTACCGGCGGAGACACCAGTTTGATGTTGATTATCAATCGTCGGGATCTATCGTTTCTTTTGTTCTAATATATTTTTTATAGTTTGTTTTATTGACCTCCTTTTACCATGCACTTGCATCCATTGTACTATATGCAACCAACTGTCCAATTGGACAACCAAACTTGATTTTGGCACTTTTAAGTGTCTAAATTTTTTGTCTTTTTTAAGTGTTCAAATTATTATTTTTTGATCAATGTAGGTGTTCTAATTAATCTTAAAAGTGCAAAAATGATATTTTGAGCATTTAAAAGGGAAACAATTGTGTTTAATTTTTATTTTTTTTTGAAAAAATTACCACAAAAAAGAAAAATGATAATAATTGGGTGACCATACGTATAATTTTTCTAAAAAAGGTACTGTTAAAAAATTATTTTTTAATAAAAATATATAGACATGTAGAGAATTTAAGAAATTTACTTTATAATAAAAATGATTAAATTTACATATTTTTTAAATATTATTTTAAATTAGACTAATTTGATAGAATATAAATTTTTAAAGAATTAAATTATCATTTTATTTAAGTAAACGATAATATTTAACTACTTTAAACGGTCGAGCGTCGTAGTTTACCCTTATTTATGAAAGCAAAACTCTGGAACTTCAATTAATCCCCGACCCATTCTCAATTCTATTTTCACATCGCCGCCACCCACGCCTCTGCTGCTGCTCCTCCGGCCAGTAGATTAGATAAGGTAGTTTTTGAAACCCTAAACTTAACTTGGAGATTGATTGCTACCTGATTTTTCTGGTCTCCGTCTGTGCATCACTCTGCTATATTTAATTTTCTGTTTTCGATCCATGTGCTTTTTCCTCTGTCTCTGAGAATTTTTGCTGCTATTGAGGTCCTTAGCGGCGGCGGATGTCAGTGCTACTGTGCAAAAGCAGCAGCGGCGGTGTTATTGGCCTCGTTGTAATTAATCCAATTATGGCCTTTTCAATTTATTTTTTTTACCTCTTTTTTTCTCTTCTTTTTAGCCTATTGATGAAGTTTTGTTTACCTTTGTTTCTGTTATATTTAAGAATTTTGAGCAGTATTTATAAAATAGAGAATATTAAAGGGATAGATAATAACTACCAAAACTGAAAGTAGCTAATTTTCTATTCCAGTTATATCTGAACTTATATTAAGGTGGAAAAATGAAAGATTCTTGCCCTCCTATAGAGTTGATGATTGCACAAGATACATTAAGGTAAATGAACTGTTTAACTTGCTCTGTTTTTTCCCCCTGCCAAATTATATATATAAAAAAACGAGTTTCATTTTGATTTCTTAGTGTTGGGGTGTAGAGGTATACATTAACGGAATCCTGTTTGCATACATATGTAGTTTGGAAGCGAGCGACAGCAATTCTTTAATCTTGCCTACGAAAAAGAGCAAGAAAAGGAGAGGGAAGGATCAGGTATAAATAGTGCTAGTGATAGCTAAGCTTGAAAGGGTTCATCTTAGCCATGTTTGTGTTGTAGTTTGGATGCCAATGATAGCAACGCTTTAATCTCGCCCTCGGTCCATGTTTTTTTTATCATATAAAGTAGAAGTTGTGGTTAAATACTTGTGTCTACAGGAGCTTCAAAGGGTAAAAGAGAAGCAAAACCCCAAATTGAGTAGATCTCAGATAAAAAAAGTTGAAGAAGATTGAGGTTCTTACCCTATCTTGACTATTGATATCAAATTGCTTTGCTTCATTTGTCGTGTTCGGCGGATGACTACTTATTTGTTGGTGCAGGAAGAGAAAGCACTTTTGCTATCAAAGAGCCTTGAGACATTGGAGTACATTTCCTCTCCTTTTCTAAATAATGTATCCTACTTTCTTTGTCTTTTGTTGGGATATATTTTTGAATGTTTGGCAAATACTGTAACACTTGATGTTCAGGAAACACAAGATTCCAGAAGATGTATATTCTTTGCTGCTGTCCTCAAAAACTATTGGCCGGGTTTGTATCATTGAGTCTGAACCATTTTTTATAGTAGGATATAATCATTATGCTTAACATGAATTTTCTTTAATAGGCTGAAACAATGAACGAAGGACATCTATTCAATTTTCTAAAGTAGGTTTAGAAGTTCCTCATAGTGTCAAATCTTCCAAGGGATGGGATCGTGGTAACACTTCGCCTTCTTTTTCTGAACCTGAAATCGAGTTGGAGCAATACAACTTAAGGAAGGATACTGGTCAAAATCACATTGGGCCATCGATGATAATAGAAAAGGAAGTTGCAAAACATGCACATGATTCTCTGTCATCTTCTCAAAAGCTGACTTTTTGCAAGGGCCTATCCCCAAGCTGCAGTGATGTCGATGCCTTACGAACCATGGATGTTTCCTTTAAGAACGATGATGCACCTTTAGAAGAGGGCAAGGAAACCTGTATTCCCAAGCAAGCGGTTTATGATGGGAGAAAAAGCTCCTTGTCAGTGGTGAGTTGGATTTCAAACGTCTAACATATCATTTAAAGGAAGAACTGCATCTAAAGGGGAGATTGTATAGAATTGATATTTTGGTTAGGTGTCATACCCTTGAGATTTAATATTTATCAAGGTTCTTGCCTTAATGTTGTCAAGTGCTATGTAAATGAAAGTCATAAGTTTGAAGCACTTATATATTTATGTGATGAAAAAATCGGAAGTATATGCAAAACATGTTGGACTTAGAAAAGTTGCTTGAATTAAAATTCCAAGCTTAATTCCCTCGTATTTTCTTGTATGTTTGTCTGCGGTTTTAAATTATTGTGTTATTTGAGGTGTTTTGACATGAGGTAGGGTTCATCCATTAGGAGACCTAAAATTTGATTTCAACAGTACTTATCATAATAAACTTTGTTCTTTTCAGGGACCTCTTTCTGCCCCAACTGTAGTGCATGTCACAAGGCCAGATGAGGTTGAGAACAAAAGGAAGGATCTTCCAATAGTCATGATGGAGCAGGAAATAATGGAGGCTATAAATGAGAATTCTACTGTAATTATTTGTGGGGAGACTGGATGTGGTAAAACCACACAAGTTCCACAGGTATGGTTGTATGATGCATGATTTTGTTGTTCCCTGTTTGATAATTCTGTTTTTACCCTATTTGTTTTCTGTTGTTTTAGTTTCTTTATGAAGCTGGCTTTGCTTCAAACCAGTCTACAATTAGAAGTGGTGTCATTGGTGTTACTCAACCCCGCCGTGTTGCTGTCTATGCTACTGCCAAGCGAGTTGCCTTTGAACTTGGCCTTGATCTAGGTAAAGAAGTTGGATATCAAGTTAAGCATGCCAAGAAGATTGTAGACAGATGCTCTATCAAGTTTATGACTGATGGGATTTTACTTCGAGAAGTTCAGGTTATCTTTCCATCCAAGTTCAAAGTACTGTTATTATCTGTGATAATACTGATGGCTCTACATGAAAAATAAATATCTTGCATTCTTCCTTTAGCACCTTCATTTTTTATATTTTTATTATATCTTCATATTTGGTGATGCAGAATGATGCTCTATTAAAGCGCTACTCAGCCATTGTTCTGGATGAGGCTCATGAGAGAAGCTTGAACACAGACATACTTATTGGAATGCTTTCTCGCGTAGTTCCACTTCGTCAGGTGAAACTTGAAAGATGCTCGACCTTGGGTCAATAAACATAATTTCTTCTCTTTTATATTCAGCTTTATCCATGCTGAACTATTTTGTGGTTTATGGCAGGATTTGTATGAGAAGCAACAACAGATGGTGCTTTCAGGACAGAGTGTAAGCCCTGAAAACATGATATTTCCATTAAACCTTGTTCTGATGAGTGCTACACTGCGTGTGGAAGACTTTGTTTCTGGGAGAAGGTTATTTCGCATTCCTCCTCCTGTAATCGAGGTTCCTACTAGACAATATCCTGTCACGATACATTCCTCAAAGAGAACAGAGCCTGTGGATTATATCCGTGAAGCCTTTAAAATGGCCATACGTATACTTGAGAAGCTTCCACGTGGTGGCATACTTATTTTTGTCACTGGACAGAGAGAAGTACAATGCTTGTGCCGAAGTTTACGCAAGTTTTCCAAGGACTTGAACGCCAGAATTTCTAAAGAGGACAAAGGTATTGAGGTCACTCCTTACTCTCAAATAAAGTCGGATGAGGGCCTTAATATGAAGGATATTAGTGAAGCATTTGAGATTAATGGAGACTCAAGTCACCAGAAGACTGACAGGTTCAGCTCATATGATGAAGATTACTATGATTATGATGAGGATGATTCAGATGCTTCTTATGATTTAGAGACGGATAGTGAACTGGAAATTTTTTATGAGGATGGTAAGACACTGGATCAAAAATCCATGGAAGATGGTGATAACTTGTTGGATGTGTTGGGAGGGGATGGGAGCCTTCCTTCACTGAAGGCTGCTTTTGAAGCTTTGTCTGGGAAAGATGGTTTAAATTCTAATCCCAAGGGACAAGAGGCCCTCTCTATCAATCCAGAGAACAGCTTGGAACAATCTTCTGCTCCCATTGAAAAAATTAGTGAAGGTAATAAAGGCCTCAATACTGGTTCACTACGAGTTCTACCTCTTTATGCCAGGCTACCTGAAAAAGCACAACTTAGTGTATTTAAAGAGGTGAAGGATGAAGAGCGGCTTGTTGTTGTTGCCACCAATGTGGCCGAAACCTCTTTAACCATCCCTGGAATGAAGTATGTGGTTGATACCGGGAGAGAAAAGGTCAAGAATTACAATCCTGCCAATGGTATGGAAACATATGAGGTCAAGAATTACAATCTGCTGCTCAAAGAGCAGGAAGAACCGGTCCTGGCCATTGTTATCGTCTTTATTCTTCTGCAGCCTTTAGTAACATACTTCCTAATTTCTCTTGCGCCGAAATATCTAAAATACCTGTTGATGGTGTTGTTCTTCTTTTGAAGTCCATGGGCATTGATAAGGTGAGCTTAGCATCTATTTTGCTATTAGTCTATCTCTCTTTAGAAACATTTCATATTCGGGTCTACATGGTGCCTTTGTCAGATAATTTATGGGTTAACATTTGGGATCAGTAGACACTTAGATTTTTGTTTTGTTTTGTCAAACTTCGACCCTATGAGAAAAACTTCTTTTTCGTCCATTAGCTCCGGCTGATGCAAACTTCATAAGGGATTATTTGTGGTTGAGTCCTGCCTGATTATATGCAATCAACCTGAGGTTAACTTCAGGCTTTGCTTGGTTGGGTGGAAAAATGGAAGGAGTGGAAAAGTGGAAAGAAAATAAATTTTGAATGTGCTTGGTAGGAAATAAAACGAGTGTGGTGATCATTTCCATCCGCATGTGTAAAGACAAATCATTCCAATTTGGAAGGAAAAGATGAGAGCAAACGTGAGAGAGATGTGAGTTAGTTCAAAATACGTATTTTCAAGCTTAATTATCTTTCCTCTAATTTTTTCAACCCTACCAAGTAATGGTTGGGAAAAATTGCATTTTCTTTCATTTTTCTACCCTTTAATTTTCCATCATTCCACTTTTCTACCCCTTTAATTCCCACCCCAAGCAAAGCCTTAAAGCCAACATTTTTGTTAGTAGGTTCATTTGCAGTTAGCAATGTGCATTTTGGTTACCATATGACATTTGATCTGTTAATGGGCCTTTTATTAAGGTTCCTTAAAGGTTTAGGGGTTATGTTGACTAGTCGACCCACATTAGCTTCTTGTTATTGAAGTTGTTCGCAAATGAATATCTATGTCACGGTTTCTGTATTTTCTTTTCAGGTTGCAAATTTCCCATTCCAGGACCCACTGCACTGGTTGAGGCAGAGCGTTGCCTGAAAGCCCTTGAAGCACTAGACAGCAATGGAAGGTTGACATCACTGGGGAAAGCCATGGCTCGTTATCCAATGAGTCCTCGCCACTCACGGATGCTACTTACCGTTATCCAGATTATGAGAAGGGTGAAAAACTATGCTCGGGCTAATCTGATTCTTGGATATGCAGTTGCAGCTGCTGCAGTTTTGAGCTCAACAAATCCTTTTGTCATGCAATATGAAAAAAGCCACAGTCAAAATGATGAATCACAGCAGGCCGATGGATCTAATCCCATGAATAGTGAGAAAGCTTTGAACAAGAAATAAAAATCACAGAAAAGAGAACTAAACGAATTGGCCAAAATGTCCCGAGCTAAATTCTCTAACCCTAGCAGTGATACTCTGACAGTTGCTTATGCATTACAGTGTTTTGAGCTTTCAGAAAGCCGAGTAAACCTCCGCAGCGAGAACATGTTACATCTGAAAACCATGGAGGAAATGTCCAAAGTAAGAAAGCAGCTTCTTCGGTTGGTTTTTAATAAATATGTTCGTCGCGATGCTGGACATGAGTTCTTAGGTCTCATGGAACCATGGAAGATGTAGAGAACTCTTGGAGGGTCTCTTCCGGTAAGAACCCACTTCTACTGAACGAGGAAGAGCTCTTAGGACAAGCTATCTGTGCCGGCTTTTTTAATAGGGTTGCCAAACGCATTAGAGGAGTTTCAAGATCGTCCGAGGGCGACAGGAAGGCAAATGCAGTTAGATATCAAGCCTGTCTGGTTAAGGAAACTGTGTTTCTCCATCGTTCTTCATCTCTTTCAAGTTCTGCTCCGGAGTTCTTGGTGTATAGTGAACTAGTACAGACAAAGCGGCCATACATGCATGGGGCAACTAGTGTGAAACCGGATTGGCTTGTTAAATATGCCAAGTCTTATTGCACTTTCTCTGCTCCTCTTACTGATCCTAAACCTTATTACGACCCTCAAACAGATGAAGTATATAGTTGGGTGGTTCCCAATTTCGGGCCTCTCCTATGGCAACTTCCGATGCATAATAACATGGCACATCGAGCGACAGTATTTGCATTTGCTTTGCTGGAAGGTCAAGTATTATCGTGCGTAAGGTCTGTGAAGCCATTCATGTCAGCCTCACCTGATATCATTTTAAAGCCAGAACCATATAGTGAAAGATGAGTCCGGAAGCTTTTAGATATGTTTGAGACATGGTCGATCGACAGTTGTGGTCGGTTAAGAAGGACATTGGAGGATAACTTAAGGGCATTGCATTTGCATTCAGAGATTAGCCACTGGTTTCAAGAAAGTTTCCGCTCACAATTTGAGGTCAGAGATGCGCTCTGAAGTCCTCCTGGAGCCCCAAGAACGTTTCCGAAAGAGAGAGAAAAGGAAAAGATAATTACTTGTCCCACGAAAGATTCTCTTATTGATTTTTACGGGTCAATTTTTTTCAACTTTGACTCGTGATTATTTAAAATTTATTATTAATAAATATATAAAAAAATATATTTTAAAAACCTCTAATCAAGTAGATTTTAAATATATGTTTTATAAAACTTAATTGTTTAAAATAATTAATATAATTATAGTTAAAGTTTAAAAATTTTGACTTTTAAAAAATTAATAAAAGATAATATTTATGGGATGGAAGGAGTATTTGTTACTTACTCTTAACATTTTTGCAAAATGTGGTTCTCTGGATGGTGCTTAGGGTGTTTTTAAAGTAATGGACAATGGTTCTATTGTTTCATGGATGAAAGTGCCGACGAGGTATGCACAAAATTGTCATAGTAGAGAAGCTATTAACATTTTTGATGGGATAATTGAGAAAGGTATAAGATCAGTTCAAGGCAGTAATGATTGTAGGGGTCGACATGTTTTCGATCCGGGGGGGACTCTTCTTCGCCGATGTCGCACCGTTCCTGACCTTGGCCAAAAGAGCATTCGGCAAAGTTTGGTCAAATCATTTGAAAGACAAATCAAGAACAGTACGGAGTCGTTCTCTCATCCTTGTGGACAAGGATTTCTTTGACCGAGGGAGTATTGCTACGTGTCAAAATTATTAAGAATAAACGGTGTCGTTTATTTTAGTTTTATCAGTGAAAATACTACGTCGTTTTATGTATTTTGAGGGTTTAAAACCCTGTTTTTGGCTGGATGCAAGACATGGATCAATTGGAATGAAAATATGGAATTCTCTCTGTGAGGATTTATTTCTGCAGTCTCCCTATACTCTTCTGTTTCTCCCTCTTTTAATTCTTATTCTCCAGTTTGTGTTGCAACAAAAGGTTCATATTTGCGCCACCAAAGGGATCGGTGGCAGCAGAAACAAATCCAAGCGAGCCTCTTCTTGCTGCATTAGAGGAAACCTCTCCAGCTTCTCTTCTGAAATATCTTGCATACCTTGATCTTTGTATGGTTTGTGAGAACAATGTTGACTACTGGCGTCGAGCTGCCTTCTTTGAAGAAACTGGTGAGACTTACAAAAGAGTTGCAGCTGTATACTTGAGACCTTTGGAGCAGCTCGCATCGAAGTTGGTCCAAGGTCTTGAAGGTTCTCCAGATGATAAAACGTACTCAATATCTGACCAGTTGCAGTCATCAACTAACCGCCACAATTCAAAATGCTCCGAACTAATGAACGACTTCCGGGTATGACAACATTTTTTAGAGGTTTGCATGCATCCATTCCACATGTTTGTCATGTAGGACCATTACACTACAATGATAGAGTCCAAATTAACTTGGGGAATCTTTTAGCATTGCAACTCCAATTATGAAATCCGGGAAAAGCACTGAAGTCTATGAATTTTTCTTTAAATTGTACGTTTAGAACATCTAAATCTACCCTCAATAGTTCAACACAAGCCGAAATTTCAGGAGTATCATATAAGTACAAAATTCAGATAGAAACAAGCCCAAATCTTGAGCAATTTTCTGAACCTATCTAAAGTAAGTATGCCATAATCTTATGATTTGGAGGTCTTGTAACAAATCTGTTTGTGTAATTGCTTCTACATGTAAGATAGTTTTTTCCCTTGTCTTTAGCTGCTGTCATCTCAACGCTCATAGCTTCTTTACTTGCTGTCGAAACATTGATGGGGAAAAAATAAGCTTGCAACCATCTCAAAATTTGACGGGAGCATTTGGCACCAAATCGGCTACATTCAGTGCCGGAAGAAGAGATGTTAGAGCTGGAAAAAGGAGAGATGACCCACTCTATGCAAAAGCATACGCCATGGCTGATGTTTTAAGGACTTCGATTTACTGCATCGTGTCTGCTTTCCACCATGAGATGCTGGCTAGTGCCAAAGCAGGCCTTCTCGAGCTGGTGGCAAACCTCCGTTCGGAACTCGCGAGTTGCTGTTGCAGAAATTGCATCTTTTCCTCGACTTCCAAGCAAGTTAAACTATTACAACAACAACAACAACAAAAAAGAATGTGATTGTCTCAGAGGATTGACTGCTGGCATATCTCTGATTTGTGTCCGTCAACCGTTTGTCGGTACCTGTGCAAATCGAGGGTCGTGGACATTAACCTAATGTGAGGGACTATAGGTTCTTTCAATCTCTATTTTCTCTGAAGGGACTTGTAAGGGTTCTTGTCTTGCAACATTATATGCCATGATCAAACGTCTCACATGATATGAATTAATTGCGATATTTTGTTACAAAGTTTTGGTATTCAATCTTTGAGAATGGTTGCGGTTGATTTACTGCCTGTAAGGCCTATTATTGTCGAGGTTTTTCGGTTTTTTTTCTTGAATTTGAATAGTAAAACGGACATAGATGTTAGATAATGCAAATTAAAGAGGAACATAATATTTACTTTTATAATTTTAAATAAAATTTATTTCTAAAAATAATAATGTTGCGAGCGATTGAGATTTTTATGATAATGAACTTTGTTTTATTTACCGATTTAATTGTAGTTTTGTATTTATAAACACCAAACTTCATCAGTTCATCTCATTATTTTTCACACTTTGCTTTCAAAACTTTCTTTTCTTCTCGTGAATTTCCTCTTTCGAATAGAACAATATTTGATTGAATTCTATTTTCTTTGTTTCGGGTATACGGAATTATTATAATTATTATTACTATTTAAAATTATATAATTTATATTATTTGTCAATTGAGACAATAGCTGTATTACCACCCGTCAAGGCTTATGTGGCCTTTTGATTCATATTTAGATATATTTGGAGTTTAGAGTAATATATGTTCATATTTTTTATTTAACTCTTAGATAATATATATTTTACAGATAAAATTACTCAAATTTATATCTTTTATGATGAACTACATCCTCTCTTTTTTTGGGACTATTCATTGGGTTCAAATATATTTGAATTTTAATTTTTTGTATTATTGATTTATTTTATTATAATTGTTTATAATTTTATTAATTTGAGTATACAGTAATGTTTGTGTTCGATTTTAAATTTGAATAAATTTATGTACACTTACAGAATAAATTATTCGAATTTGAATTAGCTTTTTTTCATGATTAAGAAAAAATTATATATGTATATAATATTTTGTTGATCCGAATTCGAACAATTTATATAGTTTTATAATAGGATAAAAAATCATTTTATATTACTACTCCTTGAATTCATTGATTTTTATTATAATTGTAGGTATATAATTATTGAATTGTAACGATTTATATTTACAAATCCAAGAATACAAACAAAATTTAATACTATTGTCCTTATCTTAATCCCACACGGCACGCCTCATCCTCATCAACTAACGTCTATCTACAAATAATAGATTCCATTTTTCTATTGAAAAAAAACCCCACAAACACAAAAACCCTACAAAGTGCAATCATATAATAAAATAAAAATAAAAAGTAAACAAATAAGCCGAGCCATGATGACGTCATCAACAGAGAAAGTCCGGTTCAAGCTCACATGATTCATTCGGTTCGAGCTTCTTAAGCCAAGGGCGTTCTCTCCGAACCGGAGGAAACCGAAGCGTACCGGGTCGAGAAAGCCCGAAACCCGCCGTACTCGTTATCGACGTCTTCCAAATTACCGATCTCTCCCGGGCCTTGATCGAAATTCAAAGCGTAACTCAAAGGATCGTAATGGAACTGCCCGTGCCTACCGCCGGTACTGCTTTTGTTCCGGTTGAATCGTCTTATAAAAGTCTTCCACCGGGGACCGGCGACGATCTCGGACCATTCTCGAACCTTCTGGAACACTCTAACGCTTCGGATCCAAAAGCTGGTGCCGAGATGGACCTGGGACGACGTACTGCTGCTTATCCGCTGCCAAAAGGCTATGCCGACGGAGGGCGAACGACGGGAGCTGAAGCAAGGGAAACAGAAGCAGCAACGAGTGTTCCGTAGGAGGGAATTCGACGTCGTTTCGGCGGTTATTGCCGGGTCTACATCAACATGGGCCGCCGCCATCGTGGAGATCGGAAAGCTAAATCTCTGGCTCTCTCCTTTTTTTTCTATCTATGGAAAACAAATTTGAGGAAACGGGTTAACTCAACAGCAAAGCTAAAGGCGTGAATTCTAATAATGAGCTTTCCAATGAATATCAGCCTTTAGATTAAAAAAACATTTGATCTCAACCGTTAAAAAGGTAATTTTAGGACTAGGAAAAGATCTATTCAAATTGTGGGTTTTAATCTTTTTGGTATGGTTTCATATAAAGAAGTTTGGATGAGATCAATTCAATTTTGGACCGACTCAATTTGACATGGAAACTCGATTCTAATTAAGGATGAATATTCAATTAAGTTAAAAGTAAAAATATTTTGAGTTAGTCGAGATAAAAAATTTATTTATTTTGGTTAAATTATATATATTCAATTTATTAGTTGACTAATTCAGATGTCTGTTATGAGGTGATTCTCTCAATCCAATTTGTTTCATTGACACTGTTAGAATTTGAACTTCTAATATTGCTTAAGGGATCTAATTTATCATCTCACTAGATTAACTAGTCTAATTTTATTTTAAAAATTTTCAAGTCGAGTTATTAAAATTTTTGTTCAAATTTAATTATAAAAATTTGTAATGTTATAGTATTGATTGTTGTCAAATTAAACAGTTTTATTTCTTCATATTTTTTACGAGTCTGTCTGAATAAGATTTATAATGTTATTTAACAAATTAAATATCATCTTAATTATAAAAAAATTTATTATATTTTAAAGAAAGGATTTTGAGGGAAAATATTGATATGAGTATAAAAGAGTTGATGGAAAGAAAGAATTTGCAAATAGTTGCAGTAAGAGAACTAAATTGAATAAAATATAAAGTTGATATATTAAATTACAAAAACTGGATATGTATTTAAAAAATGAAATCGAAGTTACATAGGTATTCGAGTTATTTGAGCCATATTTTGTCATTTAAACTTTATTTAAAATTTGTTTTAATCGAATCAAGTTTATGAAATTAAAATCAAGTCAAAATTTGATTTTTTTTTCGAGTCGAGATTTACTCATCTCTAAACCCATGAATTATAATATCTAAATTATTTTTTATCTTATAAATGTAATATTTATATTTGTCAAAATGTACATGTTTAATATAAAATTTTGATCATTTTAATATGTAATGATGTGATATTCCAATCACCGATAAAATAATGTTAAAACTATTAAATTTAGATATAAAATATTTTTTTCCAGAAATTAAAGTATCAAATTTGTTCTTAAAATTATATAGCTATCACATTTTCAAATTAAAATAGTAAATGTGACAGCTTTGATAAATACAGATGAGTAATTATTTTATACAATGACATTAAAGATTAAAATTTTTTATAAGTGTTTTAATTTTTAAATTAAAATAGTAAATGTTAAAGTTTTGATAAATATAGATGAGTAATTATTCTATACACTGACAGTAAAAATTAAAAGTTTTCATAAATATTTTAATTTAAAGGTTTAAGCGTTTATATTTAGGGGTTTAGATTTTAAGGATAGTAGTTAGAATTTAGAGTTTATAAGTTAAAACTCAAATCTTTCACCTTTTTACCCTAAAATCTAAACTTTAATCCATAAATCTTAATTTCTAACAACTATCCATAAATATAAACATTAAATCTTAAACTAAATCCCTAAATTCTAAAACTAGAGCATTTATGAAAACTTTTAGTTTTCACTGTTAATGTATTGAATATAAATCTAATATAAATAGCATTTAAAAAAATGTGTGTATTAAATTTATAAAAATATTAAAGGAAATTTTAAATAAAACGTCTTATGATCAGTTCCAATTAGGGGTGACTATACGATCAAATCGAGTAAAATGTTGCGAGATAGTCAAGTTGATGAGTTATATTTTGTAACTCAAATTTTATTGAATTTTTTTCGAGATAGTCAAGTCAAATCGAGTTGTTCAAGTTTCAAATCAAACATAATTGTAAATATTATAGGAGTAATATTTAAGGTACTGATTGGTCCCAATTTAAATAATTTTTTATAACCATTTACGGTATACATATATATTTATATTTCTTCATATTTTTTCGTATGTGATATACATATATCATACAGACTTGAGAGACTCGACTCAAACTTAAAAATCAATCTACTAATTACTAAAATTTGATTTATTCGAGACTCATTTTATAACTCAAATTACATTTAAATTTTTTTTATGAGTTGAGTCGAGTTTTGCTCACCCATAATTCCAATGCAAGCAACATAATTAATCCCAAAAAAATAAATCACTTTCTTTGGTCACAACGTTATAAATGGAATAAATTGTATTAGGAGGAATTGACCTTTGCAGTTCCTAATTTGGATTAGGGATCCAATACATTATATATGGGTGGTTATAGTCTAGGAAGAGAAACTTCAACGTAAAGAAAAGCAAATTAGTTAGGTTAATTTTCGAATCAGCACCAAACTAAACTGTTTGACGTTCCTCTTAACGGCTTTAACAAGATATTACAAATACTTGGAAAATTGTCTTCCTAACAACCTTCTGTTCGGTCGCTCTTTTTAGCCTTTTTTTTCATTATATTTCAGAAGTAAGTTCGTTATTATTATGTAAGAAGGTAACCAGAACCATACAACAGCACTATTGTCTTCATACCTTCTTCAATTACAGTACCGAGTTGCTTTGATTCAGGGATGGCTGGAGAGAGTGTTGAAGGACAGTCACACTCCGTAAAAAAAAAACTTAAATATTTATAAGATTGTCGATTGAGAAATTACAAGAGCTGCTAAGGTAGAAAATAAGGGCCCTGAGCGGTACTCATGTTGCTCTCCTTTTAAAACGGCACCGACTTCTTAACAGTTCGTACCGCTTACATAAAATCATATGTTCTTCTCTACTTTGACTCAATGAGATCCCTCTACCATCCTCCTCCTCGTTACACGTCTCTTAAATGTTCTCGGTTAATCACCTAATTAAAGTGCTGAAATCATATCTAATCACCAAGCATTAGCAACCAACTGAAGTGATAGTGTAAGGTATGTAATGGAATGTTTAAAAGATTCTTCATTAGTGGACTAATCACTTAATTAAAGACCCAAATCAACATTTGATGTGAAGTTAGAGAATTTATTAATTAATATGGAAAGGGCTGTTAAGCGTGCCATGTTCAATTACTCCGTACGTAATTTACTCGATTCGATGAATTCTCGATTAATATTAGATACATTGACGGTGTTTAATTCATCGTAATTATACGTTCAATTAACTAATTAATCAGGTGGCCACCAAGTTTTATCTCATGGAGATACAGAAGAGACAAGTGGAGAAAGTGCAGAAATTAATTACTAATATTAATTAATGGATTAAATACACTAATAACACAATTAATGAGTGGTGTGATAGATGATTGAAGACGAAGAGATTCGTTCCCTGAGGAAGGAGATGGTTCCAAAAGCTCAGCTCATGCCTTTTTTCGACAGGCCCTTCTTCCCTCAAAGGTCCAACCGGCCTTTAACTAACCCGAGAGAGCCGAGTTTCCGGTCGGTGAGTTCGAAATGCTGGAGTTGCATCCCGGAGAATGAGCTCCACTATTTTCAGCATGCTCACGCTTGGAACCCCATCAAATGAATCAATGTTTAGACCTAATAGACTGTGAACTGTAATGGGGTTGATGGCCTACGTGCATGCATGCATGATCAATGTACAATATCGATGTACGTATAGTTTGTAGGATGTTCCATTTTATGCCACATTTACCCCATCTATTTTGTCTCTGTCTTTGTGTTTTGTCTGTTTAGACCGTATGTAACCAGAAAATTCTTCTCCTAGGCTTCATCGTATAGTGTCAAATAAAGACGGATTTGTATTTTACTTTTTGGCATCAGAAACTCAGATTTCTCCTTCAATTCTTGTCTCTTCTATCCATGCTAACCGGTCAACGAACAAAATCCAAACAGGGACGGACACTGAGTTTTATGTTAAGGAGATGAATTTATAAAATTTTAGGGAGAATAGATTTTTAATATAAAATTTTTAAATTATATACGAATTTTAAATTTTTAGGAGACGACCGCTCCCCGGCTCCCTCTCGATTCATCCCTGAGCACATACTAACACAATTACTTGACGCGGGAACTTTGTTATTCTTGTAGTCTTACATGACTCGACGAGATAATTTCTGCTTAATCGTTGAACGGACACAAAAAAAATACCCATAGTTCACAAATTATTTTTAAAGAAGCGGTGGTCGTATGTGCTGCATGGCTAAGGGCGGGTGGTGTGTTGCTGAGGTCCAGGATTAGCCTGCTGGCTAGCAAAGTTCGACCTGCTGAGGTATTGGTCTTGTAAGGCCGACATTGTTAATGGGTTTGAGTCTTTAATTCCAATCAGAAATAATGATGATGTAACTGTTAAATAATTGTTTGTTGTTTTAAGCCTATCAAAGATTTAATTAATTATAATTATTATACCCAAAAAAATAATTATGATTTTGGTCTCGTTGATATATGGAATTTAATCTCTATATTTTAATTTGACATAATTTATTTTTTTTACTTGAAAATGTTACCAATAGGTCCAATTTGAAGGTATCGTAAGTTATTCGATCATGCAGTCAATGTCACATGAAAATTCAATTAGCATATCAATAATAAATTTATATGTAGGACAAATGTTAAGGTTATTTTTTTCAAAAAAGAAAATAAGCATCACTTTAATGGAAGTAACTAATGGTTTTATCAATTTAGACCTAGTAATAAAATTATAAAAGCAAAACGATCAAATTATGTCAAAGTAAAACAAATACTCAATTTTTTTAATAGGCTTATGATATTTTTTTATCCCCCGACATTACTAGTTTAGTCATTTTAGCCTTTAAACTTTTATTGTGCTCTTTTTAACCCTCAAACTTTTATTTTCTTTATCAAATTGATTCAACTGTGATGGACGTCGTTAACCTAATGCCAATTATTTGTTCTTTTTTACCACAACATCAAATTTTGAAAAAATAGAAATTTTGCTCTTATTAAAATGTTAATATAAACTATTTTATAATTTTTAATATTGTTTTTTTAAAAATCGTTGATATAATAGAAAATAAAATAGATGATATCAATATTTCATTAAGGACAAAATAATTGGTGTAAGCTTAATAACTCGTTATTGCTCCGACTTTTGGTCAATTTGTTAAAAAAAAAGTTTGAGGGTAAAGAAAACGAATAACAAATTTAAGAACAAAATTGACTAAACAAGTTAATCAACCTTTGTTTAATGCTTAGGTCTTTAATATTGGTTTTGATTGATTGATACCAAAACATATTAACATTTCAAATGCTTATAGTATAATTTTTTATAATCATTTGTATCTTATTCATTAGTCAATTAATCTAAACTGGATACTATAAAAGTCTATTATGTGGATGACTTTTTTTAACCCAGTTTAGTTCATTTACAATATTAGAATTCGAACATCTGACCAATATTAAAGAATCTAACAAGTAACATCTCATCCTGCTAGACTAATTGATAAACCTTACTTTAATTCATTTCATTGTTTATTACCATTTTCCTTTGTTTTATAAATCATTATTAATGGTACAAAGTTGATCCATGAGAGATCATGGGTGGTCTCTCTAGTTAATTATATAATAATATTATATGACCTAAACATCCAAGGCCACTAATTAGCTCATGAATGGCTTAGGAGGATAAGCATAAAGCAAAAGACATTATGATGATTAGCCATTATGATTGGTCCAACAATGACCAAAACTCACTTTAATTGGCACTTATGGCATTAGATAAACCCCAAAGTTTCTATGGGTTTCTTCTACCTTTTGCAGTCATATATTCCTTCCTAATGGCTGCTTTCTCTCAGCTCCAACTTAATCTAATGCATTCTTTTTATAAAGAATTAATTGTTTGATTTTTGAGTAAATTGCATCATATGTCCCCAAGTTATAACCCTCTTTTTAAATTGAACTTTAATTTTTTAATGTTTTAATTTTATCTCTAAAACTCTCATTCTAAATTGATAACCAAACTTTTGAATATTTCAGTTCAATCCCTCAATTAGGATCCTCATTTTAAATTGGTGTATAAACATTTGAACGTTCCAATTTCATCATCAAATCATCATTTATGACACATCATTTTATTACATAATGCATATCAATTTTTGCATGTCTGATAATGATTTTATTACCATGAATACGATTAACATATACCAATATTTAAAGATAAAATTATGACGTTTGAAAGTTTAGAAACTAATTTAAATAAGAGTCATAATTTATGGATGAAATTGAAGCTTTCAAAAAATTAAATACCACGGCCCCAATGTACAACGCGGCTTAAACCTCTCATCTTTTTACGTGTGATTTTTTTTTTTAGTTTTATATGTTAATGATGCGTTGGTCCGGTTTAGATTTATTTTAGCCTAAATTTATATGTATTCTGATTCTTTTATTAGTCTTGAGGTAATTATAAAATAATATATGTTTAATATGTATTTTAATTTTTAATTTGATTGTATATTATAATATTTTATTGTAATTAATTTGATTATACTGATTTATAAATATAATTGTGACATTTCTAGTAATTATACTCTTAAAACTTTAAAATAAATTTTAAAATAGAAATTTGATGAATTTTAAATTATTTTAAAATGTTTTAATATGCGTATACAATTTTAAGAATATTTAATATTTTATTTTAAAATAAATTTCATAATTTCAAAAATAATATTTTAAGATTTTAATACTTTTAATATTTTTAAATTTTTTAATAAATTTTAAAATAAATTTTAAAATTCTGAAAATGTAATGTGTTGGCAGAACTTGGGTTAAGATTTGGGGGGATTTAAATTAAAATTTAGAGGCTTAAACTAAAATTTTCAAAATTTTTGAAAGATTTAATAAAAACTTTTAAAAATTATGAGAGGGAATTTAATTAAAAATATTTAAAATTTTGAACTTAAGATGGATTTTTTAAAAAACTTGAGTGGGCAAATTAATTTTTTTTTAAATTGCAGGGGTCAAGTTATAGTTTCTCAAGATTTTTCGGGCCATGACCCCCTCTAGTCCCTTACATGTTTTGCCACTAACTATAATGCTGCCACGAGACAAATAACCTAAAACATTAAGATTTAAGGGTTATAATTGGTTAAAGAACTTAATTGATGCAAATTTTAATTCAAGAACTTAATTAGTTTATTTTCTTAATATAAGTACTTAATTGAGTACAATTTAGGGTTGAATTGATATTTTCTCAAAATTTAAGGGCTTTTTAAACCTTAAGCCATAAATATGACATTAACTCCAAAGTCCAACCAAAAGCAACTACCAAAACCGTGAGTCAGGGGAATGGCAGAGCTGCGCGTGTGCTCGGGGTGAGGACCTTGTTTTAATGTTTCATGTGAACTTGCTTAATAATTTTATTCAAGTAAATGTCAAAATTACCCATAAATTTGTTTCAAATATATACATAAAATCAAGCAAGCAGATTTAGATGGCTGACCAAGCTCATCTTTGTTCTCTCGTATTCTCTTGGGTTATGGGTTCTAGGCCCACTAAAAACACTCATTTTCCTTCCTCCTAGAATCTCCTATTTTCCCACCCATTTAGGTAAAATTAGGATTATATTTAAAATTTGTCAAAATATATACATAAAATCTGATTTATTGTATGATATTGTTGTTGGATCAAAATCCGCAATTGTGGGCACATATGTAAAATGTATGATGCTATTATAAAGTATGACACAAAATTAAGTGACCAATTATGTTAGGCGTGTCATGGGTATTAAAATATCATGGAAATAAAAGTGTAGATACCATAAGATGTATTTATAATTCAATGAGGGACAAAGTTATAAATACTTAATAGTTGATTTATTAAATCAACTATATAAAGAGGTAGTGGTCCCCAAGAAATAGGTTAACTTGTTTTTCTCTCCTTCCCCGTCAGAGAGTTTTACGTCAAGAGAAAACATATGTTCTTGGAAGATAAATACCAAAGATATAGTCTTTCAACGTCAAGATTCAAGGTTTTCTATCGATTAATTCAGGTGCGCTTCATCATTCAGTTTATTATTCTTGATGATTTGACATGATAGATCATGTGTTTAGATTTTATATCTATTATTGTAACAACCCGGTTTTGGGTTAAAGAATCAGGTATTGGACCGAGTTTTGGGGCTGCGGTTCATGGCCCAATTAAAAATGTGTGATTGGGCTTAGGGGTAAATATGGAAAAAGAAAATAGAAAGAAATAAAAAGGAAAAAGGTTTTTTGAATTTTAAATAGTAAGTGGGTGGTTGGAAATATGAAAGAGGAATGATGGAAAAGAGAGAAAAGGAAAAAGATGAGAAAGGTGGGATAGAGAGAAAAGAGAGAAAAGTTTGGAGTGAGAATTTCAAACTTCGATCTACGTAGATCTAGCCGTCTGATCGCGACACCACCACTTCCATTGTGTTCATCTGGTCGAGACGAGTCCGACGGTACCAGCATCACCGCTGTCAGAGTTGCCGTCGGAAGAAGTAAGAGAAAAGAAGTTTCAGGTTGGGCTGTTCAAGGGGGTTAGAGGGATCGAATCAAGAAACGGAGGCCACCAACGAGTTCACCGGCTCAAGAACAGTCGGCCGGTGAAGTTTGGTCACCGGATGCCACCGGAGCCGCCGTTATGCGTCGTCGCTGTGCGTGGGCGTAGTCCAGCTCCAGAAGGATCGAGCCACCCGAGTGGACTCGGCCCAATTCGGCCGAGTCAGGCCGAGCTGACTCAGCCCGAGCCAAGCCGCGTCGTCCGCCGCCGTTGACTTTTTTCGGGGGACCCTACCCTAGGGTTTCTCGACGTTCTGGAAGCAATGACGCAGTCCATTTTGCGAAATTCAAACCTGGTAAGCTGTTTTTTATGTGTTTGACCCTTCGCTTGGCTTAGGAGGTGTTTGAAGTTTAAGTATTTTCTTAATTGTTGTTATGCGAGGATTGATCGGGGTCGACTATCGGACCAAGTGGTATTTTGAAAATCTAGGATGAGGATTTTAGCGATGTTAGCACAAGGTTAGTATACCTCGAACTTCGAAATGCTTCATGAGCATTATAAATGTAATTGTCTTGCCTGTTAGTGGTTGCAAAATAGGAGATGAGTAATACGCATGCGTCAGTACTGTTATTACAAGGCTTGATAATTATTATGATACTTGATGAGATTGAGAATGTTGAAACTGTCATGAGCTGTATAAACCGTATAGGATTGTTCGAATATCCATATAATTATCTGATTGTATGACTGGTTGTTTGATTGATTTATGATGATTCTTCGTGTATTACCTGAATATAATAATATGTTCGATTAAGTTATTTTAATGCACTAGCAACAAACTATAATGACTCTCATAAGCTTTAAAAGTATAATATGGCATCGTAATTATTATCAGCATATACTCGATAATCACTTATGAAATCGGTAATTAATACTATTTGGCCTAAAGGTTAGTTCATGATGGAAATTGACGAATATGTTTAACAAGTGGTTATTACTATAATAGATGAAAATATGTAAATTGATGGGAATGAATTGTATTACTCTTCCATAAAACGTAATAACCCGGTAATGCTTGATTGGTTGTAATAGCAATAATAGGGACCCGTGGTGGGTCGTTTGATGGCTGTGTGCCAGGTAGGGCACTTGTATGGATTCGTGGTGGATCATGTATGGTTACGTGCCAGGTAGAGCACTTGTTTAGTTACGAGTCTTTGTTTGGTGGGATCCGGATACCTAGTGAGCGAGTGTTGCAACACATGAAGGTCATCCGATGATGAAATGAAGGCCATCCAATGTGAGATTCCGGGTGATGATATTTGCTCGATGCGAGATTCCGAGCCCCGCTCGATGTGAGATTTCGAGAAAAGACTCAATGTGAGATTTTGAGTATACCGCTCGATGTGAGATTCTGAGCAGCTCGATGTGAGATTTCGAGTATGGGTGGGCTTTTTAGTGTCAGATGACATTGGGTCTCACAACTGGTATGTTTACTTTTATGTTGATGTATTTTCCATGTGTTGTTGGGCTTGTTTGAGTGTATTGGGCTTTGTTTATGTTGGGTTTCAAGAAAGGGTAGTATGATAAAATCATAAATAGGAGACAAAAGGCTGATGGCCTTGGTTATTTTCTGCAGAGGGAAGAGAGGGGTGAAGTCATCTTGTCCCTATCTTCTTCCTTATCTCTTTCCTCTTCAAACTCCCTCCCCAAACACAAAGAAAAAGATAAAAACTTGTTGTGGTAGAGTGTGAATCTCGGATTGGTCATCAAGGAAGAGTTTATCAGCATCAAAGGATCTCCATTTTGAGCTAAGCATCATTGGATTTGGTAGAGGTTGAGTTGGAAGCTTGGACCAAGAAGAGATGTGGTAAGAGATTGGTGGGAGCTTCATTTCGGGTTTTGCTTGCTTAAGGTCAGTATATCTTTGACTCATACATTTCATGAACCTCATATGTTGATTGCTTTGCCTGGTTTATGTTCATGAGTAGCAAAGTTAGGGTTCTTGAGCTTTAAAACCCTCTAATGGTAAATCGCGTTTTGGGAGTTGATAATGGGTAAAACTGGTAGGAAACCACCTAATATACTCCAAATAACTTGTAGGAAAGAATTAGGACTTAACCATAGGGGTTAAGGGTGGGATTGGTGTAATCCCGAGCTCTAGGTTTTAAAATCTGGGCTCGAGTACCGGTACGGGGTGGCTGCGTACCGGTACTCCTTTGTATCTTGAGAGACGATGTATGAGGGGCGTACCAGTATGCCTCCCCGTGTATCGATACCCCTTACTCAAATGGAAATCTAGTAGCGCTTAGGTGTACCGATACGCAAGGGGCGTATTAGCGATAATATATTAACTTGTTGAGTATTTTATTTATAGTTGTCTTCATTAACTTGTTGAGTAATATATTTGTAGAGCAAAACAAAAATTTATAGCTATCTTTATTAACTTGTTGAGTATTTTATTTATAGTTGTCTTCATTAACTTGTTGAGTAATATATTTGTAATTTTGCTTAAATTATTTGATGTATTTATAAAAAAATAAAATATTTTATTATATATTTAAAATTTTACAAAATATAATTTTGTAGATAAAATTAACTCGATAAAAAATTATGTGTTTGTTCTACTAAAAACATATTTCCTAAAATGTTTTTAGGAAAATTTATCAAACAACGGAAATTAAATTACACATCATCATCCAAACACCATAAAATACTTTTCGTAACATGTTTTTCATAAATGTAGTTCACTTTCTAAAATTGATTTTTTGGAAAGTCAATTACAATAAAACAAACAGACCCTAACTTTGTTTGTCGCTAATTATCAGCGACGTTCAATCTCGTTGTTATTAGCGACGTTTTTATATAAAAATAAAGAGGAAAAGATCAAAATAATTAAAATTTTGGGGTCTAAAAAGATAAAATCTTAATATATTTTTATATAAAAAAATTTGGGGTTTAAATGATTAGATGTGTATTCGAAATCAGTTTGACTTTCAAGGTCCCCCTTCATGTTTTAATTCTTAATTACTTTGATGTCGTTTCTACTGGTTTTGATGCATGCAAGGTCATTTTTTTGTTTAAATGTTATTTCTTACCCATTTGATGCATTTTTATTGGGGGAAGTTTTGATCGAGCTTTTTGTTTAAGTTTCTTCTTCCTCTTACCCTTTTTCAAGCGTTTTTTTTTTTCATCTAGTTTAAAAGCTCTTCCAATTTGTTTGATTTTTAGGAATCTTATAGATTTCTTTGTTAATGATAATCTTATAAATTTTTAGGGACTAAATGTATAATTAAACAAAACTTTACTAACTATCACGTTATCCTTCTGTTGAATTTTAACGACAAGTAACTTGATTGTTACTATTTAAATAGTTACGTAGTCATAATAACAAAATTGAAGGTATGATGATCATATCAAAACTACTCCCATAATTAAGTGGTCATTTAAGTAGTTTACCCAAAATTTTAATATACTAACACAACTAAAGCCTTGTTCACACTAAGGATATGAATTTTAGTCTTAAATGATAAATCAACCCCTAAATTATATATTTTGTTTGCTTTTAGCCCATAAACTATTGTTTGGTTCAAATAAGTCCTTAAATTATCATTTTTGGTCTCTTTAGATCCAATAATTATCTAAATCAAAAAAATCAATTCGACTAATAAAATGTTGACACATCACAAAGATTTTTTGATCAATAGATAGTTTAGGGACTAAAAGAAAAAAATGACAGTTTAGGTACTTATTTTGACCAGAAAATAATTTAGGGACTTAATGTGTCCAGAAATGATACTTTAAGGATTTATTTTGACCAAAAAATAATTTGAAGGCCAAAAACAAACAAAAAACATAGTTTAAGAGTTGATTATGGTAACTCGACCGTTAAAGACCGTTAAATACTTAACGTGACTGGTATGAAACTTTGCATAATAACACATTTAGTCCTTCATATTTACTTATTCGATCAATTTAGTCTTAATTTGAAAAAAATTCAATAAATTATTATCCACAACAAATTTACGCCAACCATCACCGAATATTACATTTGGCTTTGCTCCTTCAATACAACGCTGATAATATATTACTGGCCATGATTTTCCATTTGAAAGGAGAAGTAAGATATGTTTCTAAATAATTTTACATTTTCAGCCTTTTCAAGTTGCATTATATCATATGCATGCGGGGAAGTGGGTAGCAGGTTTCAACTGGAAAACTCACCAATCTACATGAATAAACATATGATGGCTGTAATACAATAACAAGGGATGGATTTTCAGTTTTCAAGGCACTAACTCTTTGAAGAGGGCAATCAGTGGTTGAGGCTTCCGTTTCACCGGACGAGGCATATCAGTTGAAGTTAATTGCTGGTGACAATTTGCAAGCTGATGAGCACTTTGAAGGATATTTTGATGCTATTTATTAGCTCGAACCGATTCGAATATTGTTATCCCAGGCAAATGTACGCCAACCAGTTTCTAGATATGAATATAACCTTTTCCCCAAATGTTTTCCCACTTGAGCTGCAAAGAGCAATGCTCTTCCATCAAATGTTTCTCAAAAGAAAATTGAAAACACAAAATTCAAGTTTCCAGCAATAGAAATGAAAATACTCATTAAAATTTGTTCATTGCTGGCAGATTCATACATGTTAGTGAAGTAATGGATTGCGTACCAGTCTATATTTTTTTACCATGTCTGAGACCAACATAATCTGGTTGCACCACAACCAGGAAAAATGGGTTCTCAAATTTGAAAGTACTACGAGCACTCTCAAGAGCCTTAACCATATGGTTGCTGGTTCATACACTCATTCTCGAGGATCATTTTCGTGAGACTTCAATACGTAAATAATGATGGTTAATTTTATTAATTTTTTCGAATTAAGATTAAATTGATTGAATTGATAAATGTAAAGGACTAAATATACTATTATACAAAGTTTCATAACAGTCACGTTAAGTATTTAACGGCCGAGTTATTATTTTGTTACAAAACATAAAGTTTAATTATTATTTTATAACATTTAAAAATTTAATTATCATTTTATTTTTTTAACAAAGTTCAATGATCATTTTAATACTTTATATAAAGAATTATATAAAACGGATTATTTTAATTGATTAAAATTATGACAGGTAACAGTGAGAGTTTATGATATAATTACACTTGTACCAAACAGGCTACGATGTACAACGCATGCTACCAGGCCCCGCCATAACAGCGTTATAACGGGGCCAAGCTGAACTATCGCAAAAACTGCAAAACTCTACCAAAAACCAAAGAAAAAATTGACGACGTTCCGTCCAGCTAAGATCCTGTTTGGATCTATAAATACCCCAATTTCCAAACTTGATGAGCTCCTTTGTTCAGATCTTCGTTCAAATTCAACCACGGGTAATAACTGTTGCGGATTTTTCTCAGGCAAGTTTTCTCTCCTTCTCTCGAAGCCAAACAAGTTTTATTTCTCAATTAATTTTCTTTTAATAATTTTCTCTCTCGATAAGTTTTTTGTTCTTTTAATTTTCTTCTGATTTTAACTTCAATTTTGATTCTGAAGTCTGTTAAAATCCTTTGAATCTTCAAATCCGTTGCGTAGTTTCATCTGATCTGAGCATATGAAGCGTCGTAAGTTCGTTCATTTTCGTCGATCTACATTTTTCGAATTGATTTCATCTCGCAATAGATCGGATTTAGACTTGTTATATGTTGATTCCGTCCAATTCAGGCTTGTTTGATTTGCGATTGTTCCTCGAATGATCTTATGTTGCTACTGAATTCTGGCCGTCGGATATGCTCTGATCTTGAATGCTACTATTCATTTCTATTTTTTCAAATTAAATTGCTGATCTTCGGATTTTGATACGTTGATTTTGGTGTTTTTGGCAGACTTGAAAAAAATGGGTCTGTCTTTCACAAAGCTATTCAGTCGGCTTTTTGCCAAAAAGGAGATGCGTATACTGATGGTTGGTCTTGATGCTGCTGGTAAAACCACCATTCTTTACAAGCTGAAGTTGGGAGAAATTGTTACTACCATTCCCACCATCGGTAGGTCGTTTTTTTTGCCTTATAAATTTTATTTCATTTTTAAACCTAAGGAATTTTGTTTCGAAGTAGGATACGGCTAACTATTATATATTATAATCGTGTAGGTTTCAATGTTGAGACCGTTGAATACAAGAACATCAGCTTCACTGTTTGGGATGTTGGTGGCCAGGACAAGGTAACAAGGTTTTGTTTGTATTCAAACATGTTAATATAATTGCAAAGTTTGCATCAAAGAAAAGATCTAGGGAGTCCTTGGATATGTTTTATTTATGATAGAGAATGATTGATTATATGGGTGGGATTGTTATTGTTTCGTATATTCCGTCACCAGTTAAGTATCTTGATAACATGAATGTGTGTGCAGTTCTGTGAAAGGAGAGAACACATGCTAGATTTCAGTTGGGGATGATTAGCGTGGTCATAATAGAACCTTATGTTTTTAGTTTAACTTAGAATCTTAGATCTGTTGGAACAATGAAAAAACTTATGGGTTTGTTGTGTTTGTCTTAATTATTTAGCTGGCCAATTTGCTTTTTTTTTTCTACATAGATCCGACCATTGTGGAGACATTATTTCCAAAACACGCAAGGACTCATCTTTGTGGTTGATAGCAATGATCGTGACCGTGTGGTTGAAGCTAGAGATGAGTTGCACAGGATGTTGAACGAGGTAATTGAGCTTAAAAATTCTTGTTCCCAGCCTATGGTTCCAATGACTGCAAATCTGACTTATTATTTGGCAGGATGAGTTGAGGGATGCTGTGCTGTTAGTATTCGCTAACAAGCAAGATCTTCCAAATGCAATGAATGCTGCTGAGATCACCGACAAGCTCGGCCTCCATTCCCTCCGCCAACGCCACTGGTGAGACAAACAATTCTCTTCTCTCTGTGTGTGTGTGTCTATGTTGCCCCCTTCTTTTGTTGATCTTTACATTTCCTCTTTATAATATGTTTCCGCAGGTATATCCAGAGCACATGTGCCACATCTGGTGAAGGACTGTACGAAGGACTGGATTGGCTCTCAAACAACATCGCAAGCAAGGTAAGCTCATGCAGATTCCTCTGATTTAAACTTTTTTGAGCTTCTTCTGCGTCTCATACTTTCTATTCACTTATGCTGATATTTATATGCAATTGCAGGCATAGATGACCTGTCTATCTTACTAATGCGGGCCCCGTTTGGAATTATCGATGTTTCCACCTCCGTAAAAAAGTTTCGTTTTTTCGTGTTCCCTGTTTCTTGCAAACATTGTCATTCGTTACCTCGTAGTTTAAGAATAATCATAATTTTTTTTGTTTCTCGTGTTTATTATCTTGATTGTCGGATAAAGATACATTTGTTCGTTTTGTAATGCATTTGTTTTGAAGGTTGAGATAAAATTCATTCAACCCATCTTTTTAATAATGTGTTTACTGTTTATGCCGAAAATCATACTTTATTATAAGCTGAATAGGTATCACATGACATATGTATTATGAAACGAATCATTGGTTGAATGAAGCCTTGAAATGGTCAAGACTGCAATCCCCCAAGCGTGAGGAGTAGGCAGCTTTCTTATAGTCACCCCAAGTGAACGGCTTGAAGAGGCTCGGGTTTTCTGGTGAGACCAATTCCGGGAGAGGAGAGATGATTGCGTTGAGAGGAGGCGCTCCGAAGTACATGATCGACATTCTTGAAACCCAAGATGAGTTCGCAATTGCCCTATGCCTCATGCTTGTAAATCTTCCGTTTGTTAAAACCTAGCAAATGTCACGCATACCATTTTCATCAAAATCATGCCATATAATCGGATTTTTATAATAGTAAATGGACTGACCCGCAAGGTATCTCCGATGATGACAGAATTGGGAGGTGTCAGGGGGGACTGGGATCCAAAGCCTGTCGGGCAAAGCAATTTGGAGGCCGGCAACATCGTTTGATCGTAAAATGGTGAGGATCTGAGGGCTGGAATGCTCTCCAAATCCGACTTCATCGGCGGTATCTTCGTCTTTGCATGGTTCTGAAGTCTTGAGTGGAGGGTAATGGTTGAACCTTAAGACGGAGTCATTTCGGACATCTTTGATTAGTTTACTGAAGACATACTTGTCGTGGACTTGTAAACCCTCAGCCGCGAGATCAAGAACCTCGCTTGCCAATGCCCTCACTGCTTCTATGTAATCATTCGCAGCAACACTGGAAAGTCCCGAGCAACAAATTATTGAAATAATATTGCGAATTTGAGTTAGGGATGGTAATCAGACATAACAAGATATGTCTGATTTAAAATCTATGCCTATAGGGATGGGTTTGGTCAAAACCGGACGAGTTTGAGTTATTTTTCCGTACTTAATTCGGTTTTCAAGTAACAAGTCAAATTTAAATTTTTTACTACTTGAATGACTCAACTTGAATAATTTACACCTTTACTTATCCTATATAGTACAGAAAATGTATGGTCCGAGCCATAGGTAAGATGAACCTTACTATATAGTATCTCCAGCATCACACAAATGAAACAGAAACCAAATGTCTTGTCTATTTGCTCGACTGTTTAAGGTTTAAATTATAGGCATCTCTCTTTGGCCAACCTTCCTATACCATTTTTAAATCATAGCGTACATGACTATATATTTTTGTAATTTTTATTTTTATATCCGTTTTACTGTTTATATTTCGAATTTGTAATTGTCTCTTGTTTATCAACACTACTTTTTTACGAATAAAACAGTAAGGCATAAAGTCAAAAAATGCCTTCAATGTTTGACTGAATAGTCACTTTGGCCCCAATTTTTTTAGAGCAATTCAAAGTTCTACATTTTATTTTGGGTCAAAATGGTCATTCTACGGATGAAAATTGTTAAAAAAAACTGACAGTAAACAGTTTGAAATAACTTGAAAGAATAATAAGTCAGCAAAAAATTATTTTATATTTTATATAATTTTATAAAATTATTTTTTGACTGATATAACGTTTTTTTCAAGTCTAACACATTTGTCCATATGATATTGTCATGTCAGCCTGCACTGTCATATAAGTTTGTCACATCATTTCAAGCCACTTACCGTCAGTTGACTGACAGTTTTTATTCTCAGAGGGGCCATTTTGACCCAAAATAAAATATTAAGGGTTAAATTACTCTTAAAAAATAAAGGCTAAAGTGACTGCACACTCCAACGTTGTTGTTGTTTTTTTCTTATGCCAAACGGTAATTAAATAGTTGTACCTGAAACTTTGAGGTTCATTGGAGATGGTTTTGGATGTTTCAACAACGGAGAAAGGATCGGTGGGGAGAAGAAGATACTCAAGCTCACCCTTATCGCCATTGAGACAGATGTTCCTCGAACCATAACCGAAACTGCCGGCCGGCTCCGCACTTTGCACGTCACGAGCCGGTTGGTCAAAAAAACGACCCCCCTCGTCTTCCAACTTGGATATTGTCACCCTAGGAAAGCCATGGTTAACAACCTTAAAGAAGCCATAGTTTTGGCAAGCTTGGACGATCAGCTCCGACACCATGGACCTATCAAGAGAAAGGTCAACCGAAGGAATCCCAACTGCCCTGGTTTTCTTGGTTCTCACTGCAACAGGCGAGTGCACCACCATTTTTCTCGAGCCTATGAGAGTTGGAAGACGTGTGTAGTCATGGCGGAGATGATGCTTACTATTTATACAAGAGGGAGACAATGAGTTATGATCATGAAATTTGGAGCCGAGTGTTGTGAATTTAGGAACATGTAAACTTTGTCTACCAAAAAATTATAATAATATGCCTCATGCATCACATAAAACTTTAAAGTTTTATGTTATTTTTAGATTGTTAGATGGATGTAAATGGATTAACTACAGAAAATGAGAATATTATCACAAAAAAAAACATATAGAAATAATCTTAGTCAACATTTCAAAAAAAAAATTGTAAAACCGAGTTATGAGTTATATTTTAATACATAAACTGTGTACAAAAATTACAAAATCCTTTATATTTAGACTGTAAAATCTAAAATTTAAATCCCTAATCCTAACACTCTAAATCCTAAACTCTAAATTCTAACACTAAATCATAAATTTTAAACGCTATAAATTAAACCCCTAACTCTAAACAACAATCTTAACCCTTAAACTCTAACATCGAAAAATTTGTGTAAACTTTGTATTAAAATATTTCTATGTATACTATGAAATTATATTTAGGGTGAGCGTGGGGAGTGGTGGGTCAAAACTCGAGAGGCGAGGATGGGTTATGAACATTAGGTGGGGAGTAGGGGAAGGACAAGATCGGGGCCAACCTAGTCCAACCTGTTTGTCCCCTTTAATTCGTTATTATTCTTAATCAATCATGTTCCAATATTTCAATTGCCTTGGAAGGTAAGCTCGTTTATAATGAATTTTTGTAGTATTTAATTTAAATTAATTTTTTAATATGAATAATTGAGTTTTATTAAAAATAATAAAAGGTTCAATGGATACGACATACTTAAATATAACGAGAGATTTGAGAATTATGTTGACAAAAAAACTCATATAAATAAAATAAAAAACCAAAACTCGTATATTATATTTTACTTGTCTCTCGTCTCATCTATAAAAGAAAAACACACACTATAATCATTGAAGGTAGCTTTCACCAATCAAATTAAATATATATAGAGAGATCATATTCGATTTAGATATTTTTTTATAATTTTTGAGGTTTGCTCATCTCCACTATTAACATACAATTCTATATATTTTTGTTTTGTTTTTTAAGCATTGATATCTAATTTATTTGTGATTGATTTAGACTGTATATTACGAAAGTCTATTATAAGGGCGACCCTCTTAATTTAATTTGTTCATTTTATAATATTAAAATTTAAATTTATAACATTATTTAAGGAATTTAATAACTTATCTCACTAAACCAACTTATTATCGGTTTTTATAAATTTGAGTTTAGTATGGCTCATGTCATCGGCACTTTGATGTATTGTAATTATAACCCTAGCCAGAAGGCTCTTTCAATTAGATTAGACCACCTATTGAACCGGAAATCGATTATTGTATTCTATAAGTACATTCAATTCTGAATATTAAAATCGTTCCAAACCGTTATAAGAATAATATGAGACCGAATATGTTTAAATATTAATATTTTTTGTTTAAGTATAGGTATTAAACTCATTAACTTATTAATTTGGATCGAGTATTTTATAGGTCTATTATGGGGCGACCCTCCTACCTCAATTTCCTTCGTTCACAACATCATAGCCCAAACTATTGACTTTGTTTATAAAATTTGGTGCATCGTCTTATTAGACCAACTGATTGTTGGTAAACATTTAATATCTTTTTATTTAAGGGTGAGACAGATATCGTATAATCTAAATATCGTATAAAAACTAGATTGACAGTATGATGTCCTCAGTTGAATAGATATTTAAATTTGTACAAATTATGAGATATGATGTGCTACAAACATGAATGGTCGTCTATGTGGAAACCCCTACTATCATACATGTCATATCGAAGCAACATAGGGATATTTGTATCACTTTCAACTTCATTTTACAAATACAAAGTCAATGTATGTGTCGTTTCAACCCATATTATTTGTGTTATCCACTTAATTAGTTGGAGGAAGACTTACATCCAGTGGCGGAGTCAAAATTTTTATATAATGAGATCAGAATAAACTTTGAGCAAGAAGATTTTCATATCACTACAATATAAATATTGTTTACCCCATACCCAAACAAATGAAGTGGGGTCAATTCTACTATTTCCATAAAAAAATTATACTAACTCCATAAAAATTCCATTTAACTCTTTAAAAATCTCATATCACAATAAATCAAGTGAGATAAATTGACCTCCTAAGACTCCGCCACTGCTTACGTCCTACGCATATTCTACATAATAATTAAAGGACGTTGCTCCCCCATTTCATTTGATTTCATTTCAAACACAAAGGTTTTCAAATAATGCACAATTCCTTTTTCTTCTTTGGCCTCGTGAATGATGATGCATATCATATGACCCACATATCATTGCACTTATCTTGTTTCACCACTTAAGTTCCGAAAGCAACATCGTACTAATTGCTAGTTGATAAGATGAATTGAGATATTAGATTTTTTAAAAAAACGTTAGAAGTTCGAATTTTAATATTTTGAATGACATAAACTAGATTAAAAAGACAATTTATAACTTATATTTATAATATTTAATTTAAATTAGTCAACAAACGAACTAAAGGTGATTATAAAAATAAACATTGAAAGCGACGTGTGGTCACTTGTAGTTACCGGGAGAATTTGAATATCATGCCACGTCACAAATGTGGATGAAAAAAGGTGGTATTATAAGTGTTTTATGTGGTTCAAGTTTGAAAATTTTGCTTAGGATTAATTAGTTGTTTTAGATAACCAATCTTATTTCGTAACTAAGAAATAATTCAACTGAAACAAAATCACATTTAAGAAATTGAAGGAAAGGAACCCAATGAGTGGCTCCGATCGAAAAGATGATAATATTAATTCTAAGAGATCCGATTCTAGTATCCGTATGTCTTATCAAAACATTAAAAAAATTGAATGAATATTGTATGTAATTACACCAATATTTAAAAAAAAACTAAGGATAGAAATAAAAATTTGCTAACATGGGATTCGCCTATCACAAGATAGAATCAGGAATAAGTGATGAGAGGAGTCAAATTGTCTAATTTTAAAATGAGTAAGGACTTAAAAACATTTAATATTAAGATTTATAGACTAAAATTTAATCTTATAAATATTTAAACTAGTTGAAACCAAAATTATTATTAAACAATAAGAACTGGGAGAGGACCTCTTCAACTGTCTTGTTAGTTTTGCCATTGCATATAACATTACTCCTCTCTTCGAAAAAAAACTTGTCCTTAAGTTTGAACCAACAATCAGTTGGTCTAGTAAATTGACATACAAATTTTCTTAAACAAAGTCATAAGCAAAAATAATTATTTTGTGAATGAAGCAGGTGAGCTGTGAGAGTCGATCTATAATGAGCCTCTGCAGAATTAAATCTAAATTAATCAATAAATAAATTAAATAACAAAACTATAAAAAAAATAACAATTTTAAAAAACAACCTAACTAAGCTTTCTTAGTCAATAACTCCTATGAACCTAAGCATGTATTTTGTAGTAAAAAATTGTACAGTTTTAATAATAAGAGAACTTAAAATATCTATCTCAACGTTTGAATTGGGACACTCCCAAGACATATCAAATCTAGGGCGAACAAAATTCGACTCGACTCAAAAAGATTAAATTTTTCGATTTGACTCGAGGCCGAAAAGCTTGACTCAGCTAAAAATTTCATAAACTAGACTCGAAAAAATTTCAAATAAAGTTTGAGTTGTAAAATAAAAATTCGAATACTCAAAATTTTTAATAATTAGTGGATTATTTTTTATGTTCGAGTTGAGTCCCTCATTTTTTCATGATATATATATATATACACCAATATAAAAAAACATGAAGAGATATATGCCACATATGAAAAAATGAAGAAATATATCTTCGTATCTTAAATGATTAGAGAAAGTAATTTAAATTTAAATTATAATCAAATCGTACTATATCATGATAAATAATTATAATTAAATTTGTATAGGAACTCGAAAATTCGACTCAAATTTCATAAACTTAACTCGAATTGAAAATTTTCAAATAAAGTTTGAGTTGTAAAATATGATTCGTCAACTTGAATAACTCGAAATTTTTTTTACTCTATTGGATCGAACGGTTACCCCTAATCAAATCTATATAATTTTTTTTATCATTTATGTATGCTTTATAATTTATGAGTGCCAGAATTATGCAATTTACTTTGAGGTTAATTATTGAATGGTAATCCTATTTATCAAACCATATATGTTGACATATAATTTTATGGACAAATGTAGACTTAATATCATTTATGTCTACTTTATAATCTTTCGTCGGATTTTTTTTTTTGGAAAAGATGAAATAAAACTATATTAGTAAATCTTCAAACTCGGCTTTTAGAAGGAAAAAAAAGAAGAAGAAACTTTTAAAATATTAAGTATATTAGTAGAGATTTGTTTTTATTTACGGAATAAAGCAAGAGCTTCAAAGTGTTTAAAATATTAGGTGAGATTGTTTGATAAATTCATTTTTATCAATTCAAAAAATATAAAGAATATGAATAGAAATTTTGGTGTCCTTTTTATGTCCATCATTAAAAAAATATTAGGTTTAAAGTTTAAAGTTAGAGTTTAGGAAATTAGAGGTAGCGCGTTTTTAGGGTTTATGGTTTAAGATTTAAAATTTAGGGTTAAAACTTATAATTTAATTTGTTAGTGTTTGAGCATAGAAAGAAGCACCGAAAAGGGCTATAAAATTTTAGTCAAGAGAATATCAAATTTTGATTTTCCTACAATGTATTTTTTTTATTTTATTCTTATTTTAAAATATTATAAAAAATAAAAATTCATGATTTCGTCCATTACTTTAACCTATATGAAGTTTATCAACTCTACCTGATATATGTATGTCAGACATAAAAAAACACGAAGAAATATATATGTATATTGTACATTGTTATAGAAAAGCCTTTTAAATTAGAATCAGTTTTGAACATAAACTCGTATAACTTAACTTGAATTTAAAAAAATTTTAAATAAAGTTTAAAGTTGTAAAATATGACTCGTTAATTTAACTAACTCAAAAAAAATTAATTCGAATCAATCGAATGTTCACCCCTAATTAAGTATATCAAAATCAAGTCTTTTTGAATAGTCAAAATCAAGTCTTAATGACAACTAAAACTTAATTTCAACATAATTATAAAGTCCATTAATAAAAACACCGGTTATAGGCCCAGCCCACTTACTTGATTTATCCTTTTCCCTTTTTTTTGTCGTTAATAATGAAAAATTCTAAAGAATCAAATTACAAGAAATTATCAAATCCAAGAAAATAAATTCCCCAAAGCGTTTTCTTTCCCCCCGGAAAATTCACGCCAAAAAGAAAGAGGAAAAAATACATGTATTCTCTCTCTCGATTGATTAAGTCGATGTTATCTGTTTTGGAATTTTGACGTTTTATGATTACATTCCCTCTTATTTTCTGCTGTTTTCTCGACAAAATTATATTTTCTAGGGTTCTTTTCTTCTTTCAACTGGATGAAAAATCCATGCCAGAAACCATTTTGTTCTCGTATGCTTTCATGTATTCTTAGATCTCAGTATGTTCAACTTCAGACTTGATTTCTTGTAGTTCTGGTCCTTGTTTGGTTTCAACAAGTTTTAAATGTAACAGTTAACACCTCCCATATATATGTTTGTTGTTCCGAATCTGCGGAATAAAGCAATAAATTTAGTTATTGATTCTTTTCATAGTTTCTTTTAACTTGTCATCATATATTTACTGTTTCGTGTATGGAAAATGTATTTATTGACTAGTTCTTTTTGCTTGAAAATCTCCAGGCTTTATTGTTGGCACTGAATATTTGAGTTCATGGCGAGGATCAAACCACAGGCTCTGCTACAACTAAGCAAAAAGAAAAAGGGGCCGGCTCGAATTAGCGTTTCAACAGTTATACTCTTTAGTTTAATTGTTGTTTTGGCTGTGTTTTTCCTCTATACCACATAAAGCCATTGGTCTCAAAGGTTCGTTGCAATTTGTGTATTGTATTGGCTATAATTGGAGATTAAGTTAAATTGATTTCAGGAATGGGATTTAGTGCTGCAATGTTTGTAAACTATGTAGTGATAATTTCTGAGCAGGAAACTTAGAGATGAAACTGTTTGTGGAGAATAGGCTAGGTTAATGTTTCTTAATTGATGGAATTTGACCCAGTTTTCTTGTCTTTAGGTCAAGAATCCAAATTGAGGACAGGGAATCAGTTTTTAAGGTAGCCTTTTTAAGAATATTGTTTTTTTTTTTTACTTTTTAAGAATATATAGAGGAAGTTCTCCTTTTGCTTATTAGCTTCATATATTATATATTGATTGTGGCTTCTTGTGCCTGGTAGGGTGATGACTCTTTCTTGGATTCGAAGAAATCCGATCTCCCTGGATATGCTGTAGGTTTCTTTACTTGCCAAGCTCTCCTCTAATTATTACTTTCTGTCCGAATGAATTATGTCTACTCTTTGTTGTAAACTATTACTAGCCTTCAATGTGCTGTGCTTAGTTTTGAGAAACAAATTGTAGAATTTGGCAAATGGACTGTATATGATCTACTTATGGTTTGACATTCCTTTAGTGCAAATGTCTTTTTTCTATTCATTAAGCTTTCTGGCAGTATTTCTTTCTTTTTATTATGTTAATACTCTTGATTGGAGCACCTATTAAGAAAACATGTTTCTGCAGCATGTCTCTTTGGAAAAGGGAAAAACCTTTCTTGTTTAGGCCTTATAGTTTATCAATTTTATCTTACAATTTTAACATGTTAGCCTTTCTTAATGAATCAAGCTTGACCAATATGTTCATTGATTACTTGATCTTAACTTTTAGGCTTGTACATTTAACTCCCAATTAAAATGGGTTTTATCCATTGACTTGACCCTTTTTCCACCTTCGTATGACTAGGTTTTAGATACTGCGAAAGGCTCTATAACCGTGGAGCTCTTCAAGGATAGCTCTCCTGAAGTTGTTGATTAATTCCTTGATTTACGGTAAGTGTTGGTCTCAATGTTCATTTTACATACAATGATGGATTTTCTTTGCATAAGGTAAAATTCAACGAGGTGAAAATTTTAACATAAATATGGATATAAATAGAGATGATCATTTATCAAGGCAGCATGAAAATATATTACTCCCTCTGCCCCATTAAACTTACCCCTTTTGTGTATTAAAATTTCCCACTTAAATTCCTTTTGAAAAACTCAACACTTTTACTAGGCACATTTTCCTTTCTCCCTTTTTTTAGTTTTCTAACAAAAGAAAATTTAACTTTTCAAGGATGAAATTGTCATTTTAATTATTTTACAACACATCTCTTCTACAAGCTTTTGCTTCCTAAAACTACGTGAAAAGTCAACAAGAGACAATCTAAGAGGGATAAGTGTCATGCTGAGTGTTGGGTTTAAACATCAAATTCATTAAAAGGAATTGATGTAGGAGGCTACATCTAATTTGTGTTCTGTTCTAAATCAAGTTTAGCCATTTATTTATTGTTGCGTCCAGAATCTTTGGGCATAAACAGTTTCTCCATTTATTTGTACTTTGAAGTAGTTGAATGAGTGGTTAGTCAGATCAGATTATAGGCAGACAGCTTGAGTGATGGATTTTCATTCTTTTACTTCTTTATTTTTTTAATATACATTATCTTCCCCGTCACTTGTTGTAATGTAGTGTGCAACTGAATGTTTTTAACGTGTAATGGAACAAGATGTGTATTCGGAAGTCATCCTCACTTATCATGAGTTTAATTGATCTTGCAGTCAACTGAATGTTTTTAACATGTGTAAAGGAACAAGATGTGTGTTCGGAAGTCATCCTCGCTTATCATGAGTGTAATTGATCTTGCAGACAGAGAGGGCACTTCGAATGAATGCTTTTTCACCATGTTATAAAGCACTATGTCATTCAAGCTGGAGATAGTGATAAGCTGGGAGCTGCAGAGGACTGGACTTTGAAAGGAAAACATTATAGCCAACTCAGGTGATTAAACTAATCTGGACCCCTCACTTATCCTCCATTGATTTACCATCTTGTCAAGAGGCAAGCAGTGCATGGTTTTGCTATTTATTGTAACTTAAATTCTGACATTCAACCAGTGTGAAGCACGAAGCATTCATGCTTGGAACTTCTAAGACAAAACATGAAAATGGAGCATTTGAGCTTTTCATCACAACTGCACCAACCCCAGATCTAAATGAGAAGCTTACTGTCTTCGGGAAGGTCGTTAAGGGAGAGGATATTGTTCAGGTAACAAGCAAATTTCAATTTATTCCCTTTCAAGTGTTTGTCATGAGCTTATTTTCTTCTTTGGTTAGTAAGTGCATAGTTAATCTGTACTCATGGTTGGGCACATTCAACATGTTTCCCCATTACCCTACCTAGAAGTTGCACTGAGATTAGATCGATTGTGTTCTGCAATATTTTGAACAGGAAATTGAAGAAGTGGATACGGATGAGCATTATCGGCCTAAATCTTCTGTAGCCATCCACCACGTGACTCTGAAACAAAGCATCTAGGACCAAACACACACGGAGAAGTTTTCTGCACAGCATGTTTTGTTTTGGTTATACATCAGTAAAATTTGGTCAGAAGAATTGAAGTGCATTCTTTTTCGAACTTCATCGCTTACTGTGGCTGGTGTTTCTCAAGGTCTAGTGGTCAAACTCCTCGGGACTTGTCCGGTTCCATTTTGGTTATAATTCGCTTTTCTTGGCATTTGTTTCTAAATTCCAATTCTCTTCTCTTTTTTTTTTTTTAATTTGCTAATGGGCATTGTAACACCGCAAACTTTGGGATGCATTGTAATATTGTACTTTTGGTGTAATCAGAGGTGGAAAAGATGTAAACTTGCATATGTTGAATAGAGAAATTGGGAATGGATTTACTTCGATTGTAAAGTTAACAATCCGAGCCTGCACATTCTGGATCTGAAAGAGGACTTACTAAGCATGATAATTGATACAGGCAAGGTTAATCCAATATTTGAACAGACAAAAATTCCAGTTTATGCAAATAGCATCCTTCATCAGCCTGTAAAGACTAACGTCCCAACCAGAGGGCCTTCGTCTTTCTCTTGGTCTGTCTCTAGAACTGCAAGAAAAGAGTATACTCAGAATAGATGTTATGGTAAGATATCATTGAAGAATGGAGTCATAAAATTTCAGTTGAAAATGGACCTCTCTGAGTTCCTTTGGTTAGTGTTTGTGGTTTGAATTTAGGGTTTAAAGTTACAATTTATTGATTGTGGTTAGAATTTAAGGTTTAAGGTTTGAATTTAATAATCGTAGGTTAAAACTTAAATCTCTAACATATTGTTCTAACATTTAAACTCTAAATTCTAACTACGATCACTTGGTTTTAAATCTCTAAACCTTAAATTAAATTTATAAGTCCTAAAATTAGAACATTTATAAAAACAAAAAGTTTTTCTGCCGGTGCATGGGATATTGTCCCCAATTTTTATTTGAATAAACAGTACAATTCAAGTTTTATTTTACATCAAAATGGACCCAAGCTTCAACGGAATTTGTTTGAATCCCATTGTTTGACTCATATTATTGTCTAATTAGCTTTAATTGTTGTCTAATTTAATTTAATCACATTATAATGGTCCCCAATCCCCCTGGCTTGTTTGAGGAATTAAATATTTGGGACCTAATTAGCTTACAATTATTACATTAAAAATGTTACATGTATATGTATGTATATTTATAGATATATACATTGTCAACGAGACAAGCATGGTGGTTTATATATATATATATTATAGTTCCATGGTAACTAAAATTCCAAGTGGTGGTAGAGATGTATCAATCAGTTTAGGTACGTATACCCAAGTACTTAATTAATCCTTAAGTTACTTTAGTCTTATCGGATAATACGGAGGTTCGTTATGAAAGTGATCTTACAATCTAGTTGTTTTATTCATAATATTAAAATTCGAACTCTTGAGAATAAACCTAACGCTCCATCCTACTAAAAAAACTAATTGCTGGTGTTATTAATTTAGGTAACTACTGAGCTAACAATAATAAACCTATTTACTGAACAAAAGTTTTGCCCCCAATCATGTCTCTTTTTATGTCTCACACTAAAAAATTAATTTTTAAACTCTAACCTTAAATTCCATCTCCTAAACCCTAAACACTAAATCCTAAAAATACATCATACCTCTAATTATCTAAATCATAACCTTAAACCCTAAATCCACTTTTTTAAAGTGAGGCATAAAAAAAAGAGCATGATTTGGGGCAGACGATTTTCATCTCTATTTACTTCATTCACAATATAAAAATTCAAATCTCAACGTAAAAAATTCACAATATTTAAACAGAACTAATATACAATAAAACTTAAACTAAAATAAATCCCACAAGTTTCATGTATAAAAAATAAAAAAAATTACATAAATTTAGATGGAATAATAAGATATAATGTCTTAGTGTCAACTAATTTAACGTATGGACGTGGCAACAACTCTTAACCTTTCTTTTTCATTTAAAAACTACAAATTAATCCAATGCCATAAAATGAGATTTATATAAACTTTCTTGTCACCCAAACAGCAGAGGTTTTCTTTCAAATCTTTCCAACATTTCTTGAGTGAAAAAAATGGGGTTTTGGCGGCAGAATTTCTATCAGAAATCCCGGAAATTTCTCACTTCTTCTACCATGAAACAACCCTTTCACTTGCTCGCCGTCCTCCTCCTCAGCCTTTGGCTTCCCCTAGCTTTCCTCCTCGTCGCCAGGCTCTCCTACGTCAACTACATCTTAAACGCCACCGTGCCGGACCCTTCGGCACCGTCGCCGCCGTCTTTCCTATGGTCTTTCTACTTCTACGCCAATCCAGCTCTTATCTATTTTCTCGTCACATCCGCCAGCGTCGCCGCTCTTGCGCATGGCTTGACTGGGAAATTCGGGTTGGTGACTGAGTCGTCAACGGATACCATTCATCGGCGGCCCCGTTTGTACATTGCTTGGATCATTTTATGCACCGTGCAAGTTTCCGTCGGGTTGGGGATCGAAGGAAGCGTGGCGGTAGGCGTCGACGGAGCCGGTTTCGGCGTCAAGAGGAGTTTTTTGAGTAGAATGATATTCTTCTTGGGCTTGCATGAGATCATGCTTGTTTGGTTCAGAACGGTGGTGAAACCGGTGGCGGATGACTCGATCTTCGGCATCGTTAGTGAAGAGAGGTGGGTTCATAGGACCGCCATAGCAATGGCGGCCGGTACCCTCTGGTGGTGGAAGCTGAGGGATGAAGTTGAGTCATTGGTGGTGGTTGCGGAGGCTAAGAAGGAGCTGTCGATGGACATTGAAATGGCTGATTTTCTCGGCTGGTGGCTCTATTACTTGACCGTCACAATCGGCCTGGTTAGGGTCGTCAAAGCTCTCCTTTGTCTTGGCTTCGTCTTGCTTTGTAGGAGGGGAAGAAGGGACAACATTGATGAAACAATTAACGAGGAAGATGATCAAGACAAGGTTTAAAACGTGTTACAGATGATGAAATTCGAATCTAATTTTCGAATACAAATGTAAAAATGAAGCTTTCTTCTTCTTTTTCACTAAATGTTGTTGGGTCAATGAGGAAGATGACAGATCTTGTAATAGTTAATTACAACTTGTAGACTTGTAAGACAAATATGCAAGAATTGTTTTTTTCCTCCTTAACTGAAGTTGTTGAAGTGTATTATTATGTATGATCTGTGTTATTGCTGTACATTACTCTTAAAATCCAATTTTAATAATAATTACCAAATTAAGAAAAACCCATTTATTTTGAAAAATTAATCAAATCGAAATAATGATTCAATACACATGTTATGTAGTCTACATAATTTTTATACTTTAGGGGTTAGATACTCAATTTAGAGTTTATGAATTGAGTTTATAATATTTAGAATCTAAGGTTTAGAGTTTAAGTTTTAGGATTTTATATTAGAGATTTAAAATTTTTAAAGAGTAAATATGAAAGCTAATTCCATTTACCCAACGTGTATTTCAAAAAAGAATAAACTACACGAAATGTCACTAAACTTTAGTCTTTGTATCGAAAATACTACTGAACTATAAAATATACTATTATACCACTAAACTTTGTTTTTGGCTTCAATCCTAGCACTCTGTCATTAAACTGTAACAACCCGTTCAATACAAAACGACGTCGTTTTGACCTATTTTAGGCATCAAAACAACTATACAAAAAAGATGCCGTTTTGTATTTAACGAGTCGTTACATTTTAACAACATAGTGCTTGAATTAAAACCAAAAATAAAATTCAGTAGTATAATAATATCATTTTATAGTTTAATAGTATTTTCAATTCAAAAATTAAAGTTAAGTGGCATTTCATGTAGTATACCCTTTAAAAAATTACTCTTCAAATAACAGGAAAAAAATCAAATGATAATTAATTTTTATTTTTTTTCACTTTAGTACTTAATGTATATTCACCTTAATTTTATGCCAAAAATTGTCAACGTATTTGTGTGCAGTATGTCACATTCTTATCAGCTATTTTTTGTTTTAAAGAAAATTTGACACGCATGTCACATGTCTTATTTGTAAATCAATTTTTTTTTTCAAATTATTTTTCTGAGAAGGTTCGTACATTTTGAATTTTAATCTCTTTATTTTTATTTTATGATATGATGACGACGGAGCCGATGCCTTGATTTCTACAATCTTACCCTCTTCCACTCTCAGATCATCACAAATTCCTTGTCGAAATCCAAAACCCTAGGCCGAAAACGATGTTTCTTATCGATTGATTCTACGGCGTTCTTGCCTCCCTCGGCCTCTGGCAGAAAGAGGCTAAGATCCTGTTTCTCGGCCTCGATAATGCCGGTAAAACCACCTTGCTCACATGTTGAAAGACGAGGTTCGTTTCCTTTTTAAGATTTCCCCATTTCTCTCCATCATCCAATTACGTTTATTCACCAAAAAAAAATCATTTGAAAGGTTTGGAATTTGGATTCGGTCGTGGTTTTTGTTGTCTAATTTTTTAGGTCTGCATAATTGTTTTAACTTGAGAAAATCTTGATTTTTTTTCAATGCTAGAGATTAAAGTTAAACCCTTTTAATTCTTCGTTTTTCTTTAAAATTTAATGGAAGATAGGGAAATTTTGATTAAATAGTGAACTGTTTACAGAGATTGGTTCAGCATCAGCAAACTCAGTACCCCACATCGGAAGAACTCAGTATTGGGAACATTAAGTTCAAAGCTTTCGGCTTGGGTGGTCATCAGATTGCTCGCATAGTGTGGAAGGATTACTATGCTAAGGTAACCAAAAGCTGAAACTAATGCCCTTTTGTTTGGTTTTTGGTTCAATGATCATTCTTGTTCCATGCTTATTAGTTTCAGTGATTCGACATTCACCGGAATCTGTTTTATTGTAATTCATTTTGAATGGTCCTACAAACTTAATTGGCCAATTCTGTGTTATGTTGGTTTAAAGGTTTAAGGTTTGAGGTTTAGGGAACAAGTGTTCTTGTTCATGTTTCGGTTTTGTTACATTTTGTGACAATGGATATCCTACTCGAATACTTTGCGATAATTGTCAGTCGATGATTGGATAAGTTGCAACAGATCATATATGGTTGGGGTTTTGTTTTCATAAGCCACCATGTGATTTTCTTTCGGATTTTATTAGCATTGTTCTGTTTTCTTGCCATCCAAACTCCAAATGAATGTTTTGACAGCAGAAATTTCTATGTGTTCCTATGTCATCTTAATTCTTGATGAATGTCTTTACGGTCATGAATTTTCAGTGATGTTGGACTTGGTCTTGATGATCAATTATTGAATACATAACCAAAAATCTAAACTATGTATCAGTCTGCTGTAAATAGTTGCTCTCTTTCTTATTTTTTCATTTTGAAAGTAGACCTTCAATATATTTTCATTTTGGAAAGATGGCCAAGTGTTCTCTGTGCCGCTGTAGCATTCTTCAACTTTGTAGCTTGCTGTCGGTTAATTTCGTGTAGATTTCTCTAAAGCAGATAATATGGAAAGCACGGAAATGATAGATTCTTTGTGAAGCATGGGATGTTTTTCTTTCCCTATTCCCAATCCTACCTTTTCCCTCCAAAACCAGCCTCGCCTTGGGAAAGGCCTGCCTGGTTTTTGAATGATGTGGTCTATAATTTCCTTCCCGAACGCTGAAGTGTTTGTAAGTGGTTTGCTATCAGTATGATCAATGCTTTCAAGCAACATTTTCCAGATGCAACTGGGTTCACATGGTGGTTTTACTACGTTCTGTCGATGCTGCCTTTTCATTTTGATTTGTTTTCTACTACGCATGTTTGTCATTATTGATGCCCGTTATATGCAATGGGCTGTCCCGTCTTGAGTGAATACTTTGAGCTGTGTATTTTCCGGGTTCCAGGTGGATGCTGAGGTGTACCTGGTAGATGCCTTTGATAAGAAGAGGTTTGCAGAATCAAAGAAGGAACTCGACGCACTTCTTTCAGACGAGTCCCTCGCCAATGTGCCGTTTCTTATTCTAGGAAACAAGATTGATATACCCATACGCTGCCTCAGAGGACGAGTTACGTTACCATCTTGGGCTCACAAACTTTACCACTGGCAAGGGCAACGTAAACCTAGCTGACTCAAATGTCTGTCTGCTGGAGGTATTTATGTGCAGCATTATCCGCAAAATGGGATATGGCGATGGCTTCAAATGGATGTCTCAGTATATCAAGTAAGGTAATGGTCCAAGAAACGTGTTAGGATGAGGTTGCAGACTCCCAAACTCCGATTCTATCTCATCACGCCCGACTCAAGGAAAGGGGGAAAAACACGAACTCATCAAACTGTTAAGTTTGATATATTTTGGTTTTGGATCTGTAAATCTACATGTGGCAGCAAAACTATGGTATTGTGGTTTTCTCAATTAGCTTCCATATCTTAACCACTCTCCTTGGCTTGTTCTATGGTATTGTACTTTTTGTCACATATTAGCTGAAGCCAGGATCCACAATGGCCAATAATATAGAAAATGTATATTGATGTTAAACTAACAATGTTGGTGTTGTGAATATAGTAAATTGCTTTGGGAGAATAGTCCTATAATGAGTCTTTGTAGTACTTAATTCGAATTAGCAGACCAATAGATTGGATATGGTCGTTATAAAAAAAATAGGATAAAGTACACAAATTGTCACTAACTAAGCAAAAATTATCCTTTTGGCTACTAAAGTTTCAAAATTTATAAAATGGTCATCAAATTTGATGAATGGTTAGAATATGGTCCTTACAAGTTATAAATAGCGATGAATTTTTGTAAGTTTAATGACTCTTTTGTAATAGTTCGATGTGTTTAATAATCATTTTGAACTTTTCCAAAACTTCAGTGATTGAAAAAGACCGTTTTCTATAATTTAAGGACTTATTTATAATAGTTTGACAAGTTCAATGACCATTTTTTTAATGGTTCGATAAGTTTAATGATCATTTTATAATAATTTCTTAACATTCATTGATATTTTATAACAGTTTTATAAGTTTAATGATCGTCATATAATTACTAAAACTTTAGAAATAGAGAAGATCATTTGTACTTTGTATAGTGATAATTTATTTTCTTAATCCAAAAAAAATATGAGAAACCCCTTCAAAATCCACAAGCTATAAAGTTATAAATAGTAACTTTTGTTCGGCAAGCCATGAACAAATATAGAAATCCAAAGTATAATCGAAGAGTAAGCGTCATTGATACCAAAAGAGGAAAACTAACACAAGGAAAATGGAGAAATCTCATATACGGTTAGCCTTTGGAACCTTGTTGTTGTTGTTATCGGAGGCGGCCGACGTCGTACTTTCAAAATAGTCCAATTCAACTAGTCCAACTGATTGAACCGGAGACTCGGATGTCATACGGATTTGTTTTCGATTTGAAATTTTTATGAAGAAAGGTGATGATTACCCAAATGAAATTGAACGGCTGCAAAGCATTCTTGACAATGCAAGGACTATTGTTATATGACAGTGTTTCAACAATACATTATATGCTCCAGGAATAGGTCTAGTTCTTGCACTGGAGATATGTTCAAAACTGGGCTGGAGCCGGCTTTGATCGATGAAAGCATCTAATCATTGGATTCACCCCCTTTCAAATCAACAATTTGCAAGATTTCTCTGGACTAAACTCGGGATCTGAGCTACCCAGGGAAGAACACTCCTCGATCTGATACTCTCGACCATCGACTAAGGACTTCATAAATGAGCATATGGTCAATGTTAGGCACATTCACTTGGCCTGATCCAAATGGCAATTCCAATGACGGCGGACCGGAAGGCTGTGTTCTCATCTGCAAGGACCGCAAGAGTGCTGCCCTACTTAAGTCAGCAGAGTGGCAAATATCACTAGGTGAAGATGGGAATCGACCCTCTGTATCCGAGCCTCTCTGACGAGGCTGTGAACTAGCAATGGCACCGAGATTCAAATACGAAGGGTATGAACAGGTTGAAGGAGTTGAACAGAAACCATTCAGTGGTCTTTGATATCTATATGGGGAAACGGGACTTGTAGGTGCATTGTCGGAATGGGATAAACATGTGTTCATAGTCCCCTCACAGAATCTCGAGTCATCTGAGTCTTCCGTCATCGGTGAATATTGCCATGACATTTCATCCCTTGAAAGATAAAGACTGATGAGTTTTCAAAGATGCAAAAACTTCATCACATCAAATTGAAAAATGTAGAAACCATATGTAGAGAAACAAAAGAGTAGAATGATGTACACAATTAGCATTCCGAACATGTAAATGCCAAACTACTCCTACAATTGCCCGTTGGATAGTTCGTTTCACTCAATACACCGATAGGTTTGTCGATAGAAGTATCGACAACTTGAAACTTAGTCCTACTTATCCTCTTGTAAAATACAGTCATATATATATATATATATATATATATATATAACTGAAAACGATACCTTCAGTCGATGCAACCCGATTATCCAATTTATGACAAGAATTTAAAAGAACATGTAGCCAATAACAGCTATCGGAATATCTAACAATCACAAACGATTGCGTTCATCGATACAGAACCAGCAGCTGATAACAGCTATTGGAATGTGGAGCAATCATACATGATTGAGTCGATCAATACCGATACCCAACCGCAGCCAAGAACAGCTATATTCAAGCCATTCACAATGCCAATCCTATGTAGCTCTCATGAAAAACTAGTAAAAAATACTTGTTGATTAAGCTCTAAGGCAACAACTAACCTGGTATAGAACATGCCTTCGGACCGAGCCGGAGATTCCATAAGATTTTCAGGAAGCGAGTCGCCAACAGTCAATCCATTCAAACTAGGCGTCATTATCTGCGAGCAAATGTTGTAAATTCTCAATAAGTGAAGCACTTTAATGCAAATATCTAAAATAATGATAGCTATAGCCTATAACGGCTAGGGGTAAACAAAACACTACTCGAAAAATTTTAAATTAAATTTGGGTTACAAAATAGAACTTTTTTTTAGATAAATGAAACTTTATTCATCCAAGAACCATACCAAAAAACACCTCTACAGTCAACAACCAAAACCGAGATAAACCCCCTTACAACCAATACAAAAGAAACCTTAGCAAAACCCCCAATTTTGAGTTATACAATTATCCAAACGAATCTTTGTACAGTCTAAAAATCTCATTCTAATGTCTCTTTTGATAAGCGAAAAAATGGCAGGGCCCAATCTGGCTCCCTACCCATGAAGTCTTTCATTTCGTTCTTGTCATAGATAGTAGTTTAGGCTACACCAGGCTAGCCTTAGAACCGTAGCACACAAGGTCTTCCCTTTCCCAAACCTTTGCACCCAATCGAGCAGTTCAAACCAGGAACCATGAACCAATTGAAAACCACAGTCCTGCAAAACCAAAGACCATATCTGTTGCGCAAAACAACAGGCACCAAACAGGTGATCCGCGTCTCCAAATCACCATTACAAAGCACACAGACAGAGTCAACTTAACATCCCCATCTCAACATCCTATCTTTCGTTGGCAATCTATCCATCACGAAAAGCCAAAAAAGAAAAGAATAACAAGGGATGAAAAACTTTCCCCAAACAATCCAAAACCAGGGGACCCTTTCCTGCTTTTATGTTAATTTCCTCCCAAATCTTCTTAGCTTTGTTGTCACCCTGCAACCCACCAGGCAAAATCAAGCTATCTCTAAGCCTTAAGATCTTTTTCCAAGCCAACTACTGTGAGTTTTTGAGTGAACATTCAGAAAAGAACATTCCTTCAGAAAATATTTATGAACCCATGCTACCCAAATGAAACCAGATTGAGCTAGTAAAAGCCAGAGACATATTACAATGCACACCCAGTTCCAAGTAGAGATATCTTGAACACCTAAACCTCTTTCATTTTTGGTGTGGCATATAAACTCCCAACTCACACATGCTCCTCGAGCATCACTGTCAACACCTTTTCAAAGGAATGCATTACAAATCTGTGACATGTTCTTTAATACTTCAACAAGTAGAATAAACATACGACACCAAAAATTTTGTATGCTGAACAACACAAATTGAATCAATTGTAACCGGCCTGCAAAAGAGAGACATTTCGAAGGCCAGCTCCTAACTCTACTTATGATTTTCCCCACTAAACCATCACAATCCATAACAGATAGACTCCTAGTCACAAGAGGGACACCGAAGTACCTTACAGGCAATACTCCCACTCGAAACCAAGAGTGGTTTTCACATTTCCTTTAGTAAAAACCAGCAGATCGTCAGCAAAACAAAGATGGGTAAGATTGACCCTCATGCGCTTTGGGTGGTATTCAAACACCCCAGCCTACCCAGCTTTGTTCAACAAATTTGACAGCATATACATCACCAGGATAAAAAGGTAAGGGAAAAAAGGGTCCCCTTGCCTAATGTCACGGACAGGCCTCCTTTGCTCGGTTGGCAAGCCGTGCGGCACTTGAAATGGGTGTTACCCAGACAAGTCAGCCTTCCTCATGCCTCACTGTCCAAGGAGTTATCTCGGTCTAGCCTTCTCAGGGTCACAAGGCTCTAAGGCTTTAGAGTTTCGAATCCCGCAGGGCCTAGCGATAGCTGCACTCCAACCTCGTACTTGACCCACAAAGCGCGATGGGGGGCCCAAACCGTCCCTAGGTATTTCTCCCGGGGAGAGTGCGCCAACCACTAGGCCCCACTGCCCGCACACCTAGGCCCCACATAGGCCTAGGAGTAGGTCGCTTACACCAAGGAAGCTCGGTCGCTAGCCCAGGCGAGGGGATGGTGGAGACCCGACACCAGACCACTTCCCCCTAAAGAGCTAAATAAACTTACCAAGAATGTCGTGAGTAGACGTTGCTTCGTCCCAAATGAGGACACTTTCTGGATAGGGCCTTCATCGTATTCCTAAAGCTTCTTAACTTGCATCCTTGACTTGGTAGCTCCTTAGGGACTGCTCATATCATCACTCGGTCCACCATTGCTCGGTCATGAATGGGCTTGTCAAGGCAGGGTCGTAATATAATAAGGGATAGCCTTGACATCTCTCCCCCACTTACTCTATTGATGGCCTCATCGATGTAGCCCCAGAAGGGATGGTTCTGACATTCTCCCCCACTTCTTCTATTGATGGTTTCGTCGATGTAGTCCAAGAAGGGATGGTTCTAACATTCTCCCCCACTTCCTCTACCGATGCCCTTATCGATGTAGTCCAAGAAGGGATGGTTATGTAATTCTCCCCCACTTCCTCTACCAATGTAGTCCAGGAATGGATGGTTCTCATTGATATTGACACCAGTTCTTCATCACCTGTTGAGCTGATACGAACCCTTATGGCAGCACATCTTTTATTCGTGCTCGATTTGGTATGTTTTTCTTGTCCCACCATTTGATCCTTCAAGCAACTAATTCAAGCCTCGATCCTGGGTTCTTTCTATCCCCTTTTGACTATGTTGTGCATCCGTAACCATCTAGACTGACCACAGACTCATTATGACCCAGTTCTACTTCTATCATGTTGAGTTTTAGATTTATGCTCCCCCACTTTTACTCTGATTGTGGCTCGGGCAAAAGACAAGTAACAAACTATCGATCCACTCGAACAAGTGCCTTGTAGTTTCTCTGTGCTCCACGATCTGCCCATTAACCTACACAAATACAAAAGTAACATACCTGATCATGAGCAGACGTGTTATGACTCGTCACTCAATGGTTTGTTCCTCGATGTTAAGCATCTTCGCCAACTTTGCCTCATCTCGTACCGAGACCTCTAAAGTATTGAATGCGTCACCATACATTTGTCATCAACATTAACCCAAGTTTTGCCAGCACATGCTCGCGTTGCACCTGGTTGCTCAATAATGCATAGATTATCTCTAGTTGCCAACACCGTATCACATTGTACTTGCCTTTTGTTCTCCCCAATACATCCTGTTTTTATAAGATATATAAGCAATTTTATCAATGAAAACATATCCACACAAGTCTCGTATGATTACCTAGTTGGCACACCTTGCCTTATGCTACCATCAATCATGGTATGCCTTTGTATGTATACCTCAGGTGTTTTGACTATTTGAGAATGCAGTCTCTATGAAAGCTAATATCATCCACTCGTGAGGTTTTCTTCTTACTCAATTATACCTGCACCCTTTTACCAAATGAATGCCCACCAATATTCTCTCGAACAACCTTGCCCTTGTTCCAGTAGCCAAAATAGATGGTCATATGTCCTCGCTAGAACTTCTTAATGGTCTCCTATGGCCCTTGTAATATCCAATCAAGTTGCCCCTTTTTTTCGTTTCTCCTTCACTCCCTTTGTAACAGATAAAACTGTTGATAAGCACAAAAGTACACATTTGATCTCTTGACACACATGGCCTATACTTCATTGGTAAGTTAGTTCCCCACATGTCTTCCGCATTATCCACTTACTAGAAAAGTTCATCTTGTTATCACGCCCACAAAGGAACTTGTATTAGCACCCCACAACCATCATATCAACATTAGTCTCGTGTGGTGGACTTCAAAATGATGTCTCACTTGTGCCCTCTACGTGTAACTTAGGTTTTCGCAGGAACCAAACTCTTCCACATATACCCACGACATCTAGTCAGTAGAGTATTCTCATGTAGGATCAAGACCTCTTTATTCTCTTATATAATCTCGAATAGAACTTGTATTCGCTAAATCCCTTAGCTTCTTTTGAGCATTATATTCTACATTTTTGGGAAAGAAATGAGCCCATTAACTCTCCCTTTAGCTCATCACATATTTTGATAGGACAAACACCATTAATAAACTCGGACCGCCACCACCACTTGGCGTCCCCTATTAGATACACCAAGGCCACCGCGACCTTGTCTTTATCTGTTTTAGTATGCGTATATCGAAAATAATGCTTGACGTCGAATAAGAAATTTTCAAGCTCCCTAGCATCTCTGTTCCTTTCATACCGCTGAGGTTTTGAAACCCTAGTCCTCAGACCCTATCTACTGTCATCGAATTGCTCATAGCTATTTGTATCAGGTTAACTCGAGTCTTGATCTCATCTAGTCCGAACTTCATATGACTTAATGCTTCTTTTGCCTCCATTACCAAAATCTTTGATAGTCTGGGTCAACTCTTGCTGCATTTCCTTTATTGCTCAAAGCTGATCATTTGATGCCATAGCTCTCATGGCAGCCACTACGGCCTCAAGTTCCTTAAACCGACTAGGGTCTACCAACCCACCACCTTGTGTTGACGCCCCAACACCTGGGTGTGTTCTCTCTCTCTGGCAATACTCGTTCCACGTTTTCGCGTTTGTCACCATTCTTGTCGACACACCTGTAATTGTGTGCCGCGGACATCGACTTTTACCAATAGGTGTGATATTTGTATCGTGTCCTTCTTTGTTACATGAAGCTAACATTTATCCCTGTTGCATACGACCAGGGCTTTTTGACACCTGCCAAACCTTCAAACCGTCTTGGTTCTCTAATCGATTGGCCCCACATCCTCAAAGAATTGATAGGAACACTGTCTTGTAACACACACAAAGAGAAAAAATCGACCACGAAATTGGTTAGTCCAATTACATAACAATAAAATGAAATGTACCTTACAAGTTCAATGGGACTTTCAAAGACTCTCACTTTGCAATTCACGCTCTGTATTGCCAAACTCGGGAAGTGTGTTATAACTTCCTTGACCACCACATTTCTATTTTTGGGTAACACGACATATCCGTGGTAACCAGGTTTTGCTTTTGTCTCTTGGTCCATACATCAACTTTGACCTAAGCCTTGGCTTTACTAGCTCGCCCCACCAACTAGCTTGTCGGTAGTAGCCCATATCTCCTTTGCCCAAATTGGGGATTTTGTAATACTTGGGTGAGATCTGAATTGTACTTGAATCATCACCACATACCCATCGAGCTTGTACATTTCCACGCTTACTCTTTTGGCTCTGCTTGTGAAGGAACTCCTAAGGAGAGCTTTCCTCAGATGCACCCACATTACCAAGTTGTACCACCCTTGTGTTTCTCACCCAAACGAGTAGCTTTACAAATAGCACTTTGTCTTACCCTTTTGTCATCTCATATTGCAATTTATTGCCAAAATCTGGTCCAAACTACCACACCGCAACACATTCCTTTTTACCTTAAGACCCAATGTGTCTTAAGAAAATTGCCATTCTGAGACAAATCATTAGCTATAAGAAACATTTCCCTTAGGCTCCTTGATTTTATCTGACAATGTAACTTTTCCCCGAGAACCCATGATGTGTCCGTCCGCTACAAGAGTCCACAACAACAAGAGGGAGCATACCAATAACTTTGCACTCCCTTTTACTCCATTTTTTTGTTTGAGAGGGCCACTCCATCGGCATACAAATGATCGTCGTGATTCTTTGACCACTTCGTTAAATAGTTCGAGGTCCTAAGAGTCTTGTCCTGCACCCTTAGACGATCACACTATACCAAAGTACTCCCACAACAAACGAGTTTTATCATACCCCTTTGGTTTTATCAATGGGCGAATCCACCACCTTGAAGAACACGACTCCGCCGCCTTGAGTCCCCGAACCCAAAGCAATTTTGGAACGATTTCAAGTTGTCTCCAACTCTTTCTTTTAGGGTTAGTCTACGAACCCATGACTGTTCGTTGTATCACTCTACAACCATCTATACCCACTCCTCTTTTCACCTGGAAAAAGATAGTTAGGCAACAATCAAGCACCACAGTGCCAGGATAAACAATATTGCCATTAACTTCTATCAATCAAGAATTTATCCCATTACCCTGGAAATGACAAGCACCAATATGTTAGATTAACAAAAATAAGCACATTTTATGCTTCGGGCTGCACACGCCCTTGTACTAACAGGACAAAACAAACATCAATAAGCAAGGGTTACCGACACAAGGCAATGTATCAAAATAAGCATCACTATTACCGATAGCCACCATAGGGAATGACTCTCTTCTCGCGTGATGGTAAGCATCCCCATATTGCTAGAATTCGTGCCCCCATGCTATGAGGAATACACACTTCATAATGTCCCATAGACAGCCTTCAACGAGCCTTTAAAGCAACCCAAAAAAAAATATTGCCGGTGTCCCAAATCACGGACATGCACTACTATGCAAAGATCAATCTCATCCACAAAAGTTATTGCGCTTCTTTGTGCCTCAACTCAATCGCCGTCTCGATCAGCCAACAACAATGTTACGCCTGTAACGAACAAATGAGCACCACTGTGCCTTAATTCATACGCGTCACCGCGCTAATGTAACACATCGGCAATACCTTGTCAAACCCACCATTAGACACCTTTGCGCCTTGACTAGGTCTTGATCAATCAGCATAAGGAGTCACCCTGCCTACCCCACTCGCGGAAGCGCTTGGCGTAGGTTCTAGCCACCCTGCCTACCCTCACAAGGCGCTCGGTGTGAAACTAGACCACCCTGCCTACTCCACTAATGGATGCGCTTGGCATGACATTAAACCATCCTGCCAACTTCTTGAAGAGAAGCGCTTGGCGTGGGGTTAGACCACCCTGCCTACTCCCCACATGGGAACGCTTGGCGTAGTCCCACCACCCTACCTACTCCAGTCCAAAGAGCGCTTGGTTTACTATCATTCGACCCTGCCTACTTCATTCACTGGAGCGCTTGGAGTAGAATGCACAATCCAGCGCCTCTGCGCACAGAAAAAAAAAGTAGTCTCTCTTTTTTTTTCCTGTCATGATGATCCACCCTGCCTACTCCACCTGTGGGAGCGCTTAGCGTGAGACCAACTGATCCCATAAATAGTCCAACTCTCATTTTTGCTACACATCCGTCTGGCGTCACCACGCACCACAGCCACTAAATAAAGCATCATAGTGTTCCAGTTGGTACATGAGCACTATGACGTCTGGTTAACAAATACGCACCACTGTACCAAAAGCTATAGCCAAACGCCACCATCACATGAGTACATTGTCCATCGTATTCTCGCTCTGATACCACGTGTCACGGACAGGCCTCTTTTGCTCGGTTGGCAAGCCGTGCGGCACTTGAAATGGGTGTTACCCAGACAAGTCAGCCTTCCTCGTGCCTCACTGTCCAAGGAGTTATCTCGGTCTAGCCTTCTCAGGGTCACAAGGCCCTAAGGCTTTAGAGTTTCGAATCCCGCAGGGCCTAGCGATAGCTGCACTCCAACCTCGTACTTCAGCCACAAGCGCGATATGGGGCCCTATGGCCCCAAATCGTCCCTAGGTATTTCTCCCGGGGAGACAGTGCGCCAACCACTAGGCCCCACTGCCCGCACACCTAGGCCCCACATAGGCCTAGGAGTAGGTCGCTTACACCAAGGAAGCTCGGTCGCTAGCCCAGGCGAGGGGGATGGTGGAGACCCGACACCAGACCACTTCCCCCTAAAGAGCTAAATAAACTTACCAGGAATGCCGTGAGTAGACGTTGCTTCGTCCTAAATGAGGACACTTTCTGGATAGGGCCTTCATCGTCTTCCTAAAGCTTCTTAACTTGCATCCTTGACTTGGTAGCTCATTAAGGACTGCTCATATCATCACTCGGTCCACCATTGCTCGGTCATGAATGGGCTTGTCAAGGCAGGGTCGTAATATAATAAGGGATGGCCTTGACACCTAACACCCCTTGCCCCCTCAAAATATCCCACTAAACCACCATTCAAGTTGATTGAGAATTTAGGACTCATTACACAAGCCTTTATCCATCCACAAAATTTATCAGGGAACCCCAAAACTCTAAGGACTTGAAGGATAAAACTCCAACTCAAAGAGTCAAAGGCTTTCCTTAAATCAATCTTCAATGCACACCTAGGTGAAATGAGTTTCCTTCCATAACCATTTCCAATCTCTTGAGCAAGAAGAACATTTTCCACTATATCTCTCCCTGATAGAAATGCAAACTGATTCTGTAACACCAAGAAAGGCAGCCATTGCTTCATTCAATTTGTGAGTATCTTGGTAATACATTTATAGATAGTATTACAACAAGATATCGACCTGAAGTCCGTAGCCTGCATCGGAGCCACCACATTTGGAACCAAGGTAATAGCTGTAGAGTTGAAAGCCCTAGGCAAGTTTCCAGTAGAAAAGAAGTATTGGATTCCTTTAAAAATATCACTACCCACAATGCTCCCTGCAACCTGGAAAAACTTTACAGTAAAACCATCTTCCCTAGAGCCTTATTTCCATTCATAGAAAACAAAACATCTTTAATCTCCTGATTAGTAACAGGAGCTACTAAGCCAGTACACATATTAGCTATCAATTCCACACCCAAAATGTCCCTTACCAGATTATCAGACACCATCTCAACTTCAGAGTCCACAACACCAAGGGAGCTCGAAAAGAACTGAATCAACTCCTTAGGGATATCATCATAGCTTCCAAACTATTCCCCTGACTATCAAGAAGAACAGAGACAGTATTGACCTTTTGTCGAGTAGCAATATGTCTGAAAAAGTAGGAAGAGTTCTGATCACCATCCTTTATATACTGAATCCTGGATTTTTGCTTCAGGAACTGTTCTTCTGCCTTTTGGAGTTCATGCAACTCATTAGCAACAGTCATCTCCCGCACAACATTCTCAGCAGTAGGTGTATCCAACAAAACCTTTTGCAAGTTGGTGAGTTCAACCTGTTTGGAAAAAACCCTATTTGAAATATAACCATAAACTCTCTTATTTAGTTCCTTCAAAGGTTCCTTCAGTCTCTTGAGCTTAGAGAAAAGACATTGCAAGAGGCTCTCACTCATAGGTTGCTTCCAAGAATTCTCAACAATACTAAAAAACTCAGCATGTCCTGCCCAAAAATTGAAAAATTTAAACGGCTTCGGAGGCTTGAATAAGGGGGCTCTCAACACCATGTGACAAGGACTGTGATCAGAACAATCAGAAGACAAAAATTCCACAGTAGATCCAGGAAACACAGTTAACCAAGCTTAATTTATCAAGATTCTATCCAACTTTCTGGCCAAGGGTCCCTCATCCCTAAAATTACACAATGTAAACACTGAACCAGAAAACGAGCGATCTAATACATCAATTTCAGCCAAACAGTCTTTAAATTCTTGCATTGCCCCCGTTATAGCCAAAATAGAACTTAGAATAACTAAAAAAGTAATTAGTAAATCTTTTTTGAAGTTCGAGTTGATACACTCAACTTTGTGTATATCAGAAGAAATATATATATATATATTGTATGGTTATAGAAAATCATTTAAATTAGAATCAAATAGTATGATGCTATTATATATGTTTACAATTAAATTTAAATAAAAACTCGAACAACTCAAAAATAAATTCAAATAAGTTTAAATTATAAAATAAGACTCGTGATAACAACACCCGTATAAATGATTGGTCTTTGGAAAAAGAATGAAATTCAAACTTTTCAACAACCGGGATATAACTAATTCTACTATACAATTAAACAAAGTTGAAAAATTGATGATTAGGGCATTTAAAAGCAAGGGAAACGAAATTAAAAAGAAAAAGGAGCAAAAAATGACCTCACTGAGAAAACGTTTGTGAGAGTGGAGATTGTCGAGGTAAACCTCGTCTTCTGGATCTCTGCTTCGTTTCCCACTCGGAGATTGCGTCGATGTTGGTGTTGTTGCTGAAATCGATTCGGGGCGCATTGTTTTGTTTAGCTCTGAAATTTCGATTTCCTTTGGATTGAAATCGAATAAAAGAGAGAAAACAATTGATTTAAGACGAGATTAAGAAAAATTCAGGATTGGGATTTGGGGAGTAACAATCTGGCTGGAGATGGAGGGAGAAATGGTAACCTGTTCGCGGGCGTGGGAAACTATGTTTCAATTATTTCACACGCGTTAAGCATGCCGATTTCTTTTATCTAAAGTATATAACTTTTTCATCTAAGTACCTACATTATTTTTTTTTGTCAAAATGGGATGGGTACTTATTTTTTGATTAAAATAAGTACCTAAACTATATTTTTTTCATCTAAGTTTCTTAAAAGGTTGACATATGACATTGATTAAAAAATACTTTAGGTACTTATTATGACCAAAAAGTATACTTTAGATACTTATTTTTATGAAAAAACACTTTAGATACCTATTTTAACAAAAAAGTATATTTTAGGTACTTATTTTGACCAAAAAATACTTCATGTACCTCAATGATAAATTAGTATACTTTAGGTAATTATTTATTATATAAGTATTTTTAAAAAATTACAAACAACTCACTTAATTAACACAAAGAGGTCATTCAATTAACATATAGTTACAAATAGGTCACTCTACTTACAAACATGTCACTTTTCTTTGGTATAATAATATTTTTAGTCCCCAAAACTTGTACAATCTAATATTTGTGTCATAATTCGAAACAATTAAATAAATTTAATCCTTCATATTTAAAAAAATTCATTAATTTAGTCTTTTTCTATGCTATTGTCAAAACAAGTGAGTCCACCAGATCAAATTAGTAGTTCGATAATTGTATTATGTCATAAAGCACCAACAAGTTACTATTAATACGTTATTATACCGGAAAAATAACAAGAAAGTAAGATAAAATTTATGGGATAAAAACAATTTAGGTGAAGAATTAATATTCAAATGATGATTTTTTAAAATTAAATAGTTAAAAATTATTGAATTGTATAAAATTAAAATCAATATGATAGATTGCATCAAATTTGGGGACTAAAAATATTATTATACCATGTCACATTAAAAAAAAGTAAATTGTTTGTAATAATATATTAATTGAATGATTTATCTATAACAATTTTTTAATTAAGTCACATGTTTGTAACTTTAAGAAAAGTGACCTATTTAATACTAAACTCATAGTTAAGTGACCTTGGATGTAGTTTACCCTTAGAAGTAAAACTCGAAAAGTTGGTTGTTCGAGTAATCAACGAATCTTATCAGAAAAGGGAAGTTTTGTTAGGTGGCTGTGGGCAAACCTCTCGCAACCATCTAACATAAAGACATTAAACAATGTGATGAATAAAGAACATCGGCATTAATTTCAAATAAATAAACATTAAAGTCACTATATTCGAGAGCCTCACCTACCAAAATTATGTATGAGACGCAAGTTGATTCGAATTAGTTAAGACAAAATTTTAAAGAACCGGGAGAATAACAAAAACAAATATTAGTTGGTTTAATAGGATGAAACGTTAAGTCACTTTAATAAATGTTAAAAAAGTCACTTAAACAATAATAGAGAGTTTTTTTTGAACAAAACGAAAGTTTGAATCTTTGATGTTTCAAATGAAGCAAATTAGACAACAAAAAATATCTTATAATAAATTTATGTGATACTTATCTGAATTAATAGATTAAATTCAAATAATTATATTAGAAATGTCACTTTAATAAATTAATATTCATTCCCAAGGGAAAATGACAACCATTCTCTTTTTCTCGTAAAGCAAATTGTCGTTTTTACCTTTATTCTTCACACACCTTCCTTTTAGGCCAATGTTAGTGGGAATTTAAATTACATTTTTTTAAGGTTTTGATTCACTTTATAATCTTTTATATTCACACATATATATATTCAAAAATATTTAAGTCAAGAGAAATCTATAAAGTTTTGTCTTGTTGGATCTGTTGTACACGTTCATAGAGTCGAGACATTGTCATCAAATATTATATTCTTGAAAAAATAATTAAAAATCTAGTTAATTATACCACACATCTCCAATTATGATCATTTTTTTAATTAGTTTCTAAACTTTTAAATATTTTAATTTCATCTTCAAATTAATACTCGAATTCTAAACTGGTTCCTAAACTTTTGAATATTTCGGTTTTATTCCCAAACTATGACTCGCATTCTAAATTAGTTATTAAATTTTTGAACGTTATAATTTCATCCTCCAATTATCGTCTATGTCACATCATATTATCACATAGTACACACAAGTGCTTACATGACAATTAACAAAATTTACAATGTTTTTATTAACATGAGGTATAATTAGCATAGCTGATAATTAGTACATGCAAAAGTTTGGGAAACCAATTTAAAATGAGTCATAATTTGAGTAATAAAATTAGAATATTTAAAAGTTTTGAGGCAAATTTAGAATGAGTCATAATTTGAGAATGATAGTAAAACGTCGAAAAAGTTTGAGGAAAAATTTATAATGAGAGTTATAGTTTAGGGAAGCTTAGTACAATACTCTAAAAAATTATTATTTTAGATAAAACTTATTAATTAACTTTTAATTGAGTTATTATTTCCCCTTAATCACAACTAAATGATTAAAATCAATATTTTAAATGATAATTAATTTTTATATAAAGTATATAATTTTTACATCAAATAACTAAAAGTCAATACTTAACTAACAAGTTAGTTCAATAAGTGGTAAACAACTTCATATTGTTTACGCATTTTTTGAATTCGAAATTTGTGTATGCAGAAAATCCATGTTGAAAGACTTACTCATTAAACAAGTGTGTGATGCTGGTCGAAAGTTGATCCAGATTATTTCGAACAAAATTTAAGAACCGAAAGGGCAAAAAAAAGTCAATCCTTAAAAATCAAACAAGATTAATCCTCTAAGACAATATATTTTTAAAAACATATATGTAATAATTAAAAGTTTTTCCCATCAAACAAACATTTGGATGTTTTAATTCTGGTATTTTTCCTGGAAAAAAAAAGATGGAATTTTTACAAACTTGACTTTGTACCCTAAAAAGGTTTCGGTTATTCAAGCTTTCAAAGACCGATTTGTTTATTTAAAAAGGCTGATAAATCTGGAAAGCGACTTACAGTAAACCCCGTTTACGTTTCTTCTTCTTCTTCCTCCTCCTTAAATAATCAAACACTTTTGCCTGCACCACAATCACCATCACTTCAACCCACTGTTTCTTTACAGATTACTGAAATGAAGTACGTTTTGATTACCGGTGGAGTCGTTAGTGGACTTGGCAAGGGCGTCACAGCCAGCAGCGTAGGCGTCGTCCTTCAAGCCTGTGGCCTTCGTGTCACTTCCATCAAAATTGGTTTCTTTTCTCTTTACAATTCCCTTTTTTTCTTTGATCCCCCCTCCTATTTTCTGTTTGGGTTCAGGATTCTGGGTTTGTTTCTGTGTACATTTTGAGTGCATTTGTTTTGGGGAAGCTTTATATAACCTGCTCTCCTTTTCAGTGTTTATTAGTGTTATTGTTTGCTTTTTTGGTTCCTTTACTTCTGAACTTTTCTGGGTTTATTTTAGATTTTAATTTGAGAACTTTTCTGATTATGCTTACCTTTAGCTGTTCGTTAATCTTCATATTTGCAGATCCTTATCTGAATACGGATGCTGGAACCATGTCTCCTTTTGAACATGGGGAGGTTTTTGTTCTTGATGATGGTGGAGAGGTTTTACTACCCCCTTTCTTTTGTCTCTAGTGTTTAGTATTTGGTGCTCACAATATTTGCCAAAAAAGATTAAAAAAAGGACCTGGTTGCTATATAATATTAACTAATTTGGCTTATGTTCATGTTTGGTGTGTAAAAGGTTGATTTGGATTTGGGTAATTATGAGCGTTTCCTAGATGTTACTCTTACTAAAGACAACAACATTACTACTGGAAAGATATATCAGGTATTTCAGTTTATTCAGGGTAGATGCTATGAGTTTGTTCAGTGTTCACTTGAGTGGTATTAGTGGGTGAAAACTAATAATCCTGTTTTATTTTTGTACTAGTCCGTTCTTGATAAGGAGCGGAAAGGTGATTATCTCGGAAAGACTGTTCAGGTGACTTTTTCTGATTACCAATCACATAGCTACTTTTGTGTGCTTAAAGAAAGTAAGGGATAAGGATAAGTTCATGTTCTTTTCACTTTTTTGTGGATCCCAGGTTGTTCCACATATCACAAATGCTATTAAGGATTGGATCGAGTCAGTTGCTCTCATTCCTGTAGATGGAAAAGAGGGTCCTGCAGATGTCTGTGTGATAGAGTTGGGAGGCACTGTTGGTATGAACTATGCTTAAAAAGGACATTTGACGTGTCAAGAATTCGCTCTATTCTCTCTTTTTTCCTTGCTTTCTTTTTTAGGGTTGAGAAATGATTGATCCTTTTTTATTGGGGGTGGGGGTGTTTCTTCAGGTGACATCGAATCAATGCCATTCATTGAGGCTTTGCGACAGTTGTCCTTTTCAGTTGGTAAGCCTGCAGTGTTTTCCGTTTATTAGAAAGGTTAATAATACTATGTAGCTTTGTTTGTTTGTCAATTTGTTTGTGAATCATTTTTTTCAACTTGATTATTAGCCTTGTCATGGGGCGCCCAGGCTTATTTCGGTTGAGACATATGTGATGATGACCTTTTGGATCCACATGTAGTCACAGACAGAAAGTTGTGCCTATTGGGACCTGGATTAATAAGGAATATATCAACCTAGATTCTTTTTTTGTGGGGGTAATATAATTTGATTAAGCATGTAGTACTGCCAACTGTGCAACTAATGCATGGTTCAAATGTACCATGCTATGCTGATCAGTAGGTCAATTACTTTGGACATACATTTGCAGTGTGGTCATGTACACACATACACAAGTTGATAAATGAGAAGTATTCTTTGTTCAGGTTTCTGAACGATAGGTAGCCATTCCCATCCTGTTAAACTCTCAATCTAAAACATATGATTCTGCTTCTACAGTGTGGCACAAAGAAACTTTATTTCAGTCTATTTAGTATCTTTGGATAGGAATCTTCATGTTTTGTAATTAATTTCATTTTCTTCCTCAGGGCCAGATAATTTCTGCCTCATTCATGTCAGCCTAATACCTGTGCTGGGTGTAGTTGGAGAGCAAGTAATACACCATAATTTTCCTTAAACATAATACATGAATTGCTGGTTCTTTTAGGTCATTGTTTGGATTTTACTTTTTTAACTGCTGTCATTTAGATTCCTTGTTAGCCACCAACTGTGGTGAAAATAATTCTCCCCCTCTCTAAGATGCAGAAAACTAAGCCTACACAACATAGTGTTCGAGAGCTTAGGGCATTAGGTTTGACTCCTCATCTGCTTGCATGTCGCTCAGCTCAGGTACACTACCTTGCATGTACTTTCATGCCGTAGATGATTTTGTGATTAGAATTTTATGAAGAATTGCCTCATTGCATTTTATCTTTCTGGAGTATTATTTCCTTGGCTCATTGTAGCACTTTCAGACAATTTTATTAGTTTTTAATAGGGTTGGCATGAACCTATGTAATCATCTTTTTGGAGTGTAGCATTGTGTTGGCGCTCTACTTACGCAAGTTTGCTGCGAACCTTTTGTTGAACTTGTCATATATAACTTGGCATTATACCTAGCATTCATATCATATAAATATTGTGTAAAATTGCATATTTTCTGCTTTAGCTCTTGGGTTTACTTGTGTTTTCTCTTTGTCCGAACTGATGGTATATATACCCTTTTGTTTGGTGACTTACAGCCTTTATTGGATAATACTAAGGTGAAACTTTCACAGTTTTGTCATGTTGAGGTAAATTTGTTTGCTAAATTTGGTTTGTATTCTTTTGATTTTGATTTTTCATCGTGAACATTGATTGTGTTTATTTCCTTGTGGTTCTCCACAGGCTGCCAACATCCTAAATATTCACGATGTTCCCAACATTTGGCATGTTCCTCTCTTACTTAGGGTATGTTCCATATCAGTTCTTACATTTCTCTGGCACTTAAGGATTACTGGTCTCTCATTCTTTTACATTTTTAATGGTGTTTCATATTGTCTGTCGCTTCAGAACCAAAATGCCCATCTTTCAATTCTGAAACAGCTCAATTTGCTCAGGTTAGTTTTCGGTCAACATTTCCATCATCATATTCATCTTTCTCTCCACCTTTTAATTTTATTTTATTTGTATCATTGGTCAACTAAGTTTATTATAACATTTACTTTGTTATGACTTAAACTCTCTGCTGCACAATGAGGCTGACCTAGGAAATCAATATTTTCTAGGGAGCATCACTAGTTGATCGTTGTTTTTTATTTCTATATGTGTGATTTTAGCTCTAGGCAAAAAGTTATATTATTACTGGCTGGCATGTCAGACTGTTGCATTGAAAATTCCTACTGTTAACTACCAAAATTCACCATTAAATTTGGATCAAGGTACTAGTTGCTGGAAGTTTTGACCAATTTTTCTAAGTAGTTTTAAAGTGTTTCAGCATTGCCGCACCTCCAGATTTAGAAGCTTGGACCAGGAGGGCAGAAACTTTTGATAATCTCATTGATTCTGTTAGTACTCTTAATTTAGCTCTAATTTTCCATTTTGAAATAGAGGAAATTCGTTGTCATTTGTGATACAAAAACATATCATTGTGTGCAGGTGAGGATTGCAATGGTGGGGAAGTATGTTGGTCTGACAGACTCATATCTATCTGTTGTGAAGGTGTAATACTAGTTTAATTTTATGACGTAGACATTCTTAATTTTACCTTGATTATATCTTTTTGGAAACTCCATTCTTCAATGGGCACATAATGCTATACAAGAAGGCCTTCTGGCATATTAGTATTGCTGTTAAATTATCCATCTTTTCACCCTTTTAGACTATGGTGTGTTCTAAGATTTTCATAAACAATTATCCAAAATCCAAATGCTTTCATTTGCTGGAAAGGATAGCACCCGGATCACTTCAAAGCATCCGAATCACTTCATAACTTTGTTTTACTCCATGTCCCACATCTTCCTATTGTATAAGCTAAGATAATTTATAGTCATATGCCTCCTAATTGCCTGCATGTTTTCTGGATACAGAAGTTTAGTGGCTTGCTGATTTAAGTTTGGTCATAATCACCGTTATTTTCTACTATCCCTCACTATAAATGTTTTCCTTTGGTCATAGGCACTTTTACATGCTTGCATTGCATGCTCTTTGAAGCCAACTATTGACTGGATTGCAGCCTCAGATCTTGAAGATGATACTGCCCAATCGGTACCGTTTCAGTAGCACTTTTGCAATTGCATTTTTTCTTCTTTGAAAATGGTAATCTAAAACATTTTTCTCTCTAATCCAGGCACCAGAAGCCCATGCTGCTGCATGGAAGAGATTAAGAGTAAGACTTTTATAGTTATACCCATTGTTTTAAATGCTCAACTTCCTGCTCTGCCAGATTCATTACCTAACAACCTTTTTTGGTTTAGCACTTTCATGGTCTAATTCCCTGCAAGTTGGGCTAGAAATGGATTATTTATGTAGCCCTTAAGAGTTGCGTTTGTGTTAAATTGGATCATGCATTACCAGTTCAATAGTTATCCCTTTTTCTAAGTGGAGGAGGTTGGTGTCGGTTCTTATTGGCATTTGTACTTATCCTTTCTATTTAGGTCACTGGACTCTTTTTATGCAGCATAACATACTCTTAAAGAGAATTGGGGATCGGAGGGTGTTGCGAAAATTGATTTAATTTTTTCCAAACTATTATTTGCAGAATGCTGAATGTGTTCTAGTTCCTGGTGGATTTGGAGATCGTGGTGTGTGTGGAATGATATTGGCTGCAAAATATGCTAGAGAGAATAATGTTCCTTATCTTGGCATTTGCTTGGGCATGCAGATCTCTGTCATTGAGTATGCCAGATCTGTAAGTGACTTTTCTTTGAGTACATGTTTTCTATTTTCCAGATTACACCTTAAAGTTTTTAAGTTATTTGATCCAGGTTCTCCATTTAGAAAAGGCCAACAGTCATGAGTTTGATGATGATACACCCGATCCTGTCGTCATTTTTATGCCTGAAGTATACATCTCCTCGTACTCATTACTCATTGTACTTTTTCATACATCTTCCACATGCATATAGCATTAGATTATTTTCTATTTTATGTGTCAGGGCTCCAGAACACATATGGGAAGCACAATGAGATTGGGATCTCGAAGAACACTAATTCAGACCCCTGATTGTATTACTTCCAAATTGTATGTTATTATCTGTTGATTTGTTTAATTTAGAAAATTCTTCGAACTCTGCTTCTGAAAAAAATTCATTCATTCGTCTCCCATTTGTGCAATGGGTGCTTTTGCCTTCCGACTTCTGGATGACAAGGTTTATGTAACACCAAGTACTTTCCAAGTGTACAATGCTATGTCTTTTTAGATGGCATTGCCTGCTTCCCGTTAAATTGTTATTTTATCTGAATTATTTATCAAGATGTTGGCCGGTAAAATAAGCCCTTTTATGCACCAAAACGAAAGCATACTTTTTATTGTCCAGTGGGTGCTCCTGCTTCTAATCGTCTGTTTTGATTGCCATGCATGGTAATTTTTTTATACCACTTGCTAGGTACTGCAACCCACGTTATGTAGAAGAACGGCACCGGCATAGATATGAGGTTAGTCAAGTTGATTAAACTGGAAAGAGGTGAAAATTTGGATCTTTGAGCAGAACTTAATATTTTATGATATGATTTCTTGCCCCTTGCACGACACTGCTGCAGGTAAACCCAGATGTTATCTGTGTTCTTGAAGAAGCTGGGCTAAAATTTGTTGGGAAGGATGAAACTGGGAAAAGGATGGAGGTGGGTTTACATGTGCATTTTTTCCCACGTGGAGTTCTTTTGTTGCGCGTGTAGCCACCTGTTGGATTCAATGCAATTTAGATTTTTCCTTGTAGCCCCAAAAAGAACAAGCTCATTTCTTCTTTGTCGCATGTTGCAGGTTCTGGAGCTTCCAGGTCACCCATTTTATGTTGGCGTGCAGTTTCATCCAGAATTTAAATCACGGCCAGGGAAGCCCTCAGCTCTATTTTTAGGTACTCATTGTTCACATGCAAACAAATCCAACTCTCACGTGCATGTTTTTTCCCCCAACAGCATTTGTGCATGTTTGAGTGCATAATTTGTCATCTATACCTCTAAAAATGAAAATTATGTGAAAAAGGCCATTGATTTGTATCTATGCAGAAGGTCATGGTCCCATATGGGACTGAGTTAAAGATTCATCGATATTTGACTATATGAATTATGAAATAGAGTAACTGTCATTTGTCTGAATTTCGATAAAACCATGTAAATTCATCCTTCTAAATGGAGCTTCCCCGTGCTGTACCGTTATGAATATGAAAGAATATAAATAAAGTCCACATGCTCGGTCATATAGTTTCCATGTTTTCTCATGAATCTGGCATGTGAGACGATAATAACATTTTCACCGTTGTGAATTTTTAGGTCTTATATTATCGTCAAGAGGAAAATTGGAAGCATATCTTTCGAGGCATCAAAATGGAAGTTGATTTACAATTTAATATCAATGCATCCGAATCAGTTTTACGAGGTAAACAACCCTCTGAAAATTTAATTTGTTGCGACTGTACTTGGGTAGGCTTAGTAACCTGCTTGGTTTAGGACATGATTTGACCTTGATAGTATCTGCTTTATAGACTAGATTCTACACAGGCATCCATGGCGGGTTTGGTCAACTACATTTTCTACTATTGTTTGCTCATGTTTCTTTCGACTTTTACGTAATTACATATGGGATACAATGTCGTCCAATTGGTCTAGTGACCCAACCGGTACTAGGGATGGGTATTTTCCTATACGTACACAAGTTGACATGGTCTAGTATAAGCACGTTCTTGTATCTGATGATTTGGCAGACTTTTTGGCCACTGGCATGTCTCGTTGGGCTGTGGTTCATCACCGGATAGTACAATTAAATACAACTTTCACTTATTTTGCTTTGTTCTAACTGATTCCGAGATCTTTCCTCGAATGTAGGAGGAAATGGTAGATTTGAGGTCTTATGGTATAGATACATGCAACGAGGTTCTTCAAGCGAGTCCTTATTGCAATAAGATTAAGGCGTGTATTATGGTCCGAGTTCTTTGCCGACGTGTTGTTGTTATACAGCCCGCGATCTAGGAATATATAACCTGATGGTGCTCCCAGGTCAAATTTTCGGAGTTTGTTACTGAAAGTTGTAGCTCCTATGTTTGAAAGGTATAACATTCTTGATTGATTTCGTTTCTATTGTGGTTGGAACTCCTGGAAAGACACATATTGGCCAATAATTTCCCAGGAAAAACATGCCTCTTGAACTATGTTACTTGGACTCGGGATATTGGTATTTGTTCGATATAAACATCATCAATTTAATAATAAAAAATAAAAAATTGTCCTTTTCTTAGTTATTTCCCGGCGCACGTGTTGATAAAGTATTGGAAGGGCACAAACAATAATCTTTAGACAATTCAAATCTTTTTAGACATTTGTTCAAAAAATTCTTTTTAAACATAATGTCATTTGGTATTTATATTTTGATAAAATATTTAATGTGATCCATATGCTTCAACAAGGCATAAAATAGTATTTATACTTTTAAAATATCTCATATAATACATGTACTTTGATAAAATGTTATAGAGTAATGAAAAAATACACGAAGAAAATAAAATATTGTACTTTGTAGATTATGAGTCTTGTTATGCTCGTTTTTTTATTTAAAAGTTAGTTTATTACGGACACAACAAATTAACATTTGTTTTTAAAAAAAAAAATTGAGGGTTTCGTTTTAATAAATTGCATAGAGTTAAATCTTTAAATCATCCCTACATAGAAATATAGATCAATTAATACATTAAACATTTATTTTATTAAAGTACAAGACATTATCAAATTAGCAGCACCAAATGTGACATTATCACATCTTTTAAGATAAAAATTTACGTTGTTAAGACAATTCAAAGTCACAGTCAACTGGTTGTTCATAGTCCAGGCTTAACAATAATACCCTCCCGCTTTAGATTCATGTTCACAGCCACACACGAGTCCTTTCAGCTGTCTTCGGCCATGCTCCATTCCACAATAACCTTGTCATGCTTAATCCTCATCTTACATCTCCGACTAGTTCAATCCCAGTCCAACAACTGTACCCCTTTCCGATGTGGCCCGATAACCTTCCCCTTCTCCGATCAAAGCACTTTCGGCCAAGCCACCGTAGACCAAATCACATGCGCCGATCCCGACTCTCCTCGAGCAGCTCCAGTTCCCAAGCTCATGCTCTCCAGCCAATTATATCAAGTCAAAAACATCTTCCTCAGCGCCTCCGATGAAGGCAGCGGGAACCTCATTACCTTGGTCAACGACGATCTCATCCGGGACTTGAACGGCGGTTCATGCCTCTCTTTGCGCAACCTCACGATCCCGGCCTCCGCTTTCCCTTTCAACCATTCTCTCGGTCTCCCTCGGTGGATAACCAACTTGACGTTCTTCAAGTGCCCGTCTCGCCTTGCGCCTCCTCGGGATTTTCTGGACCGTACCGCGTTCAACTACACCTGCGACGACGGGCAACACCGGTTTTATCTATGGAGAAATGATAGTAGAAGTCAAAGGGGCGAGATAGTACGAAGCTTCGACAATTTCACGGCTCCGAGGGATTGCGATCTGGTCATGGTGCCTGTATCATCTGCCGATGTAATTGCTATTATTGTCGGTGACGGTTATATAGAGCTGAGTCAGCTCACTGAAGCCTTGGCTGCTGGATTTCCATTGCAATGGAATAGTTCGTAAGATTGCGACAACTGCCATCGGAGAAACGAGCAGTGAGGATTTGTCGACGGCGCAAGAGTTGTTTGTCTTTGTGACGGTGGCTGCAGCACCTCCACCCAGTAATATCCGTATCTCAATCGCTTTCTTTTATTTGTCAAAGTTTGAAAAGGCTTAAATTAAATATTAATTGTTTGGAGGGACCAAAAGTGTAGTTTTCTTAAGGAAGAACTATTCAAAATAACTCATTAATCAACAAGATCAAGACACCTACCTTAGCTATTTGGATGTGGAGTATAAATCATTATAATGTAAAATCTATCATTTAACTTTTATTGTTTTTTTGAACCAACAATTGGTGTAAGTGAAAAAGATGATGATGTTCATTCTAGGAGATCCGAGTTTAATCACAATGTCTGCAAGGTGATTGTGCATTGTCAAAGGATTAATAATATATATGAACAAATACTATCTTGTAATCACCTTCAGACTATTCAAAAAAAACTTTTATTGTATTTTTGTTTTGCTCGCTTAAACTTTTAAATTTTTTAATTTTTTCCATCAAATTTTCAAAATTTATTTTTGTCACTCATTTGTTAGATGTATAACAATAATACCAAAACGTTGTGTTTTGGGCATTTTTATTCATGAAAATAACCTATCATTTTAACATTTTTCTTTCATATGATTAAATTTTTTTATTATCGTTTGATCACCAAATGGTCATTTGTGATGTAACTTTTATCAAAATGTTCCTCTTTCTCCCATTATTTTTCTTTCGGTTTGTTTTTTCCTTAAAAATTCTATCGAAAACGACAAATTTAAAGTCAAAGTTTCGACTTTTTCTATTCTTATTTACAATTTACACCATGTTATCAACATAGAAATTGAGATATATTATTGTTTCTTTCTTCTTAACCTTCTCATCGTATAGATCTGAAAGACAGTATTCCAACACTTGTGAATCAAATGAAAATTAAAAAACTTATTGATGAAATTAATTTTTTTTAAAGTTGAGTGAACAAATAAGAAATTGAAAAAAAAATTGTTCACTCATTGTTATAAGCTGTCAGTGAATTAATTAATTAATTAATGGATAACTACAAATGATTTTTTTTAATTAAATTAGAACAACAGTTTGTCAAATTAAAAGTTGGCTGAGATAAGTTGTCCGAGTCAATGTCTCTTTATTTTGTTTTTTTTTTGTTGGAGTTAAACAACGTTTTTTTCTTTCTTCTCAGGCCAAAACTGTCACAACTGCAAACGATTCTTATAGGTCAATTTTTATAAAAAAAAACTTCATATTTTTTATATTTTTAATATACTTTTTTAATAATTTGTATTCTCTAACATAAAATTATGCGTCCGTTCTTGTATAACCAGGTGTTGCCTGTGGAATCTTCTCAGTTACTGTAATTGCAGCCCTACTCGTCTACAAGAACAGCGCTTCACTGGTATGTTTGAAGAAGAATCAAGCCACTTCCGACGGAGCAAATGCCAAGGAATTCATCAGGAAGATTACGAATGGATTCAAGGATAAACTCGGCCAAGGTGGATACGGCGACGTCTACAAAGGAAAACTGTTCGACGGTCGCGTCGTTGCCGTGAAGTTGTTGAAGTCCAGCGACGTTATTATTACCGACAATTTCATTGCGGAAGTTGCCACTATTGGTAGGATATACCATTTTAATGTTATTAACCTGTTCGGTTTCTGTTGGGACGGATCAAAACAAGCTCTTGTGTACGAATACATGCCTAACGGGTCGTTGGCGGATTTATTGTTGAAAGAGGAAGTGGAGCCTTCACTAGGAGTGGCTAAGCTTATGGAGATCGCAATCGGAGTTGCGGAAGGGATAGAGTACTTGCACAATGGTTGCGAGTCGAGGATCTTGCACCTCGACATAAAGCCTCAGAATGTGTTGCTCGATTAGAGTTTGAACCCAAAATTCTCTGATTTCGGATTAGCTAAAGTGTACTCTCGCGACCATAACGATGTCACGATGACGACCGCGAGAGGGACTATTGGCTACATTGCTCCCGAGATATTCATGACGAATCTAGGAAATCCGTCTCATAAATCCGATGTTTATAGCTACGGGATGCTGCTCCTAGAGATGGTATCCGGGAAGCGGCGGTTCGAACAAATGACCAGCAGTGCTTCCAGCAATGAAGCTTACTTCCCCGAATGGATATACAAGAAGGTTATGGAAGAGAAGGAGATTGTGGTACAAGCTGATTTAATAGCCAGGAAGATGACGATGGTGGGATTATGGTGCATCAAAATGTATCAGAGAGATCGACCGTCAATGAAACGAGTCGTCGGAATGTTGAACGGGCGAGTGGAGGACGTCGACATGCCTCCTCGACCCTTATTTATGTTATCTCTTCCTCGTCGACAAATATCTGAGGACCAAACCAATTCTTCAGGCAGTGATTCCAGTGTCATGGCTTTGGCACATGATAAAAGTGCTTGAATTCATAATTTTCTTTTGTTTAACCATCACTATTTGACTTATTGACCAACTAATTCATATCAAATTTTGTAGAAGTTTAATACAGTATCGACCCTCCTAATACAATTTTCTTTGTTCACAATGTCAGAATTCTTAATTATAATAGGTGAAAATATTTTTTTCTTCTTTTGATTCGTCACTAATTTTTTAATAAAAAATAATTTGATACACAAGTTTGCGTAAACTTTTAATTTTAGGGTTTAGAGATTTAGGTTGTGGTTTAGGGTTTAGGTTGTAGGGTAGAGAATTTAAGAGTTATGGTTAGAATTTAGAGTTTAGGCTTTAGGGTTTAAGGTGCTTTGGCTAGCAATTTAAGTTTTAGATTTTATAGCTTAAATATAAAAAAGGATTGTGTAATTTTTTTTACACAGTTTGTGTATCAAAATATAACCATTTTATAATATATATATAAAAATCAAAGGTTAAATACATCATAGTTCAATTAAATGAGAAATTATATCATATGTCATTCCCGCCACATCATTTATGGACCAACCAATAAAAATAACCCATGTCATTATTTTTTCCATGTCATTATTTTTTACATGAGAAATTATCTCATTATTTTTTCCAAGTGAAGATTCACTTGGTAAAAATATGACATAAAAAATAATGAGATGGGTAATTTTTATTGGTTGATCTCATAAATGACGTGGCGGGAATGACCCATGATATAATTTCTCCAATTGTATATAAGTTATGTTCAAAAAATGATTATAAGTTTAATAATAAACATGTCACTTTTCTTTTAAAAGTAATAATCTAGTTAATTAATTGAAAATTCGTTACAAATAAATTATCCTAATAAAACATGACCTAGTGTGATAATAGTTTTAATTTCAAATTTTATACAATTCATTAATTTGGTTATAATTTAAAATTAATAAATTTAACCTTTTATATTTTAAAATTTTGACATTGCACCTCCGACCACTTGACGCACTCCATACTATTGTCCATAAGTTCAATTATCAACAAATGTTATAACTCGATATACATAATCACTTCATTACCAGACAACTAACAGACTAATAGAACAGTCTCAATATAATCTTAATGTTGTCTGCTAGTAGACATAGTCATTTCACTAATGAAATGTTAAAAAATATATAAAGGGTTAAAATTATTAAATTAATTCGAGTTATAACCAAATTAAAAGAACATATAAGTTTAAGAAATAAATTCGTTATTATATCAAGCAGCTTGTTTCAATTTAACAACAGAATGACTTGTTTGTAACAAAATTTTAATTGAGCCGACTAAATTATTATTTTTTTGAATAATTTGTTTATTATTAAACCTATACCCCATACATGATTTTACTTTTACAATTTCAACACCAGCATGGCAGCAGCCATTGTAATGTTTGACGATAAGAATTTGCCTGGGGAAACACCAAATTCTTCAATCCACTGGCAGACAACACGATTTAAGCAGCAAAAAGGTTAATTAAAATCCTTATTACGTTCATATCTAACAACCTGAAGGAGATAGTTAAAGATGAAGATCAACGCTTACGTCCGCCTCTGGAGCTGACGTGGCGAAATGCAGTGGCCGCGCCATGTAAACCCGAGGTGGACACTGCTCACAAGGAGTTGATCGAACCAGCAATGGCCGTTGAACCACAAGTTTACCGGCGGCGTTGGTAGTGTAGTACCCTCTAGGAAGTGGTGATGGTGGTGGGCGTGAAACTGAGTTCGCCTTGCTCTTTGACGCTCTCTCTTGTGAGCATTTTGATGCCCACCAAGTGCTTGTGAATTTGCAAATACCCGGCGGCAGAACGGACACTCGAATCTCTGGCTCTGGCTTTCTCCGACACCTCATCTTGCTCGGTTAAGGAGAAGCCGAATAGCTTTAGCGACGAAGAGGGTTTGGGTTTACCGGAAGAAGATGATAGATCGCTGGAGATTGAGCTCTCTGTCATTGTAAGATTGGAAGAGAAATGCTATATTGATTATGTGTGTGATAAGTTGATGTAAATGCTTCCATATTTATAGTTGAATTTGACTGAGTTATTAGATTCGATACAATTAATTTCTATTTAGTATTTAGACCGTTAAAAGAATAAGAAACACTTGATATACAAAGATAATTAAAGTTAGTGGGCGGAACCTCGTTGAAGCTAGTGGGGTCACGCCCCAAAAGTTTAAAAATTTTATATTTAGTCCTTTAAAAATTTTAAAAATTTAATTTATCCTCTTCAAAAATTTTAAAAAATGTTATTATATTTTAAAATCTTAAATAATTTTAATTATTTTCCTTCTAAAATTTTTAAAAGTCATGGTAAGTCAAATTTTTGAAAATTTTAGTTAAACCCCTATATTTTATGAAAATTTTAAATTAAACCCTTCAAAATTTTCGAAAAACTTAATTTAAGCTTCAATTTAAAAAAAAAATTAAATAGACCCCTCAAACTGTGTTGTCAAGATCTGCCTCTGTATATATATTTTTTTCCCTTAAACTATCTAATGGAGCAAGCTCGTGATTAATCTTTCGCGTTCTATTGTCTATATATAGAGTTGACATTGATCACAAGTTTTAAAACTGTTTTATATCCATGACAAAAATCGAATTTCGACCACTATTAAAACAAGAAAGATTTTTACCATCTCACATAAACCTCGTATTTAATATATAGACAATGCAAGCAAGGTGTTAATTAAGTCTATATGCCCCTCTTTTTATATGCCAAATTTGTACACGCAGCTAACTCCTTTGGGTTCATAATGATACCACCATCTCGACATGATATGATGAGTCCATTAATCTAACTCAATTTGTTATTTGTCATTTTATTACCTTTTTCATCGGTACGAATTCGAGGAAATGTCATATTGTTGTATGGCTTAAATTTTGATTTTTTGGGTATAAGTATTGGTCGTATTTGATTTATTAGTAGACTAATTTAGATCAGATATTGTAGAGGTATATTATGAAAGTAGTCCTCTCAATTCAATTTATTTTATTCATAATGTTATAATTCAAACCTTAAACGAAACACAACAAGTAAACTATAATATGAAACTCAACATGGGACAAAATATATGAATACGAAAAAATTATATAATATAAATTTATAATTTTCAGAAATATAATAAGATAGGATTATGACATGAAAAAGAAATACGAAAACAAAGCAAGTATGCTAATTGTTTGATTATTAGTCTATTCAGAGATTGACTCAGAGGGGGCTGGAGGAAGCAGTCGTCGTCCCTTAAAAATTTCAAATTCATATATAATTTAGAAAATTTTTATATTTTTTCTATTAAAAATCTATTTTCGTCTCCTAAAATTTTATAAGTTTGCCCCTTAACATAAAATCTTGCATCTGTCCTAAGTCTAGCTATACTTACAATTAAGCTATGATCTATTCATGCTAGCTTAGGGGAGCTCCATTATGGTGTAGGACTAGGTACACAAAAGATGAAGCTTTGTGTTACTTTGTGAATGTTATATATTGTGTTAGAAGTTGTGACCCGAATTTCGTTTTATTTCAATTTGAAAGTTTGTAATACGATACACGTCTTTAGAATCACTGTTTGTACATGACTATAGTTTTATAATTTAGATCCTTTTATTTACATGACGGTCCAACTATTAACTTGTATTCTTTATAATCTTAGCTTAATTTTTATTTTATATATGTTTGGTGATGTATAAAGTTAAATGTAGTTGGGTGAACATAGGTTAGGCCCCGGTAGCATCAATGCCCTCCACCAGTCTTTTCCAATGCAAGCCCTTTGGAATAAAAAGATTTCATCAATTTGCAAATTCATTATAAAGGAAAATGAAATTCATAAAGATCTTTCTAATAAAAGATCTTTCTAATAAAAGGATTCACATCACTTATATCTATCGTTTAATGTCATGGGCGAAATTAAGATTCGCCCATGAAAAAAACAAGTTATAACTTTAAAATTAACAGCAGTCTATTAAGTACTTAGTTCAAATTTGAGAGGGGTAGAGTTTAATTTTACAAGTAATTAAAGTAACATGACTAAAATTATCAAAATTTTGAAGAAAATAGATGTCGTTCTTGGGTTCATATTAGTTTTGAAACTAGGCAAATTGAATATCATCTTTTTATTTTTTTCTTATTTAAATACTTATTAGATCTCTGACAATTCCGAAACTAGTAAAATTAAATATTAAGCCCCTATTTCTCTTGTTTAAATACTTGTTAAATCTATTTCAAATATGAAATTAGATAAATTAAACTTTGACCTCATTTTTTTGTCTAAATACTCTTAAGTTCTTATCGGTTTTGAAATTAAACGAATTAGAGCACAATCCTTCGATATTAAAATTTTATCTTAATAATTTAACAATTAGACTTTAATCTTCTTTTGCTTATAGTATATATCACTGGCGGAGCCCGCCTATGCAATGGGGGGTCAACTTTTTTAAGAATTTATACATATATCATATATAAAAAATAGTATAAAAATAAAAAATTAACACTAATTAAAAAAATAATTGAATGAAATTGACACACACCTTTTAGCTTTACCCGTTTTAAATAAAATGAATTAACATAAATGATTTTAACACCGTAATTTATTTATTTTTTTGACTCCGTCCACGATATATATTTAACTTTCTGATATTTTATCTTGATTCAATTTTTTGTGTGTCAGAAGAGATTTATACTCGTTTAGAATTCGATACGACGAATCCCATTATGCAAAAAAGATGATGTTTTTTTTTTGTGGAGTGGGGGAGGTGTCATAGTGAGATTGGAGGAGGACAAAAGAGAAGGCAGACATATGAGGATTGGTCTTACCAACTGAGCTATATATATATATGAGGAGGAACAAACCTTGTACTTGCCCATGTTGTCCTACTTCGACACGTTTCACACTTCCTCCAGTCTACGGATACTGCTAGTCTCCCACCAGTCTACGATTGTATTATTCTAGCCTGTCATGGTACGGATGTACAGAGATTCAAAGATTAAAAGTCTAATGTAATAAGTTGTAGGTGATTTTTTAATACAAATGAATATAATAAGACTCCAAATTTATGAAGTAAAATAATATTTTATTTTTATATATTTTATCATTAGTCTATAATTGGTCTGTTGTTTTTTTTTCTTATAAGTATTCATAGACGAAACTATATAGGGTGGGGAGCGGCAATTGCCCCCCTTCTCTTAATTTTTTTTTATCTTTATCCTTATATATATATATATTTAAAAATAAATTATTTATGAATTTGTCTTTTATTTTTAAACATTTATGTTTTCTTTCTAACCCCAAATAGTGATTTCGTTCCTGTAAGTACCAACTCAATTCATTTTAGGGTCTTTCATTTTCTGAAAACCATGTTAGATTGCTCCTATTCCACTTGTTCAAAACTGCGCTTAAGAATACGGTACAAAAAAATAATTATAAATACGATATAAAATTATGAACATGTATATTGTACTAAGTATGGTAATTGATTCTTAGTATTTTGATCTAATTTAAAATCATAAATATAAAATTATGATTTTGTTTTTGTTGTCACTATTCATCCAAAGCAAAACAATAGAGAATGTAACCCGTGATTTAATTTAGTGACCAAACATATGTGCTGGATGGACCAAGAATATTTGACATATTTATCCTGTGGATCTTGACAAAATAGTTTGAAGATTATTCAAATTTTTTAAACTTTTAAAAATTTAAATTAAATTTTTTAAAATTTTGAAATATTTAATTTAATTTTTTTAATATTTTGAGGAGTTAAATGCTGATTTTCTAAAATTATTAACAAAATGAGTTACAATCCCTAGATGATCTAGTTCTTACAAAAAAAAAATCTTTTAACTTTTTTCTTCGTTTGTACTTTGATCCAGATATGTTTAGACTTGTTCTTGGGTTAAGTGATTTTGTTTTAAGGGACTTGATCTTAAAGAATAATTTTGATCTCGTTTGTTTGTATTGGTGCAACCCGATTGAGAGTGTTTGATCCAAAGGTCTTTACTCTTTGAGTGTTGTTCTTGAATGGATAAATCCGATTCTAGAATTTTTTAAAAACAAATTTTAATTTTTTCGGTTGGTTGAACAAGATCAAAATATAATTTTTAATGAGTTTTTTGAAACTAATAAGACGTTCTTTACGTTATTTAAAATTTTCTTTAGGTTAAAAAAAAAAGAACATGATCTTTCAGAATCTTATCGTTCAAAGTTGTCTGTGTAGAGCTTATGAACTAATTCACTAAATATTCGGTAGTACATGTAATGGCCCACTTGGAGTTTTTCTTTAGTTCCTTGTCTTTCTCTTGTTTTCTTACTGGTTAAAATTTTAATACACACGTGGTATAAAATTAATTTTATATAAACTTACATATTTATATTATAAAATTCAAATCTTAAATTTCTAATTCTAACCTTAAAAAAATTAAACCCAATACTCTAAATTTTAAACACTAACTTTAAATTCTAAAGCCATAAACTTTAAACACTAAACTAAAAGAGACATGTAAATTAATGTTTACACAGTATGTTGTATCAAATTTTTTTATTTCTTATTTGCTTTTCAAAAAGCTTCATCTGCTCTAAAGATTCATATGTGGGATACAGTTATTGGGACTCTTTTTCGTGCAGTTTTCAATGGTGTGATCCCCTGGAAAATTGCTCTCAAACCATTATTATTATTATTAACTTTTTTTAGCTAATATAATAATATTTATTTTTAGAGCTTAAAAACTCAGGTATCATATTCACTGATCGAATCGAATTGTGATAATTTTAATACATTTTATGTTTACACTTAACTCAATTTTTGCACAACTTTCGGCTTGTTTTGCTATCGAAGCTTAAATCGTATAATATTGACTGTGTACCATTTAATTTCGGTTCGAATCAAATGTATATTGAATTTGAAACATACAAACACATTTAGTTTGGAGTCATTTACACTTATTTAAACACTAAATTCTAAACACTAAATTTTAATATTAAATTTTAAATTTAAAATCCTAAGATAAATTTATAAACTCTAAATTAAATCCGTTTGTAAAAAATAATTTTTTCTCCGTCAATTTATAAAATATTATTCTTTTTTTTTAATCGTTTTAAGCCAGAATGAATTCTTATAAATCTCGAAGGAAAGAAGGAAGCGTGAAAACTTATTAAAACGGATCGTATAAACATTTGGCAAGTACAAGGTAAATGGTTATATGATATGACGGGAAAGGTGAAGGTGGCTCGTGTTTTTGTTGGTGGAATTCTACGTTTCAACTTGAGATTCATTTCGCAGCCGGGTCGTATCTAGAGGTGGGCCTATCTAAACCATAGCTCTTCTTATGTTCAAAAAATATATTTTTTAGTTTCAGCTATGTGTAACATTTAATTTCGGTTCGAATCAAATTTATCTTGAATTTGAAACACACAAACACGTTTAGTTTGGAGTCATTTACATTTATCAATGATACATATTTAAAGTTCACAATACAAATCTTAAATCTTTAATACTAAACCCTAAATTTTAAATTCTAAACACTAAATTTTAAAATTAAATTTTAAATTTAAAACCCTAAACTCTAAATTAAATTCTTATAAATCTCGAAGGAAAAAGGGAAGCGTGAAAACTTGTTAAAACGGATCGTATAAACATTTGGCAAGTACAAGGTAAATGGTTATTTGATATGACGGGAAAGGTGAAGGTAGGTCGTGTCTTTGTTGGTGGAATTCTACGTTTCGGGTTTAGATTCATTGCCCAGGTTTTATTCCACATGTTATGTGAATCATAATCTACTATGTGAAGTAAAGTAATTTGAATTCCGGCGTTGTGAAAGAAAAAAGTAGGTTAAGAGAGTTGTTCATACTAGGAATTTAAATCGTGTTTTCGGTCGCGTCGCAGTTATCACGTTTTTGGATATAACAGAGTCTATTGCGGTAATTGCGGGGTTTCGGTCGTTAAATTTTTAAATTTTTGCACAATTTATTGTAAAACATACTAATTATAATTATAAAAATTCAATTTCAATGATTTTTAGAGTATTTTTTTAACACTTATGAACTTTTATTAATATGAATTTGAAAGTGAGTGATTTTGTTTAAAGAATTATAGATTGTATTGTGATTTTGTTTAGTTTAGTTTGGATAGTAAGATCATATGAATATTTTAAATTAACAATGTGCACCAATAAAATGACTAAATATGTGAATAAATCTAAAAAAAAAAAAAAAATATTAGTATAATAAAAATAATTAATAATATTAATAAATAATAAATAAACATATTATAAAAATTAATAATAAACATTACACATATTATAAAAAATTAAATAATTATAATATTATTTATAAATAAGTATACCAAATTAAAAATAAATCTTTATTCTCTTTTATTTGATTTTCTTTTCCAATACTTATATTTAATATATACTCTAATTTTATTATTAAGTAAAAGGAAAATAAAATTAATATAATGTTTAAGGACTAGATTTAACAAAAAAATCAAATCTTTAAGGACTTAATTGAGATAAAATAGAAATTTAAAAGCTTAATCAATAAGTTTTGAAAGTTTAATGGATCAATTTAAATACGGATTAAAGTATTGAGACCAAACTGAAAACTTTAAAAAGTTCAACGTCATTCCATGTAATTTATCCATTTTTTCCAGAAATTTAAAGCCATGTGCTTCTTCTTTTTTCTTCCGACAGCCGCGTTCTTCTTCCTCTTCTTCTTCCTCCTCCGGTAGCCACGCGAATATTCAAAACTTAGGAATATCGGCCCGTTATTGCCGTTATCGACCGTTTCAACGTTAAATCGCGGTCGCGACGGACCGTTATCGACGTGAATTCGTTATCCACTTTGATTTTTGCTAAAACCGATTTCGGAAAGCGGCGATACTGAGATTTCTCGGTCGAGATCTCGGTTTCGGTCCGAGATTTAAAACCCTGGTTCATACATTAGACCTTTACAAAATCTGATTCGGATTAGTAACCAATAAATTGAATAACGATAATTAAATAAAAATATTCAAATTTGAACATGTTTAAGTACGCTTTTCCTTTAAATTTATTTAATTAGGAGCTCTACCTAATTGAGGCATTATATATATATAAAAAGGGTGGCAGTTTTTCCAGGGTAAATATTATATAAAATAAGGGTAATAGTTTTTTTCGAGGTAAATATATTTAGTTTTAAGATTCAATATTGTCCTTTTAAAAAAGTTTAATGTAGTATTAAAGTTAATTTTGGTCTAGCTAGGTGCATAAATTCAATTTTGTTGGCTCAAATTAGCATTTCAACTTGATTATTTGATCCAAATTGATACAATAAGTGACTTATTTGAACATGAAATTAAGTACAAGTACCAATTTAAACCCCAAAAAAATCAAGTCCATATATCTAGTTGGACCAAAAGAATCTTTAGGTACTAATCTAAACCTTGAGACTCAACTTAAGTATTTAATTGGACAAAAGAAATTACTTCACTGAGTTTTTTCCCCATGAAAAGATTTTTGTAAATTCTATAACCAAATTGATATTTTAATTTGTTGTGACAGCAAACTCAGTAACACTAAAAAAAATATAAAGAATGGATAGGAATCTAACAACTCATTCGTCTTTATATGTATACATATATACACATATCATAAGATTGATTGTGTAACTCTGAGCCCAATCTGCTAAAGAATAAAATTGAACTCGATTAAACTCCACCGCTTAGGACGGAGCTTCCTTACCAACCACTTCTTCCGCAGTTTGATATCTAGTGCCATGAACGTTTTTGCTTTCGTTTCGTCTTCCAGCAAGTCGCATGCATCCAATATAAGGTCTTCGTCGATGTTCGGTAACGCCTGTACTGCTGTAATTACATTCTCTATTGAAATGGAGCGCGAGTTACCATCATCCTTATTTTCCGTTAAAGACGAAACAGCGCTTGCCGTCTCTCGGAGAGCGGTGACCATACTGTCATCTTCGCTTCTTGATTTCTTTGAATGTCCAGAATTTGACTTGTTTTCTAGTCGACGTTTGTAGTACAGTTAGACCCAGCTGTGTTTGAATCTAGGCATGCTGGAGACAGATGCTACAGGAGACTGAGAACACTTGGTTGCTATTTGCAGCTTCACTTCTCGAACCACGTTTTCTGGTTCGGAACATTGATGGGCAAAGCAATCACTTTCATCAGGATATGGGGAATTGCATATAAAACAAAGGTCTTTATAGTATGGCACCGGTCGGGTCGCAAATTGCCGTGCATCCTTATGCCCCTGCATATTAGTACATTAAAGCTTTTCAAATACCATATAAAATGAACATTCAGAGAAACTTAGAAATTTTGAACATACACGTGTCAGATACATACCAATATCCGAACATTCACACCCGAATATGAGTAACATAGCTCTAAAGAAATAAAACGATGCCATGAATTCTTGATGGTAGATATTGTCTCTAAGTCGTAAGGTACATGTGACACAGATTCTATGATAAGATAACCGAACATCTTATGTTATGGCCTAGATTATACGAGCATCGACTGCAATTCGAGTTTTACACAAAAATACATACCTTGATGTAGTCTTGCCATACACTATCATCAGCAGTCACCATTTGACGTTCATCGTCCCAAGCAAATCCATCCAGTTGAAGAATATTCTTTATGACATTATATTGCCGCCTTAGAGTTTTGTAGCGATTCTTTAGTATGCCCATGTCGTAGTTAGAACTGAATTTCGCATTAAATGAAGCAATCATCTCTATCCAAGCCCGCTTGCAAAACACACCATCGATCTTGTTCCCATTGTGCACTTGCTCAACCATAAGATGAATGAAAAAATGGTCCATCGGCGGTTGCCAGTACATCCTATTACGAACGTACAGTGGGATTGTTGTCGCATTTGGCGTACTCTCGGATGTGTCCATCACTTCTTGGGGCACAGAGATACAATCTTCGCCCGCTGTAATTTAATGAGCAGCCTCCAATGCTCCCTCGTCACATTCTGGTTGAGTGGCTGATTCTTCTTCGTCCTCACCGAAGCGTGAGGATGTCTCAGGCACGGTACAACCTGGTAACAAATTATACCAGATGAAACCTTCGCTACACCAAAACTTATGTTACTTGGACTCTTTTTTCCTAAAATATCCGAGTTTAATACCTATATCCGACGCGTATTTGGACATAAATATGTATATCACCCTCCAAAAACATGCAAAAACTTGTAAAATATTGAGCATACTTTGTTTCTTGTATGTATCCGACACTCAACTCTAAGCATGGATAACAGAACACTGGTCAGAGAAATTAACCCATCTCCATATATAATACAAATTATTAATAAACAAACTTTGAAAAGATTGACACATACTCGTATCTAAAACTCATCTCTAAGTTCAAAACCGGACTACGAATTAGTAATGTCAGGGAAAGAATTATTACCCTCTTTCCCAATTGAGCTCGCGGACATATATCCATACCCGACACTCACCTCTAAGTTGGAATAACACACCGAACTACGAATTAGTAGTATCAAGGATAGAATTATTACTCTTTTTCCCAATTGAGCTCGCGGACATATATCTTTGTACCCGACACTCACCTCTAAGTCCGAATAACAGCACACCGAACTACAAATTAGTAGTGTCAAGGAAACAATTATTACCCTCTTTCCCAATTGAGGTCACGGACATATATCTGTACCCGACACTCACCTCTAAGTCCGAATAACAGCACACCGAACTACGAATTAACAAGCAAAGAATTATTACCCTCTTTTCCAATCGAGCTCACGGACATATATAGCACACCGAACTACGAATTAGTAGTATCAAGAATAGAATCATTACCCTTTTTCCCAGCTAAATTATCTCCATATATAGCACACAGATCATCATAGTATGGAAGAGTTTTCACTCTATAAGAACGTACATCTGGGTTTACCTGTGAATTTCAAAAAAAAAATAATAATAAGGCCCTAAAATGTAATAAATCCTTCAAATATATATACATATCATCAAATGATTAAAGCATTGAACCTTGATATATTCATCCCAGATTTTATTCTGGGCGACCACCATTTGCCGAGTCGAATCCCAGTTAAAACCCTTCTGATTCAACAGATTCTTAACAACTTTGTACACATTTCTCAGCGTTTTCTGCGGTTCTTCAGCACATCCAATTCGTATTCCAACTTGAATTCCTCGTTGAACGATGAATTCATGCTCATCCATGCCGTTTTGCTGAAAACGTGATCATCGAATCAGTTGCCTTTGTCGAGTTGTTCCAGCATTAGATCGATGAAATATCAGTCCATTTCGGGTGTCCATGTCGTCCTTAACCGATCCGTAATGCCTTCGCCGCGGATACCCATCTTGAACAATGTAAGAATCAAACATTCAGGTGAAAGAGTTATCTTGGATTGGAATTTTGGAACAGTGGAAGGCAAAAATCTGGGTTTTCTGCAAGTTTAGGGATAAGGTTGTCCAGGAGAGGATTGCGATTGCTGAGCGGCTGGAATAAGATGTTAACTGCTTTGGTGTATCCCAATTGCTGGGTTATCCCAATTCCCAAGGACAACAAAAATTATATCATATGTCTGATTTATTACAGCAATTATAATTTTAATCAATAAAAATAATTTATTATATTATTAGTAAAAATTCATTAATTAGAAAAAAAATGACATGAAAAAATAGTGTTATATTAGACTAATATATTGTTAAATATAATAATTATGAAATATATTTTAATGTTTTTACACTATTTTAATATATTGTTCAAGACTGGTTGCTTATATATCAATTTTTTTAATTTATTATATTGGAACGGTATTACTATCAAATATTAAAAGAAACTAAAATTTTTAACTTCAAACAAACATAGATTTATTTAGTAATTAATACTCAAAATGGGAATGAAAGTAAAGTTAAATAAGATTTAAATTAAGGGTAAACTACATAAATGGTCCCCCGACTATGACTCAATTATTTATTGAGTCCCCTGACTATGATAAGTTATAAATAGGTCCCTCAATTAATCGAGACTAATAACTCAGTCCAATTCTGCTAAAAAATAAATGGTTGATGACACAACAATTAATAAAATTTGTATAATAATGAATTTAACCCCCAAACGTTACATTTTATTTTAATATGGGCCTAAATTTAAAATTTTAGCTCTCAACATTTAAATATTACAGTATTTCAGTCTCTTAAATTTAAGACCAAATTAAAATAAAATGTAAAGGTTGATTGTTAAATCCGTTATTATACAAATTTTATCAACTGTCATGTCATCAACGTTTATTTTTTAGCATAATTGGACTAATTTATTAGTCACGATTAGTCGAGGATCTATTTGTAATCTCTCATAGTCAGGGGACTTAACAAATAATTGAATCATAATTGGGGGACCATTTATGTAATTTACCCTTACATTAATAAAAAACTAAAAAAATCATCATTGTATAATTTTATTGTGAACGTAGGTGATTTCGGTGTGCTCAAAAAGTCGATTCGGTTATTAACTGAACAGAATTATTTAAAATCGAATTAATTAATCTTTTAGAATTTTTAATTATTAACATAACTGATTTTTTTACAATATAATTAATGAATCGAAATTTTAATTTTATCAATTCCCGGGATAGGAATAATAAAAAACTGAAAATAATAAAATTTAATTTCCAGGGATAGGAGCGTAAATCTAATCAGTTTCTTCTAATAGTTTAAGGGTAATTATTTCATACACTAGCGGTAGAAACTGAAAATTTTCACAAGCGCCTTAGTTTTAGGGTTTAGGGTAGGGGTTTAGAATTTAGGGATTGTGGTTAAAATTTAGGGCTTATGGTTATAATTTAGGGTTTATAAGTTAAAACATAAATCATAACTATATTGCACTAAAAACTAAACCCCCAACCTCTAAATCCTAAATTCTAACCACTATCTCTAAATTCTAAACCCCTAAATCTTACAACCTAAACTAAGGCCCTAAACCTTAAAACTAAGGCACTTGTAGAAACTTTCAGTTTTAACGGCGAGTGTAGTGAATATAAATATATAGTTTAATAAGTAGAGATCGAATTAGTGCCAAATATCAGGAATAGTTAAATTATTTATTATTTTAAATTTAAATTTTGAAGAACAAAATTTAAATTCAATAGGATTTAAATTAATAGGGACGAAAATTGTAACACCCTAATTTCGTCCCGAATTCGGAGCATCACTTTCGGGTCACCCAAAATTGACCCATCAAAATTTCTCGTTAAAAACCACAAGTTAGGAATTTTCAAAATAATCCATTACCATAAAATCCACATAGATAATGATATTAAAAGGGGTTTACAAAACATAAGTTCCAATTAAAATACTCCGTTTGACCAAATACAGTAAATCCAAATAAAATACATACTCGACTGTGGTAAGGTCCTATGAATACGATCAGTCCAAACTAAACATCAAGAACCGTACTCTAAGATTGGCTCGGTGCTGGGAAATCCTCCTCGATGTGCTCCTCCAAACGTAACCTGTCAACCTACGCACGAAAGAAACCACAATTTCGCACGCTGAGCTAACAAAGCTCAGTGGTACATTTCTACTCTATCGCAATTCATGAATATCATAAAACAAGCATGCATGATAATATAATCAAGAGTGTACATAAAGGCTTATCCACATCTAAGGATCATCTTCTAGCCTGTCCTAGCTGGAGCTTACCACTATCTCAAGATACCATTATTATGTAAGAAGTTTACCAAGCCATCCCAGGCTTACCGTACACGAGGTCACACCGACCACTGAATTATGTCCCATACTCTGATCACATAGCCCAAGGGTTATCTAGCCTATACTCGAGATCACTAAGCCCATCGAGTTACATCTCATACCCTGATCACAAAGCCCAAGGGTAAAATAGCCAACATCTATTATCCATACAACAACGTAAATAACATACATTCCCTAATGGCCAACGTAGCCCTACCATTTTTCCCGTGCTCACACAGCCATTGGGTAAGGATCATATTCGGATCACTATAGCTACAGATACGTCCTAGACATACTTGGATCACAATAGCCACAAGCAGTATTATCCTGTGATCACATAGCCGAACATGATTAATCGAGATCATATAACCCATCGAGTTACTCGATATCACATAGCCCTTCGAGTTGTATTTTCATATCTTGATCACATAGCCCAATGATAGGTTTCAGACCGCATCCAGATCACATAGCCCGTAGATACGTCGGATGTACTCGATCACATAGCCCGGAGTACCCATCTCCTTATTTAAGTGCCCTTGCACTGACTCTAGGACATCTAGATTCCTAACCAAGACTCATACAACACCACATGCTCCCCCGAGCATTGACATATCTCACCGAGAGATAAAAGACATCATGCCAACCATTACTAATGCCCCAAGGCATGACTCATTTGTTACACTATTTAATATGTGTCGCAAAACCCTAAATGAAGCTCCCACCAAGCTCTTACCACATCTCTTCTTGGTACAAGCTTCCAACTCAATCTCCGCCAAATCCAATGGTGCTTAGCTCAAAATGGAGATCTTTTGATGCTGATAAACTCTTCCTTGATTACCAATAAGAGATTCACACTCTACCACAACAAGTTTCCATCTTTTTCTTTGTGTTTGGGGAGGGAGTTTGAAGAGGAAATAGATAAGGAGGAAGATGGGGACAAGATGACTTCACCCCTCTCTTCCCTCTGTAAAAAATAACCAAGGCCATCAGCCTTTGTCTCATATTTATGATTTTACCATACTACCCTTCCTCAAAACCCAACATAAGCAAAGCCCAAAACCCCCAAACAAGCCCAACAACACATGGAGGCCCATTATAGCCCAACGTCTCGGCCTGACACGTCGGTCTAAGACTTGGGTCAACGTCCATTGTTGACTCGAGAAATCTGGGTCGTTACAAAAATACTAAATATTATCACTTAGAGAGTTGGTTGTTGTTGTTTTCATGTTTTTAATTCTTCTGCATTCTCCCTATAGTTGTCGCTTAAATCTCTTATTCTATTAATGAAACTACTACAATATTATTAAAATAAAAAAGAAGTTGGTGTATTTTTATAAATAAATTATTTTATTATTTACTTGTTAAATTTTAATTTAACTGACGATGTTGTTATTGCAATATTTAAATGGTCGTAGATTCAAACGTATATACACATACGTCAACAATTTCTAGAGCAAGTGGTTAAAGCTCTCAACTGGCACCCTCCACCTCTCTTAGGTTGTGAGTTCAAGACCTAGTAGGATCAAATTTCTCCTTCCCTTAGGTAAAAATGGTTCAAAAATGTATATAAACATATAGGTGATTAATTACAATATATTATTTATTTATTTATTTATTTATACTTTTTCTTAACCATTTGATAAGACACACCCCTTGCAATTAAGGTTGCTCGAACTCGGGTCTTCGATGAAGAACATCATCCTTTATTCCATTAGGACCACTCTTTAGGTTCAATCAAGCTCCAACGTTACTTTAATAAACATCAACAATTTCAATCGGGATAAACTTCTCTTACGGAAATATTAAGGATTATGAGTGTAAGAAGTCTTTGAACTTTTGAAAAAATTTAATTAATTCCCTAAACATTTTGTACACTCAATTAAGCATTTGAACTAATAAATTGAATCAATTAAGCCATTTAACCAACATTGTTTGTTGAACCGAATATTTTTCTAGATCAGTTGCGTCATAGTGTTGTCACTGAATATTTTCATAATTTTTATTTTATTTTAAAAATTATTTAAAAGTCTTAAAGATTCTGAAATTTTATAAAAAAAAATATTTAATAAAAATGTAAATATCATATGGTATAATTGTAGTGTATCATGTAACATTAATATCTAAAGAAAAAACTATCAAGACTTAATGATCAATATTGGTCAAATGACTTAATTGATTTAATTTATTAGTTCAAAGACTTATTTGAGTATAAAAATTTAGAAATGTAATTAATTATTTTCGTAAAAATTCACAGATTTCTTATACTCTTTAAGTCAAATATCAATTGCATCCAAACAAACTATTATAGTTTTATAGGTTTTCATAAATTTTTGTGCTGAAATTTTTTATAAATAAAATAAATAAATAAATAAAACATCAACAAAATGACATTTTAAAAAAAATAATTTAGAAGTAAATAAATTATTATTGATGATGGGTTTTCATCATTCCAATGGGCCAGGAATATTCCACCAACATTTCTATCAAAGAAGAATGTATTCCACTAACATGGCAAACCACACTTCACAAATTAGGCATTTTTTGCAAATTTTTTGTTTTTTAAATGAATCATATGAATTAATTAAAAAAACAATTCTTACAATTTAAATATGAATGTCATTAAATAAGTTGAAATTTGAATTTTATATCTTGAAGACAATTATATTATTTTGTTTAAAAAAAAAAAACAAAATCTAACCAATGAGAAGAGAAAGAGTGCAAAATTATCTAAATGACCTAATTTCTTTATAAAATTCCCTCCACTTGTTCACAATGGTTTTTAAAAGTATGGGGCAAATGGGATCCACCTCACTTGTGGAAAACCAGTAAGAGTGCACTTAACCTGTTTTGCACAACAAACCAAGCAATTAAAGCTTACTTAGGAATGCTTAGGGAAGATCAAACAATATAGTACTATGGTACCTTTTAATTTCTTTAACTATACAATTTATTAATTGATTAATTTAGATCGAGTATTTAAAAATTTAATACATGAGTAATTATTTCAACCTAAATTGTTTTCAGAGCTCTGATCTTATTCTGAAGATCTAGCGCCTCATCCTATTAGACCAACAATTTTTTTATTATTATTATTTAGTTTTAAATGAAACTCATGCACACCTTACAAACAAAACTGCTCGAATTTGGATATTTTGAAAAAACATTCGTCTCCCTTTTCACTAATAACGCTCTTTAGAATTATATAAGCACCGGCCAAGCACATTCTCCCAATATTAAATAGGGTAAACTACACTAGTGACCACCGAATTATTTAGGCATACTTATTTTGACCACCGAACTATCGAACTCGTCAATCAGACCACCAAACTTATTAAATTGACCTATTTTGACCACCGCCGTTAAAAAACTAACAGAGGGGTGACGGAGTGGTGACGTGGCAATAAAAAAATTGTAAAATTATACATTTAGTCCTTGTTATTTACTTATTAAATCAATTTGATCCTAATTTTATTTTAATTAAATAAAATTAATCAACCAAACGGATGATGACACGTGTTGGGTTAATTTACTCAAATTTTAATTTATTTTATTTAATATATTTTATTTAATATTTAATCACGTGTCACCACCTGGTTAGAGGAAAATCAGTGAAGAATGAAGAATGGCATTGGGGAGGTTAAAACCCGGGACAAAAAGGTGAAAACCAAGCCTTTACCACTAAGCCAAGCGGCTTTTAGTGATATAAATTGCACATTTGATATACATATCTTATAGTTCAGTAAATATTAGGGGAAATTAGTGAGGAATGGCATCAGGGAGATTCAAACCTAGGACAAGAGGGTGAAAACCCAAGCCTTTACCGCTGAGCCAAACGGCTCTTAGTGATATAAATTGCACACTTTGATATTCATATCTTATACTTCAGTAAATGTTAGGGAAAAAGAAAGTAAAAATGGTTGAAAGGGAACTCGAACTTAGATCACTTGGGATGTGTATAATCACACAAATATTCGATTTAATTTAAATCTGAAAATTATTAAATATTCGATTATAAAAAATATTTGATTTAAAAGAAAAAATTTGATTTAAAATATTCGAATATTTTTTTCTTTTTCGTATTTAAATTAAATAGAATATTTATTAAAATATTAAATATTTGATTTAAAAGAAAAGAAATTTGATTTAAAAAGTATTCGAATATTTAAAATATTTGAATATTTTAAATATTATATTTAAAAAAATATTCAATTTTTTTAAATAAAAATATTCGATTTAAAATATAAAAATATTTGATTTAAAAGAACATAAATTTGATTTAAAAAATATTTGAATGTTTTTAAATCGTATATTTAAAATATTCGAATATTTAAAATATTCGATTTAAAAGAAAAGAAATGTGATTTAAAAAAGTATTTAATTTTTTAAAATCGAATTTAAAATACTTTAAATATTCGAATACTTTTTTAAATCAAATTTCTTTTCTTTTAAATCAAATATTTTTTAAATCAAATATTTAATATTTTAATAAATATTTAATTTAATTTAAATATGAAAAATAAAAAAAATATTTGAATATTTTACCCTAACATTTACTGAACTATAAGATATGTATATCAAATGTGCAACTTATATCATTAAGAGCCACTTGGCTCAGCAGTAAAGGCTTGAATTTTCACCCTCTTGTCCCAGGTTCAAACCTCCCTAATGTTATTCTTCGAATTTCTTTTCACCCTAACATTTACTGAACTATAAGATATGTATATCAAATGTGCAATTTATATCACTAAGAGCCGCTTGGCTCAGTGGTAAAGGCTTGGGGTATTCACCCTCTTGTCCCAGGTTCAAACCCCTCAATGCCATTCTTCTTCACTATTCTCCCTAATTGGAGAGAAAATATACTAAATATTAAATAAAATAAATTAAAATTTGAGTAAATTAATCCAACACGTGTTATCATCTGATTCGTTAATTAATTTTATTTAATTAAAATAAAATTATGATCAAATTGATTTAATAAGTAAATGATAGGGACTAAATGTGTAATTTTACAAATTTTTCTTAACTGTCATTTCACCACTCTGTCACCCCTATGTTAGTTTTTTAACGGCGGTGGTCAAAATAGGCCAATTTAATAAGTTTGGTGGTCTGATTGACGAGTTCGATAGTTCGATGGTCAAAATAGATATGCCCAAATAGCTCGGTGATCACTGGTGTAGTTCACCCTATTAAATATGACTTGGCTCAATCTTACTTTAAAAAAGTGTTGTTTTTTAAATAAATATGTCTTGTTTAATATCATACCTAACTTATGGCCTAATTTAATAAATATGAATTGTTTAATATTTCTTTATTTGGACAGTTTGAAACTAATAACATGTGTTTTGGACTCATCTTGTGTTATATGTTTAAAATACAGATCATGAATTTCGTAATTTTGGTCGACTTGTTTTCTGAAAATGTTTCCATCAAATTAATTTTTGAAATTAGTAAATTTGTTCAAATTGAATTTTGAACTTTTCTTATTGTGAAATTGTCCCTTGGATTTAGTAAGTTTGACCATATTATTCAGCGGCAGAACTTGGGTAAGAGTTTTTTTGGGACTTAAAATTTTTAAACATTTGGAGGCTTAAACTAAAATCTTCAAAAATTTTGAGAGTTTAACTAATTTTTTATTAATTTTGAGAGGTTTAATAATAAATTTTAAAAAATATGAGAGGTGATTTAGTTAAAAATATATAAAAATTTAAAGCTTAATATAAATTTTAAAATCTTGAGGGAGCAAATTAAATTTTTAGAAAATTTTAAGAGCTAAATTTTAATTTCTCAAAATTTTGGGGTCATGACACCCTAAGTCGCTTAAAGCTTAGCCTCTGAAACTATTCCTAAACTTAAAAAATATAACACAGAAAAAATGGGTTTAATAATAAAGTTTTGTTTTTGTTTTTTTACCTCTTGTTGTTGCTTAATTGCATGGGATTAGTTTTTTGATTCGAGTAGGAAAGTTCGGGGTTAAAGGTTTATTATCTCGAGATAATTTTACCTTTTTAACTGTACAAGTAGAGTTAAGAAAGTAACGTCACGGTTTCTTAATTCTGCTCGTAGAATCTGATTGCGGGATTGTGTTTGTAGGAGGCAACGAAGAAGCTCGGTATGCTGACGGAAGAAGAATTCGAATGTCTTGTGGTGCCGGAGAAAATGATTGGACCGTCTGATTGAGGACCGAATGTTGATTCTATGAGTTAAGTTGGGACTAAAGGTCAAGAATGTGTTCTTTGTTCATGTCCTGATTTTGGAATATCAGGTTGTTAAGGTTTTCCGATTGCCATTGTAACTTTCTTAAGCATTTTATGCAGTGAAAGAGAGGCCTTTTAATGGGCTAATAATGAAAACCTTTATTAGGAATGGGCTCATTCGATAGTTCGAGTTTTTTTTTATTTATCAATAAATATGATTTTATCGACTCAAAATCATACAAAGACGATATAAAATAAACTTATATAACATTGTTTATAGAGTGCATAAAATACAAATATTATATTTTAGAATAAATTTTGCATTAAAAATTTTAATATCGTGTAATGTACCAAGATATAAATTATAAATTTAGATAGAAGAATTAAAAATAAAAATAAAAATAAAAACAGAAATAGAAGAGAAAGGATTGCAGAAGAAAAAGATCAGAGATTGTAGAAAAGAAATTGAGAGGAAGAAAAAAAAACTATGTACTGACTAAAAATAAAACTATTAAAACTTTGTCGTTTTCCATTTGTCTTAAAACGGTGCATAACATAGCGATATAGAATTATTCATGAATCGAATGGAAAACGTGATTTAAAATTTTTTGAGCCTTTTCCCCTCCAAGCTTGCTTGGCCTTGGACCGGTTAACCTCAGATTATGATAAGATGTAACTTTAAATTTCATGTTTTTCACATTATAAAATCCAAACAGTCAGTGCTATTTTAATTTGTTAAAATTTGATTTTTACGCTTTAATGAGATTCAGAAATTAATTCAGTTATTAATAAAACATAAATTTGAACCTAATAAATGTCACAGTAAAAAAGCGGATGATGTTCATTCTAGAAAACACGGGTTCAAATCGTTTTGTCTACAAGGTGTATGTGCATTGTCGAAGGGTTAAGAATATTTATGAATAAATACTACATTGTAATCACATTTATACTTTAAAAAAAATAAAAACATAATTTTTTGCGCTAGGGATGTCATTATTAAGTTAAAACTGGATTAACTAACTGAATTAAAATTTATTTTGCTTAATCTGGTGTTTAGTCGGTTTACGGTTAATACAGTTTAGAATTGATTAATTAATCAAAAATATTAAATAATTAATAATGTATGTATATTTTAAATTTAGACCCGTTAAGATGTCAAAAAATTCAACTAATTTTTAATCTTAGACTCATTAAAATTTCAAGAATCAACTAATTTTAACCTAAATGAAAAAAAACAAAAATTAATCTAATAAGACTAAAGAAAAAAACTCTAGAACTTATAAAAAATTCAGTTAATTTAAAACCAATCAAATTAATCAAATTCTATTCGATTCGATTAATAATTTTTGACGAATTTCTTATATATGTGGCTCAAATTAAATACAGATGGAGCGAAAAGCATCGTTTCCAGTAGAGCAACTTGCGGTGGGGAAGTGCATGTGTTACAAGAAAGAAATGAGTTAGCCGATGGAATGGCAAAGTTTACACGAGGTTATGATTTGGAGATTAGGATCTTTTATTTCCTACGGATGAAGCTTTAGTTATCGTACGTAACGATGTATATTATCATTTTAGACAAGATTTTTCTCTCAAGTTTAGAGAGTTTTTTTTAGCACAACCGCATCACCTTTTTTTTATTTAATTTGTCCGCCTCCGACGACATTAATTTTAGTGTTGATTATCGACTATCGAAAACTTTTTTATTTTTTTATTATATTATATCGTATTTTTTTAGTTTCTAATAAAAATACCTCTATCTTTGTGGCACGTCTTCTTCTGTCTTGTGACACGTTTTTTTATTTTTGGCACGTTTTTTGTTCTTTTGATTTTTATCATGGTTTGATTTGACATTATCTCGACTGATCAAGATGTCGCTTATTTGGTTATCCTATTGAGCTTCCCTGTTTTTGACCCTCATATTGGATTTAGATACATGGTTTGCGTTCGTGAATAGTCTTCTCACGATGCTCGGTTCTGATTTGCGGTTGTCGGTGGTATTTCAGTAGTTTAATCCCCTTTTGTGATTTGTTAGCCGATGCAGTTAGATCTATTCGTATCTATATTTTGTTCGAGTCTTTTGGTTGGGTTTTAACCTTTTCCATGTATGGTCCTTATATGATCTCAAATAGCTAGTTTATTGCGTCATTGATTATAAAAAAATATTCAAATTATGAGTTTAATTTACAATTGTGATCGTAACCCCTCATTGTAATTCTAAATATATTTTTTTAGTAGAACTAGCGATTTTCTATCAAAAAAAGTTAACTTACGTAACCATTGTATTAATTAAAATTTTGATTTGAAAATTTTCACTTTATTTAATTAAAAAAATAAAAAATGACTAAATTTCAATTCAATTAACCATTATTAAATAGACATTACATTAATTTAATTTTTCTTAATTTGGTTTCTTCACTAACCGAATTAACAAAAATGAACTCCCGAACTTGCAGTACCAAATTTCGCTAGGAATTTAGGTGGTAGTACATATAGTGCAAAACGGTACTACAATTATGAAGATGTGACGGTGCAATCAAATTAAACCTTATTTAAATTCTAATTATTTGACTTCAATTTAAAAATTTTAAGATATTAAAATGTGTTTTAATTATATCACATTTTACATTTAAATATTCAGTTTGAGAATTGAGATATTAAAATGTTTGAATGATGATATAATGTAAATTCAAAACTTGACCTTTGATATGTTGTTGCAAAAAGAAAGGATAAATTAAATCTTACGTCGTTTAATTATGAATTTAGTAACAATCGAGACATTTGTTTTTTTGCAAGTTACAAGCGTGTGCTTCAATTAAAATATTCTTAATGACATGTCATTGTGCCATTAAAATTGAAGCAGACGTCTAACGTGACTTGGTATAGTAAGTCTTCCACTCCCAAAATTTATACATTATATTAATTTTATCCTAAATAATTTAATAAATTTAACTCTACATATTTAACGACTAGTAACTTATTTGATGTGGTCAATTTGGTATAAGTTTAAATATACTGTGGGTTTCTTCGAATTAGACTAAATTAATATATTGGTATAAGTTTTAAGTATTAGAAATATTATTATACAAAATCACATCACTATTCATGTCAAATATTTAATGGCTAGTGATTGATTTGTAATAATATTTTAATTGAGTAATCTATTTGTAATTTTTTTTTAAAAATTGATCTGTTTGTTACTGATCTAATAATTAAATGACCCATAGTATATATATATAATTTTAATTTAATTTTCACAAATCACTTGCACATTTTATTGAAAATAAAAATAGTTGGATTTTTATGACGAATACAAGTATAATCATATGGATTAACAATTACATTTTTTTACTTTGAATTGTTACGAGTAGGAGTTGATCATTATAAAGCATTATTTTGAATAATCATAAGGCAATTATAATATAGTATTTGTTTATATATTTTTTTAACCCTTTAGTAAGACACATACCTTACAGATAAAGTTATTCGAACTTGAATGTCTTAATATGAAGATCATCTTTATTTTCACCGATGCTTTATTGAATTTTTATAAATCATAGATCGAATGCAACTTATACCACAATAACTCTAAATATAATTCACACATGATATTTTGAGTCAAATATGAAATCAAACAGACATAACATAACTCGAACTTAAACACTTGAAGACTTTGTTTTTTGTTGTGTTTTGTAAATCTAACTTCGTTGCCGTCGTAATTTTAGTGCCAAATAGAGATTGATTTGGCGTAAACGACTACTACTATTTAGCGTTTAAATGCCCGTTTGCAACCCAACGATCGTTTCTCACTTCAATAACAAAGGAAACCGAAATCTAAAGTCGCAACCTTACAACTATGTTAAATGTCTTATTGATAGATTTATCCAAATAAATATTATTTAATAACATTTCCGTAAAAATAATCTCACGAACAATTTTAAATGATGTAAAATATCTCATTATCTATTTTTAGATTGTTTAAGTACAAGTTGAAAATAAAAACAAATTAAAGTGATAAAATTTTTTAAATTAAACTGTTAAAATGGAGGAATTGAAAAAAGATTTTGTTTTGTTCTTGAATGATTCATCAAAGTAGTTCCACCTACCAAAACCAAAGTATGAGAAGCAAGCAATCGTACAAATGTCTGACGTGTCAGTGCCATGTCAATGTTTTATGACAAGACATTAGATTCTTCAGACAAGACGAAAACCGTGACTGCAAAACCAACGGCGGCGCCGCAGCTTCCCCCAACTTAGATTAGATTAGATTTTTGCTTAAACAATTTAGATTAAATGATTATAAACCTTTCCTTTTTACGGCCCAACTCACCCGCTTTGGGACTAAAGTAAAATTCCTTCGATAAATTTTTAGGTTTAAGAGTTTAAGAAGGATTCGAAGTATAGAAAAAAAAATTAATAAAGTTTTTTAAATTTATTTATACTTACTTAAATCCATGCATTTTGAAGATTCTTCAAATTGTTCATTGCAGCAACACTGATTATTAAATCTAATTTTTTTATCGGTTGATGTCACATGTTATCAAATATAAAGTTAATATCAAACATTGAGAAGAGTTAAAATATTAAATTTAAAAAATACAATAGTTTATTAAGTATTTAAATTCAAAATTTATTATTTATTGGGCAAAGTCTAATTTATTTAATAATTAAACTTTTGGGGATCTAAATTATTATTAAACCAACAAATTTGAATGCACAACATATATTCATTAGTCAACTCATACTTGATTAAATATTTAATAAATTCTTATATTTTTAATTTAAATACTTATTTTTTTACATAGTCGAATTGTCATTAGAATAAAGTTTTTAAAGTATTTAAGATTTGTAACAAAAACTAGGACCATTTGGGCCTAATGATACTTTATCCCTTCATGTCATGACATAGTGTTTTCATGTGAAATTTTAAAAAAATTATTAGTATTATTTTTAATTTTTATTTTAAAAGAACTGCAAATGTCATATAGTAGAATCATAATATTTCAATGTCATATAATAGAATTATAAACGTTGTATCGTAGAACTACAATATCTCAAAAAAATGGTAAGACATAATAGTCGAAAATGGTCAAATGATTTAACTAATTCAATTTCTCGATTCAAATATTTAATTGATTCATTTTTTTTAGTTTAATGGTTCAATTAATTATAAAAAATTAAAAATTTAATTATTTTTTTCAAAAGTTAGATATTTTTGGACCTTTTCAAACTTTTTTAAAAAATATATAAAAGATTAATAATTTTTAAATTAATTGAGTAGTTTTAGTTTATGTATGAATATCATGAGATTAAAAAAATTGATACATGCTATATAAATTAAATTATACATGTCTTTAGTTTTAAAATTTTATAGGTAAATGTTTAGAATTTAAGGTTAGTGTTTAAAATTCAAGACATATATTTAAGTTTAATTTTTAAAATGTAGGGTTAAGAATTTAAGATTTAAATTTTATCGTGTCATACGACCGGTATTTCAAAATTTTACCAATGAAAAAAATCTTATTTTTTATATTAGTGTATATATTTTTGGTATTTATTATAATTAAATCTTAAATTTTGTATATATCTTTCTAATTAATCGATAAATTACTTAAAATTTGACTAATATAATTTGCAAAAAACATAAAATAAAATATAACGATTTAATTACACAGATATTAATCTTATTTTTAAAAATAGTTGATTAAACAAATTCAAACACAATCAAACATATTTGACAATTAAAAAGAAATTCACCTTCTCCTAATTCTCAGCATTAAATAGAAAAAACGAAACGATTAAAGAAGAAAGAGAAACAAAAGCCGTCCCCGTCACATTTTCAGTGACGCCGGAGGAAAACCGACGCCGTTATTATCATCATCAACAAAGCTCCAAAGTTCACCGAAAACACTCTCCGGCGGAGCCACGGCGTTTTGGGTCGACGGTTCCCCATCCAGGTATGGAAACTCATAGAATTTCAGGTAATTCTCGTACGCCATTAGTTCCTCCGAGAGTTTCTGCACTTCGTTTTCTTCTTGTTCGGCCTTTACCGGAAGGTCGTAATATGAATTCATTATGTTTTGATCGCTAGAACCTGAATTTTCCTCTTCGGATAGGGCAATCGGGGCGGACGAGAACCCGCCGAGTTCGTTCCAGTCACAATGGAATCCATTGTTGCTGAGATTATCGCTTAGGGTGGGATTCCAGGAGGTGTTTGAGTTGTTGCATTGAGTGGAGAAAGCGTCGTCTTCGTTGGGGAAATTAACTTTGGCTTTCTTCCCGCGGATTTTACGAGCTTCTCTGTCGTAGGCGCGGGCTGCTTCCTCGGCTGTATTGAAAGTGCCGAGCCAAACACGAACACCTTTCCTAGGGTCGCGAATCTCCGCCGCCCATTTGCCCCACGGACGCTGCCGTATGCCTCGGTACAGGTTTTTCCTCTCCCGTTTCACTTTCTTCTCCACTTGCGCACCACCTGTTCGTAAAAATGCTCAAAACAAAGATCAGAAACCAAAGTGTTGAATAAACTTCTGAAAAGGAAATAACTAGTACCTGAGGAGGATTGGGGTCGGGGTCTTTTAAAGAGGGAGACCGAGTCATCATTGTAGGATTGACTCTGACCGGAGCTAAAGCCATCAGTTTTAGCGAAAGATGAGTTGAGCCAGAAGTCGGAAGCAGCGGCGCAGTGGTCGCCTTTCCGGGTGATGAATTCAGCGATGATAGCACCACCACACATTCTCTTTGAAAGGGAAGGAACTGTTTGGATTTTGGCAAACTTAATGGCAATGATAAGAAAGGAAAATTTGAAGGAATTGAAAAGAAGAGGGTTTAAGGGAAGTTTTGAGTGTGGGAAAGAGAATGGCGACCGTGGGGGTTTAAGTAGGAAGAGGGTGCGGGACAGACAGGACAGGGAAGACAATTTGGGTTGGAACTTTCCTAGAGATTTTACTCAAAGATCGTCTTGAGTTGAATAAAAAATTTTTTTAAGTTAATTGAACAGATAAGTTTCATGTCGTAAATCAAATGTTATTTAATTTTTTTGAAATTTAAATCGAGTTTATAAAATTTGAGTCCAGTTATGTAGGAGGATGACAAAGACAAGTTGAGGGTTTGGAATTTTTCAGAGTTTCACCCACGTTTTGATTCAAGGAAAAATATTTCATTTATTGACGGTGAAAATAATTTTTTTTTACAAATACCTTTGTTTTGTGTTTTAGAAATTTAATTTAAGGTTAAAAAGTTTGTGGGTTTAGAATTTAATAGTGGTGGTTGAAATTTAGGGTTTAGAATTAAGATTTAAAGTATAAAAGTTAAGGTTAGAATTAAAAGTAATATAATTAATTTAAATTTTAACCTATAAACTTTAAATTTTATCAGTGGCCTTAGAATTTTAAACCCCTAATACTTTATCACCAAAGTTTCTTTCTCTTGTTATTACAGCCGACGTGTTTAAGTCGTAAGTCGTGGGCGATTGGTGATTGACTTCATCATCAGTCGCCTAATTAATGCCTCTTTCGTGGGTCATTACCTTTATAATTAACTAGATGATGAAAAATTGGACTAGTTATTATAATTCTATTAGAGAAGGAAACAGGGTTCTTTATATAAGATTTCATTTTAGTAAAAATCTATTTTTATTGTATCACAAGTTCAAGTCGAACTTATAATCATAGACGATTCAAAGATTTAAAGGTTGTGTAGTTTATTAAAAAGATTTGCTTTTTAAAAAATTAAATATTTGTTAATTTATTATGTATGTATTAAGTTGATTTTTAAATAAAAAAATAAGTCTTATGAGACTCAAACCCAAGAAGTATGGTAGCTTTTTACTTTCCTGTATATTTTATCACTAGACCATCACTAATATTTTATTTTCTCTTTAGAAGCGAACTTAACACATTTTAAAACTTTTTGAGGTCTTGTGTGATCACTTATATTCCATGTTCAGAACCATCACTGATTATAGATGCAATTATAGTTGTCTTTCAATTTATTTAATTTAGTGTAAAATTTAATTACTTTGATCTATTTTCATAAATTTTTATATGATAAAAATGTACTTAGTCACGATTGTTTTATTTTGTTTTTGATTAAAAAGATCATGCATATTAAATTTTAAATAAATTTAAAATTTAAAAATATATATTGGTATGATGAATATATTGTATATAAATATATATTGGTGTGCTGATATAAATTTTAAAGTAAAAGAATTGGTTTTAATATATGGGTAAAACTTTGATATAAAGGCTTACAGAGGCATGTGTATTTACCCTATAAAAACCAAAATCCTAAATTTCTAACTCTAACTCTAAAAAACTAACCCTAAACCTTAAAACCTATACACTAAATTCTAAACACTAACCTTAAATTATAAACCCTACCATCTAAGCACTTAAACCTTAAACCCTAAACTAAAACCCTAACTCCTAAAACTAAAAGACACGTGTAAACTAAAGTTTACACAGCCTGTGTATCAAAGTTTTTTCCTTAATATATATTAAGAATATAATATTATCTTTTGGTATGGTGAAAATATTGTATATAAATATAAGATAAACATCTAATGGTCAAACTTTTGTTTTAAGAAAGAATGCTTATTGGAAGTGAAGGTCGGCATGGGATTAAAATACAATTTTATGTTCTCCTTTTGTTCTTTCCTACATATGAGAGATAAAGTTGCATGCAATTAAAATGTCAAAACCTTTCGTAATTACATACTTATCCACACCTTATTTTACTGTTTTGAAAATGACACTATATTTAATGTATAGATTATTATTTGATGTATTCGTGGTGAAATTTTTTTTTATAAGAGGGTTGAATATATGGGTTAGGGAGTTAGTTTAAGAGTTTCGATTTAAAGATTTAAAATTTAAAGTTTAATGTTAGAATTTAGGGTTAAAATTTAAAGTTTAAGATTACAATATAAATATCTAACCTTACTATATTAAACCATAAACCCTAAATTCTAAACCTTAAATTATAAATCCATAAACTCTAAACCTTAACTACCTAATAATTTTTTTCCAATTTTCCTTAATGTATTGGTAATATATAATTTTATATATAGTTAGTGAATTAAATTATTGTGAGAAATTTCGACCTTTCAAGAGAAATCTGTGAAGTGTGATCCGTTAAATAGCTAACAGAACCGTCGACAATTAATATTGTTCTTATGTTGCAACTTTGTCTTCTATATTTTGTCGAGTCATTGACGGTATACGGAGCTAGGAACGCTCTGAGTGAAAGCACGTACAAAATTTTGAAAGATGGTTCAACTTTAAGTAGGAGTGCATATTCAATCAATCGAGTAAAAAATACGAGCGAATTGGTTAAATGTACTAGTCTAACTTATAATTCGAGCTTTATTGAAAAGTTTCTCGAATCGAGTTAAATTTATAAATTTTTAATTGAATTAAGTCAAATCATTTAAAAGTTTTTATTCATATTTTTTGTTATACGATATTTATATCAGACAGTGTTACGAAACTAGACTTAAACTAGAAAATCAATCCACTAATTATTAAAATTTAAGTTATTAGAATCCCAATTTATAACTCAAATTACGATTCAAGTCTAGTTGAAAAATTCAATTTTTTTCGAGTTGAACTTTACTCGCCCCAAGTTCACGGGTTCTGATTGAAGATTTAACCCATTTTTAAACCTTGTAAAAATGTTTAACCCAAGCATCTTTACAAGTGTCTAAACCTTTTTCCTTTTATATACACTGCCCTGAATCTGATCCTGGCCCAGTTTCTTGCCTAGCTGGTTTATTTGGTTTCAAGAGCGTTTATCAAACAGATGATGATTATGGACAGCAAACCAAAATCTACTGTAAATACACTAGGCCTTAGCGACAAAACTTCATACCGAGCTTACAACAGCTGGGTCGACTAGTTGGATTTATTGATTTGATTATCGGATTAGCAATCAAGGAGTTGGTTGTTTTCTATTGAACTCGGCCAGCTGCAACCAACAGACCATCCCAGAACACCCGAGATTAGATCGAGCCTCGAACAAGCATTAACCTGAAATAAAATCGAGCCGTTCCATATGTCAGTATGTAGTTCACCTCATGACATTTTAAAACCATAAAACTGTCTCCTTCACTATGTTGCTTCAATTCTTCATCTTACTAGAAAAATCAATGTCTAAAACCCGTATTAAACAAATATCTAGATATGGGCATGAAGATGTATGATACTCTGAAATCTCTCTAAATACAGAGAAATCTTAATTAAAATAAAACAGGACGCATAACCATATCCAACTTTCAAGTCGAATCAAATTCACAATGGAAGATTGTAAAAAGGAGATAAAAGAAGGGATACTAGAAACGAGATAGAATATAAAAGCGGATATGAACACAGTACCAAAATTTCAAGGTTGGCTTCAACATGAAATAACATGACAGCCATTCCCCTTCCTCTATCAGTCTCAGCCTGAAACAGAAGAAGGTAAAGATGTTACAAAACTCTCAAACTACCACGTAATTCATCGATGAATTTAAACCAACTCACCACACAGGCACATATGGTGATGCCTACAGCTGCCAATGCTGTCGTGACCTCAGCCATCATTCCTAAAATCATGTGCAATTAGCCAAAAGAAAAAGGAAAAGAAACAGTTTGATGCAACCTTATCGCCAAGGTCAAGGAAACAACTAAAAGGTGCAAGTTCACATTTCCTCTTGACAGTCCGCAGATAAAGGAAACAACTAAAGGGTGTAAAGTTCGCAGTCTCATTGAATACCTACCTAATTTCACAGCAGTATAAGCTCCTACTTACTCTAATTGTTCAGATTTCCAAGTCACTAGCATCAATATACCACCGGGAGAGTTAAAATAATCAAGATCAAAATTACCAAATGATTTACCTCTTCGGTCCATACAAACAACAGAAAACCACTGTATAGAATGTCCTTCAAGATTGTGCCACAAGGTGATTTTACTGGCTTGCCAACTTTCCAAACCAGGCAAGACCTCCTTGTGTGGCGGAATGTTTGCAGGTAGCATTTTTGCAGCACCGTTGCCCAGTGATAACAGGTCGCTGTTGGCCTTCAAACCCACATCATGTACTTGTTTGTTATGTTTCCCATTGACCTTGGGGGCCCAAATACTACCGTTTTTTGCCAAGGCATCCTCACAACTTTTTCCTGGGGATGAAAAGTCCACAATGTTCTTCAGGATCTTCACCCATAGAGGTTTGCTCTGTCCGGAACTTTGCGAGAGGTCCTCCATTTCACTCTCCTCTTCGGAATCAGCAATGAAGTCATTTACTCTATCATTTGTTATTTCCACAGCAGATAGTGCAGCTTGCTCCCTCAAGAACTAATTATAAGCAGTAATTTAGATAGTCAGAGCCTCAACAACTAAGAGAAAGTAATATATATATACTCATCCGTATAAAATTCAAAGTTCCATGCTCCATGAAATTTAACCTACTTTCATGATTTTGTGCCTGGCACTATGTGTTTTAGCATGTTGCAACCACTGTTTATGCCTTTGAAAAGCTGATTTGCTTGAGAGTGCCTGCATCAAGAGGCAAAGTTGTATATCACGGAGAGAAAAGCAGGAAAAAAACAGGTTATTGCTTGTGCACAAATGACCTATAACATCAATACTATAACCTGGTGAATTTAGAATAGTTGGCAAATGACAAAGCAGATAATAAGAATATTCAACATCAACAATTAAAGTTTTCTAAGTACTTCAATCAGTAATCCACATCTTCTACTCTGCCATAACCAGCAAAATAGTAAATATCTCTTCAATAATAGGTCCAATGACCTATAAATTATGTAACAATACTCTGTCCGCAATTTAAATATTATCCTGGAAGCATGTATAATTATAAGTTCAGAAAAAATGGATTCTAGAACATGGTCAATATGTACTAACGTTATAGGTGATTATCTCCTCAACTTCAGCATTGGCAAGCACATGCGTAGGAGAAACAAGATTACCATTGACCTGAAACGAGAAAGGTCAAGCATTAAACTTGTGCCTCTTGTTGTAGGCTGACACTGTAATTGGAAAATTGGCAACATGCAATTCAAAAGTACCTTCGCAGCAACCATCTTGTTTCCGATGTCAGTGTGTATCATGTAGGCATAGTCAATAACAGTAGCTCCTCTAGGCAAATTTTTAATCTATCCATCACAAGAAATATTTATCAAAGCACTACTACCCACAAAATCGCGTTAATATTTTAATAGAAACAAAAGCATAAATTATGGTACATGAATTGTCACACCTCTCCCCTTGGGGTAAAGGCGAAGATACGACTACATAAGAGATCTCTAGTAATGGTATCTACAAATTCTCTAGAGCTCATGTTGCCAACAAACTCCTCTTGCCATTCTCTGATAGCATTGAGCCAACCAACCTGGAGAAAAGAAAAGGCTTCATCCCTAAAAAATAGCATTCTTGTCGGGGACTTTAAAAGGTCCCAAGGAATTCCTTTAAAGACAATTCTTAGTGACTACTTGTCAAGGAAACTAGGTATACCCTGAGAGCTATGTTTGCATTGTTAAGGCAAACAATTTTCCCTCTTGAACTTCTACCATTTGCCACTGTATGCCCAACTAGATCAGTAACAAAGCCTCTCCCACTATAATGTGCAGCAATGCCTCTCTCAGCTATCAAATCCATCTCTTCAGTTCTAATCTGCCAGAATCAAACAAATGTATTGAATAAAATAAGTTGCAAACTTCAAAAAAGAAACAAACTAATTACAATAAGCATGGTTTAATCATTCATCTTTCAATAAATTACTAACATAATTGAATCAATTATTAACTTAGCAAAAAGTTGTTCCTGAAATAGCTTAAAGGAATATTGAGAATGTAAGAACCTGAACTTCCAGGCGAAACATGCTTTCATACAAAAATGGAATTACGGTTGTATGAAGGCTTTGATAGCCATTAGGTTTTGGTGTTGCTATGTAGTCTTTCATCTGTTGAAAAGATAGACCAATATTTCAGAAAGCATCAATAACCAAATATCAAAAGGACGCCAAAATAGAGGAGAAGGATACATACAGCTCTAGGAACAGGAGTCCAAATACCATGGACTAAACCAAGAACATGGTAGCAAATCTGCATGAAGTAAATGCAATTGTTACCCAAGTACATATGCATTCTTGGATAACTATGTAAATTATGCATTAACAAAAAAGGTCACCTGCTGTGAACTACACAAAGGCCCAACTCCAACTGATGGCTTTGGTTTTATGATTACACGAAGCTGTTTATAACCAACAGGAACAATGTGTCAATAAGCAAAGGTAAACCATGAAAAAGGTTTCATATTAGATGTCAAGATTGTTCAAGGAAATATCAAAACAGACCTGGGCAATTTGGTTAACCTCGCTGATTGAAACCTTAGATTTGAGCATAGATCTGTACACACTGTGATCCAAGAACGAAAATTGCATGTCAGGACATTATCATTCAAACATCTGCCAAAAAGGTCTTCAAAGCCATCATAAATAGAGGTATAACAGGCTAGAGGGAAGGGGAAAAAATCAGCTACAAGTATTCAAAGGAACACCATATTCAATATAGCTATTAAAACTCATATCTTAAATCTCACTCAATTAATGTCTTCAAGTCTCATGGTGTTTCCTCTCCCCGTTAAAAATCACGTGCAGGACCCCAGACTCCCAGCCCATTTGTCACCCACAAAACTTGCTTAGAATCACGCTGTTAATCAGCTAAGGCAAATGGATGTGAAAGCAAGAAAATTTTCCTAATAACAAACCTAATAAACATATTACATATGCACCCCTGGACGGTAGACATAAAATGCAGCTTGAAGTAATCCTCAAAGCTTCTTAACATGTGTATCATCAGAAAGAAAACTAAATAAATAACGACCAAAAATGCAGGAAAAAAGACTCGTGTCTTCACCTATAAGTTTCCTTGCACACTGCACGAATTTCAGTTTCAAGAGTCATAAGTTCCAGGAATTGATCGTTCTCAATCTTTTTCATCAAAATTTTGTCTGCCTAGCACCCCCAGAAAAGAGGATAATCATAATAAAAATAGATTAGATATCAGTTGAATAACCATAAACTTAGATACTTCATAAAATGGACGTTCAACATTAAATTACTATTTAAATTATCAATGGATAATCTCTGACCAAATGATTTTTGGGTAAAAGAAGACAGTATTTACCTCCACGAGCTCTTTTTCATGTTCTTTGTAGAGGTCTGCAACTCTTCTCTTCACTTTGGCATAATCTTCAGGATTTGTGTACATAAAGGATAAATTTTCAAGTTCAGACTGCAAAATATAGTCGGATATGAATTAGAACCAAATATTATCTTGAATTCATGATAATGAAATGGAAATTGTATTTTTAAATAAGAGCATAAGTATGTACCTTAATTTGATACATCCCCAACAATTTTGCCAACGGAGCAAAGACCTGCAATGTCTCCATTGCAATGCTGGACTGAAATCATACAATAGTGTCAAAAGAATAAGTAAATGGTCTATTCCTAGCTAAGGATCATCTTGCACTACCAACCTGTTTATGTGGAGGCATGTGCGAAAGAGTGCGCATATTATGCAATCTGTCAGCTAATTTGACAATGATGACACGGACCTAGAAAGGAAACCATTTGGTTAGCACATTATGTTCCATAAAAACATCATCTTATATATATATATATATATATATATATATATAACACCTCCTCTGTCATGGCCAGAAACATCTGCCGCAAGTCATCAGCTTTCACATCTTGTACTGAATTATTTTCATTCTTATACTTCAACTTTCCCAATTTTGATACCTGATTAGGAAAAAAGATAAAAAAGAGGCCAAAATGAGCCAAAACTATCTAGGGTTGTCTGACATGGCATTAAGCTAAACAATAATGACTTATATTTAAATAAAGTACCTTAGTCTCTCCTTCTACAATGCGACGCACAGTAAGACCAAACTCCTCCTCTATTCTTTGAAATGTAACAACATTTGTATCTTCCACAGTATCATGAAGCAATCCGGCTGCAATCGACTCCCAATCTAATTCCTAGAACAAAAGTTAAGGTAAGTTGTACTTCAGATCCCTATGTGGAATACATTTTCCAATGGGAACATACTTCTATTAACTCACAAGTTCTCCGAGAATGCGTGCAACTTCAACTGGATGAATGATGAATGGTTCTCCACTTCGTCTCTTTTGACCATCATGTGCCTCAAAAGCTAGCTGTATCAAACAAAAAACAACTTGTAGATATAACAACGTCAAAGAGATATTTTCAGAAAGTGCATGGTAAAAACTTTTGCAAACCAAAGGCCTTACCTTGAGAGCATTACGGACCAACTCTAGCTCTTTAGGTGAAAGGTATGATATAGAAGGCTTCAAATCCTAATTCGATTGTAAAAGTAACCAGTATTAAGTTTGAAGCAATCATAGTAACAACCTTGCTTACACAGTAATCGATATTGTTTATAGACAGGAGGTGCAGAAACAGTCAATTTTACCTCCCACAAACTTTCAGGAGAAACCTCATTAGAGATATCTGAAGAGAAATATGGTGAATTACACAATTGCCATCTTTTACAATCAACATGAAGCAAGCTTGATCTGAAGAGTCTCCCAAGCAGTATGAATTCAGAAACATCCGTTGAATGGCATCCTCCTATATCAGGAGCCTGACAAAAATATTAGATTTGACCAGCCAAAAATTAGCAACTTTGTGTGCCTTCATGTAAAAGTTATACATAAGGAACCGTAATTCGATTAAAAGATGAATATTTAACCTAAAGGTGTCTAAAACAATTATACATCCAATTTTTTTCCATATATATTACACCTTAACCTAACACAGTCCAATATCTCAATTCATATACCAGCAAGGAACTTTTGAGTAATTCCAAATATTTAAAGAACACACCAACTAGCAGTATCTGAACTCAGCAAAACCTTTAATGTTTGTCAACCTAACTTTAGCCACCCATCCCACAAACCAGTTTCCAATCTGATTGGAAGGCAGGTTACAAAAATCAAGGTCATATAATATTTATCAAAACCACAACATGGTTCATAGTTTAGTCAAATCAACTAAAAAATGCATTAAATACAATAAAATGAATTTAATATCATCATCAATGCAAGATATATCTTAAAAAGAACTTTGGAATTCAAAAAATCCAACAAACACTAAGCGGAAAAACTGAAATACACTCACTGGTTTGATCCGATTTCTTTTCCCATGGCGAGCGTAAGCGGAGGAAGAATTAGAAGGATTAGCAGTGCTTGCAAAGAATCCAGTTAATACTCTTGGAGCTTTCCAAGCACAGGAAAGCACGCTACAGTCATACCTTCCACTTCCTTCCCCTTTCGTTAACTTACATACATTCACGCATTCCACAGACACTAAAATCAATCCAAACAAAAAATAAATTCGGCGTTAACAATAATATAGACTAAATTTTCATCACACAGTTTCGGTAGCTTAGAATTTAAACAAATTCGAAATATAACGAAGAAATTAGCAGTCGAAATTCAAACAAATTTAATCAGTCGAGAGCTAAATTTTCGTCGATTCTCCACATTCCTAATAAAACAAAGTTCATCGGAGAAAATTAGAAAATCAAAAACATGAAATTGAAAGAGGAAATGAAAGTGAAACGTACCGGATAAAGAAGGAGCAGAGGCCATGTCTACAACATCAGAGCGATCTCATTGAATCGAACTAAGCATTAAAACAGTAACTCAGTTATCAATCATTAAAAAAACATAAATCAAAGATGAAGAAAGAGAGAGAATTTTCGAGGATTTAATCGTTCAAATTTCGGATTCGAGATGGAAATTGGAGCAATAAGTAATGGATTTGAAGCGAGGAGGTGATACAAGAGATAATCTAGAGAGAGAGATTGAAGCCACACAGATATACCCTTCCCTTATAGATATTTCATTCTTGTTCTTTTTTGGTTAAAATTTTAAAATGGACCATAAATTTTACAATCTTACTTGAATAAGGTTTATATTTTTGTTATATCTAATTAAGTCCTTTTCTCATAATCAAAAAATTGAGGGCTTGTTTAGTTGTCAGGATTTGAAATCATACAACAAAAGCATCATTGATCACTCAATCAACTAATAAATCTCGTATTTATTATTATTATTATTTTAATTTGAATAAACAACACTCGTTATCTCTCAATTATAGATGAGTTTCTTTTTAGTCATAAGCTAACTATAAGAAAACTTGTCACTTAACTAATCGAGTTTGTTTTGTTATCAATTATTAATTATTAACGGAAAAAAAATAATGTGACAGATTATAAAATTCTTTAGTATTTTTGGTTGGTTATGTGAGTAATGTAAATTGTTGAGAGATAAAAAGAGACGTCGACAAATTTGAGTGAATTAAATAATCTCACTTGGATAATATTATATCTTCGATTTTGTTAAAAAAAAAGAAATTTTTGTGGTTTTAGCTTTTTATTTGATGCATCGAAACAATTTATTTCTTCGTCTTTTTACTGTCACGTAATTTCTTTCATTTGAAAAGTGTAACGTCGATGAGTTACATTTTTCTTAGTTGAACATGTAAATTTGAAAGAAATGAGTTAATATAGGAGAGTAACGTCTATTTCACGATTACACCAATCAAGATAAAATTATTTCTACGATAACCGATTTTCTTTACCGCAACCAAATAAACGTGATTATTTCCTTTAATTTATTCGTTATAGTCATTACCAAAGTTTTATTTTGCAACAATATATTTATTAGCAATTTCATTTTAAGTATCCGAAACGCTCCTGATTCAACAACTCCAAATCACAACTCAAACAATATGGATTGTTAAATTTAACTGATTATCCAATAAATATCACTTCACAAACTTATCTTTAGAAATTATTTCACCCTCAGACAATAATTAAATTTCCTCCAAAACTGAAATAGATTTACTAATTGAGTGATTAGTAAGAATAAATATTAAAGCGAAAGAAAAGAAAGCAAATAATCATTTATCATAGAATAATTAGTACTCCTACTAATTCTTATTCATTGATTCGGAAGTAAATATTTTACACAACACCAAATCTATTTCCTATACGAAGAAGAACAGAAAATTCTTCCTCTTACCTTACGAAATCGTCGCCAACAAATAACGGAACAGACAACCTCGTTAATCAGTTAAATTATAAGTCCGTTACCGTTTGATGTACTAATGCATTCAGTTCTTCTTCAACAGCAAGGCTCTGAGCTCGGCGACGTCGATCTCGTTGCCACAGTTCTCGGGTCTGTAACAACCGGTAATCGGGTCGGGTACCCATGCAACCTTCTCTGCAGCTATCTCTTCCCTCGCTTGCTTCACCACCGCACCGTTCCTCGCAGCTCCTCTCGAAACAGCCCCTCGCGCCGCCGCATATCCTCGTCTGAACAAAAAAGCAAAACCCAACATCCTTTAATAGCCAAAAAAAAACAGAGACATGGAATCAATGACGAAAACAACTTATGATGAGGGATTAAAATAACGGTATAAACACAGTCCGAAATTACAATACTCGCAGTAATCGCAATGGCATGTCTACAACCGTGACAAAAATAAACGCGGCTGTAACTACAATTTAAATCTCTACTTATAATGAGTACCTCGAGATAGTGTTAGAGATTCCGTCGACGACGAAAGTGGAGAAAATCTTAGCATTTGAGAAGGATGGAGCCATGTCTCTTATATTTTCGAATACCTTCGGCTGTAGCGAAGAACAAGCTCTCTATTCTCAGTTTTTTTCTGTAGCTAAGCCTTCAACTTAATTATGGAGTGTCGAAAATAGGGGCTCCTCTGTGCGTTTATATAGAGACGACTGAGAGAGGTAATTATAAAGTTGACATAGTTTATTTTATTTATTTATAATACGATTATTAATAGGGTAAATTATGGGTATTCATTATGTCAGTTCGGTTAATTGATCGAACCGAACTGTTCAAGATCTATTAATCAATTTTTTTTCTTTTAACAATAAAAAAATTAACTAAACAAAAAAACCGATTAATTCGGTCGGTTTTCGTATAACTGAAAATTGTTATAAAATTTTTGATGAGTTACACAAATGGTCACAAAACTATTTAAAAATGATCCTTTTAGTCACCGAATTTTCAAAAGTTATAAAACAATAATTAAACTTATCGAACTATTACAAAATGGCCATTGACTCGTTGCACGTTATAAATTATTGATAAATATTAAAAAGTTTAATGATCATTTTGTAATAATTCAATAAATTTAATGATCATTTTGTGCTAATCTGACAAAGTGTAATAACCATTTTATAATATATCAAAAAAATTAATGATCATATTATAATTTTTAAAAGTTTAATGACCAAAAAAAATATATGTAATATATATAATATTTAATATATAATATTTTTCCAGTTAATTAACTAATTTCGAACCGAATTAATCGACAACTTAAGTTTGAAAAAAATCTTAACCGTTAACCGATTATATCTAAAATTAACCAAAATTTTTTTAGTTTGGTCAGCTAATTCGGTTAAAACCAAAGTGTGAGCACACTTAGGGTAAACTACACCAGATATCACTAAAATATTCATAAAAATTTAATTTATATTTAATTACTTTTGACTTAAATCTTTAATGTATTAATGTATAATATGTATTTTTATATTAGAATTGTATTCGAGAGAATATGACAGTTATTTGTATTATCTAAATATTGAAACATTTAATTATATATTATTTTAGATCCTATAAAATTAAATTTTTTTCCAAAATTTTCCGTAGGCAAATTACTTCCTTGGTCACAACCACTTGTTGTATTTGTTGATTTAGGATCTATATATATTATCCTCTGATACTTCCCATTTTTTCTATATTTTGGAGTATCAGTTTCAATGCTCCTTGCAATTAGGATTAAAGTAAAATAATCGAAATCGACCAGAATCATAGTGAATGAATAATTTATAAAACACAAATTTAAAAATCGAGGTCACTTAAATCGAATCGAATTTTATTTTTTAATTAATTTATTATTAATTTTATCATTGTATAATATAAATGAATATTTTATATTTAAAGTAGTGAAAATAACTTTAAATTTATTTTTTAAAATACAATAAAAAAATTTAAAAGAAAAAATAACATGAAAAAAACGAAATCGAACTAAATTATCATGGATAATTAAAAAAAACCAAACTAATCTCACCCCTAAGGATGTACCTAATGTGTCAACAAGGCCAAATGCACTCCACTTGTTCATAAAAGTTGTAATGAAATTAAAGGAGTATTTCAAAGGATTAGAGGTGCAATTGGCCTAATCACAGCTTTGAATTTATAGCCGCCGTTGCATTTACTTTGTCAAATTTTATAAAATAATTACTACTCTAGGACAAGTTGAAATTGCTAGGACAAGGCTTTTCACTTTAGATTTAGCAATACTACACAAGGCATGCATGCATGTATGACATCAAAAAAATAATTAAAATATGATAAACACTTGCACACTTGGACTTCAAAATCTTTACAATAATAATAAGGTAATTTATTTAAATTTAGATTTTGTTGAACTCAATGAGTGGCTCCGGTGGAAAAAATGATGATGTTCATCCTATGAGACTCGAGTTTGAGCATCTATGTGTGCAATGTGTGTGTTTTGTCAAAGGGTTAAGAAAAAGTATGTACATATACTATCATGTAATCACATCAGTATAAAAAAATAGACTCATCTCCATTCTTAATTGTTGTTAGAGTTGTGACTCAAATTCTTTTAAGATTTGATTTAAAGTGAGAATCTTATATTTATGACTTTTTATGCAAGTTCTTTTTATAAACAAGTAACTTATTCCTATAAATAGATATTATAGATTAATGTTTTACACACAACACAAGACCAAACAAGTAGATCAAAAACTCCGCATAAAGTTAAGCAGCAAACTACTAGTTATAATTTCTTGGCTTAAGGGTAATTTTTGCCCCTGTAGTAGTCCTAATTTATCGATTTGGCCCATATGTTATTTTATCATCAATTTAGCCCCTGAAGTAGTCGAATTGCATCATCGTTTGCCCCTTGACTGACGAAAGCCAACGTTGACCGTTACAGTACAAATGTGGAGGTCAACGATGCTGATGTAGCGGTCAACGGTGCTGAGTGACAGTCCACGTATGATGATGTGGCAGTCCACGTGTGAAGATGATGTGGAAGATGGGCAAAATTGATTTTCTGACCTAGTTTGAGGGTAAAATTGATTTTCTGGTTGAGTACAAGAGCAAAATTGATTTTTAGGTAAAAATACGAATTTAAGAAAATATTCAAATACTAAAATAATGTAAAAATCAACAAAATTTTTAAAAATGTTTTATTAATATATGGCTAAAAATAACAAAAATTTAAAAATAAGTAAAAATTATAAAATTAAAATATCATCAGTATTAAATTATAAATCATTTTAAAATTAAAACTTAAAAATAAATTCTACACGCTAAGCCTAATTTCTAAATTTCAAACCCTAAAAATCTCAAACTCTAAAGTGCAAACCTTAAATTTAAACCTTAATGAATCATAAAGTATGTGTATAAATTTAATCAAGTAAAGAGTTTAAATTTTAGGTTTTAAGGTTTGTGATTTAGAAATTAGACTTAGAGTGTAGAGTTTAATTTTTTTAGTATTGAGAGATAGGAGCACCAAAAAGGGTGGAGGATTTTTGTTCAGTTGAGAGAATCACATTAACCCTATTTTAGGATCATTTCTTCCTTACATTCTTTGAAGAGAAAGAAAACCATAATCGTCCAAATTTTTTTGATGAATGTTTTTATATTTTTAATACTTTATAAATATTTTAAATTTTAATTATTGAATAATTTATAATTTATTAGCTTATGATATTTTAATTTTATAATTTTTTACTTAATTTTATATATTTTTAATTATTTTATTTTATTTTTAGTCATATATTAATAAAATATTTTTAAATATTTTTTTTATTAATTTTTATGTTATTTTAATGTTTTAGTATTTTACTCATATTTTTCCTAAAAATCAATTTTCCCTCGTACTTAACCAAAACATCAATTTTGCCCTCGAACTCGCTTCAAAAATTAATTTTGCCTCTCTACCACGTCATCTTCACACATGAACTGCCACGTTAGCACCGTAACTGTCAACGTTGGCTTACGTCAATCAAGAGGCAAACGGTGATGCAATTCGACTACTTCAAGGGCTAAATTGATGCAAAAATACCATGAGGTGAAATTGATAAATTGGGACTACTACAGGGGCAAAAGTGATCTTTAAACTTATTTTTTTCTTCATTATAATGAAAGTTCTCATCTTTTACCCGTAATTTTTCGTTTGAGTTTTTCTTTACGTAAATCCGAGTATTATTCATTATCTTCCTGCTTTGTTTGTGCTTACATTCTTCTCTGTTTTGTCGTTATCGTTTATTTTTGACAGCGGAACACAGTTCCACGAGCAAGCAAGCAATATTGGGTCTCAGTTTGCCAGAATGAGCTCTTCGATATATGCACTGATAATTACCGTGGTAAGCTTCGGATCAATTTCTATTCCAGCTTTGTAACCAAACTCGACAATTTCATACTCCATCCTCCCTATCACGTCAAACTCGTTTTTGATAAGATCCCAATCAATAGGTTGTTTCACGATGTCCGTAAAGACCTGCTTGTGGTTGATAACATAAGCGCATTTCAATGGTGTGTGCAAATAGGGTTACATGTTATCATATGAATCATTACAGTTACGTACAGTAACGAATCTAAAAACATTTTCGAGGGTGGACATACATATATTAACGATACAAAATTTTTAACATCATGTTCGAACTTGAATTGTTTATTATTTGGTATGTTTGGGCTCTGTTCGTTTAGCGTTCGCGAGCATAAATGACTAGGTATAAATAAGTCATCAATGCTTATTTACAATTATGTAAATAAGTATCAATGTATTGGAAATTTATACTTTTTTTACTATTATTTATAAGTATATTTTATTGAATATTAGCTTCACTGTGACAATATCTAGTTTTGTCAAATTATCAACTGTGATTGCATATATATATTTCATAGATTAATTAATGACTTGAAATTTAAATATAAAAAGGTATATTATTCTAATATTTTTATTAGAAAATATCATTATTAAATAAAAGAGTCATAAGCGAGCTTATAAATGTCAATAAATAAGTTTGTTCGTGAACATAAATGTACAAACACACCGCTACTTGTGTTCGTTTGTTTATTAAACGAACATAAAAAAATTTTGTTCATACTCATTTATTTAATTTAATAAACGAACATAAACAAACGTTATACGAATAGTTCACGGACAATTCGTTGAATGTTATATATGTTGAACATAACCTATAGTATTCTAAAGACGACACAGCCCTTTCTTTTTTATGGGTTAGAGATTTAGTTAAGCGTTCATGGGCTTGGTTTATAACTGCCAATATATTCATATAAAAGAACAATATAAAGAGTTTTTACCTATCAAGATTGCCGCTTGAACTGATAAAACAGCAGTTACTGAATTTGGAAACAAAGACACAGGAAAACAATTGCTGCTGCATATTCTACGATGTTTTTATTAAAGAGGTATCTAAAGTAAAATAGTATTAACAAAAGTACTCTAGTCAGGTCAGGTGAACTGATAAAACAAGTTCCTCTGAGGAACAATGATGCCAAATCATTCGAGAGAACTCTACTGTTAGAATTCTACCAATAAGTGCTTTGATCTATGGTGGGATTCCTCTATAAAAGTTATTTCTTCAACCACAATTCTTTTGGGCCGTAATCACCTATTTATACAACTTTGAAGAAATGTAATATAAACCCTAAGAATCGCATGTCCTCAATACCATCTTGAGAACGACCGTTAACAGAGCTTTTTCCATGTCAGAATGCAGTGAAGCTTGCGACAGAAAATCCCAGATTTATCTTGTATCACACACGTGTACAATGAGTGTCGGAAAGTAGGCACTGGTCAGTTTTTCAATATAATTGTTATGCATTGCAGCATGGAAAACTGGCAATCCCATTTGCTTTTTCTTCTTAAGAACTGCATAACCAAGGATAAACCATCAAAAGGAAAAATTCCTCCTGGTATAAAATCATGCTTATCAGCTACTTTTTCTTTTCCTAATGGCTAATGGCTTCCATCGCAACACGTATTAAACGTAGCAGTCCATCTATGTCTAGGAAGTTAAAATCAAGAGCCTTTTTCACAGAATATATAACTTCCCCATTATCATCCCCTGACAAACTTGATTTAGCATGTGCAAAAGCAATTCGTGATTTCCTTGAAGCTTCCATGGCATAATTTACATCCTGTGCCTGCAAAATGTATCACATTTGGTTTTGGTCATCATGGACATGGATCACTAAACTTATACAGGATATATAAGCCAATAGAGAATCAAATGACATAATCTATGATAATAAGAGAAAGCCAAAAGACACAGTGCATTAGACCTAAGAACCTCTTGCGCTTTACAAGCACAAAGTTTCAAAACCATAGATTACGTGGGGTATATGGGGTAGAAAAGGTTTGTGAGAATGTGAAAAAAGCTTTTGGGCATTAGACAAAAAATAACACTGTTACAGGGAAAAGGTTTAGTTTTTTTTTTTGTGTGTTGGGGGGTTCAATAATGCTGATCACTCATAACATTAAAAACATGAATTGCACTTTCAAAATCACATAACTACACTTACAAAATTGAGCAACCGCACAAAGTTAGGACGGTTTCTAGCAGAAATAACATGATTTCCAGCAACCTGGGGAGAGCTAACACCTTTTGGAAAAGCAACCTTGTCTGATGTCGTTGGGTGGTTTAAATTATCAACATCAGAGGCAGAAGAAAAAGGAGACTCACCTGATATGGAAACATGACATCAATATCAAGAAAATAAGTTAAATAAGCTGTCAATTTGTCTCATTCAGCAAAACTTTAGAGTATTTATAAAGAATTTTAGTGTCCATAAATGAGCATACAGAAGAAAGAAGGAAAGGACGGGGGGGATAAAAGGGTCTAGGGGAGAGAAAGATGAGCAGGCTTGAAAATATCTTTTCATATGCATGTAAACCCAAACTTAGGTCCAAAGGCAAATTTGTAAAAACATCTTAAATGTTAAATAGCAACTACAACACTAAATTCATCTTCTCCACTTCCTACAGATGAATGGATATGTATCTCTGTGACGCAATATACCTCTCTCGGTGGAAAAAGAGAGAAAAAGAACACCAAAAAACACATTCATGGTGTGTAAGGAAGTAAACTACTCGTTTAAGCAAAGCTATCAATTTCAGCTCTGCTTCTAGAATAAATCTTCTCATGCAGAGGTATCTTCACAAATTAAGCAACAAGATCCCAGAATAAATATGAGAGGCTGCTGCTCCTTGATCACTAAGTGCAAAAGAGCCGGTGACAACAATTACAAGTTTATGGGCTAGACAGACAAGCATCAAGGAATACAGCCAGTACAATCACTGGGTTCTTTGAATTACCAGGAGGAACCATTTGTAACGCTGTCTGCAACTCACGTCGATCTCTACTTGCATTGGCATGAGAGGTATAGATGACTCTCATATATGCCACCTCTGTACACTTGTAGGCCAAAGAAGCAGCAGCCATGTCGTGTAATCTCTCATATTCATGGGCACAAAACCTGAAATATCAATTAGTAGCCACAGACACAAAAATAAAAAAAGTGACAAAAATAAACCATCCCAAAACAAAATGCAATAACAGAATATTCCATTTTGCAAGAAACTTTTTTAGCTAAAATAAGATTTAAGTTCAACAAAGTGTAAAAAAAATGGACTATAGCAACTAATATTTAACTTACTCGCAAAGTTTTGCAGTGCTGCTATATATTTGCATAGACTGAATCATCTCTCCCTGTTTAGTACTCTCATTGTTGCAAGATTCTAGTAGAGAAGCACTATGTAGAAACTTCAATGCTGCCTGGAAGTAAAGTGCAGTACTCTCCGCATTTGATCCAGAGTTCTAATAGAAATTTTCAAAAAGAAAAAAAGGATAAAATCAAGCTTGGTAGAGGCTAGGCCAAAATGAAATTGCAACAAGGAAACAATAAGGTAAAAACCTTGACACGATCAGCCAGATGCTTTAAATCTTTAGCCTCCTTCAAAGCATTGGTAGCTGCCTGACTTGAGGAATCCTTTCTCATTGGACTAGGGGCATCAACGTCCCTGATCCTATGTCCACCTGATGTAGTATGTCTAGAACTACCATGTCGAGTCCCATTTTGATGATCAGCCTTTTTTATTTGTTTTTGTACCTTCTTCAATGCATCACCTTGAGATCCATCAGCTCCATTTCCCTGTTGGGACCCAGTAGGGGGGGCAATGAGTCAGCATCTCATTTGGAGTTCCTCCAGAGGGTGGTAATGATAACAAGTTCCCTCTCCCAGAAGCAATTTCAGCATGATCAGATTTGTCAGAGTGGGTTCTCTTCATATACTTGCTAGCATTGCCATCCTGCACAATTTTCTGCTTCACAGTAGACATTACATCTTGACCTCCAGTGCCATCTCGATTAGCATCTGAACAACCAACATTTGATTGACTTTCTCTTTTACTACTCTCACCAGACAGTTTTCCCACAGATTCTTTATTATCATCAACAAATCTATTCTCACTTTCATTAGATTTAACCCTGAGCTTCTCCTGAAAATTATTTCTACTATCCCTAGGTTTTACCTTACGTGAAGGCACACGATCTTCCAGTTCATCAACAGAATCAGATTTAAGTTTATGACTCCTATCCTTAGACTGTGAAGAACCCTTGCCCAACTTTCTTGACTGAGAGACATTGCCATCACCATGTTTGTCATTCTGATTTTCATCATCATGGTGTTTATCCACTGTTGTTAATTCACCGACATATTTAGCCTCTTGGCCTAAATAGTCAACAGTACCATTCATAAATTGACCTTTTCTGACATCAGGAGAAGATTCAATTGAAGCCTTAGCTCTACTGCCACCTAATTGACCATCATCCTTCTCCTGAACATCAAGTATAGAAGAGTCAAGGGACCCATGTTGAGCTGCAAGGGAAGTTTTTCCCTTCCTTATACCAGAATTGTCACTCTGACCCTTATCTTCACCATCTGAGTATCTACTTGGACTACCTGCAACAAAGAGATCAGCATCACGAGACTCATCTTTCCCTGTAACATTCCTCCTTGCCAATGGAAGCTTATCTGGATTAGCAGATCTCATTGAAGATGAGGACTCTGATTTTTCAGGTGAGTCTTCAGTTTCATGGAAGCCAGGCTTTGATTTATGTGAATAAGAAAGCTTAGATGAGCTTGTGGCTGCTGCCAAAGAAGGTTGGGAAGATGCAAAATCCCTTTTCAGTGAATCTGTACCACACAAGTTACGTTGGGACAGAGTGCTATCTATTTCTTGCCCACTATGGTGATTCTTTGAATGTATATTTTTTTTCTCCAGCTTACTACTGCTTTTACTTGCAGAGGAGGAATCCTTCCCCCCAGACAGAGATGCCCTGGCCTTCTTTTCCTGCCTGTAGTCATTTTTATTTAACTCTTCTTTCACCAACACTCTGCTATCATCATCAACTTTCCTCTTTCTTGAAACTTCCCCAGTCCCACCATCAAAATTCACCAGATCGACTGATCCATCAGCCAAGGAAACCTGAACTTTTTCCTTTGGTCTTTTACCAGAGACCTGTTGTTTGTCCTCTTATCCAACTTTGGATCATTATAAGAACGTTCACTGTGTTTAGGCTGATCCTTTCCTATTAATGCGGTTGGCGGATCATTATTTGTGCTAGGACCCCCCTTACCAGCATGCTCAGACATACAATCTTCATCAGCAAGATGCAAACTTTCAGACTTAATTTTCTTGGACACCCTTAAAGAATCTTGATCAGAGGTCCTTTTTCCTTTCATCTTTGAAGTTTTGGCATCACCTAATTTCATGTGTTTTATAAAAGCAAACATTATATAATTTCAAAAAGAAACTCTAGATGTACAATAAATATATGTTTAAAAAGCATACCTCCACCAGATCCTTGTTCTGAGACTTTATTCTTCTCTTTCTTCTTACTTTTGTGTTTCTTGGCAGGCAAATCACATTTTTAGGATCATGCAAACCAAGGTCACTTACCACAGGAGATTTAGTTATATCAGTTAAACTCCCAGATAGAACTGATGCCTGCATGTTCCTCATAGTAACTGGCCCATCTTTATCTATTGCATTTGATATTTCTTTTGAACCATGTTTCTTCCTTCCAGAAGGAGGAATGGCATGTGAACCAAAACATTGTTGGTTTTGTTCAGGTTGCAGGGTATCAGCTGACTGTAATCTGGACATAGTACTGTCATGATTATTTTGACTTGCTACAGCAGGAACTTGATACAATGCAAAAACAGCTTTTGTAGTTTCCTCCTCATCAACACTGCAGTGGTTCATTGCAGGCCTAAACATTTACAAGACAAACAATATTAGAGACAGAGAACTGGAGTTATTTCTCCACAATCCATCACAAAGTTAACCACCAAAACCATTTCATGTTCACTCCAACACCATTTTAACAATACATATATATGAAAAACTTGAGTCCAAACCCTGAACCCTGAACCATTAAATTACAGTTATAAAAATTTAGAAGGGATGCTAAAAAACTTACAGCCAGTTAAGCATGCTGCATGACCACTTCTCAGGTAAATCAGTAGGCTTTATGCTTATTGGAAGAAGCGCCACTTCATGCACTTATCACAAGAAACCCAGTTTTCTTTTATCAATACAGGAGCTGCAGTTCCAAGGCAAGCTCCAGCAGCATTCACATTACCAGAGTTAGAAGCACCATTCACAGTTGCTACAGGGTATGATTTGCTTACCAGTAAATCCTCACTTTTCTTACCAATTTGTCTGTCAGTATGTGCACTGTTAATGGCTAATGTATTTTTTTCAATCTTATCATCTTCCTTCATCCGATCTTTAGAATGAAATTCTAATGTATTTGTTCTGTTCTCTTCCTGTTCTGCTTCTCCAACATCTCCAAAAAATTCTCTATACCAATCTTCAGCCTTTTGTAAAACTATGTCTAATTTTTGGTCTCCTGAATCCCTTTTGTTTGTATTATTGTTCACATGAGCAGTCTGCTTATTTTTCAGCATCAAAGAAGAACCAACCCTAAAGCTTTCTTTTGTTACCTCAGCAGCTAGACTGACTTGACCATGACTGCCTTTTGATTTATTTTTTCCACCAGAAGAGGTATGCTCCTTGGCAGGATGCAACTTCATATTGTCTTGCTCATGCAATGTAGCTATCTGACTGCTCTTCTTCCTAAGAGGATCTACAGGTTCACTCTTTAGAGCTTTGCTACTTTTTAGAGTATTAGACTCAGCTTTGACAAAATCACAAATGTTTTCTTCTTTAATATGCTCATCTTTTCTCGGACAGCCTGAATTATCATCCAGAACCTTTTGTGCTGAACTAGCCCTTAGATTCTCCAAACCAATATTTTGTGCAAGTATTGGCTTCACTGACTCCTCCATAGCTACATAATGGACACCTTTATTTCTTGCTATGCTCTTATCTTTTACCTTGTCAACAGAAGAATGTGAATTAGGCAAAAGAGGAAGATTTAATGGTTTTGAAACAAGCTCCTTACAAGCCAATGTGTCAATATATACTTCGTTCTTTGACATAATACCATTGTCATTCCTTATTTCTCTTTTACTGCCACCCTTCCTTTCTACTGTGAAGTCCTTTTTCTCCACTGAATTTGCTTTCTCGTCTCCCAATAATATTTGATTACCCTTTCCAGAATTTGATCTGTTATCTTTTGGATCTTTCTCCTTTACAATCAAGTTAAGTAGATGATCAGGGAGAGGTGACAGTAGTGCTTCCCCAGGCACCAGGAAGGAAGTCATCAACTGCTCAAAAATATCCAGAAAAAGAAAATATTCAGATCAATTTAGGTTCATCAGATGTAAGAAAATACAAGATTAGAGAAAAAGAAAATCATTCTTTATATGAGAAGAATAATAGAAATTAAATGGAGGATTTACCCGAATAATACAGGTTGGAGATTCAAATAACGGGTCTAGAGTCTCCTGATACATCCCTTCACTTTCAGAAGGGCTCTCATCTATGGAAGAAGATGGTGAGACATCAAGGCCAAGACCACTGTAGATTGCAGCATTTTTTTGTGTCAACAAGTTATCTGAACCCACTTTGATTCGTAGCTTCAATGTTTTCTGCTCTGGCAGATTGGCAGCTTTCTTGTCTGCATATTCGCACCTAGAGGCAAGCTCATACGCATGAGTAGGTGTTATGCTGACCTCTTGCTTAATCGAATCATTTGCAGATGATGCCTTTAAAGCAGGGAGAGTTCCAAAATCTGTAGGATGACGACCATCCTGTATAACAAAACAAAGAAAGTGCTCACTTTAACTTGTACTTCTCAAATCAACCAAGATCCTCCAAAAGATTCCTCCCTTATACAAAATGAACTATACTTCCAGGGGAGAAAAGAGAGAGAGAAACTCTTACCTCCACTTGTATCTCGTTAGGAGATCTAGGTACATTGCAGCTCTTAACTTTTGGCAGACTCTTCGGATGAGACCAGACAGGAGATCGTGGACAAGTAGGCAAGAATGATCCATATCCACCGAATTTTGCCCCTGTGAGAATGTCCAGAATCCCAAATTCATCAATTTTATGAAAACTTATGTTGACTCTTGACCTTACGAGAACCATGGTTCTCTTTTCTTTGGACTTACCCAGGTTTTCTGCAGATACTCCACCTTCAAAATCTTTTTGAAAATGTCCAAGAACATGTTGAATTTTCTCATCCTTAAAAAACATTATAGCAGCCACATCACTAAAAATATCATGAAATACAAGGAGAGAAACTAAGAACAAACATCAGAAAAATGATAACACACAGGGAGATGTAATCTACATCAACATGTAATCCTAAAAGTATTTACATCATTTTAAGGCCACTTCAAATCCTCTATCTGGATTATAGATTCTCGTGCCTCGACCATATGACAGGCAACCTTGACTATTTCGCACCTTTAACCATTGCAACTCTAAAACCTCCATCAAGGTTGCAGATGGGTCTCTGTCCCAAGTACAAGGAAGTGGCGCTATTCAAGTGGGTGATAAACTGGTTTTGCCTCATGTGCTATATGTTCCTAATCTTGCCTACAACTTGTTATCGGTTAGTAAGTTAGTTCAAGATACTAAATGTGATGCTCACTTTGGAATTAATGGGTGTGTATTTGAGAGCAGGGCTCGAAGAAGGTGATTGGCAAGTGCTAGGCTATCCAATGGTCTCTATATTCTTGATGAATTACCACCTTTGATTGCTTGATTTCACGTTGCTTTAAGACTTCATCTTCTTCTTTAAGTAACCACGATGATATTATGTTGTGGCATCTTAGGCTAGGACATCCAAATTTTGTGTATCTTTCAAAATTGTTTCCCAAGTTATTTAGCAATAAAAAGCCTCATTCTTTTAATTGTGAAGTATGTCAAATTGCTAAACATACTAGGCAAACATATGCTCCTTCCTCATTTACACCCACATCTCCTTTTTCTATAATCCACAAAGTGATATTTGGGGTCCATCTAAGGTAAAAAGCTTGTGCAGGTCTAGGTGGTTTATTACCTTTATTGATGACTATTCTAGGACTACTTGGACTTTCTTAATGAGGGAAAAGGCGAAGTTGCGTCAATTTTCAAAACTTTCTATCAAATGATTGAAAAATCGGTTTGACAAACGTATTAAGGTTGTGAGGAGTGATAATGGGAGTGAATACCTTAGTCAATCTCTTAGGTGTTATTTTTTGGGAAAAAGGCATTTTCCATCTTACTTCTGTGTCAATACTCCACAACAAAATGGTGTTGCCGAAAGAAAAAAAGCAGACATCTACTAGAGGTTACGATGTCACTCTTTTTTTCAGCCAAAGCACCTAAATATCTTTGGGGGAAGCCTTACTTACGCCACCTACCTTATCAACAGAATGCCCAATAAAACCTTGGGTTTTGCGGTACCAATGTAAGTCTTATTCAAACATTTTCCTCACTTTAAACCACTTTCATACATTATTCCTCTTAGGGTATTTGGCTGCATGACTTTTGTTCATGTGCATGATAAAAATAGAAGTAAGTTGGACCCTAAATCAATCAGTGTGTGTTTATAGGATATTCCTCTAGTCAAAAGGGTTACAAATGCTATTCTCCTATTTCTAAAAAGACCTATGTCTCTTTTGATGTCACTTTCTTTGAGGATAAACCATATTTTGCGTGGATGAACTTCGGGGAGAAAAATGAGGAATTTCAGCCCCTTTGTTCCTTCACCTTCCATCATTTCTCCTCTACGGACATTCCTTTCATATCCTATCCTGAAACCACTGTAGCAGTAAATTACTATGCCGATGTAAATGCACTCTCCTCATACCAACAAATCACCAAGTCCTTGTACAACACCTCTTCCAAAGACCTAGGGCTGCAAAGACAAATTTCCCCCTACTCCTGTGCATTCACAAATGATGAGACATGATCAATTTAAGGTGTATACGGAGAGAAGAAGAGCCCCTAATGAAGTAAATAACCAGCCTAGCACTTGTCAAGAACCGGACTCAAGTCTTGTTTGTCACGAACCGAGCTTAAATCCGCCATCTTGTCGAGATTGAAGGTAACATTCCTCCTCAAGATTCTAGTGACCTTGATGACTTTCCTATTGCTATTAGAAAGGAGTAAGAAAATGTACTATGCACCCAATTAACAAATTTGTTGCCTATGGTAAACTTCAGCCCAATTTTAAGGCCTTTTGACCAGACCTAAGCAAGTGTGCGATTCCTAAAAAGCAAGAGAGGAGGCCTTGAAGAATCCCAAATGGAAGAAAGCTGTCGAGGAAGAAGTAAGGGCACTTGAGAAAAATGAGACATGGTGTTTGACAGATCTACAGGAGGGAAAGAGGGCTGTTGGATGCAAGTGGGTTTTCACTATCAAGTACAACTCGGATGGGAGCATTGAAAGGTATAAGGCAAGGCTGGTGGCTAAAGGTTTTACACAATCCTATGGGGTGGATTATCAAGAAACCTTTGCACCCAGTGGCTAAATTGAATACTATTAGAATCTTCTTGTCCATAGCTGTAAACAAGGACTGAAATTACATCAACTAGACATCAAAAATGCCTTTCTCAATGGGAGTCTCAAGAGAAGTATATATGCAAATACCACCGCCTAGAAGGTAAAACAACTAGAAATACAAAGTGTGCAAACTCAACAAATCTTTGTATAGACTTAAACAATCTCCAAGGGCCTGGTTTGAGAGGTTTGCAAAGGCTATGGTAAAGAATGGATTCAAACAAAGTCGGCTGATCACACCTGTTGAGTAAAGGTTGCAACAAGAATGGTAAAATAACCTTATTAATTGTGTATGTTGATGACATAATTATTACAGGGGATGATAGTCTGTAAATTGAGAATTTGAAGATTGTTCTTGCCCACGAATTTGAAACAAAGGACTTGGGGAGTCTAAGGTATTTTTCGGGTATGGAAGTAGGAAGGTCAAGAGAAGGTTTAGTCATCAATCAAAGGAAGTACATCCTAGATCTTCTTACGTAAACGGGATGCTTGGATGCAAGCCACCGAGACACCCATGGACCCGGGGTTGAAGTTCAACAAAGAGGAAGCTGGTAATCCGGTTGACAAAGAATCCTATCAACGGTTAGTTGGAAAACTAATTTATCTTTCTCTAACAAGGCGGACATTGCCTACTCGGTGAGTGTTATAAGCCAGCACACAGTGAGTGATCCTCGAGAAGAACATTTGGAGGCGTTAATGCAGTGCGAGGTACCTAAAATTCACACACAGTCTTTGGGCTAATTTTCAAGAAAATTCGAGATGAGCAGTGAAGGTATACTGATTCAAGTCAGGCGGGAGAGCTCACCGATAGAAGGTCGGTTAGTGGATATTGTGCTTATGTTTGGGGCAACTTGGTTACTTGGAGAAGCAAAAAAGCGGTGTGGTGTCAAGGAGTAGTCTTTGAGGCGGAATTTAGAGCATTAGCTCTTGGAATATGTGAAGGAATGTGGATAAAGAGGCTTCTCAAAGAGCTAGAGTTGGATGAAAAGACCGAGTTCGAGATCTATAGTGATGACCAATCAGCAATGAGTATTGCTAAGAATCCGGTGCAACATGTGAGAACCAAACACATTGAAATAGATAGGCACTTTATCTATGAGAAAGTAAATGGTGGTATTGCAGCCTAAACTATATTCCTACGAAGCGGATAGTGACATCTTTACTAAGGCACTTCCAAGAGTTATTTTTGATGAGTTCACATCCAAACTGGGTATATACAACATATACACAGTTTGAGGGGGTGTTAGTTAGTATGCATAACCGTGTGTTGTAAAGAGTTTTAGATAGAGTAGAAGTTGTATGTTATCTTTACTTTATCTTAACTAGTAGTTTGAATTTTAAATTTGATCTTTGTAAAGGATAAAAGTCTTATCCTATAGGTTAACCACTTGGTGTTAAACACCTCTGTAAAAGTCTATATAATAGACTCTCTTTCACTAATGAAATATAAGAAAAACACAGAGAAAAACTTTGTTTCTCACATGTTTCTCTGTTAAATCTTATTAAAAAATGCTGTACAAGAGTACTCCTTTTATAGGCTTTACAAGTAGTTAACCTACAGTAGTCTACCTAAGAGATATAACTCTTATCCTTTAATGAGATAGAGTTTATCTAGATTTAAACTTTTAAATTCAAACTATTAGATGAGATAAGATAAGATTACAACATTTAATTTACATCTAATATCCTACACTCCCCTCAAACTGGGTGTGTATATGTTGTATACTCCCGAGTTTGGATGAGAACTCGTCAAAGGTCACTCTCGGAAGTGCCTTTGTAAAGATATCCCATGATTGACTCTTTGTAGGAACATAGTGCGACTTTACGACACCACTTGTTTACCTTATCATAAATAAAATGTCATCAATTTCAATATGTTTAGTCCGGTCATGTTATTGGATTCTTAGCAATACTCATTGTTGATTGGCTATCACTCAAGACCTCGAACTCCTATTTTTCATCCAACTCCAGCTCGGTGAGAAGTTTTTTAAGCCACATGCCTTCAAGAAATTCCAAGGGCCATAGCCCTATATTTCGATTCGCACTACTTGAGACACCACAGTTTGCTTTTTACTCCTCCATGTGACTAAGTTTCCCCACACAAATGAACAATAGCCACTCACAGATTTTCTATCTGTTAACTCTCTCTGCCTGGCTAGAATCTGTGTAAATCTTCACAGATCTATCTTGATTTTTCCCGAAAATAAGTCCAAATCTCGTGTAAACTTTAAGTATCGCAGACTCTATTAGTCGCCTCCATATGTTCTTCTCTAGGATCACTTTATGTCTTTGGCTAATTATGCTTATTGGATAAGTTATATCAGTCCGTGAGTGATAAATAAATCGTTTCCCAACCAACCTTTGGTAGGATTCTACATTCACGGAGTACTCGTGCCATTTTTTCCAAACTTCAAGCTGCATCCATTGGAGTGTCTGTTTGGTTTACATCCAAGCATTCCAGTTTCCGAGAGCATGTCCAAGATGTACTTTCTCTGATTTATGATTATTCCCTCATTTGATCTAGCCACCTCCATTCCGAGAAAGTACCCAAGACTTCCCAAGTCTTTAGTCTCAAACTCTGTTGCCAAAAAGTCTTTAGTTTCTCAATTTCCTTTGTGTCATCTCCTGTAATGATCATATCATCAACGTAAACAATAAGGAGAGTTTTTTTACCATCTGAAGCTACCTTCTTAAACAATGTGTGATCTGTCTGTGTTTGCTTGAACCCGTTCTTCACCATGGCCTTCGCGAATCTGTCAAACCAGGCCCTTGGTGATTGCTTCAGCCCATACAAGGATCTAGTTAGTTGCACACTTTTTTTTGTTTCGTTGAGTCATCCTCTAAGCTTTGGTGGAATCTGTGATATATACTTCTTCTTCAAGCTTTCCATTAAAAAAGCATTCTTGATGTCCAGTTGGTACAACTTCCAATCTTTATTAATCGCTAATGAGAGCAAAGCACCCTTATTGTATTCAATTTTGCCACAGGTGCAAAAAGTCTCCGATAGTCTACTCCATATGGTGAGTAAATCCCTTTGCCACTAACCTTGCCTTGAACCTCTCGATGCTTCCATCGAATGATACTTTCTTGTGAAAACCCACTTGCATCCGACCACCTTTTTTCCTTTCGCGGTTTAGTTAAACTCCATGTGTTATTTTGTTGTAGGGCTTTGACCTCTTCTTCAATGACTTTCCTCCAATCAGATTTTCAAATGCCTCTTCCATTGTTCTAGGGATCCTTACAATTTGTTAATATTAGGTGTAAAAGCCTTGAAACCGGACAATAGTTTTCCATAAGCAACAAATCTATCAATAGGATGATTAGTGCATTTTCTTACCCCTTTTTCGATTGCAATCGGAAAAATCATCTAAATTCTCATGAACTGGACTTTTTGAGACATCATTGCTTACCCTTTCCTCTATGGCAAAGAGGGACTTAAGATCAGTTCTTGGCAAGTACTAGGCTGATCAATAGGTTCTGTGACAATTTTCTTTCTTCCGTATAGGAGTAAGTCGTTTGACTAGAGATTGTGGGGTTTTGTAAAGTGAGAGGCACGGGAGATCTAGGTTTCGGAGAAAGTCTTCCCTCTTTGGAACATTAGAAGAGATGGGAGATGTAGGCTCTGGGGAAGATCTTTCTACTAGAACACTAGGAGAGCTAGGAAATGTAGGCTCTGGAGAAGTTTTAGGATCATCAGAGTTGCTATGTTGTTCGTCCTGTGTTTATTCAAGGGTCGGAAAAGAAGACAACAAAGGAAGAATATGAGTAGGAGTAATAGGCTGAGATTCCTCACATCTCTCCCCGTGAATCTTAGTCCCTACAAAATAAGGTTGATTTTCAAAGATAGTAACATCAAATGAAACATAGGTTTTCTTGGTAATAGGTGAGTAACATTTGTAGCCCTTCTGACTTGATGAGTATCCTATAAACACACACCGCAAGGACCTAGGATCAAGCTTACTCCTATTGTTGCTATGCACGTGAACAAAAGCTGTGCAGCCAAATACTCGAAAAGGAATAGCAGATGACCATGGTTTGAAATGTGGAAGAAGATGTAAAATGGTGTCAAAAGGAGTTTTGAAGCCCATAGTTTTGCTAGGCATCCTATTAATTAGGAAAGTAGCAGTAAGAAGTGCTTCCCCCCAAAGATACTGAGGAGCATTAGCAGAAAGCATAAGAGACCGAGTTACCTCAAGTAGATGTCTGTTTTTTCTTTCAGCAACCCCATTTTGCTGAGGAGTGTTGACACAAGAAGTAAGGTGAAAGATACCTTTCTCTCGAAAAAATGAACCAAGGGATTTAGCAAGATACTCACTCCCATTATCACTCTGAACTATCTATATTTTGCATTCAAATTGGTTTTCGATCATGTGATAAAACGTTTTAAATATCGTTTCAACCTCCGATTTTTCTTTCATGAGATAGGTCCAAGTAACCCGAGAGTGATCATCAATAAAGGACACAAACCAACGAGCCCCAGATACATTTTTAACTTTAGAAGGACCCCAAATGTCGCTGTGTATGATAGAGAAATGAGAGGTAGGTTTAAACTTAGTGGGAATATATGATTGTCTTGTATGTTTGGCAAGTTGACATGCATCACAGGTGAATGACGAGGGATGTTTATTCAGGAACAACTTAGGAAACAATTTCGCAAGATAGTAGAAATTCGGGTGTCCTAATCGAAAATGCCATAGCATGACATCATTGGAAAGAAGGGAAGAGGAAAAAACTGAAGACGTAGGACAACTGGAAATAGTTTTGTTTCGAGAGGATAGGCCATCAAGAATGTAGAGTCCATTGTGTCGCCTAGCATTGCCAATCACCGTCCTCGAGTCTTGTGCCTAAAAAATACAACCAGACAGCCCAAAGTTAACATCACAATTCTCATCTTTAACAATTTTGCTAATGATGTAAGATTGCGGGCGGTTTTGGTACATAAAGAACATCAGACAGTACTAGATGATCGTTTAATTTAATAGAACCACTTCCTGATACAATGGAGAGAGATCCATCGGCAACTTTGATAGATGATGCAAGTAAATGTGGCTTGTACTCATGAAAAAGGTCACGATTGCCTGTCATATGGTCAGAAGCACCGTAATCCACTATCCAACTCCTGTGGATTGATTGTGGCCAAACAAGAAATTCTACCTTCAGAAAGGTGAAATGCAATAGAATCGATTTGGAGAATATTTGACCAAACATTTGTTGGAGCTCCACAAACATTTGCTTCTTGAAATTTCTTGGAAGAATCATCATGCGCAAAGAACATGTGCTTCTCTTGGGGCTTTGACCCGTTGGGATTTCCATCACTGGTCTCACCGATTGAGACGGAATGGGAGAAAGAGACGCATCTGAAAGGGTAAAATTAGATGGACGAGAGCTTACTTGAGAGCTAATTGCAAAAGCAGCAGGTTCTGCTGTAGCCATGTTTTCTAAATAGGGAAGAAAGGTCGAGAGAATAGAGGAAAAAAATTGAAATTTGGAAGAAAGGATCGACCTAAACTGATACCATGTTGAAATCAGAGAACATTTTAGAGTGTTTCTCTGTTAAATCTTATTAAAAAATGTTGTACAATAGTACTCTTTTTATAGGCTTTACAAGTAGTTAATCTAGAGTAGTCTACCTAAGAGATATAACTTTTATCCTTTAATGAGATAGAGTTTATCTAGATATACTACGGGTAGACTCTACTAAGCTTAAATCTTGGACTCTTGGTTACTCTCCTAACTTTCAATAACGAAAATCCCAGAACTTACCATAATAAAACACCACCAACCTTACATGGAAACTGATAGAAGCAGGAATAATGGTACGCAGGAACAACAATCTAAGGAATCAAAGGAAATCTGTATTGGATAAATTCACTGATAAAGGCAAGTTTGTAAGTAACAGATCAGAAGCCTAGTACAAAGATGATAAAAAAATCAGAGATGAAAAACAAGACTAGGACCCATTAGCATATTTATAACCAAATAGCTTTGAGGGGTCAGCTATTAACACAGCAGCAAAACTAAAAAAAAAAACAAGGAATGCAGTTGGATGAACTTGTGGGATGTGTGACTTGGGGAAGTAGAAGATCAGAGTGTAAAACCTCCCAACTCCAACAGATTCTTATATCGGTCTTGGGACAAGTCAATCCCTAAGTGGGACAAGGCAGTAAGTTTATTCACCCCACGTGGCGCCCTAAAGTAAGGGTGGTGGTACCAGCGGCAAACAAATGTTACAAAAAATGTTTTGCTAGCTTCCAATTGTGAACGTTATATTCAAGATTACCATAATAAAACAAAACCAGCCTTACATGGAACCAAATTTACAAGAAATGTCTTCTCTGAAAAACGTGTGTCCAACTCACATACAACAATTCAAAGTTAGCTAATGTGCAGGAGTCTCGCTCTCCTAAGGTCCAACTATGAAATTCCCAATGTTATATTGAAAAATTACCACAATAAAACATCACCAACCCTACGTTAAAACGAAAGTCGCAAAGACTGCCACTTGAATCTTACTCTGCTAACTTCCAATTACAAACATTACATTCAAGATTACCTTAACTAAACATCACCAACATTACACAGAAACAAAGTTAAGAGCAATGCGTCTCTAAACATGTGTCTAACTCACACCCGACAAACAAAAACCCTCAAACTATAAGCACAGCACTACATACACACACTACACAAAACCCTTCATATATGACAGTGCTAGACATGTTGCAGAAAACAATTCAATTCACTTAATTAAACCTCTTAAAAACTAAATTCTCTATATCCATGCATCATAAACCAGACAAAACTTGCAATATTGGAATAAAAACTAAAATGCCAAACATATCTTGCGCAGGAAGTAACACAATTAGGCGGTAAAAAAGTTTAAACCTAAGTTATAATATCTAAATTGCACTTAATAAGCGTAGAAATCCTTAATTTGGATCTAAAACCCAACAACACAATTAAACATTAATAAGAGAAAAAACGAGAGACAGCTTTTTGCAGATAATGGGAAATAAAAAGACCCCAAGTTTCCTTACAATGTAAGAGAGAGAAGATAGATCATTCTCAGGGCCGGTTGCGGCATCATATTCATCGTTATAAGAGAATGCCTCTCCTTCTTCAAGCTCAGACTCTTCCATTTCTCTTGCACCGTAACCTAACCCTAGCCCCTTCCTCGCATCGTTACACCCTAACGAAGTCATTCAACAAGGTGATAAAAATAATAAGAAATGAAAACGACTAAATCTCACCCGAATTATCAAATTCCCAAACATAATTTTTTAGTATTCGAAACCCGAAAGTTCTTTTCAGAACAATTTGAACAACTCCCTAAAACCCACCGTGAGGAAATGGGCTTTTTACCCTAATTTCCATGAATTGAAAATAAAACAAACAAACAATCAAATAAACAAACTGGATCAGGAATCCAAACACCAAATCAAAATTTTAAAACGGTTCAATTTCAACAGAGAATAAAGCATTTAAACACGAGGATCTCCAGAAACTTCAATGTTTTCTAAGGGGATTTTATTTATTTATTTCTCGATGCGATCTCTTTAGCTGGAATGGATTGGCACATAGAATGGAAAATGAGAGAGAGAGAGAGACTCTCTCTGGTTTTGGTGTACATTGCAGCCGCCTTTTATTTATTTTTTATTTTTTTATTTTACTTTTCTTTATTTTTTTTTTCAAATTTTATTCCCCTTGTAAAAAAAAAGTGATAATTATGAGTTTAATTTAGCATTTAGAGTTTAAAATTAAAATTATATAATTTAAAATTTAGTTTTAATTTTTTAGAGTTTAAAGTTAGCTTTAAGATTTAGGTTCTATAATATAAATATATAGGCTTGTATTAAATATAAAATTTACACAGTTTATGTATTAAAATTTTATTTTTTTATTCTTAAATTCAAAGATTTATTGCATTTAATGTTTAATTTTGTTGAAGAATTGTTCGAATCCTTCGAAATAAGTTTTTAAAATACCGTCCGACAAATATTATGTTGAAACTTAAACAATTGATATTATTTTGTGTCGATATGTTATTTCTTCGTAATATGTTGAGAGTTGTTAACGGTTCGGAGGGTAGCCCGTGTAAAAACATGAACATTTATGCATGAAGAGATTGAAACCCCACATCTTGTATATAGGTCATCAACTTGTAAGTTAAGTGATATCGACTGCTTGACGAATGGTACATCGCAAATTATTCTTAAATTAATCGAATAACCTCCCAACAAATTTATATCCCAATTAAATAACCGGATTCAATCAATTAAAATTGATTATTCCAAAGTCAAAAGCATAAGCTGGCATTGTAGAGTAAAACGTAGCAGTCCTTATATTGTATCCCACATCACGAAAGGACGGCGTGAGCTTAGACCTTATATTTTGTATTTCTTTAAGTTACAAATGAAAAAATTTTAATTTCCCGCAACCCTTCTTTTACAAGTGTAAAAAAATAAGGTTATATTTTAATACATAAGTTGTATAAATTTTTTTACAAAACTCTTCATATTTAAGTTATAAAATTTAAAACCTAAATCTCTAGCCCTAACAACCTAAAACCTATACGTTAAACTCTAAACTCTAAGTTTTAATCATAAACCTTAAATTATATACCCTATAACATAAATCTCTAAACCCTATAATTAAAAGGCTTGCGTAAATTTTAAGTATTTTTCGTTTAAATATTTTTCCAATCAGGGCGAGTATGTGGTGCAACAGGTCTAGGGTGGAACTAAAAAAATTAAATTTACTGCTTAAAAATACTACAAAGACTAATAGAAGATGAGTGATTCCTTTTGAATAGTCTAGAGGTGATTACAATATAGTATATGTTCATATATATTTTTAACATTTTGATAATATACACACATCTTGCAGATAAAACGATTGAACTCGAATCTTCTAAAATAAATATCATCCGTTTTGTATACTTTGTTCGTTTGCAATGAAGAATTGAAGATGACATTCAGTTCCTCGTATGTCTTAATTCCTTCTCCATGCCTTTTATCACTTGTTTTTCCGGATTACCCATTTCTGTTTAGGCAGACTTAAAAATTTATGCCTTTGTGTCGTGTTCGTGTTATTTTTCAAGTATTACCGGGTTATCGGTATTATATATTTATATAAACTTGACGTATGAATGAGGTAATCATATCATAACTGTAGTTAAGGTGTTTTGTATTTATTATAACTTTTGACATGTTAGTATATCATATTATATAAAGTATCATTTTTTTATGTTTTGGTGAATTATTTTTGAGTTGTAGTTTAATGTTTTTCATGTTATTATATATCATTTATGTTAACGATTTAACAGAGTGACCAAAATAGAACCAATCAAAAATACTAATGATGAAATTGAAAACTTTTATAGTTTGGTTATCAAAATAAGAACACCTTATTAATAATTGGATATGTAAAAAGATGTGTAATTACTAATTATACTATGCACTGGAAACATTTAGTTTTCACAAGTACCTTAGATTTAGAGTTTAGGACTTAATTTAAAGTTTATGATTTAGGGATTTAGGTATAGGTGTTTAGAAGTCAGGGTTGTGATTAGAATTTAGAGTTTATAAGTCAAAACCTAAATTCATAACATATTACCTTAAAATCTAAATCGTGATATTAAATTCTAACCACAGCCCCTAAGCTCTAAACCTTATAATATAAATCTTTAACCCCTAAAATCAAGACGTTTATAAAAACTAAACGGATATCTTGCCGTTAAAAATAGTTCGTGATTTTTGCTATCATAATAAAAAGTGGAGGTTAAGAGGTGAAGAGCGTACGGGCTAGCAGTTGATTAGAAGGGGCTGAACCGTAGTCCAGACAAGGTGCTGCTCTAAGAAGGCAGGACACCATCTCGTCCATAGCACATGCTCTTTCTCCTACCCGAACCACCTTAATGCCCCCAACTTCGGGTCATAAGCCCACGTTACCGAGCTCCGCAAGCAAGAGTCTAAGAGGCACAAAATATAAGGTCTAGGCTCATTTTATTCTATCCTGATGTGGGATACAATATAAGGAATTCCACGTTTTACTCTACAATATAAGCTCGACTGTTTGGATGTAGGGATCAACATTCAATCGAGATTGTTGAGTTAACGAGTTTTTGTTTGAATTTTTTTCGAGTCAAGATGTTTGAGTTTTTGTTTAAATTTAATTGTAAACATTTAAAATGTTATGATACTAATCGGTTACAATTTAAACGGCTTTCTATAACTATATACGATATATATATATATATATATTTCTTTATATTTTTCATATGATATACATATATCATACAGATCGAGGTACTCGAACTTGAAAATCAATCTACTAATTGCTAAATTTTTTGAATTATTCGAAGTTTCATTTTATAACTCAAATATTATTTGAAAATTTTTCGAGTCGAGTTTATAAAATTAAGATTTAAATTTTTTCACGTTAAGTAAAATAAAAAAATCAAATTTTACTCTCCAAATTAAACGAAGGGCAAAACAAGCTTCACATGTTCAAATGTCTTGCTTTCTTGTTAGTGCGCGCTTCCTTTCCTTAAAAATGACCGAAAGTTACTAAATAAATGCTCAAATTATATATTTTTTTTGCCTTAAATGTCTAAAATTTATTTTGTTATCATTTTCGGTAACGACTGTTAATTTCTTTTTTTTTAAAAATTAGGCACATAAAACAAAAAGCGGCATAATTTAGACATATATTTTTCAAATTTGGCACATTAAGGAAAGAAATGTAGTTTGAATATTTATTTTTTACTTTTTTAATGACTATTACCTGGAAAAGATTTCAAAAGTACATTTTAGACACTTATTTTAATAAAAAAAATAAGCACTTAAAACAAAAAAATACAATTTGAGCCAAAATCAAACGAATTGGATGTTAAATTGTTATGTACTTCGTTTTTATCAATTTAATAGGTTTAATTGATCAAATTCTACTATTTAATTAAAATATAAAAACAATATTAAATATATAATACTGATATTAAAAAAATCCATTATTGAGGGACCGTCGTACTCCTTTAAAGTAAGTTTTTGAAATATACTTCGTAGGGGCATCTCTTAACACCTACAAGAAGTAGTATGAGATTGAGAGTAAAAGGTGCTTCCAACACCTCAAGAGATGTCTAGGCTTAAAACTTTATATAGAGACCAAAAATTATTTTTTATTAATTAAAGAGTTGTTTATATTTTAAAGGCAAATGTTAGGATTCGACTAATATAAAATGAGATAATACGAGTGTTTTTTGTCACTCGGCCAAAAACGTAATATTTATTATTCAGATTCAAATTATTAAACCCATAAAAGAATACAAGAATCACGCAATAGTTTTTAAATATTGTGACGTTAACTTTTTTAAGTCAAATAATATCATTTCAGTAATTTTTAAAACTATATTGGTATTTTACGTATATCAGTAGATAGATAGAGTATAACATAAAAGAAAGTTTCGATATTAATGACAAAATCATTAAGCAAATTACCCTCCCAAAGTATATATATATTTTTTTATCTAGATTCTTAAAAGTTAAATTGTGATATTGATTAAAAAATACATTAAATATTTATTTTTGACAAAAAATACTTTAAGTACACAGAGACGGAGCCATAAATTTTAAATTACAGTGTCAAAATTTTGAATCTTAATTTATATTTTATTAAAAACGAGTAGAGTGAAATATTGGGGTCAATTTTCTTTAAATAATCTTAATTATTTTTTTTGAACGGTGTCAATTTACTTTTTAAAATGGTGTCAATTTAATTTTTACATATATTTCATATAAAATACATATAAATTTATTTTTCAAAATTTTTGGTGTGTCAACTAACACCCCATTCCCTCACTTGACTCTGCCTATGTAGGTATATACTTTGACGAAAAATACTTTAAGTACATATTTTGACCTGAAAAATTATACTTCACATAGTTATTTTGACAAAAAATAGTTTAGGTACATAAATGAAAAAAATAGAGTACTTTAAGTACCAACATTGATGCAATTAAAAATATAAGACAACACTGCTGGTTTGAAATTACTACAAGGATAAAATTATTCAAACTTACAAATAATACAATATAAGGTAATATATGTGTTCCATTTTCAAATTTGGTTCATACTCACCTACAAATTAAATTACTCAAATATAATCACACTCACAACTTTATACCAATAGAACCATTCATCGGATTCAATAATCATGTAATTAAGAATTCGATTTTCTTTTTTAAAAAAAAAATCATAATGTAGAGCAAAGTCAGCCGTCCCACTCGAGCGGGTGAGAGATTCCCGGTGAAAACCATGCGCGGGGCTTAATTATCGATTATTATTATTAAACTAAGGGTAAAACTTTGATACACAGGCCGTATAAAATTAATTTTATATAAGTTTGTGTATTTACACTATAAAAATCTAAATCCTAATTTCTAACCCTAACCCTAAAAAGTTAAACCCTACACTCTAAACCCTAAATCCTAAACATTAACCTTAAATTATAAACCCTACAACCTAAACCCCTAAACCTTAAACCATAAACTAAAACCAACCCCTAAAATTAAAAGGTACATATAAACTAAAGTTTACGCCATGTGTATCAATTTTTTTCCCCTTAAACTAATCATATTTTTTAATCTTAATCAACATTATTTTACAACATTACGTGCAGGACAACTCAGTTTCTCCATGGGATTCAATATAAATAATAAATTATTATCTAAAAATATTTTTTAGTCAAAATAGTTTAAGATGAGTAAGAAATGTAGCATTGAATCAACTTAGAAATTTCATTAATTGGTTATTAGATTTATGATATTTAATATCAATTTTACTGTCACTTCTTCCAACCACTTCTTAGTTATTTTAATTTTACATTAATATTAAATATAATTCACTTTTATATTAATTTTACAAAATTTGCAATATAAAACAAGCTTTATAACCCTTTTAAAAGCTTTATAACTTGTCTTGAAATAATCCCTTAACCTTCAACTTAAGCTCAAATAAATCTTATTTTTTATTAAATTATTAATAAAAATCAATTTTTTCTTCAAATAAAACTTAATTTGCATATAAATTAAAAGACAATGATTTATTTAGGTGTAAAAAAGTTTATGGACTTATTTAAATTAAATAGTGATCTTTTAGGGGCTTTCTAATTTAAAATTAAAATTTTAATAATTTATTTATTTCCAAAATATAGTAAATACTCAAAATTTTTAAAAAAATAATAAAATAAAATATGACGCATGTCTTTTTGTGCTGCTCCGTTTCATCGTCAACGGATAAGATCTCCCCTTCCCACGGCCCATCGTACGGCCCACATCTCTTCCCCACCACGTGTTACTATTTAAACCTCTCCACACAAAATTTTGAAAAAATAAGAATAAATTACTTCAAAAGTCACTAAATTTTAATGTTTGTATTATTTTTATCACTGAATTATAAATCATTTCAATTCAAATACTAAATTTTAATTTAAAAGGACACGATGATGAAAACAATAATTTTCATAACTAGGATGATGTGATATGTTCGACTATCATTTTATAATTTTTAATGCTTTCCAATAAAATGATAGTCGAATAGTTCATATTATCTCAATAATGAAACCGTCATAGACAGCACTATCAAATCATCGTGACTTTCGAAATAATGACCGGATTCTATAATCGAACTCAAAACTAAAACTAAGTACTAAAATTGAAATAATTTAAAATTTGATGGTAAAAATGATATGAATTCTAAAATTAAGTGGTATTTGGATTGGTTTAACAAAAAATAAATTGAAAGACTCTGTTAACCATGGTTGAAATCTAACCCTTCTTCTCAAAACTGAAAATAAAAATGTCTTCTTCTGCTTCTGCTGCTTCTTCTTCACTTCAGCTTAAGCTTCGTTAATGCCGTCTCATTTATGAAAGCGAAGTTTAAAGCATAACGAAGCTCTATTCTTCCGCCAAAATAAGCTGAAAGAGAGAAAAAACTAATCTTTTTTTTTTTCTTTCAGAAGGTTTGATTTTTGTTTTTCTTTTCTTTTCTTTTTTGGATTTTTAATTAATGCAGAAGAGATTGGCGCATTCGCTCCCAGACGAGGTGCTGGAGCACGTGTTCTCGTTTATACAATTGGATAAAGATCGAAATGCGGTATCGGCGGTGTGTAAATCGTGGTACGAGATCGAACGGTGGTGTCGGAGGAAGATATTCATCGGGAACTGTTACGCCCTGAGCCCTGAGATGGTGATCAGACGGTTCCCGGAAGTTAGATCCGTTGAGTTGAAAGGGAAACCGCACTTCGCTGACTTCAATCTGGTACCGGACGGCTGGGGCGGTTACGTCTTGCCGTGGATCGCGGAGATGGCCGGCGCTTACCCTTGGCTCGAAGAGATTCGGCTTAAACGGATGGTCGTCACGGATGAAAGCTTGGAGCTTATTGCTAAGTCGTTTAAGAATTTCAAAGTGTTGGTGCTTTCTTCTTGTGAAGGGTTTTCAACTGATGGACTCGCTGCCATTGCTGCTAGTTGCAAGTAAGTTTGTTTTAACACCTTTGTTCATTTCTGCTTTTAGTTGAATTTTTCTGCTATTTATCTTGTTTCTAGCTACATTTCATCTTAGTAGAGTAATTAGTAATGAAACTGTTTTTGAAAGCTTTAATTCTAGTCTTATCGTTTTCAGTGACATTGGCAGTGGTGAACTTCAAATTTTGTTCAAGTGCCATAGATTTTCTTGATTTCGTTTGTTTTAACTCTTGGATTTAATCTAGTAAATCTATATAAAATGTTGTTTTAATTGTTTTCCCTTTGAATTGTATGCTATTTTTATGAATAAATCCACATTTTAATGTAGGAACCTGAGAGAGATGGACTTGCGAGAAAGCGATGTGGATGATTTGAGTGGCCATTGGCTCAGCAATTTTCTCGAGACATACACATCCATGGTGTCCCTGAACATTTCTTGTTTAGGATCTGATGAAGTTAGTATCTTGGCTTTGGAGCGCCTTGTCAGTAGATGTCCTAACCTGAGGTCTCTTCGGCTCAGCCGTGCAGTGCCCCTTGATAAGATTGCCAACATATTACGACTTGCACCTCAGCTGATTGAATTTGGAACTGGCGCCTATTCGGCTGAGCTACGGTCTGATGTCTTCTCAAACTTAGCCGGAGCCTTTTCTAATTGCAAGGAATTAAAGAGCTTGTCCGGGTTTTGGGATGTGGTTCCGGATTACCTTCCGGCTATTTACTCTGTCTGCTCCAGATTGACGTCACTGAACTTGAGTTACGCAACTATTCAAAGTCCTGATCTTGTCAAGCTTATAAGCCACTGTCCGAGTTTGCAGCGCCTATTGGTAAGCTTGTGATGGTATCTTCGGTTTATAATTGTTGTGAATAAAATTATGCATTTCCTGGAGATACCTCCAATGATATATGTATTGTGCTAATCCTCGCACAACATGTTCTAATAACTGAAATGATTCTCGCCTCCGGTCTCTTGCTATGTTGGTTTACTAATGTCGGTCACACTTTCTAAAGCTAAGGATGGTTATGCTTTCAGGTACTTGATTATATAGAAGATAGTGGCCTTGAAGCACTTGCATCTAACTGTAAGGACCTGCAGGAATTACGGGTTTTCCCATCTGACCCATTTGGCGTAGAACCAAATGCATCCTTGACAGAACAGGGCCTTGTTGCTGTTTCTTTGGGTTGCCCTAAGTTACAATCAGTTTTGTACTTCTGCCGCAGAATGTCTAATGCGGCGCTAATCACGATTGCTAAGAACAGTCCAAACTTGACCCGGTTTCGTCTGTGTATAATCGAGCCAAGAACAGCTGATTACCTGACCCTCGAGCCATTTGATATTGGTTTTGGAGCCATTGTTGAGAATTGCAAGGATCTCAGACGGCTTTCCCTCTCCGGTCTCCTCACAGATCGCGTGTTTGAATATATTGGGACATACGCTAAAAAACTAGAGATGCTATCGGTGGCTTTTGCAGGAGACAGTGATTTGGGACTCCATTATGTGCTTTCCGGGTGCGAAAGCCTACGGAAGCTAGAAATAAGGGTCTGCCCTTTCCGGGACAAGGCTCTTTTGGCCAATGCTGCAAAGCTGGAGACAATGCGATCCCTTTGGATGTCTTCTTGCTCTGTGAGTTACGGAGCATGTAAGCTACTAGGTCAGAAGATGCCCAAGTTAAATGTCGAAGTTATAGATGAGAGGGGACCTCCTGATTCAAGACCCGAAAGCTGCCCAGTCGAGAAGCTCTATATTTACAGATCCGTCACTGGGCCAAGGTTTGACAATCCCCCTTTTGTTTGGACAATGGATGAAGATTCAACATTAAGGCTTTCTTGAGAGATCTCATCTGAACTAGGCCAACTATTACGGCTCGTTCAATCTCAAGAACGGATGTATCTGGTACGTGCTCCATATGTTTCTCAGTGTTGCCAGAATAATTTCATGTAGCCTAGTATAAATGCAATCCCTGTTGGAGTGGGAACATAGTATGGAGGATAAACAAGTATCAGGAGCGATTTATTCTTGGCCGGAAACCTAGTAGACTTTTGGATGTTCATGCATGTGTATTACTGGTTTAGTAGGTAGCAATTTCATTGTGGACTCAAATTGTAATATGATTTTTCGGGTGTTAGATTCGACTCTTCATTTTTTTTTTTGAAGTATCTAACACTTTATCTGTCACAATCATAGACGTGTAATTTTTGGGAAAATGTTGAACATGTTTAGGTCAAATATGTATGCATTCATGTTCAATAATTCATCTGAGTTTGAGTATACGTAGTTTGTTTTTCTTTGAAATATTCATTGATCAACATATGCATGAGATTATGGGATATGATATTAAATATTTTTAATTTAGGAAAATCTTGAAACATTTTGAGCATCTTCATATCAGGTATGTACTTTGTATTTGATATAAAATCATGCAAAAGTACATCAGAAGTCCCAATATTTGACTTTAAAAAGTAAAATTAAATGTTCGAATCTTGATATTGTGGATGACTTAATCACGACTCACGAGTAAACGATAAAAAATAAGAGCATAAATCTGCTTTAAGCTCACTTTAACTTCTGGTTTTAGGGATTGTGGTTATAATTTGTTTAGGTGTTGAATTAAAAATAATTGTATAAATACTTTAATTAGTCTCTTCATTAACTTAATGATATCAACTTAATTGTGAAATTTTCTACAAAACATTATTGTAATAAAAAATCGATTTATATTCAATACACTTGCGGTGAAAAATTTTAATTTTTACAAATGCCTTAGTTTTATGGTTTATGGACTTAGTTTAGGGTGTAGGGCTTAGAGGTTTAGAATTTAAGGGTAATGGTTAGAATGTAGGGGTTAGGGTTAGGGTTAGTGTTTAGATGTTAGGGTTCAGGTTTAAGGGTAATATGTTGAGGATTTAGGGTTTAATCTATGAACCTTAAATTCTAATCCCAATCAATAAATTTTATTCACAATCACTAAATTCTAAACTACTAAACCCTAAACGCTATGCCCTAAACTGAGTCCCTAAACTCTAAAACTAAAACACTTATGAAAACTAAAAGTTTTCACTGTCAGTGTATCAAATAATTATCCATAAAAAAATAAACTACTATGTATTTAATCATTCAAACATTTTTGTTTTGGTCACCTATTTTTAAAGTTTCTGTTTCTACCTGTCAGCTTTTGTTCTTTTTTTTTTGTCATCCATCATTAACCGTCTAAAGTCGTTTTAATTTTTTTAAGTAAACTTATGCAAAAAAAAAAAAAAAAAACTTTTGAAACGTTCCACTCAAACTTAGATTTTCGGACTTCTTTTCAATTCACCTATGTCAAATTTTTTTAACTAGAATGATTGAGAGGTCGAAAAGGAAGAAAAAATTAATTATCTCAATTTCATTTTGATCAGACGACAATGATTGTATATTGATTCAATATAATGTTGAAGTCTTGACTTAAATTTTGTCTTTTAAAAAAAATTAAACTGAAAAAAAGAATAAATATAAATACTTTTGGTATCGTATACATCACAAATGATAATCGACGACTATCGATGGTGGAGGAAGATGCCAATCATGGAAAAGAGAAAGGATAACATATTAGGTTAATTTTAAATGTAAAACTGTCTAAAACGTATTGTTTTGTTACATTTGTTACACAATTAGTAATTGAGTGACAAAAATTAAATTCAAAAGTTAGATGGTAAAAGCAAAAAACTTTAAATTTGGGTGACCAAACCGAAGCATGATAAAAGTTGAGTGATTAAATGCATAATTTAACATTAAAAAATATAATAAATTATCTTTATATTAAAAATCTATGTATACAAACAACGTAGTTAGTCAGAATAGTAAGCATCTTAGTATCGCTTAAGTAGGTCTTTAGTTCGAGATTTTATGTAGATAAAAAATCTCTGTTGGAAGACTTACCCATCAAAATCAAAATCCTAAAAAATTGAAAAAAAATTGATACAATTAGAATTTGTACAACATCCACCTTAATCTACTTTAAATAATGACATTTTTGAATTTAATGAGTGATTTCAGTAGAAAAGAGGATGATGTTATCTTAGAAGATTTATGTTCGAACAAGTACATTGTCAAAGGGTTAGAAAAATATGAATATATACTTTAAAGGTTATATTTTAATATACAAACTGTGTAAAAAATTACACAACCATTTGTATTTAAATCATAAAATTTAAAACTTAAATTATACTAGTGTTAATTATTTTTTAATTATTAAACATTTACACGAGTGTATTCAAAAGAATAATTATTAAACATTTTCCACTAGTGTTAATAATCAAATATAATCCAATCCAATAATCATAATATAACATGTAATTTATATAAAAAAATAAACTTTTGTTTTCAAATATATATATATATATATATATATATATATATATATATAACAAATATAATCCAAGAAAACGGCGCCGTCTGTTATTGACCATTACGGTTTAAGAAACTCCACTACAAAATCCCTCTCCTAACGGAAACGGCAAACATGCGCTCTTTTCTGCCCTGAATTAAAAACGGTCGGAAAATTACGAGGAAAAAAAAAAGCAAAAAATGGATGGCAATTCGTCTTCTCGAAATTCCTCACTTTCAGGTCGGTTTTCACGACTCCTTAGATGTTTTCCTCTGTTTGGTTGCCCATTAAAAAACAAAAAGAAAGTTAAGGAAAATGCCAATGGTGAGTACAAGACCGTGGATTTTTCTTTCATGTTCGGTTGATTTTTGAACATTTTTGAAAATTTCCATGGCAGGTGCGGTTAAATTTAATGAGAAGCGAATTTCGGCAGCCTCTCCTTCCAGTGCCCTTTATCACTTTGGTACAAGTGGGATCTCCGTCGCCGTCGCCACCGGCCTTACTCATCCCCTAGGTTCACTTTTCTTTTATTTTTTTTCTTAATTTTTAACTTATGGTTTGCTTGATTGATCACTTAATAGTTTTCTCCCTATCTCTCTATCTATAATGGATCGAAAAAGAAATCTAATGAATTAATCAAATCTGGTTTTTGCGTGGATTGAGCGGTTGTAGTTAAAATTGTTGTTTTATTGAAATTGATAGAACTTCGCCTTTCTTAAATTATGAAGGGGGATGCTAGTTATGTCGTGAGAAGTTTCCCATTTTGCATTCAAGCTTGGTTGACAATGACATGGAAAAAATAACTAAAACAGGACAAGAAAAAGAACCACGGATAAGGCATGAATACATGAACATGACAATATATGTATGTATGTTTGTGTGTGTGCATAAAACATTTTAAACACGATTGTCACATGAGAAAATTCACTAACATGACAGATAGTCGAATTGTCAGGTCTAGCTTGAAAGCTAGTTTGCAGGATTATGGTAGGTGCAGTCTGTTAGATATTATTTTTCCCCGCTTAAATGACTGCAAAAAATGGAGTTCTAAGTTCTACTGCAAGCATTGGGAATGATTAGTAAATAGAAAGTCTGACCTTGGAGTAAAAAGCGCTGGGGGGATGATTGTTAATGAAAAATGTTATAATTTTAAGAGGAACTAAATTGAAAGGCTTCAATTAAAATACAAACTGACCAGAGCAAACAAAAAGGCACGCAGAAAGAAACTTTTTGAAGCAACATCACTTTGACATTGTTGATTGAATCTGTTGCTAATTCTGTTATCTATGCGTGTAGTGCAGATGTGATTAAAGTTAGGCTGCAAATGCAGCTTGTAGGTCAGAGGGGTCCTTTGGTTGGAATGGTATTTAACCAATGCTTTTAATTTTATTTTCCTGATGAAGATTATGTGGTTTACCGGATTCTATTGATTTGGTATTTCAATATTTACATGGATGTAAACAGGGACCATTGTTTGTTCAAGTAATGAAAAATGAAGGACCAAAGTCCCTATATCTAGGGTTGACACCTGCATTGACGAGGTCTCTTTTATATGGAGGTCTACGTTTAGGCTTGTATGAACCATCAAAATATGCCTGTGATCGGGCTTTTGGTTCCAACAACATCTTGATTAAAATTGCATCCGGAGCATTTTCCGGTGCCATTTCAACGGCCCTTACCAATCCTGTGGAAATTCTGAAGGTAACTTTTCATCATTACATACTCTGATCTTTTAAGGTCATGTGGACCTAAGAAATAGTTTTCTGCTTACAGGTGCGGCTACAGATGAACTCAGATTTGAGACAAAGAGGGCCAATTGCAGAAATGCGCAGAATCATCTCCAAAGAGGGAATAAGAGCTCTTTGGAAGGGTGTTGGCCCTGCTACAGTTAGAGCTGCTGCCTTGACTTCTTCGCAGCTCGCAACATATGATGAATCCAAGCAGGTTAATATCTAAGCATGCCGTTTTTCAGTTTGATTTGAATATCCACAAAGTAAATTCCAAAGTGTTTGAATGCCTTATTTAGTGTTTAATTTATCATGATGCTGGACTGCCAGTTGTTATTCTTTCCTCTCTGCATTTTCCACTTCTAAAGTTTTTTAAAATTCTACTAATGCAGATATTGGTGAAATTGACCCCTCTTGAAGAAGGAATTTACCTGCATCTCGCGTATGATACCTCCCTTGCTTCTTTTTTCTCCTTTCTTGGCCTTCTGTATCAGTTTATTTTAAAGGAACATGTATTTAGATACTTCAACTTGTTAAGTTAATATGTCATGAATGAAATTGAAAATTATATAAAACAAGAAACATTGGGAAATACGACGTAATTTTAACTGAATCAAAGTTTTGGTTTGAGAACAAAGAAGGGTCTAAATTGGTAGTTTAACTATCAGCTTAATATTTAGAATGTGCCATTATGGTAGTGAAAGTTTTTCTTTCTAACTGTATTTGTTCTTGGGTTTTTTATTCTCTTAAAGCTCAAGTACAATTGCTGGCTTGGTGAGCACCCTAATTACAGCACCCATTGACATGGTTAAAACTCGTCTTATGTTGCAACGAGAAAGTGTTGTTGCAAACTACAAAAATGGATTTCACTGTGCATATCAGGTACATGATTGATTTTATTTTTAGTGGTTTTTATATACTCCTTTCTTCCTTGCTATAAGTTGTTCTATTTGTCATTTCAAGTTTTTTTTTTATCAAATTATCTTTTACTTTTATTAGTTTTATTTGGTTCTATGGAGTAAATATTCACTAGAATTTTGTTACACATCCAACCTAAAATCAATCCATAATAGGTGGAGGATCCAACTTAAAGAATATAAGACCAGAAGAATTCAGTAGTTAATAGATATGGGACGATACCACCTATGACTTAGAACTCCCCTCACGTGTAGCTCAACAAGGGCCTAACATGTGTACCATCACATTGAGAGTTGTCAACCTCACATGCGATTAGCAGGAGCAACGGAATGCATTCAACCTAAACTATTTGGTCGATGGGAGAGTGGATCGGCTTCATTATATGACCTAAGGAAATTCAGTTCTTAATAGATGTAGGATAATACCACTAAACAAAATAAGGATTGATGCTGGAACCAAATTGACAGCCGTCTTAAGTTTGAGTTATAAAATAGGACTCTTCAACTCGGCGAACTCGAAATTTCTTGACTGGACTCGATTGAATGCCACCCCTATTGCTGGGAGCTTCTATCAAAAGCAGAAGAGAATTGCTAACAATCAGCATATTGTTATTTTTAGCCCTTATGTTTTTAGGTGCTGGAGGTTATAGATCATGGATTTAACCTCGATATGGGTTATTTCCCTCCTAGGTTTTTGTGTTATTGCATACACATTTGCTTTATTTAGAATTGTAACCAGAAGCGACCTTCAATTACGAATACACAACTAGACTGATTTTCTTTCCAAATCATTTCTATTCCTGGTTTCAGGTTCTTTGTACAGAAGGCCCCAGAGGACTTTACAAAGGGTGAGATTCACATAAATTTTCATGCTTCTTCTTCTTTTTTTTCTCCTTTTTGATGCATATAGTATAAATTTGTGGACAATGGAGATACATGCAATGTCCATATAGCCTGTTGGCCAGAAACTGTTAAATATGACTCTGAGGACCCAAAAAAACTTTGAAAAAATTGCTACTTCTTCATTGATGTTAACAAACCGAATTCCGGATATTGATCTTAAATTTTCATCAGGGCCTTTGCCACCTTTGCAAGATTGGGTCCACAAACTACAATTACCTTTATGCTCTGCGAGAAACTGCGGAAGCTTGTGGGATTGAATGCAATCTAGTGGTTTTGATTCTTCATTTTTAGGTACAATAGTAGTTGTCATCGATATTACGGAAACGCCAACAAATGCCATCTTGAAGGAAGGTATGATTTTAAATTAAATTTGTATTTCATTATTTTGGTGATTCAGAATTTCATATCACCATTCAATCATAGAGAACCAAAATTCTAGATTCAGGCGCTTAGGCTTTATCATTCATAAATTTGTTCATCAATTTGATGAGTTGTTTGTTGTATAATTTGTCCATCATTTTTTATGGTGGGATTTGGCTATATAATTGAAATGCTCCCCTCTATCTTGGATAACATTGTCGTTCCTTGAGGCATAGGTTCTAACATGCTTCACTTTGGGGATTTGAGGTTATAGGTGTATATATGTGTTATATAACTACATTAGATAAAAGATGTGATGAAAAGAAAGCATTATGAGAATGATAATGACATTTCTTAACAAGATAGCTTTAATTCCTTAAATAACACCAAAAAAATAAACAAAACTGAAGAACTTCTATCATCATGAAAAATTCTAAAGCATGTAAAACAAAACAGAGTGATGGAGAAACAAGCTTAATTAGTTTATCTTCTTCCAGCAATCCTTAATAAAGGAGAGATTATACCCTGTATTTCCAGCAACGAATGCTGTACCCTTAGCTCTTCCTAGATCGACCGCTTAAGGTTTCTAATATGACCCTTCAAAGCATCCGAGCTTTGGATATCGTTGGCCCTCGTTTCAATAACCTTCTTTGTCAACCCCATCAACAAACTGGAATACCTTGGCATTGTGGCATTCGTGCTCAAAAACATCAACAATAACCCGAGCTTGTCCGTGTCCAAATTCGATACACACTTCAATAACTTCTTCCTTGTCACCAACTCCTCCGTTACAACAATCACATTCTCCCGGTTCTTCTTATTCAAAACCGAAACCAATGCTTCCTTATGCCTAAACTTCTTCAATAACTTATTGTGCTCGGTCAGTTTGATCTTCTTATTTCTCATCACTAAATAATCCCCTTCGACAGGCTTCTCACTCTGTCCTCTATGAAAATACCAAAAATAAGTAGGCCTCAAAACCCGTCTTTCCGGTTCCGATATACTCTCAAAATCCAGGACATTCCCTCTTCCTCCACTCTCCACATTCTCCTTCCCTTTCCTTCTCCCTGCAAATACGATCCCGTTTGATGTTCCAATCACTCTAGTCTTACAATCCGGCGAGAAGCTAACCGACATAAGAGGAGCAGGAAACCGCATCGAATGAGTAACCTTCATATTACCATAATCAAAAACCTTCATGTAACCATCTAAACCAACACTCAAAATCCTATCTTCCATGATTCTTCGCCACAATTTTCCTTCCTAATTCTTCCTACACAAATAGATGTAACAGTTTTGTTATGACTTTCCATGGAATGAACCAACCTCCCACCCCCAATCAAATCCCATATCTTCACCGAATTCCCACCAGCAGTTGCAATCAACCCACCAGAAGGGAAATAAATCACATCTTCCACCGGTTTCCCATGGTTCACTTCCAAAACCGACCTAGAATTCTCGACTCTAACATCACAAACCTTAACAGTATGATCATAAGAACCAGTAACGAACAAATCGGAACTTACCGGACTACAATCGCCGCACCGTACATAATCCTCGTGGCCCACCAAGTCCAAAACCACGGTTTCCCCAGCAACATCCCAGAATTTAACGACAGCATCGTCACCTCCGGAGAGCAAATGGAGCTTATCGAGGACTGGGTACTTAAAGAATCGAATCGGGCGGGTATGAGACCGGAGCCTACGAAGCGGGGTCCGGGTTTTGACATCGAAGACCTGTATGAGACCGGAGAGATCGGAAGCGGCTAAGAGGAGGCCGTCGGAACGGAAGGAAAGAGAAGAAACGACGTCGGAGGAGGATATGTGGAGGAAGGCGAAACGTTACCGTCGGAGAGGGAGAGCGGGGAGAAGAGGGAAACGGAGGCGGAGTAGGCGGCGGCGAAGGGGAAAAGGAAAGGGAAGAGATGTAGGAGACGAGGTTAGGGATTTGAGTGCATTTGAAAGAAGACCAGTTCTTGGATTCTGGAGTTTGGGTTAGGGTTCTTGGCTTGGGTTTTAGCTTTGGTTTGATTAAGAAGGTTTTTGAGATCGCCGATCGCTGTTCTTCTGCTCTGATTTCTGCCATTTTCGTTTTGGATACTTTGCTGCAAAAATGGAGGTTTGATTGTATTTAGGGTTTTTGGTTATTAGGGTTTAGGGTTTTTGAACTTGGCTGTAACGAAACGATATGTTAAATGAAACATGCTCTAAGTCCCTATACTCTTCATAAATTTAAAATTTAGTTATTTTTCTTTTATTTCGGAATTTAGTGCTCTACTTTTTAGATGTCTTAACAGTTAAATAAGTGTCTAAACTATATTTTTTTCAAATAGGTGTATGAACTATATTTTGGATCAAATAGGTGCTTAACGTTTCATTTTGTGACCTATTTTAAGGTTTGTTCGTGACAAACATTATTATTTTTATGTTATCCTGTGAAATTCGAACACGCGACATGGTTGATATTTTTTAAAATTAAAATCTAAAAATTAGATATTAATCAACGCAACAAACTTTAATCTCTTAAAAAACCCCAACTCTATCCTTAGATTCCTAAATTCCTCCACTCCGACCACCAATTCAACCACCACCGGCCACTATTGTCTTCATCGAAACTTTACTACTGAATGCCCCAACATCTCATCGTCAAAAAATGATGAATAAACCGCCGATTGTACCATTGACGAACACCCAACATTGAAAAAAAAGAGACCGATTGGGTTTCTACCGATGGGTAAAGGATGGCGAATGTCGAACGGTGAGGCATACGACGTTTTGAGCGGTGAACGGTGAACCACCTACTTGTCAAGATGTCAGACGGTGAGGGAGATGTGATTTGAGGGTTTGATTGAAAGAAATTAAAATTTTGGAAATTTTTAAGAGATTTAGAGTTTTAAAGAAATCCATAAATTATAAATATAAAAAATAGGCAACGTGTCATGTTCTGATTGGATGGCAAAATTTTTTAACAGCCGTTGACAGAAAGACCTTAAATGGGTCACGAAATAAAACATTAGACACTTATTTGACCCAAAATATAATTCTGTCACCTATATAAAAAAGATATAATTTAAACATTTATTTGATTATTAAGCCTTTTTAAACTTAAAAACTTTAGTCCAACTGATAACATCATCAAAATACTTTTGTTCAATTTGTTAACGTGGCATTTTGAAATATAAAAATACTTTTTTCAATAGTTGAGGGACACTTTTTAAAAAAATAATAATAAAGGGGACTAAATTTCAAATATACAAATATTACAATAACTTTGAACATGTTTTAACCTATAGTTTTCCCTTGTAAGGCCACGTGTAGTCTAATTATGGTTTTAGTTTCTGTATTATGTTAAAACTTACAATTTAATTCTTCTACTTCAATTCATCGTAACATGAACTTGTTTTTATAATGTTATTTAAAAGTACTTATCGATAATATTATTAGTTGTTGTTATTAAGGGCGTACAAAATTTAATTAAATAATTTGATTTGATGTAAAAAATTTGATTTGTAACTTTATAGACTCGAAAAAATCAAATACAGTTTGAGTTATAAAATTAAATATACGTGAAAAGTAGTTGCTTACTTTGGCGATTTTTATCTACTTTATGTTTTGACAACTCCTAAAAACCCTACAATGGACCGTAATTTTTTTAATACAAATAAAAAGTGTATGACCTAATTGGTGTAATGCTTATATTTTCTTTTAAATTTATTGTTTTTATAAATATTTTAAATTTTTTATTAAATTATATTCTAAATTTATTTTTATTTATCAATAAAAGCCAGCTTGGTGTAAAAAAAACAAACATTTAAAGTTGTTTTTTTTAAAAACTTACGTTATTGCTTTAAACAGATGTTTAATGGTAGTTAACTAATTTGTAAATAATAATAATAATAATAATAATAATAATAATAATAATAATAATAATAATAATTAACTATTAAATTTTTACCGTTTCATATCCACGCTGGCACTCCGTGGCATGCAAAACCTGAACCAATCAAAATAGACCACTTCTTATAGGCCAGTTTCTCACTCTGTTATATAAACATCTCCTTTTCCGACGCAAATTTTCTCATTCTCGTTGATCGCCAATCTGCGTGCGAAAAATTCCCCAATCTCCATTGATAACATTCTAGGGTTTCAAAGTATACAAGATGAGCTCAACAACAGGATCAACAAAGGGAGGCAGAGGCAAGCCTAAGTCATCCAAAGCCGTTTCCCGATCTCAGAAAGCCGGACTCCAGTTTCCCGTAGGCCGTATCGCCCGCTTCCTCAAAGCCGGAAAGTATGCCGATCGTGTCGGCGCCGGTGCCCCCGTCTATCTCTCCGCTGTCCTTGAATACCTTGCCGCCGAGGTGCGTGACTTATTTTTTTATCTAATTCATTTTTTGACAATGTCGGGACGGTAACGAAAAGTTTTAAACGTTTTTGCAGGTTCTTGAACTCGCTGGGAATGCGTCTAGGGATAACAAGAAGAATAGGATCGTTCCGAGGCATATACAATTGGCTGTTAGGAACGATGAGGAGTTGAGTAAACTTTTGGGGACTGTTACGATTGCTAACGGCGGTGTTTTGCCCAATATTCATCAGAATCTGTTGCCGAAGAAGATGGGTAAAGGGAAGGGTGATATTGGATCGGCTTCACAAGAATTTTGAGGCGATTCTTTATTTTCCTTCTTTTGGAGTGTGAAAGAGTCCTGTATTGTCCATCTTTATTCGTGTAGTATTATAATATTATAGTTTTGCGACGGGTGATTTTGTGAACTTGCATATTGTCCTGTATTGTCCATCTTTGGGCTGGTTTCGATTTCGGTTGAAAAAGATTGTGCAAAATTGAATTACTTATATATATATATATATAATTACTTTGCCTTTGCTCTAATTTTATTTCATTTCAACACGCCAAACAAATTTTCCGTTTGCAGTAACTGAAATCTGTCTATATGTAATATATTCAACACACTGGAGCCAACTTCAACTCTGCCCAAATGTAAAGTTTCCCTGTACTTATCAAACATAATTATGTATTGTTGGCTAAGTATTGGTGTGTATAGATGTTCATATTCTATTTTGCTAATAGACACCTCAGTGTGCTGACTGCTGAGACTCAAGGGAGGAGTGAAGAATAATCTGGAAAATGGGTTTGAAAGAGAAAGATCTCTGATGATTCTGTTGTCCTTGGGTGGCCAAGGTTAGCTTGCTCTATTTCTTGCCTGATAGGATGTTTAATTTATTGGTTGATGGATTCTGATGATTAGTGTCCAACAGGGATTTAAAAGTGGCTGCGGCTGCGTTTTCGGTGTGTTTTATTTTGGTTGCGGACAATAACGGATGTATTGAGGTCATTGCGGACTGCTATTTTCCGCAATAGCGGTTTCGGACGGTGCCGCTACCGCTATATAGCGGACCGCTATTTGAATCCTTGGTGTCCAATTTTGATAAAAAACCATCTCTTTTAATTGTTGTTTGAGTTGCAGTATGGAAATGTGTAGGGCTCTAGTTTAGTCTTATTGCAAGAAAAAGAAGAAAAAGAAAATCAGTTTCATAGTCTAGTTTGCTCATTTCGATCCAAGGTTGTGTTGTATCATTATGATTGCATGGCTTTTTTATTTGTCTCATTGCTAGGCAAGAAGAAAAAGGAAAATCAGTTTCATAATGTTTCATAATCTAGTCTTACCCATTTCAATCCAAGACTGTGCATCTAGCACTAGTGTAATTTATTACACTGTAGAATTAGTTTAATTTGTAAAAAAAATATATGCCCTTTTTATGCCTGGCATCACTTATATACTATTACTAATATACTTTTGATCTATTGATCTGAACAGTGACGAGGATTCTGACAATTAGCTTGAAGTTTAGGATTTTTTTACGTGGTCTATGACTATTCTAATGATGTGGGTATTTAATTTTCTAATGGACTATTTTCCTAATAGTGTGTATCTGACCATCTTTAACCTTTACCGAATGTGTACATGTTTTGCATCAATCATAGCAAGTTGTGAGACAGCTTGCTGGGCCACCCAGGCAAATGAGATGGATTATATATCACAAAGCTGTAGATAGCATGTTATTTCCATATGTTATGATTGCCCATATCATTGTACTGGAAATGTGTCTGCATTGTTCCTCATTTAAAATTTTGTTTATGTGTGTTATGCTAACCTTCTGCGTGTAATTTCTTTATCACTTGTATCGAGGGAAACTTTCTTGCCGATTCCTGATTGTCCCTGCATGTTAAGTTACCCTTTTAGACCAAGTGTCTTACAAGCATGTAATTTGTGTCTTTGAAACAGGTTCTTTTCTGGTATTTGGGATAAATATAATTAACCTTTTACCTACTGAATTTTTATCTTATGATAATTTACAATAGTTGCAATTTACCCGTCCAAATCTGGTTTTCTTGGCCTTCTTTCATAGCATATGATTTAGGTACTGAACACAACACTTTGGACCTTCTTACAGTACCTGATTGTAGAAGTTAGAAATTTTTACTCTTATTTTTGGATTGAATAAATATTTCTTACCTGTTGTCCTGTACAACTGGAGTTACTGAGATCTAACATATCGTACATCGCATTTGGTTTGAAGTACATATAAATGGATTTCTTGAATAATGATGTGTTCCCTAAGTTTAATCTTTTTACGAAGACACAAGTGAACGTTGGATATGGGTATGTGTTTGATCAATGTGGGTAATCTCATCTTTCTTTCTAAGTTTTTTCCCCTATATAATTGGATGAATATATTTTCATACTCATGTTTGAATGTGTGTTGCATACAGATAATGTAGACCCTAACTATTACAGGTGTGGGTGGCTGTGCAACTTTTTATGCTAGTGTCTGCAAGTGAATTGTATTGATCCTTATGAAATCCAATTCCCCTAGGGGATAGTTTGGTAACTTGGTATTGTGAAGTTGCAAAATTGAGAACAAACTATGTAAAAAGCAAAAGGAGAATTATGACTTTCTTAGATATAATACAGTTTCATATATGAAAAACCACCATTTTAAAGTGATTCACGGCTGTCTGCAGGTATATTCCCATGTTGGAGAAATTGAGTATGATCAGTCCGACAATTCTCCTTTGTCCCTATAGAAGGTAAACTTGATTCTCTTGGCAAAGCTGTTGACGCGGGTATGATACATGATATATTATATGTTCTGGCTATACACGTGACACTATCACCCATCAAGATTTGTACGACTGTTGTTTTGAGCTTGGTAGCTATAGGCCAAAGGAAAAAATGTGCTTTTTCAGCCAAGGAATTTGACGAGGTTTGTCTTACTTCTACAATCAATTTGATGTTCCATTGCGGGCGTAAAGTAGACATTTTTGTTTGTAAGTTGCATTTGCTTGTTTCTTGACGTCAGTGACACTCACACGAGTAAGCTTTGGCACCTTCTTCTCTACTCGACTCGACTCCACCTTATGTTGTCTCCATGCGAGATTAGGTACGGCGGATATGCTTCTTTTTTAGAAGGAAATACGATAAATTTCATTGATCATCCAACAGTGTTCCATCATTACAAGATTACAAAGGAACTCTGATAAATTCAAACCAAAGACAAGACACAAGTCCGAACAGTGAGGCTCAAATTGTGCTATAGAACAAGAGCTGTTTTATTCAACATATTGCCTGGGCAAGGAATGAAATGTCCTAGCATAGGAAAAAGTTTTGGTGCATCACGGCGGCTCTTGTCCTCGGCTTCCCCGTCCCTGGTCGTATTAGTATTGAATTTTTTCAAATTGAACCTAAAACACATAATTTATTGCTTGTTTGTTTGTAATTTGAAGTAGCGTAAGAACTGTGCCGGATTTGAATGGAGAGTCAAACCTTAAAATTAAAATATATTAGAGCTTGACCGTATTATGATGGGATTTGACATGCGCCGTACCGTTGTTTGATGGATTAGGACTTTGAGACCCAAACAGGTTGTTTTAATCAGACAGGATTCAATCTAGTTTTCCAAGGGATTGACGGATTGTTTTTAATAATCAGACGGCTGTGACTCGGGCAAGGACCTGACTTGGTATTCTAAGGCATAACTGGACCATTCCTCCCCACGAATTTGTCAGTATTCACTCTTATTTACGAATTTATGATAAGGATTGATAGCAATTGGTACGCCGAAAAACATGAGATATGATGCCGTAGTTGTTCATTTTATCTCTTAATGATTTGATCTTCGCTCATAAGAGTGGAATACATTTCATATTCGAATAAAGGGGGGAAAATACTGTGATGGCTCTGATAGTGGACAAGCCCCAAAACTCAGACAGAATATGCCCCTTTTTGTAACCACAGCTGCCACTGCGCCTGTTTATCCAGTGTTGGCTGTCGAGTTTAGATATTCAGTATATTTTGTGTTGGTCCGGACAGGGCGGGTCCTACTTTTGTTTTGAATGTGATTACAACTGGTTATTGGACGGTCTTTTGAAACACCTTACTGTTTTGAAGAATTATTATTATGGGAAACAAGTTCTTGAATATAGTGACAAATTATCCCTCCGTTATCAGTTATTGTTAATTATGACCAATATTTATAATATTTTATATGATAAAATTAAAACAAATTTTTTTTTTGAAAATTATATTTACTACCCTATTCCATTGAAAGTTTGATGGAAAGAAAGATATCTTAAAGTTGAACTTTTGAAAAAGGATTGACATTTATTTATATAAATTTATTACAACAAATGGGAGAGCAGCTATACAAGCACATCCCCATAAAATCCTTCACGGCTTTACAGTCCTCTCCAATGCTCGACCTTCTCTTTGCGGGCGTTTTCGTGGGGTCATAACATCTCATGTGAATGTCCCAAAACATAACCCAATCTTCACCCAATACCCTTTTTACTGCTCCCACCATCCCCACTTAATTTCCCCCCACCATTAACAAAAGCTTGAAACAAAGAAAAAGATTTTTACCGTGTTCAATCTCTTCCAATCTTCCATTTTATATGAACAGTGATTTCATTTCTTAAACCCCATCGAGAAAGTGGAAGAAAAAAGAGAGATGGTCCCTGGAGAAATCTGGGTCGACACCACCATTTGAGCAACTCCCGATCTTTGCAGCGTTTGGTTAAAAGCTTTAAATGTTATTATTTGTGGGAGAAGATCAGAATTGAAGCTGTGTGAGTTGTGGGATTTTTGGGTTTTGGGAGTTGGGAGTAGGGATGGGTTCGAAACCGTGGTTGTATCCGGCGCCGACTTACCGGAATTTGGAGACTTATTGGGATTTCGATGATGATGCGCCTGGTCCCCGATGTGGTCACACTCTTACCGCTGTTGCTGCGACTAAGACTCGTGGTCCTCGGCTTATTCTCTTCGGTGGTGCCACCGCCATCGAGGGTGGCGCTTCCTCATCTGCT